>JASJUZ010000405.1:0-600000 GCA_037159825.1 Tupiocoris notatus | reverse complement strand
GGTGGAGCTCATCCCATTCGCGCATCGACTGGGCGATTAGGCCCGTAGGGCTTTCATCGGCCCAGAAACTCGGAGAAGCATAAAAAAATTATCATAAATTCAAATTTCTTATTTGGTGGTTGATCGTTTCGTGTGAGCGAAAATTGGCAAGTACGAGAAAACGATGACAGGCGTATCGATTTGTTTCGTCTGAGCCCGCTAAACGCAAGCGAACTGCTGGATTGGCGTTTCTTTTGATCGGTTAAACGCAAAACCCAATGGAGAATTAATACTCAAATTATACTCATTTGATGGAGCCATTGGAGCGATGATAGAAATTCTAATTTTATGCGGTATTTGGTTGTCAATGATCTGGGGATAGTGTCAAATAAAAACTCACTGCTTCATCAACGAGCCTTCAGGAAACATTATAATATAATAATTATATAATGTATCTTCTTTGCAGAATGCCTGGCATTCTAGATGATAATAATTATTCCAACAAATTCAATCAATAATGCAATCGAAGTAGCAGGGATGAGGTGCTGAATGGCGAAATATAATTGAATTCAATTATTAAATTTACGGAATGAATTTGAATTATGGAACTCAATAACGTTTGATTCTAGAGAGCTCATGCTCATCCTCACTCTGATTCAGCGTTATAGATTACGTATATATATTTTGTTCTCGATAGGACCTTTAAAAAACTGAGAGTTGTAACCAATTTTTGAGCTTACAGCAGAAAAGAAAAATACAAAAATAATATGCACCTTAGATGATCAAAATAACGGGCAATTTCAGAGATTTGACCAATTTCGCTTGAAACGTTGGTTTTACAATGCGGAAATTGTAAGTTCTTTCCAGTGGTATAATAATATTCGAATTCAATCCCGCAATGAAAGTTATAGAGGTTTAATAAATTTAAAGTCGTAAACAGGAAAAAATCCTAAAAGTGAAAAACGTAGGGGAAAGAGTTGAGTGAATGAATATTATCATAGTGACTTCAGATATTTAATTAAAGGCGCCTATAATTAAAATGAGCAAAAAAATATGTTCTCTATACGAAAATAATTCGTAGACAGGTCTACTGCATTTGAATTGAATGTAGGCCGATACAAACAAACTTCTCATAGAATAAAGAAACGCATCCGCGTTTCCTGCATGATTCGATCAGTTCGCTCTCATTTCAAGACGAGTTCATTGAGAAGCTATTTGTCCCACTTGTGGTTCGGAATCTGAGTAAACGCTGTTTTACCGTTTTACTGTTTTACAAATTGTCAGTTGAGATGATTGTCTCACGTACCAGCATGAGGATTCAGTGGATTTGATCAATTTCTGTCTCTACAGGTAAGAGTAATATTTTGGCGACTTTCGTTAGAGATCCAATAATTTCAAAAATAGTGGAAAGTGAAATGGTCGATGAAGGTCACACAAAAAATATTTTTAAACTGTCAAGATGATATCTGCCTGATTTTTCGAATACTACCATTTTCAATAAGGTGATTAGTAATTTTTGTAGCGTTCCGCTTTCAGTGTCTGCTAATAAATTGACGGTAAGAGTAGTTCAGCCCTCAATTCGCCAATAGGCGGCATTATTAAACGCCCATTGTGGCCATGACCGCAATGCCTTAGGATTTATTCGCCCATGCACAAATCTATGGATGCGTGTAAACGGATTTGAGCGGGATTCGGCTTGTGAGGAATCGGCTTTGGGCAGAAAATCAGCTTGAAGTTGGAGCTTGGCATGAGTGAAGATAGAGCGTGCAGACAAGGTTCAATCCAAACCTACGATCGCGGGCAAGCGCATCCGTTCTCTTCTGGTGTGTGAACACGTTTTTACCCCACCCCAATAGTGTGATCGATGTTGGATGTTTCGCACATTTAATTCTACAACATCGATGGTCCTGATATGTCGACGAAAAACATAGATGTTTTATGAACTTTTAACACAAACCTAACTCTCTTGAAAAAAAAACCTTATTATGATATTTATTGAGAAAAGCAAAATGTCGATATTACGAGTATTGACATACCGCGGTACACTATATAGGTATAAATATTTATTCTTTATCATAAATTTACTTGATGTCCGGGGTTGTGATGGGGAGAAAAACCAGGCTACTCATTCTCCAATTCTTTATTAGCTGGCCGAGCCCTGAGTATGCCCGAATGGGCGAAAGTGCCTGGTTAAGATAAGTTCACTTATTAAAAATTATTACTTAAGGGATCACCGCTTTTCTCTACAAATGGATAAAAACGTAAAATTGGAGAAAAATAAAGGGAGAACCAAGGGCCGAATGAATTCCCAATTTCCTTGCTAATTGCAAGGATTCGCTCACTAATAGCATGCACACAAGAAAACCAATGGTGTGCATAGATCACACTTACTTCTATGTTTGAGTCGGTAAGAAGTATAGCCAATTATAAAATCAAGAAGCTCGTACTAAGCTCTACAAGTGTTATTGAAAAACTAGGTAGGAGAACTCAAAAATAGAAAAACGCACCAATTAGATTAACATTGTGGAAGCGCAGTATGAGCCTAACATAACGATACAATTCAAGTTTTGAATAAATGTGATAATTATTACGGAGGTACGGTGTGTGACCCAATATCCTAAAAATCAAGCCTCATCTGATCGCCATAAGAAGCATTCTATTTCTTCAAACGTGGAAAAAATATTTACTCTTTATAGCCCTTCTAAATCAAGACAGGAAAAACTTTGAACGTTTATATCTCGGAAGTAGTGCGTGTTATCCCAAACCCGGAAACGGCTAATTCTTCACAATTACAGGGAGAACATTCTCTGAAAACTTCATTTAGTTTCATTTATTTTTCACTGAGATACTACAAATAATGAAGATTTATGTCATTATTTGACATCAGATACACAGACGATTGTTCAAAAAGTGATTCTGAGTATAGTTATATAAAAATTTCTTCCCAATTCGACTTTTCGGACGATAAAAATACTTCCATTTACTACGTTAACATGGCAGTGAAAAAGAGCTTCTATTCGGAAAAATGTATATATATTATAATTATAATATCGGGTCGAGACATTGAAGACGAACCAAGTACACTGAACGCACAAGCTCGCACGAGCACAACTGAACGTCAAATTCATACTTCCCTCTCGCATCAGTCTAGTTTTACCGAATGAATCAATAGGGCATCTGATTCGGTTAATGGCAACTCGATTGGATCTTTTCACTACAAAATGTTCTATTTTTGCCGTCATTAATCACTGTCTTCAAAAACCTTTGCTCTCTTTGTCATCGGATCGGCGGAATAATTACACCGAAACGTCGGTCAAGGAACAATTGGGTCATATCTGGCCGGACGAGCGATCACGCTAACACGGATTCGAGCCATCGTGCGGGGTAAACCGAAACAAAAATACCAATTGAATGAAGAAATCCCCCTCAGACGGAAGATAATTTTTTCTTCCGATTTGAAAGTGGGGAACCGTTCGTTCGACTTTTTATGGCAACGAATGACCTGAAAACTCGTACAAATTGTGGAGACGCAGTTGAGTCTGTTTCAAACTGCTTGTTGCTACAGGTCTGCACCCTAAATTTCAATTTTCATCATTTTTGGACAGTTGATGAAATGCCTTTTCCTCCCATTCCTTCTTTTAAGGTGCTATAAGATTCGTAGAAAATTAAAAGCTGTTCTTTACTTGTGAAAATTTTTTACAGGAGAGCTCTCAGTCAGGATTCTGCTTACTTCGCCGGGGTCTCATCGAAATTCATGGATCCAGAGAATGGCAAGGTAATTTTATTATTTTTATTTTATTTTTGATTGCGTTAAAAATTTGTAGCTGGAATCACTTTTAGGGCGCTCTTAAAGCAGCTTCAAAATTCCATTTTTTATTCGTGTAGTTCGAATCAATTTCAAAGATCGTCTGTTTACAGACTGACAGCTACGCCCAAGTGACAAAGCAGAGCAGTATCGTGACAATGTAAGTACTCAGCTCAGGTATCAAACTAAAATTTAAGTCGTCTTGTGGAATGTCTCAAGAAGCACATTCCAGGTAATATCAGGAGCTTTCAAGTCTCTGGATGCCTAGGCTTTTTTTTACTATGAATTAAAAAGTTCATAATTTCTCTAGTAAGTGGTTAGAAGGGGTGAAATATAAGGTTCATATAGGACTTTTAAAAATGGTTTTCGAATTCTAAATTTAATAGGCTATAATAGTTGAGGTATATTGATAGAAATAACCCTCTGACCGGAACATCTTTTTACACATCGTTACTGGGAACATTTTTGCTGTTATGATCGCTATTTCAGAAAAATATTGGATTGGATTGGATTTTTTTCGGTTTTTGAGATTATTTGTTCTTTTTTGAGCATTTGCTTACTCTTTAATCGATATTTGTTCTATTTTGAGCATTTGCATACTCTTCTATAGATTTTCCCTGCTCTGCAACTAAACGAGGCCATTTAGGACAAAAATGAGTGTGAAAAAATAATTTACCTTACTCGAAAAAGTGAACCGTCAATTGACAGACAAAATCTTACTCTTCCAATTGTTCCAAAAAATGCAATTCTATCTAATTTATGTAATCTTTTTGTAATTTTTGGTTTTCCTTGCCATATTGATGATCTCATTATGCTGAAACAAAATCCTTGCACCGTTAGACTTACGTACCGTACCTATCTTTACGTTTTTCAGTGTTGTGGTCTCCTGGCTAAAAAAATAAGACAAATTTTCATAAGGTTCGAATTGAGGTCACTGGGGGGAAGGTTGGAAGACCGCTCGGAATAATTTTCATAATCAACGCAGGCATGATTTGCATACGTCGGAGCATGATTTGCATATTTCGTGTGTTTTCCTATTTTCAGGTTTCCTGGCTCTAAAAATTGTCCATTTTTCACAAGATTGGTCCTAAATCAAATACACGAGTGAAAAGGCCGCTAATTTCGATTTCGAAATTACGATTTATACGAACCAGAAATTCAATTGGTTACACTAGACCTGTTTGTTAGCTCTGTACATTGTTAGGTGGA
The DNA here is from genome assembly GCA_037159825.1 of Tupiocoris notatus. Lineage (NCBI taxonomy): Eukaryota > Metazoa > Arthropoda > Insecta > Hemiptera > Miridae > Tupiocoris > Tupiocoris notatus. The sequence continues at coordinate 595,007 of JASJUZ010000405.1, read as the reverse complement.
AACGTTGGCGGTAAGTATCTTCCTAATGATCTTCTTGAATTATAATTGAAGCTAAGACTGTCGGGGATAATAAACCGTTCAACTATTATCTGCAGAGATTTTTAAAAATTTGGCATGAGGGTGTTTGAGGGTCTCAGGAATTTCTGAAGCTATAAACATCGTTCTAATGCTCGTCAAACGTCCTCTTCAGTTGCACTGCGTGGCGAATATTTTAGCATTTTTAATTAAAATATTCAGAAAAATGAAAATGATTAAAATTACTCTAGTTGTTACAGTTTCCCCTTACAGTTACCTATCTTTTGTTAGGTGGAAACGGCTACAAATGTTCGGACTATTTATTATCACAAATGGATAGTCTTTCTAAATCATTATTGACGCGAATGAATAATAAACCACTGTACTTAAATTATGTTCGCATCTTCTCGTAATTCAAGTTGGATTTTTCGGTAATCTCGACGTCACTGGCAGCACTGATAGACCGGAGGCGGCACGGGGGGCTTGGGCAGACGTGATCGATAGTCTGCGCGGCGGTGGCGGGGCAACGACCTTTGACCCCCTCCCTCACGCTCCCCGTCAGCGACGAGAGTCGAAGGTCATTGACCTTCCGCATCAGCTCCGCGAACTGTCAAGAACTTCCGCATTTACCGGACGAATTTCGATCCTTACCTAATTTTGGGAAAGAGGATATTTTTCGTGGGATATTTTACAGTCGGCCTCGCATTTTGGGAGGTGTATATTACCTAAAATTTCGGTAGTGTCGTCAATTCGAGTGGTCGTTGAAAAATAATTTCATCGAATCTAAGCTTTTGAAAAGGCCTTGTATAGATTTTTCAATTGATTTTCATCTAGACGTAACGCTTCTAGTTTTTTCACTCGGAATTCGAATAATTCCGCCGAGGAACGTCACTCGAATTTTGAAGATCTTGACGATTTTTTCCACACTGATTTTCGACGACGAATGCATCATACATAAGAACTCCGATATCACAATCGCACTTCAAGTTATTTCATACTCCTTATAAATTCAGGTGCAACTCACCTCCAACTCGTCCTTCAGTCGGTCACGCGCGATTTGACACTAGGCACGACGTCACTTAACGCGCAAATGTCATTTTTAGCGGAAGTTGGCGGCACGGCGGTGCCGAAAAGCGCACCGCCGTGCCGCCTCCGCGTTCACTTGGCGGCGGTTGCGTTGACACTTGGCCGCTCGGCGGAGCGCGTTTTCTGGGCTCGCCGGTCCCTCGGTCTAGAGCGCGCACCTGCTGCAATATTGGTATTCTCCGTGTCGAGTTCTTCGCTTCAAGTTTCACAAAGTTTTTCTCTTGATATGGCAAAATTTCGGGTTGGATAAAAATAATTGAGCCGACTAAAATAGGTTCGTGCGCATAGGCAATGCAGTTTTTACGTTTGTGTCGCCAAACAGGTATGACTAATAAAGAAAAAAATATATATATAATATACTTTTAAAAAATCTCGAATTCGGTATGAATGTCAAATTTGAGTAGACAAAAAACAAACTAACAAACATAAATTATATGGTCGTCAATGAATGGAGTGTCCTATATTGTAGCTCAAGATTGACCACGCTAAAGATTGATGAGATGACACACAATTTGACAATAGCTGAGTCTTAGCTGTTTGAGTCGTTACTCTAATGGTGGTGAATTTGAAAAAAAAGCCTTTGAGTTGGCTGTACAGGCGACACCAACAAGCAATGTCACGAGCAATAACCAAAATTTTTGCTTCTATTTATAAATAAATAAATAATTATTCACATCACGGGAGATGGTTAATCTAACATCTTTCCAAAGTTAAATTCAACGAATAATCTGTTCGATTTTCCTTTCAAATATGATAATCTAAGTGAGACAAATCTTGTGAAATCTAGATCATTGTGAACCAAGATACAAGAAATAAACTAATATTAAAATATCGCTGCTAATGATTGTACAGAGGTTTATTATTCATTTGCTTCAATAATGATTTAGGAATACTAGCTATCCATTATTGATAGTAATTATTCCGGAAATTTGTGATTGTTCCCACCGAAAAACAGATGTAAACTATAGGAAAAAACTCCGCTGCAACTATTGTAATTTTAATCATTTTAATTTTCAAATTAAAAGCTGATTTTTAGCCTAGCGGAGCAATTAAAGAGTGTTTTACGACGATTCCAACGAGTATAGAACGATTTTTATAGCTCCAGAACTCGAGTGGCCCCTATGCCAAATTTCTGAAAATCAGATAAACACAAAAGCAGCAATAACTCAACAACCAATAAAGCTATCGACTCCGCGATGGTCTCATTCGATTTTGTATCCAAAAATTGATAGAAATTTTTATTATATACACATTTTTCTGAAATTCGTTGGAAAATATGCCCTGAAAATTGAGGTAGCGATTCGGTTGAAGAATTGAGCCATTTTCGGGCAAAGATTGATTTTTGGTGAAAATTACAAGAATTTTAGTTTCAACAATTTTGTGAAATTTTTCCACTATTCGATTTCAAACATTGCCCTGAATAAAACGATTCTCCCAATCATTTTAATTTGTTATAATGAAGCCGAGTTTTTACAATAAATGTATTTATTACTGCTTAAAATCAATTTTCTCCATTATTACAAAATAGGAGCAACGTTGACGCGTACACTGCATTTGACTACCGCCCGAATTTCCGTCCTGATAGCGGTATTTTTCGTTCGCCGTTTCTTCATCTATTTATTACATAACACGATATTGGGAAACTTGGGAGAACACCGCGTGTTGCAATCGGTGCAGAATGCAGCCACTCAGCATCCACCTCCTCTTTCAATGTCATTGACCTCGACCGCCGAATCAATGGGACCATCCGACTGTACAACTACACGGCGCACAACACAAAAATACACACACACCAGAAATACACTAGCTTCCTACCTCCGTCTTTCTCTTTCGTTCCAGCAATGCAAGCACTTCGGGGTTTTCTTATCCATTTTCTTCCGCTTTCCGTCCGAGAATTATTTTTGCATAGAATCAGGAAGTGAGACGAATTAACACCGCAGGAGATGAACAATCGAATAAATGGGCTTCTATTTAGGTACGACGTGAACGAGAAAATATTAATGAACGCGCTTTATCGAACTTTTGTGAATTTATCATATTCATATTATACGAATTTTGCTCTCTTAGCGGCAATGGTAGAATGAGTTACAGCTATTGTCAAATTTTGTATAATTCTCTATTGCTTTATCGTAGGGATTAAACTGAATTACGTAGATGCGGGAGGCCCATTTTTTTCCCCCAACTCCTCGCCATTTAATACATGCAGGGATGATCATTAATAAATACCTATAATGTATTCATAAATGCATTATTTCCAAGTAAAAAATAAAAATATATAAAATAAAATAGACGCTGCAAATGATTGTACAGAGTTAACTATTGTATGGAGGTTAGGTATTATTTATTCTCTTAAATTACGATAAGAAGAAAATTCACCTGAGGAAGTAACTACACCTACAACACTGTACTTATGTTCATGGCAAATTTTTCAGAATCTAGAAAATGCGACGCAAAAGCTGCAATAAATCGAGAACCGTTATCGTCGCACTTGATTCAGCGTAAAAAATCTACCTATATAAATTGATATTCAACACACGTACGTTTCAAAAGTATATAAATCAAAATACGAATTTGCCCCCCTTCAAAACACTAAAATACCATAATGGCTAAATAATTGAGCTATTGTCAGGCCAAAAACGATTTTGGTGAACGTTTCAAGAATTTAGGTATTATAGTTCCTTCGGAAAAGTGTCGACGGAGTACGTACACTTTTTTTTCTAATGCATAGTACCTATTTTGATTTTTTGTGCTTTGAAACGTAAAAAAAAACTCATTTTGAGGGAGGGTTAGACTTTTTTCTTTTTCGTTTGTTATTACAATAGTTAATAAACCAAAGAATGAAGGTGGGAATTTACATAGTGCTTTTACCCATCTTACTTTGTAAGATTCGAATCCAACTGAATAACTCGCTTACATTTAAAAAAAGTAATAATAATATAAAATAACGATATCATTTGACTACCAAAAGAAGAGCAAATCGCCCCAGACGAGAATCGACCCCGAGGATTGCTATTCTGCTGGCCCAATACGTTAGCGCAGCGCCCGCTATGATTATTAAACCCAAATAATGATAAATTACCGAATGCTACTTTAATAGTATTATCCAAGAAGTGAAATGCGCAGTTCTACGTACATCATGGACTGCATCGCAGCTCTATGCCTCTTCCTCGGGGCTAAAAAAGTGCTGGCGTAGACAACATGGTAGCTTTCTTCGGTCCAAGCTACATATTTGTCAAACTTCACTAGAATTTCAGGCCTTTAAGACATCATTCAGCATCTGAGTGTTATACTTACTTTGAAGAAAAAACAATTTTTTTAGCGGAATTTATTGTGTTATTACAAAGATTTCACTAAAGCATTGAAAAAAAAAAAAATCCATGGGAATCCCCTATGCTTATTGACCAAACTTGAAAATGAATTTCAGGGATGCTAGATGCCCTTTATTTCCCATTCCTCGCCAATCGATCCATGTTTAGCTATATCGAATAGATCTTAATAGCCACATTCGTCAGTAATAAACACTACATCGTTTTCTAGAATCTCTGTTTTCTCGTTGGATGCTATTATGAAGCCCTATCTGAAGACAAAGCCCCTCGCCATCCGTATAGCGTTATTCGGGAAAAATATTTTCTGCGATGCGAAATTTTAACAGTACCAACGTTTGCAGATTCGCAATATGGAACACGATGATGGGGACATCATTGCTGGCTATGCCATGGGGTATAGAGCGAGCAGGAGTCGCCATGGGTCCGGCTCTGACTCTAGGAATGGGTGGCCTCTGTCTTTATACTGCATACTGCAACATCCGAGCTCAACGGAGTCATGGTGAGTGAAAATTGCAATTTTTTTAAACATTAAATTTCACCCTACAATGATGCCCACCCTGTAGCGCTCAGATTTCGCAAGGTCATACTGGTTCATCTTGACATTTCGAGCATAACCACGGACCAAACCTAATGACAAATTTATTTAAATATCTCTTCACATACATTGACGTTATTGCATTAAGATGATGACACAGCACGCCATACCATACAAAAATCGTTTCATCCGACCACACACACAAGTTCAGCCATATTTTTCCCTTCACATTTCATCCCTTGGCGAATCCCCTTCCATTAAACCTTCCAAACGGCGTGGTCTGAATTATCAAAGGAAAATAACTACTGTTTCACCACATTTCCTCTCCACGGTTATCCCTTTGCGGTCCCACTCATGTTCCCACTTACCGTGATTTTCCAAGGGGAAGAACGGACGTGTACCGTGTGAGAACCGACTACCAAGCATAGAATAGAGATGATTAGGACTTCCCAGGAGAAGTCCCACTCCAAAATTAGTATGAGCTAGGCCTAGCTTTGAACCTACTTGATCCAAATTGGCTGACCTGTCAGTTACGTGGTTTTGAGCCTGCCCACCAAAACCTAGCGAGAAGGAATTCAATCCTTTATCATTTCTCAACGATTATGAGTCCCCACATTATTCATTCTGTAGGATCCCAATACCATGAGATCGACAGCCATCAATGGGTTGATGATCACCTGGAGAAGTTTCCAGAATCCATTGACATACTACTACCTAGCCAGAATAATAAAGCCCTTCAAGCACTGGTTACTGGGTACTCTTGGAGAACTCGGTGCTCATCAACCGACCCTGAAACAATGGTGATGTTCAGTCTTTGATAAACTTGGCAAGTCTTGATACCTTCTTGAACTCCTCCAGACTTTCTACGACTGGCTCGAGAAACAAAAATGAGGAAGACGTAAGTTGCTCTTTTTTGACCACACACAAGAACAAAACGAGGGGTGAACTCACTGGAAATGAGAAACAATCTCTAGATGTACTTGTTTATGTCAAATTTTGGCAAACACGCTCACCACTCTGCGAGAGTTTGGAGCGGTAATTGGAAAAATCCCCTGAATAAACTTATATCTTCAACCCCTACTGAGCCTATATTCTTTGTGATTTGTTTTTTCAGGTGGACCAACTGGCGACATAGCAGAATTGACGCGAGCATTGCTCGGCCCGCATTCTGAAATTGTGGCAAAAGTTTTCTCTCTGATAGTACTCTTGGGAGCCAACATTGTGTACTGGATTCTTATGAGCAACTTCCTCTACCATTCAGTTAATTATATAGTAGGTAAGGAACATGCTGAGGGAGGTAGAGATCCAAGGTTTTGCCCTGCACATGAGTTGACAGCTCATTTAATCTTCAATAATTTTTTTACAGGGATTACTGAAGACACAGCCTACGATACAACAGGGAACATGAGCACTTTCCCGGCAGCTGGTGAGCAAATTATTTCATGCATTTATCTGAATAGGGGTGGCAATTTCTTCACCAATGCACTGAAAATAACCACATGAAATGAATCTCTTCCTTTATGGTCTTTTTGTAAGATCAGTGTTTGAATTCGAGCTTTTTAATATGGAAACCATATTTCTCTATGCCTTATGTGTTTGGTAGGGTCGTGAAATATTCAACAGTTCGTCAGTTCAAAATCTTCAATAAAATGAGACGATTATCACCACATGTTTTGTTGCTCTCTTAGTTGAACCCAGCCCTTACTTCCCAGAGCTTCCTCAACGCTTCTCTGTGCTTATAATATCCCTATCGCGGACTTCAAGCAAAGATAATTGCCAATGAACGGGATAGCTGAGATCTCATACATGACCCTCTCACTCACGCATTATGTGACTCTAGAAATGGAAAATTTGCCAAGATTTAAACTCTTCAAGAATAACCAAGGATAGAACTCCATCAATGTCGATTGATGCCCAAAACAAGAACACATGACTCACAACGGAGTCCCAGCTTTACAGACGGAGAATCAGAGGTTTTTCTAAAATCATTTCTTTATGGGTTGTTTCAGTATTCTGTCCAAACGATGCAGCCCTGGCAGGCGAATCTTCATTGGTAAGCGAAGCATACAAAGCGATTTGGAACATAGATGTGACGGTACCGGTGTTTTTGGCCCTAATCATCGGCCCTCTGCTCAACTTTAAATCACCCACGTTCTTCACTAAATTCAACTCCCTTGGTAAATACATTCAAGTTGATTCAAACTTCTTTTTTTTCATAGGGTAGCCCTCAATTTTTGAGCCTGAGAAGGCTCAATTGAGAAACCAGTATCAACCTCCAGTCCTCCATTTGCAGTGACTACATGATGCATTTTTTTTTTTCTTTACAAATGAATATTTTATGTGTTGTTCTACAGGAACGCTAAGCGTAATGTATCTGATTATCTTTGTCCTCGTCAAATCGTCCATTTGGGGTATTAATTTGAACGTAACCAACGTCGAAAGCCTCCATTACAGTCCGCTGATCAAGGACAGTTTTCCAGCTACATCTGGAATGCTTGCGTTGTCATTCTTCATTCATAATATTATCATCACTGTGATGAGGAGTAACGCCAACCAAAAGAACAATGTAAGTGCTTATCTGCATGGGTTTTCATATGTCGAATTGTGGACCACTGTAAAGTAAACTGTCTGGTTTCAGGGAAGAGACTTGTCGATCGCTTATTTTCTGGTCACTGCCACATATATGACGATTGGTCTCGTCTTTTACATCACATTTCCATTGGCCAAGTCGTGCATACAAGATGTAAGTAGTATGACTTTAGTATAAAAGAATTCTGATGGTGCTTCATGGTTAGACCAACTCCATTAACGACAGTGTTATTGTGCAGCTCATCATGAGTGGAACGCTAAGAGCACTAAAGCGCGTTTGCTACTAGTTCAAAAATGTCCCATTTCGTGTACAAAAGATAACCGATTTAAATTCATTTCTGATACTAAATTAGAAGCAACAGCTTGTGCTCATTTCGGGAATTTTTTTCGCAGAACATCTTGAACAATTTCGCAAGCTGGGACGTGATGACGGTTGTGGCCAGGGTGTTCCTGCTCTTCCAGTTGGTCACTGTTTTTCCGCTCATCTCTTACATGCTACGGGTTCAAACAATGATCGCCCTTACTGGAGAGCCGTACCCAAGTCGCAGTCACGTCATCAGTTTCAATTTCGTCATCGTTGCCATTTGTATACTTTTTGCTGTATTCCTACCAAGAATCGGCACGATTATCAGGTATGATCAAAATATTGTACTGAGAGTTGGATCGCTTCAATAAATGTAACTTTTTACAACAGAACTTGAAGCTGCGGAAAAGGACGAAAAATACATTGAGCAACAATAATGGCAGGGGAAATTATTCTGTTACACATAGGTACTTTTTTTTTTACATCCACGTTTACATAATAATTGGAAGCATTGCGATAATTTGATTAGTCGAATTTGGAACCGAGGTCCTGTTTGAAGAAATTTTCCTAGTACTATAAATTCAGAATAACTTTCAAGACAAGTGTCCGTCAGTGGTCACAAAGTGACATAAATCGCCATATCACCCCCTGATACAACACAAGGTGTGCGGAAACACTGTGGCGTCGACGTTTGTCACCCTTGTATAGCACTTTGGAAATGTGGGGATTGAAGGTACTGACATACATTATCTTTACTTAATTGCAGGTTTACTGGAGCAATCAGCGGCCTCATTCATGTGTTTGCTCTCCCGTGTATCCTCAGAATGGCAACACTGTACAGAGAAGGCCAGCCCAGCATCACTTCGTGGATCCTGCACAGCGCCATAGCGATCTACGGGGGAGCGGTACTTTTAGGGCAGTTTTTCGTGTCTGACACCAATTGAATAGCCTGGACGTTGAACCGATCTCACTCTTGAATTCTCCAACAAATAAGAATGAATTGTATCTTTAATATTAATTTTTAAAATTACGATTATTTTCCATGTATTCTTGACAATAATAGTATTAACGATCTTAATTCAGTGATGTTAGCAGTAGCATATAATTTTGTTAAATGTAAGACTGTTCTGTACATAGACTACATTCGCCTCAATCCTATAACAGTGAACAAAATTAAGAAATTTCTACACTTTAGTATTAAGTGGCAAGTTACAAAGGTCGGTTTGCCATTTCTGCATTCAAATATCCCAACATTTGATGGAACAATGACCTCGTGATTGTTAACAAAAACCAAGCCAAAAAAATAATTATTTTTAACCCTCTGTAAATACTCGTATTTTTTAAATTTAATTGCTGTTTTATCTTAAGTGAATATAAAATGAAAATAAGAAACTTTTTCAATTTATTTCTCAACGGGTATCGATTGAAATACTTGGTAGGATAAATGCTTCTTTTTTTAGTTTATTTGACTGCGCTGAACATCTGAGCTCGAATCAGTTGCAAATTCGATTCACGCTTATTTATTTGGGTGACCCAATTATTCTCTGCAGTGTGGCCTCATTGCAGTACAGGGCGCTCGACATTCCTTTAACTTTCCATTCAATTCAAAAAATTATTTCGTGTTAATAAACAAAAATTAGTTCTCCTTCCACACATATCTATTTCTTGCGAAGGAAATTGTGGAAATAACGACACCAAAAATGTTTCATATTTTTTTCCTTGTAACCAAAATACAATCTATAACAGACATCTAAATATTTCATGTCCCCGATTTCCACAGGAAATTTGACTAGAACCTCGTTCTTATTAAATTGAAACTGAAAGTATCAACGTTTCAAGTCCACGAGTAATCGCTGGTAACGTTGAGGAAGTAGTCGGCGTCAACGTAAATTTCAACCAAGGTACCAAAGGTGGTACATCATTTTTTAGTGAATCGATAAAGCCAAACAGTATCAATGCCAGTGCCGATCGTCTTGAGCGGCTCACGGTTCGGCAGTGGAAATCGGCAAGCGACCACACAACTATCTATGAGCTCTTCCTCGAACTTTTTATTTAGATCGGCCATCTGCAACAACAATGGATTCATGACATTCACACAATATTGCAGTTAGAATATAAGCGACGGGAAAAAAAGTTAGTAAGTAAAAGTAAGCGGGTTCGATAAAAATGGCATAAAAATATGATAACTGGTGATTATTCACATTATGAAAATTCTGAATAGTTCTTTACATAATAGTGAGAGCAAGCCACTCTTTTCATGAAGATGAAACATCTTTTGAAATTTACTTTAAGGCCCAACTCAAAGGCTATCTCAGGAGATAGCAACAAAATTCGAATAGCGGAAATGACATATACTTTCACTTGAAAACGAAGAATACACGCCACGCTTGCAATATCGTGAAATTTAACAGGAGCAGCGTTATCACTTAAATTGGGCTACTTTTGCCAAAATCGCCAAGCCTCACAGACCGGCTCGTGTTGGACTTAATGCGAGAGTAAACAAACGAAGATTCTTACCATTTCCTTGACACCGAAGATGACGATATTGTTGTAAGGAGATAGATCGAATTTCCACAAGTCTTTGCGGTGGAACGAAACCCTCTTGGACGTGTTGGATTTCAATGCATTGAACCTCGAGAAGAGTACAAGCCAATAATTTAGCTCGACACCCTCTGCAAGGAAACCATGTTTTGCAGCAGATATAACCTGAAACAATTAATGACAGAGTGGGACATAAAAATACATTATTAGAAAAAAAAACAATTCTCTTTCTCTCTCCAAAAAAAAAAAAAAAAAAAACCAACATTAATTTTATGGAATCTTACTCACAATTCGTCCATCGCCGCTTCCAATGTCCAAAAGTCGTCCGGATTTTCCCTTAAGAGCTGTTAGTACATTAGAAATTTGCTGAGGCGTCGCTGGTACAAAAGGAAGACAAATGCGGCGTAATCCGGGCGACACAAACGGATAGCAGATAACCGACAGTGCAACAGCAGCGCCACCTGTGAAGCAATATAAATACTATCATCTGATTCAAGTGAAGATCGGCTCCTTGAAAGGTTGTTCAGAAAGTAAGAGGGGCTGATTCGCAGAACGAAGGGCCCCCTGTTATCACGAAGAAAGTATCGATAAATATAAATATATTTATGCCAGTGACTATCAATGGCTTCCAAACGATGCTCATCCCTTGGGTGTAATACGTAGTTTATCAACCAATAGCTTCTAGAAAGATAAATTCTACGTAGTTTTACGTTTCAAGGCATGATAAATCCGAATATCCAATAAAAAAAATTCTGTCCGGCCGTTACCAGTTTTCTGGCCAAACCATACTAGCTAAATTCTTGAAATTTTCACCAAAAATCAATCTCGGTCCTACGACGGCCCAATTCTTGAACCAACTTGCTAGCTCTATTTTAAGGGTATTTTTGGGGGTTTTGAGGGGGAGAAAATTCATATTTTCCAGGGTTTTTCAGAAAAATGGGTATTTGGTATCAAATTATATAGATTTTTGGACGCTGAATCGAATGAGACCATCGCCGGGTCGATAGCTCTATTGGTTCTCGAGTTATCGCAGCTTTTGTGCCGAATTTGGGAGATTTTTAGAAATTTGACATGGGGCTATAACTCGAGAGTTCTTGAAGCTATAAAAGTCGTTCTATACTCATTCGAATTGTCATCAAACACTCTCCAGCTGTAGGGTAAGGAAAAAAATTTAGCTTTTAATTAGGAAATTAAGAAAAATAAAATTGATTAAAATTACAATAGTTGCTACGGAGTTTTCTCCTATAGTTACCATCTGTTTTTCGGTGGGATTGTTCAGAAATGTTCGAAATAATTACAATCACAAATGGATAGTCTTCCTAGATCATTATTGAAGCGAAGAAATAATAATCCACTGTACAATAATTCGCAGCGTTTTTCTTCTCGAGTAAATTTCACTGACCTGTAACGGCAGCGAAGAGAAGACCGCCAGAACGACCGTTTGATTTTGCTTGAGAATTCGTATTAAAATCAATGTCGCTCAAACTATTCATAGTAAAATACCGATGTGAAGCGAAATATAGACTACAATGGATTTTTTTCAAAAATAAATCCTTCGCTTTTAAAACAGCTACTGACAGCGAATCCACTGCATTTTCCCGGTATTGCTCTAAATAATCGACTCTTTATTTATATTGTGAGAACCTCTGCTCAAATCACGAACGCTATCATTTGAAGAAAACGGTATTATCAGAAAAGAAAAAATGTCTGACAGCATTAAGATGATATCCTAACCATTCCAAGATTTCTTGTCGACATAAAATACAGGCTGTGTTTTATATTTTAATTTTCTCTATCGAATCATTTGTTTCATAAGAAGTGAGCGAAAAGATTCTTCAAAAATAATTATTTTTCATGTTTTCCAAACTCAAGTGACTTGAGGATAACCTGCTTTGAACGAAACCTCCATTTTATTGACTATCACGTTTTGTTTTGATATTGAACACATCAAATTCTTTAGCACGTGGGCCTTGAACGTTGTATTTACGAACGTAAGTTCCATTAATATTTTACCTATTTATTCGTGCCGAAATTCCATCCGTGTTCCGAATTAATTTTACCGTCGAAGTAGGATTTGAAGTTCAGAGTGGTTAGCACGTGACTTATGGTGTATTCTTCGGTTTCGATCTAAGTAACCTCTCATTCATTATTATTATTGTAATAGCAACGACAGCCAAAAATGTAGATAGATAGAGAAGTGATTTATTGAAACAAGAAAAATTGAACGCTTCCAATTATTGATCACAGCACTGAACTGGCCGAAACCGTCTGCAAGGGGTCGGCATTTTCAGCTGCTCTGGTTATATATTATATACGAATAATAACATTTCACCGCTAAAGTACCTTATTTTTATGTATATAAATATATTTATTTTTGTAGCCCTGAAGGGAATCAAGCTTCATTCGAAAATGACGTAAAAATCGAAATAGAGGAAAACTGCAGAAGGCGGTAGTGCTGTATGTGATCAAAACGATTAAAAAAAAAGAAATTTTTTTTGTTAAAGTGGGTCATTTTTATAGCGAGGGTATTCAAAAATTCGAAAACGCTCCATTAAAACAACTGGAAATGGGCTTCTTGAGGAAGTGCTTTGTGTGACACAAATAATAAATCAAGCAACGTTCAGCTGACATGAAGACAAATTTGAACTCCCCCAAGGTCAAAACCTATTGACTTTTGCAGTCTGTAAAAATTAAAATATTGTCAATATGCGAACAACCTGGAAGTACGATATGTGACCCACGCGATAAAAATCAGTCGTCTTTTAATCGCCCTCTCGGACATTTCAAGACCTTCAGCGTTCAAATAGATTGGATTTCGCGGCCTGCAAAAATCAAAACACAAAATGTGTGTTAGCCAAAAGGGGTCATCTGCTCTTCATGGCAAACATTTTAAGACCTCAAACGTCGAAAAATATAGTCTATTATAGTCTGTAAAAATCAAAACATAAAAAACGTTGTACTGTTGTATATGGGAAATACTGTGTGTTATGCTTAATCTGGAAACGGCTAATTTTACACAATAACCGGGAGAACATTTCCTGAAAATTTCATCGAGTTACATTCATTTTTTAGGGAGATGAGGCGATTTATATAACTTTTTGACAGACACTAGTTTGGAAAGTGTTTCAGAGTGTACAGCACTGTAAAAATTCACCTCCTTTAGGAATTCAACTTTACGGATGATCACATTACTTCTATTTTCTACATAAAAATGGCAGTAGAAATCTGAAAAGTTTTTCTAAACGTCCAAACGAACATTTCATGCATTTCTCATTTTTACATTTTTTTTTTTTTTTGTCAGTTTGGCTTCGAAAAAAGACTAGTCAGCTGTAAAAGTGCAAGGTGAAAAGTACGTTTGAACCAAAGAAAAAGAAATTCCCAATAGAAAAAGCACCATGCACTTACCTACCGTGTTATTTCAATAATAGCCTTAGTTACTTGATTTGACTAGCAAGTGTGGATATTCTAATCATTATTTCAAAATTGAGGTAGATCTGTGTTAAGATTCTGGTCATCCTTAGACCAAAATTATTTTGGTGAAGATTACATGATATATTAGTGCCGAAAATTTCCCAAAGAAAAAGCACGCTGAGGAAGAACAGAATTCATTCAACATCAATCATTGAATTCAGCCGGAAATTACAAATTCCGGTTTTTACGGGCCAGTCGTTACAAATTCTGTAATTTTAATTGAATTGATTTCGTCAGATTTCTAAGTCGACTCTCGACGCATTGAAATGGCCAAAAGTCTCCGGAGCAAGTGGAGGCGGAAGATGAAAGTAATCAAGCGAGTCCGATATGGCCAGAAGGAGTTGGAGCAGTTGAAAAATATCGTCGAAAATGCGAAAACGAATTCAGCAGAGGTTGATAAAGACGTGACGATGGTCGATGACAGTATTTACAAAGGTAAGTATCCTCAATTTCATAAGCGTGCAATATTTGTACTCTTGCAGTTTGTTTGAGATTACATTTTTGCCTATTCATTATTTTAATAATACAATTATTAATACTTATTTTTTTAGAGACATAAGGGCTTTGTTGAATCAAGTAGAGCCACAGGGATAAAAGCACTTATGTAGATGATGAAAAGTTTGAAGAACGAGTTGTATGTTTTTCCCCTCCGTAACCATCTTTCCAATCCTTATTTGCCCTGTTGTGCAGTTGTGACTCGACCTAGCCGACGATCGGCAGCTGAGCCGAAGGTGTGCGAAACTAACGAGGAGGACAAAATGGAAACTGGAGGTAAACTAAGCATCTATGACCCGGTCACGCTGAAAGATCAAAACGGCCATTATCCGGTTTGGATGAGCTCGCACAAGAGAAAACGGCTGCAAGCGTTGAACAAGAAACAGAAAAAAGAGAAGATGAAAGATGCGAAAAAAAAGAAATCGAGGAGAAATTGAGTCTTTGGAATTTCATACGTTTTCTAGGCGTAATTCAATGTAAATATTAAAGTTATAATTTGATTTTGAATCAATATTATAAGCGTTTTAGTGAAACAGAATGTATTTTTTTTTTTTACTTGAAGCATCCTCGTTGACAGATAGAAATTAATTCAAAGTTGAATATGCAATCAGAAAATAAACTCATGCGAAAAACAATTTAGCTGTTTCTTTAGACCCGCAACATTCAGAAATAACGTTTTACGTGATACGCTGGGCGTACAACGTCGACCACTGATTTCCTTGAATTTAGTTAGTGTTTTCCTCGAGAGCGCATCACGTCAGCGCAGAACGTGTTGCGTTGACGCGATTGGCCCGACTGGTCGAGGATGAGTCAAGTGCGCAGTACGCTGGCGCGATTGACGAGGTTTCCGGTGTTTGCTATTGTGTTATTGCTCAATTTGACCATTTGCAAAGTTTTATTAAAGATGTCCCAAAGCGGGAAAGTGCCACCTGTTAGATTTTCGCCCGACGAGGACGATATACAAAAAATATGTATATAAAAAAAAGAGCAAATGTTGATGAATACGAAAAGAGCATTTTCAAAAAAAAAATTAATAAAAATTATAAATTAATATACTCTATAATAAATTATTGTAATCGCCCGAAAAAAATTTTCAACGCCTTCAAATTTTGATGTTTTACGTTTCAATACTTCCTATCAATCCTTCTCAATACTTTCCTAACAAAACCATAATAGATTTTTTTTTCTTTTTTTTTTTTTTAATTTCCACCGAAAATTAATGTTGATTTGAAAATGGCTCAATTCTTTAACCAAATCGCTATCTCAATTTTAATGGTATTTTCGTGGCATTTTGAGGGGTAACAATTTGTATTTACCAACGCTTTTTAGTCAAAGGCATATTTGGTATCGATTTATATAGATTTTTTGGCCAATTGAGCTCATAAATTCTTTATTGTCATACCTAAAGACCAACACAATTCAACGCCAACTGAAGAGAGAAAACACGGCGCTAGGAAAACACTTTTACGCAGCGTAATATATTTCACGCTCCTGCCGACGTTTTTTAGGCTTATTCGGTTCCTGCTGCGCAAAAAACCTGTCGCTAGGAAAACAGGCCGATGTCGACTGTGCGTTGAGGGGCGAACTACCTGGATTTGTTGCAAGTGCAAATTGAGATTATGCGTAAAGACTGAGCGGAACTGTTTCCTGCAGTTTCATAGGAAACCTTAGAGCTTAGACTGTGATGAAGCTTACATAAATACTCGTATGATACTGTGATACAGCATAGTGCATGCGAAAAACATTTGCTATACCTACCCACTATGAAGAGTAACTATTGTGATCACGAGAAGGCTGATAGGAGATGAGGAAATGAACGTTCTATGTCAAATTTTCTATGTCAAATGATGCTATTTCTAAAACTGACGGTTACCTACTCGGTATGTACTGTTCGTGCCTTGAGAGATGCCTTTTTTCAGAATTATTTCAACTGACTTTCAACACTTCACTAAATAGGGTCAAGTTCGAATTTTTTGTAAAATTTTCAAAAAGAAATATAAGTAAATATGTTTTTTTTTAAACAATTTATTGCAGGGTTTATAGCTTATTTATCTCTACTCCCTTTTCGATTTTCTAATTGTCGATGGATGGCCAATGTTTCCTCTAGTGCACAGATTTCGTCATTTTACCAATTCAACAATTTCTGGGCAAAGAGCCAATGTGTCCTCCAGGACACCTACGAGCTTCTTCGATAAAAGGCCGATGTAACCTCCAGGATACATGACATTATTTCCAGGTAGGAGGGGGTAGAATTATTTTTTAATGAAAAATAGAGGTATTTTAACATCAAGTAAGGTATCCTGCACAAGAAAAAAAAGTTCCATCAAAGTATCCCACCTTGGCCCTTAAAGGGTTAAATCATGTGCCTCTACCCTGGCCGCTCCTCTGACTGCCATCTCTAATTCTTCGCTGAGTTCTGGCTCATTTCCCCACGTATGGAAGATCTTGTTTGTGACACCAACCTCAAAGAAGAGTGATAAGTTGGGCATTTTGAACTTCTGCCTAATATGATCTCTCTATACAATTCTTAAGCTGTTTGAGGAATTTGTCGTGGCTCGCTGTCTGAATGACAAAAATTTGGATGAAAGTTATGATCATTTTTTGTGTTTTTCTCAAGAACAACTCGCACGACAAGAAAATTCAAGCGATTGCAGTTTCAATAACAATTTATAAACTATAAATTAATGATGTCGGTTGAACACTTGTTGTAACCTTAGCTGCTTTGCTGAGTCCAACTGGAATCATCGTGAACCAGCCTGCATAGCTGCCTACTTGTTGAGAGGGGATTTTACGAATTACAACACTGGTTTTTGATCCACATCCAGCTAAAATTAACTGGACATTGAGAACATCGACTGGAAATTAAGGGGAACTATAATAGTTCCTTGCCAGGATAAATGATCTCAACTTGCAGCTGAATAACCTCAGTTAACCTACTCTTATCCATAGTAAACTTCAATTGCAACGTTGATGCATTGAAGTAGAGGGAAAAGGGGCAAATGTCTACTGTTGCAAGCAGTAAAAACTTTTACTAAAGCTCTGCCCTCCTTGGAACAATGTGGTGAAATACAACGCCAGGAATCGCCGCTGTTAAATATATTTCAGATCTATTTGTTCGATCCCCATAACATTCGGAATTTGTCATTGAGGATTCCAGTTATGGAAGTTGGACGTGGAGTAGACGATTTCGATCTATTTTTTCTGCTATCTTCACTTTTTTCAGTCTCCGTTGATGCTTTCTTGAAGAACCAGTCGTCCCCTATCATACGGAACTGGGTGTCACTTCTAGACGTGTATAATTTCTTGTAATCGCTCGAGCTTCGCAAATAGTCGTATACGGAAATGCTGATGCTCAGTTTGATCAGAACCGTTATCATCAATACGGCAACCCCGATCATGAATTGTTTCTTTTGTGACAAGGCCGTTATGTATCTTTGACCTTTGATTTTTGGCACCACTAGAAAATATGTGATAGAATAAGGCTTTAGAGAAAGGCCACTGTCTTGAGAGTCTATGTGCATCAGAAGTGGTAAAACAGCTACGCTTGCCAAGGAAAAGACTCTCAGGAGGATCAAGATGTTCGAGTAAAAAGCGGACTCCAATTCCGCTAGGCCTATAATTCTGCGGATTGACAAAGCCATGTCTATTAGCAGCAACAACAGTAAACAAGATACTGCTACACAATCCCAAAGAGCACGTTGGTAGACCGGTTTCATGTCAAGATATTCACTCGTTTCTGCGTAGGCCAGTTCATCCTCAACATTTAGGTTAGGAGCGTAAAATTTCATCAAGGTGACAAAGTTGACAACGATAGCAAAAATAATCAATAATCGCACGCAGATGCTATATTTCTTGGCTATCGGTTTGAATTCGGCCTTTGACAACGGTATCGCTATAATAATGATGATCGCAGCTCCAGCGGGAATCATTATTAAGCGTATGATTTTTGTAAAATTGTTCGCCCTCAACATGAAAGCGCTGACCTGAAAAAAGTACGGTTGATTTAAACGGCTTGTCGGACTGAGAATTGGGGAGGCAGAGTAAGTAAGTGGAAGAATTGAACATGACTGGGAGACAAGAAATGTTGGGTTTAAAAATGTTGACAAAGATTCTGTCCTCAACACTTATACTTAGGCGTGAAGTTGAGAGTTCATACTGAGCTGTAAAATGTTACTCAGACGGGGCTAGGCTGGATCAAAACTAAGACCATGCTAGGCACGATCAGGAAGATCCCAATGAGTATGATTGTGTTTCTCTTGATAATTTATATAATAATACTCTGAAAAAATATCTGTGCTTAATTATACAAAGTATCATTGAAGTAGAATCAGTCACAGTTCTGGCTACATGGCTCATTGAAGAGTAGTTGGCGTCTGTGTTGCCAAGTCAGGGGATTTCTTCTGATTGGGGAAAATTCAAGGAGAAGAAATGTATTGAAAGATTTTATTTTTAATCAGGGTTATTTGTTATAGAGGTTTTTCGAATAAATGTTTACTTTTCTAAGATATTTTAGTTGTATTCGGTTAGCAATCAACTGGCCTGCCAAGGAATATATCCCAGGCGAATTTAGAGGGGAGAGACTTCAAACAAGTTGGGTTAATTTTTCTTCTCCAGGTGGTCGCATTACTTCTTTTTGTGGGTTGAGGGGGAGAAAAACGAGGCGACCTCTTCTCCATTCTTTTTTATTATCCAGCCGAGTACTTTCGCCCGTTCGGGCTTCTTCAGGGCATTATAGGACCAAGGGTACCTATGGCCATAGGTACCCTTGGTCCTATAATGCCATAGGTACCTATGGCCATACGTACCCTTGGTCCTATAATGCCCTGAAGAAGCCCGAACGGGCGAAAGTACTCGGCTGGATAATAAAAAAAAAATGGAGAAGAGGTCGCCTCGTTTTTCTCCCCCTCAACCCACAAAAAGAAGTTGGATTAAGCTCAAAGCAGAGATCTTGACTGTTAAGAAGGGATTTTGATTTGCGTTGGCAACATTGTTCTGGTGCCTGTTCCCTGCCGTCCCTCGTTTGTGGACTCTGTCGTTAGTGTTTGTTTGTTTCAATAATTGTTTCAATAACATACTGTCTGTAACGTTGTTCCATCTATTTGTTCATGTTCTGAAACCCTCGATATTGATCATATCATTGGCTCAGTGGGTTGGACCCGTATTCATGATTCGTTGTTGTTTTGTCGCATCAATCATTCTTCGCTGTTGAGATTGAAGGGGAGAAAAAACATGGCGACTAGTTCTCCTGTTTTTTTGTTAGCTTGCCAAGCACTTTCGCCCCTTCGGGCATCATCAGGGCTTCGTAGCACCATTACAAGGTATCCACGGCCCCCTGTATCCAGAGGTATCCGTATTCATGATGAAAACCTTCAATATCAACTTTTTACCCCCCCCCCCCCATTAACGACATCACAGGCTTCATTTTTTGATAAGAGACAATTTACATTTTTTATATTCTTAGAAGTGTCAGTAGTATTCGAACTATCGATTCTACATTCGATGAACAAAAATTATCATCCGAGTGGGATCTCATCCTCTCGTAAAAATTATTACATAAATACTACGTACCCTAATAGCTGCAGAGCTCAGACGACTCGGTAAGAATTCCAAGACTAGATGAACTGTGAATAGGATTCGAGCGTAAGGATTCACAAAATTTGTGGACACTATGATAACCCTGAGTATATGGTCAATCCCCTTTTGGTACAGTACGTCTTCCAATAGGATTCGGGAAACCTTGTAAAATTCAGTGAAATCGTCAAACGGTACAGACAATGTATGACCATCGAACGAATAAAATTCGTCAGATTTTCCTGAAAAAATGATTCGTACGTTAAAAGGGAAATCGCGCATATAATAGAGGAACCTTAAACACAACATTCTACCTTTGACTGTCCCAGAATATAATGATTTTGAGAAGTTTATAAAAACACCATTCAACAGGATAGGCGAGGTATCGTATGGACTATCTGACAAATAGCCGTAAGCCCCATCAAAGTAGTATTTGAAAGTTCGCGAAAGCCTCACATGATCTGCAAAACGTATGAAGCCATTAGGTAAATATGCGTTGTACCTAAATTATTCGATGAGAATTTGAAAATAAATCAATACCATCGCGGTCCATGATGCCGAAAGTAAATTCCATAGCTTCGAGAGGTTTCGAGATCCTGTCTCTTGCCCAATAGTCTGAAATGGACGAAATATTTTCTACATCAGTCGAAGTTGTTGATTGAAATTGATTTGATTACGCAATGAAACCACTTCTGTTTGTTGCATTTTCCGCATAATTGTTGTGGTGAGGGGAGACAAACCCGGCAACTTTTTTCTGCATTTTGTCTTTTATTTGACGAGATCTTTTGCCAAATGGGGTATCTTCAGGGTTACATAGGCCCATCAAGGTACTTATGAGCTGATAGATTGAAAGACCGATGACCTGAGGTCATTGGTACCTCATGGACCTATGAAGCCCTGAAGATGACCGAATGAGCGAAAGATCTCGGTAAATAGAAGACAAAATGGAGGAAGAATCCCTGCGTTTATTTTTCCTCACCACAACAATAATGAAACTAGAGCGAACCAATCGACCATGGTTGTGGGTGAGAGTGATGGAGCGCAGCTTGCCCATTTCGATTTACTTTTCGAACGCTTTCGCCATAACCGGCCTCCTCAGAGACAACTTGGACCAAGGGCTTGTTCTTTAAAAGTGCCTTTCAATTTTTTTCTTTTCACTTGGCACTCTTCCAGCTCTTTCGTGTTTTTTGAATTCAAAATATGAAAAAGTGAAAGTGGAAAGTGAAGAGAGCCGTTTTGAATTGAATTGAATAACGATATATTTACAATAATCCTGGCAAGATTTAGTTACTCGACCATTCTACCACCTTATCAGGAATGTACAATACTTTAATTATATTGTACAATATAATAATTATATTAATTGATAATACAATCATTTGAAAATGGCAAATAGAGACACGGTCTCGGTACGGTCTTGCTGACTTGAAAAATGTTCACTCAGCTTTTCACTTTTCTAATTTTTTGTAGGAAAATTTTGTTGAAGCGTTCTTTCAAGTTTTACCTACTCTACTCACTCGACATGGCACCCTCACACAATGCTCGCAATCATTAATAGAAGTCCACGTAATTACCATACTTGTAATTAATAAATAAATAATGAAATCTTTTTTTTACCTTCATGGGGGGTTATAGGCTTTCGATTGTACCACACATCCTTGAAATGTACAAAATTTAAACGCATGTACTGCACTGCCCTGAAACCGTTTAAAATATTGAATTAAAACCGTACTGTATTTTTTATTAATTTTATAGAATTCTGTGTTGGTTACAACAATTGTGTTGGAGTATCAACCAAGAAGAAACTTCGCTATGCACCATTGACGATAGCACCCTCAACAGAGTCGGTGCGATTCTGTTGAGAGTGCTATAGTTTATTGTCAGAATCGGTGCGATTCTGACTATAAACTACAGCTCCCTAAATAATGGGTTTTCTGGTGGACCTCAGAGCACGCTCAAGGGAGAATGCTCTCGACCAAGGAGAGAATTCCTCTTGACCAATGGTTAGACACTTGCCATGCTCTTGGGCGAGTATTTTTCTCATCTGTGCTATCACAACGGTACAATCGTCGATGACACTGACTGACCAAATAATGCTCTCATATTAGAAAAAAATCGCAAACGTTTACAATTTACTTACGACTTTAGGTCATACACCTCATCAGTTGAAGAACCATTAGCGTCAATGTACCAAATGTGGTACGGGGAAGATAAAACATCCTTGATCGTTCGGACGTTGTTAAAAACCACACCATTCTGCTGAGCGAGGAGATATAAGCAGCACAAAGAAACGGTCAGCACGGACAGAACGTAAAACACTCCGTCGAAGGCAAGAAATTTATTGAGCGTTTTCCTTTTCAGCGCCTATAATTATATGGTATAGGGTTATTGATAATTTTGAGCAAAATGGGAGCTTTAATTTATTTACTTTATTTTATTCAAGTGTTAATTTGAGCGACTGGAAGAAGAGGGACTGGGATAACGTGAGTGGCATGGAATTGCGAAATGCAATGATTGTCAGCAATGTACTGACATTTTATCAACACTCCGCTACCACTCCGCTTCCTATCAGCTGTAACTCCACTCCTAAAACACTCATTTCACTCCACTCCTCCTCTATCGACTTCAATTTTACGCAAAAGAGTCTAGAGACAGAACCAGGAGCCCGACTAGCTCTTTCATGTAGAAGAAACCATTACCATTGACCTCAACACTTACCTATTTTTTCTTCCTGGGATTTTCTTCTCACCTCCTCCACAGTGGCAAAACGCTTCCCTTACATGGCCCTTTTTGAGTCACCATGATTCATCACAGAAAAGATCGGGTTCCTCTTCAGCTGATTTTTCAATTCCAAACAAGCCTGGAGTTCTGCGCTCTCTCTGCTCATCGGTGAGCAGGCGTGTGGCGAATTTGGCAGCAACCATTCTCATGTGCAAATCATCGCTAAGAATTCTTTGCACTTAGCTCTAGGACATTCCACTGATCTCACTGTGTTGGTCAATCGTTCGGCGACGATCTTCACGGATTTTCTCGACATTGTCGTCCGTTCTCAACGTTGAGGCCCGTCCCGGACAAGGTTGGTCTTCAATCGTCATTTCGCCTTTTTTTGAAACGGGAAAGCCACTCGTGAATTTGTATTTTCCTCGTAGCAGCATCCTCATACGCTGTAGAGAGTATTGCAAAACTTTCCGTGGCCGTTTCCCCCAACAGGAAACCAAATTTTAGTGCCACGCGTTGCTCCCGGATCCCAGCTGTCAGTTCACGAAAAAAAAAACTCTCACGGATTAACTTCGCACCGCACACTGACTTGTCGAATGTTGCCCTTCACTCCACTCTCCGAAATTCCCCTCTTTCCCACCACTTTCCCACGCCAGCCCCATCATGGTTACTTTTGGGTCCTCCCTGGTTCACTTCAAATATATAATTTCCAGTCGGCAGATAAATACTCCTACAGCGCTAGGTAGTACTCAGTCGTCGAACAGCTCAGTTGGAAATGTGCAACTGCACGTCACATAATATGCCAAAATCGTGTGAGTTACACATCGGTAGCCAGCGTCTATCTCAGCCCAGAACATGGATAGCAATAGTTCATAATCTATTTTTTTTAAATGTTAATTCGAACCTAATTAAATGAGGTTATTCAAACCATGAATACCCCAACCACAAATTCGTCCAGGTCCAGAGAAGCATTGAAATTTTGATGGAGTTCTATGCTTGAACAACCGTTACAGTGAACTATCGGTCCAAAAGACCAAATGGGGCGGGAAGGAGGGCCTTGTTTGCGACTGTTAACCAGGCTGTTCCGATCCCGAGTACATCACTATCAGCATGTCTTCAGCCAGCGTGTAAGAAATTTGATAAATGCTTTGGAAGCCAATATGCTAACTCATCTATTACCATCACATATCTACAACACTCTCTCATACTCTCAGAGGAGCGCAGCAAGTTCAATAACACTTCTATTGGAGGTCTACTCCACCAACACTCTGACTCCACTTCTTCACCCTTCTAGTACTTCTGCTTCATTTCAGCACCTCCGCTCCGTTTCCACAATTTTTCCGTTCCATTTGTATACTATGTGCTTCCAAGCGTTTTATGACATTATAAAATAATGCAATGTTCAACTACCTTACTATATTATTGGTTCTTATTGTACCTACCTCCAAATCGGACGTGAGCCGAGGCTTGTAATCCTTCCCGGTTGCAACTTCCAGATATTCGCTGTACGAAAGTGGAATCGGCAAAAGTATTCTGGTCTCGTCATTCACCAGTAACCATTCCTTATTTGAAGACTGAACGTACGAAAAATGAAAACATTATTTGTAAAATATGAAAAAAGCGGAGGAATATGGCCACTCACAACCGTTTTCAACGTTCCAGTCAACTTTATGGACACATTTTGCGATTTGGTGATTCTACGCAAATCATCATTCAAGGCACATTGTTTCGTTTAATATGCAGCTATTTCAGTGGCAAAATTTGCTGTTAGTCTCTGTTAAATTTTAGTTTGTCGGTGTGGAGAATGTAATCGCCCGAATTCCATGGATGTGTCGATGTGAAAGGCTAGGAAAGAAGAACAAAACCAGTTCTGTGCTCAGATCACAATGTATTAATTTCCATGTTTGAGTCGGCTGCCAGGTATTACCAATTCGTCGACCAAATCCAAACCAAAACCGACCAACGCATTCAAAGGCCGCATCGTTTGTAAAATAAAATATTATTACTAAAAATCTAACGACAAGAAAAAAAACGTGGAAGAACAGCATAGTATTACTAAAAATTTAGCCACAAGAAAAGAAAAAAAAAAAACGCGGAAGCACTGCGTGTGAGCCTAGTTATACAGAAAGTCTGAAAAATGACACTACAGTAAATACTGTAGAGAATGAGTTCAACATAAAAATCTCTCGAAAATTAATCCTCAAATCTGTCAAACATTTGAAAGTCCTTAGATTGCTTCTCATTTCAAAATATTTCGTGCCTAACGTCGAAAACTTGTATTCGCATTTTGTTTAAACTGTAAACATTCGTAATGGAACCATCGTAATTGTATACTCTCGACTACATCAACGAATTTTTGGTAGATCTCTTTTTCTCAGATACGACCCTATTGATTTTCGTTCTAAAAATAATTTCAAAATTGGCTTATTCGAATTATTCTTTAAACGCCAACCAATTTTTCTGACTTTTTTTTTGTCCAGTAATCATTCTAGGGTTTTACTCAACGATTTCCCAACGTTTCACGGTTCGCAGTTACAGTTATAGAGTTTATCGGTAACATACATAAAAATACACTTACGAACATTTTTTCTATATTATAAAAAAAATATTATATAGATAGAAGAATAACCGCTGATTGGCTTACTTTCAAAACCCACACGGTTATTACCGAGGAGAAGAAAATAATCAACGGCTGAACCACAAGCATATCGATTACCATAGACAGAAATATCACGAAAGCAGCGACAGCGGCTTTTTGAGAAAATGCAGTGCGAATGCAAGCGTAAGCAAACAGGGTAAACAGTCCGAACAATATAAAAGCGGCCGTGATCCTGAGAATGAAAACAGTCAAGTATTCGAGTAGAAGTGCATTGCTGATCATAATTTTTTTTTTTTTTTTTTTTTTTTTTTTTTTAAGGTAGATTTACTAGCCGATGGCAATCGTAGAAACGGAAAGAGAGGACACTGTTTTGACAGGTCGAAGTCAATCGGACGGGGGTTTAAAATTCGTCCAATTACATAAGTCTTTCCGCTGCTCCGTTTTCCGTCAGCATGTAATAACACAACTCTACCGATAGCTGGCTGTTCAGGTCAATGATCGAAACTGATGGAATCAGAACGTCGAGAGAAATAAACACTAAATGTTAGACTTATTTTGAATAATCGAATTTCAAAATGAATCACCTAATCCGAGTATTGGCTGTCCGCATCTTGTTGTTCAAAAGCTCTCTGTTGACATTGATTTGGAGAAATTGGCTTGAGCTGAACGAAAGCATCCAGATTTTCTCAATTGCTGAAGCATAAATGGAATCATCAGATAACACTGGCATATTGCAAGGTCTTAGACAAGGGAATTGAATTTACTTTTCTACACAGATATCACCGATTGTAACTTATGGCAGAAGTTAAATTTGAAGTTGTAGAAATAGAATAATTATGGTGGTTGAAGTAGTTCCTGGTGTCGTAGACCCATTCTACATTAATTCATTGGTATTACTGGCTGAGCACATTCGCTTTGACCATCCTCATCTCAATGTAAGACCTTCAGGTTTCTGGTAGTATTGGCATCAGCGGGATCGGTAACACCTAAACCACCCACATACCTGCATCCCACCGCCCAACCAAATCAAGAAATTTTAGCTCTCAGGATGGCCATATTTGACCCTTCTGCAAGTGGGACGCTGGGGCTACTTTAAGGTTCCCAGACTCACTCTTCCCGGACATGATAGGACGTGTGAGAAGGAAGTGGATGGTCTTCGACCAGGAGTTGACACAGTTCCTTGTAGGGCGAGTTCTCGGCTAAACTATACCGCCTCGGACTCTGATCTCGTTCGGAGTGCCCGTGCAGTGGCGAAGAGACAGCGTGGCATACAATGGTGGAATGCCAACGGTATGAGGACCTTGGGGCACGTTTTGGTCTATTCGTTGATGTGAACTTGGTGGGAACTCAGTAGCTATGCCAAGATGGTCAAACTCAGGATTGCAGCGAATTCTTTGAGCCCAGGACCAGATCGATAGTGTAGGATAAGGAGATGTACTGCTGTAGGACCATGTAAGTCGCAGGCTTGAAGCTGGCCAGGGTTGGGTCCCTGGATGACAGTCCCTTGGTAGTAGATGTAGTTGGTTGTAATTGTCTTAAGAGGGCTGGTCCACGGTTGGTACAGATGCTAGGTCCTGACTGCCTCCACGCCTCTGCAGGTACTAGAGTAACTGGTGCGGTTTAAGGAGAACACTCGAAGGCATGTGGCACCCACGGGCAACCTAGGTTAGTCAGGAAAGGCTGTATCCTACCTGTAGTCAAGTTCAATCTTGGCCCCCCGCCAAGGACACGGGAATCATTAGCAAGTAGAGCCCTCTTCTCTACTCCAGGTCAGCAACAATTCAGACCTGCAAGGGTTAAGTGTGGGTGGAGTATGCTCTCGAATGGACCCAACCTAAATTAGTACCAGGGGTGATGGGGGCTCCAGGCCTCGGATGCAGCGCCCCTCAGGGCAAAGCATCAACGGCCTGTGAAGGATTTGTGGTGGCTATGGTTGCCACACCCTCGCTTTCAGGAGGGGGATCAGGAACCCGACGTTCAGGGGTTGCTTAACAATCCATGCTTGCTTGGAGGGTGATTAACACTGGTTCATTCTGCATACTTACTATTCCCGAATTTTCTTCCTGATAATCTGATCGGAACTCTAGCGGGACCCGATTGTTGAGCTTCACTATCGGTTGAATTTTTTCTTATCACGGATATGCGATCTCGGCTCACTTGACCGCGACTTTTCTTAGACCGCGAATCATATCTGGCATCGGATTGGCGTTCTTTCGATTGAAAATTACTTTTACGCGCTTGCATTTCATACTTGGTATCTACGATTTGTTCGATGCAGGTCGGATTTGTCGTTTTCCTTTGCAATTGCACGGACGAATGACGAATTCTATCGAAATGAAAAGTTAGTGGCCGTTGTATTTTTTTTATCATGCCATTAACTTACTATTGTTAATACAAGTGTGAATCATGGGAATAAACAGCCTATGATTCCTGCTGGCATTAGAATTCGGATAAACCGCAGTGAATCTTGTATAGCGCCCAATAATGCACTAATCGATACTCGTGGTGCTCAAAACAATGATTTCAGTAACGATTCAAGTTACTACTTAACTATTTCAACTTTTGTTAACTAGAAGGTACTGATAAATTCTGGCGAACGCACTTGCAGCACATCTCAAACGGTATCACCGCCAGTGTTGAGAAAATGCTGATGAGAAAAGCCAGGTAAAACGTCACGGGTTCCATTTTATACAACTTGTCGGAACCGTCGTATGTGAGATCTGAAAAGCAGGTATCCATACTGTGACGATATTATTATAGCTAGACAAGGTCCGAATATTTTGAACAAGGCGTTTGTCTCGACGCAGAGCGCGTAACTGCGAATTTGGTTCATTTGAGCTAAATTTCTACTTTTAATATCAAGTCAAACTCCTCTACAATGAGTGGCAATGACGATTGGAGCCATAGAAACTGTAAGAAAGCCAGAAATGAAAGGACGTATTTTAGCCTCGTTACGCCTCTTTATCAATTTGACGACAATATTTGATATGAGTTGACATCATTTTTTGTCCACCTCCTCACAGAAGCCGTAGGGCTTCGTCTTGGATGTATTGACAGTCAACCCATTTTCGGTGCAAAGAAGTGAAGATTGGCTGGGCTGGCCAGGATGAATCAGCACTCAAATTCTCGTACTTCTGGCCGAGGGGAATCACAATTTCATAGTGCAGAAAGTAAACAAATTAGTAGCATGCCCTGTCTAGCTGGAGCTCCAAAGCAATGAATCATATTCCGAGATGCCACTAGGCTGCAGTAGAGGGTTGGAGGTTTTTCGTCAACAATGCCAAGATTTGAAACATGGCTACATGATCATTAAAAGTGAATTGGCCTTCCAGAAGAACCTAGAGATAATGGACTGCGGAAGAGTGTGAGATCCACCGATTAAGTTCTCATGATGGTGAGAGTTGAGTGAGAGATGGAAGGCCACAACTGCAAGCTCGTATGTTGAGTGAAAACCCATTACCCAGACACCACTGCAATAAAAAGACCAGACGAGTCTGGAGAGGCGCAATCAGGGTGGGGGAAGAAGATCCTGACATTGTAGGCATCCTAGATACCAAAGATAGCAATGGAGATTTGGGCCAAGACGAAACCCCTGTAGCATGCCAGTATGCGCTGGAAAGGGAACTGAGACTGCACTATGGATCCTAACAGTTGTGGCCAGAGAGGTAGCTGCCCAACCATGAGTCAAGGTAGCCAAAATTCCCGAAGAACTTGAGGGAGCAAAGACTGGTTGGTTTAACAGGAGCTTATTGAAGGCTTTGGCTAAATTAGTCAAAATAGCATCCACTCAGCCCCTCTCAAGGCCCCGGCTAAGTTTGCTTACGGCAGAGCTTACGTCTCTTTTGGCCCAAAGCGTTCAGCTGTTTCTATACCTAGCTTGTTTCTGGCTAAATAAAATTAAGTAAAAAATTAACACTGTCGATTGGTTGAATAGTTCAAAACTCACATTCGCCGTACATCAAAGTGTAAACGAATTCCAATACGATCCAAGTTAAACAGCAAACTAGTAACAATTTCATGATAAAAATCATTGCCCTCTGCTCATGCGAGTGCAGGGCACGAGGATTTCTGCAAAAAATAAATAAAAGTTCAGTCGAAACGCTCAATTCAATCTGAATTTCCGATTTAATCGATCTAGCTGATAAAACTCAATGGAAATAAAATAATCAAAATTTCGAATACGCACAATGTAAAAACGCTAAGAGTATGATGCACGTTCATCAGCTCGCGAAAATAATGAGGGAAAATGTCGCGTTTTTTCACTTTATGGTCAAATTGAGTTTCCTTCGCAACAAATGTCGCTGTTCTTGCTTCGTCGAAAGGTTCAAAAAGGTGAAACCATCGTTTGATTGCAACTTTGTACCAACAGTAAGTGACCGGATCGTAAATGAGCAAATGCGAGCAGTACCTGACAATCCGTTAAAGCAAAGTATGTAGAGAAAGGCGCCATTTCTCCCAGAAATTTGAGCAACACTGTTTAATTGTACTAAAGCATAGAAATATTTTCACTCAACGCCTCAAGTGATATAATCTTACCAGTCGGACATGTTATGGAAGTTGTGCCACAGAACCACCCTCAGTATCCTGCCGAGATGATTTTTCGTCGTCATCAGAAACCAGTTGTCGCTCTTTACTCTAAACGATTTCTTCTGTTCAGATCTCAACAAATGAACCTAAGGCGATAAATTTGTTACTTCAAAATTGACTCAACATCTTTGATTAAAATAATTTCAATTCTCTCAGTGAGGAAAGATTATAAACGGCTATAACAGCTAGGGCTGACCTCAGATCATTTTTTTTATGTGATGTATCAGGCAAGAGAGTCAGCGTTTGGATAAGCACTGGATAACCTTAACGCTAGATACCTTGCTGCTGTCATCTTCCCCGATCACTTTAATGGCGACTGTCGAAGTAGTTCCTGCTGCGAGAGCCATCCCGGTGAAAACCCCAATCAGCAAAGGGTATTCTTCATTGGGGTATGCATCTTCCATATCTAAATAGCCTTCCTATGAACAAAAAATTCTAAATCACTTGTGACCAATTTGACACATTGCATTTTGTCTGAAAAACTTCGCACGCCTTGGACCTGGTACAGGAAAAATACCCTGAAGTTTCTCCCTGAAAAGAGATTATATTTATACGTTTTCAGCTTGAGAGCTTCCGCTCTGTGTCTCGTTTTTATCCCTGAGGTTTCCTCCACAGAGCATTCATTAGCCAGAACTTCCCAGAACTTGTTGGTGTATGAGCCATTTATTACATTTAGTTCTGGTGGCCTAAGCAGGAATCTACTATCAAATCGAAGAAGGCGACACAACCTACAGTTGCCCTGAACAGAATTCCTTCATCATTGTGTAGATGGTTCCAAGTTTTCAAAGCCTCAATAATTCATACATGTCAATGTGAAAACAGAAAATGCACTACTAAGTTTATTTTACAGGCAATCATCATACTAGGAGCATAGTCCTAGCTGTGACAAGTTTTGATATAAAATCTAACGGATTTTGAATCCAAATTTGTCCAACTTGTTGTGTCCACTTTTAACTATCCGAGGGGCCTATTTTTTTTTTTTTTTCAATTCTCCAACTTCTCACTTTTTACTTTTCAAATTGGGAAGTTGGGAATTAAGTAAGACTGGTCAACTTTTTTCTCTACACTAAATTCACTTCAACTTAACTGTTTTCAAAGGTAGTTTCGAAAATTGTGGAGTTGCAGAGTGGAAACTGAGGGGAATCCTTTGAGCAATCATTTTTTGAAAAGTGGACTGATTCCCTTTTCAACTCTGCAAAATATTTTGCAAAGTATATTTTGCAACCTGCCTTTGCAGTTCCATCTTTAAAATTTAATCTCGTAATTTCAAACGGTTTTTTTTATAGTGTTATTAGTGCTTTTTGGGTCATGTTGGCTGTATCATCGCGAATTTCATGGATGAAGAAGTGTTGAATGATGAGGCATGTTCTGTCTGTTCCTTAAGTTATAATATTTTATTATGAAAACAACATTTTATTGAAGCAAAGGTTATGAGGAATGATTAAACCACTGTACAATCATTAGCTGGATTTTTTCCTCGGAGATATGATTGAAGCGAGCATTAGTTTCCAATTGTTATTAGCGATAATAGCTGATGGTTTCAAGACATGAACGAAGAGTGAAAATTGGCAGAGTTGAAAACAATTAACGATTCATGCTGGTTTTATAAAAAAAAAACTTCACTTCAGCTTTCCACTTTCCACACTTTTTTTAATACAGTGGAAAGTGAGAATTGCTGGAGCGAAATGTTTTTCACAAAGCCATCAAGACAGTTTTTGTCAACACTCCCTCTTCATTTTTCCAAATTTAAACTTTAGACAAAAAACAAAAACCCAAAAAAAAACGCTGCAAATGATTGTACAGTGGTTTATTATTATTTCGCTTCAATATTGATTTAAGAAGACCATCCACTTGTCATTTTAAATATTCCGAACATTTGTGAACGTTCCCACCGAAAAACAGATGGTAACTATAGGGGAAAACTCCGTAGCAACTATTGTAATTTTAATCATTTTTATTTTTCTTAATTTCCTAATTAAAAGCTAAACCTATTGCCTAACGATACAGCTGGAGAGAGTGTTTGACGACCATTCCAATGAGTATAGAACGATTTTTATAGCTCCAAGAACTATCGAGTTATACCCTCATGTCAAATTTCTGAAAATCTCCAAAATTTGGCACAAAAGCTGCGATAACTCGAGAACCAATAAAGCTATCGACCCGGCGATGGTCTCATTCGATTCAGCGTCCAAAAATCTATATAATTTGATACCACGTACACATTTTTCTGAAAAACCTTGGAAAATATGAATTTTCTCCCCCCCAAAACCCCACAAAAATACCCTTAAAATTGAGCTAGCAAGTTGGTTCAAGAATTGGGCCGTCGTAGGACCGAGATTGATTTTTGGTGAAAATTTCAAATTTTTAGCTCTTACAGTTTGGCCGGAAAACTGCTAACGGCGTACGGCGGACAGACAGAATTTTTTTATTGGATATTCGGATTCTACATGCCTTGAAACGTAAAACATCAAATTTTGAGGGGGGGTGAGAATTTTTTTTTTCTTGGGCGATTACAATGGTTTATTATTGAATAATAAACCAAAACGAACTGGAAAATTGCAAAAAAGTGAAGATAAGAAAAGTGAAGAGTTGAGAAGTAATTTTTCTAAAACAGGCCTCAGGTGTAGCGAAGAGATTATCAAAATTGTCTGCCTATGCTTGTGACAGCGTTCGCGCCTTACTCGATCGAGTCGAATTGTATTTCCAGTTCACCCAACAGTTAATATAAATTAATAGGCTTACCGTGATCCGTTTCGAATCGCAGATGAACGCAAAAATGAGAGTCGCGACTGCGATGAGAAATACTGCGGCGAGAAGGATAATATAACCACGGTAAACGGTCCGCTTGAATTGAAACGATAGCGGATCCGTCAAAAACTGCGTGAAGCGGATTGTGTGATGCTGGGCGAATATCAGCCCAAACGTACGACAAAAGCAAACTATTACGCTGCCTGCACTCTGAACAAAGCCCTGCAATTTCGATGGTGAAAGCCCTTAGCTGAGAAAATCGTCAATAGGATAATATTATGGAACAGGATTACAAGCGTCCATCGTCATTTTGCTTTCCATCAAAACGTAGAACGAGCTCCAAGATACGTAACCCAATGCGCTATCGGGTGAGTGCCAACGTGGGAAAGACGTTTATAAGATTGAATTGATAATATTGTAGCGATCCCATTGTTCCAAGCGCAAATGCGTGGGTCAGTCAAGACAGGAAACTGTTTTATGAATTAAGTAATGAATATAAAGTTTGTTTCATTAAAAAACAAACTTAGTACAAATAATGAAGTATTGGAATACACCTCAAACCAAGAACTAAGTTCTGCGCGGTTAGGGGGAGCTTGAAGCTCCCAATCATCGTTACCAGTTCAAAAAAGAGATGTACGAAGAATGCGTAAGAAAGAAAAAAATTATAAAAAAAAATGAACACAACTGAGTGAAAAAACCAAAAACATTAAACTAGCATACGTAAATCCTTGACGCAATTCTTCACAAGATTCCGTACTAAGTTGTGAAAATAATTTTATAGTAGAGGGGTTGTGAGGGGGAGAAAAACCAGGCGACTTATTCTCTAGATTTTTATTGGCTGGCCGAGCACTTTCGCCCATTCGGGCATCTTCAGGGCGACGTGGAACCATGAGGTCCACAGCCCTCACAGTGGACCTCATGGTTCCACGTCGCCCTGAAGATGCCCGAATGGGCGAAAGTGCTCGGCCAGCCAATAAAAATCTACGTCGTAGAGGGGTTGTGAGGGGGAGAAAAACTAGGCGACTTATTCTCCAGGTTTTTAATGGCTGGCCGAGCACTTTCGCCCATTCGGGCATCCTCAGGGCGACGTGGAACCATGAGGTCCACAGCCAAGAAGAAGCGAAGAATAAAAATCTAGAGAATAAGTCGCCTGGTTTTTCTCCCCCTCACAACCCCTCTACTACAATAAATGCGACGACAACCAAGCGAAAATAATTTTATGAAATTAGATTTCGTCTTTGGCAAGAACCAAGCCATCTTCTGACTATCAATCAGTAGGCGAAACATGTTGCGAAGACGGATGCTTGTGAACCCCGATAGAGCATAGTTCATGATATCGAGATTTAATGAAGCGGATCATGCGGCTGATTTTTTGTAGATTGGCAATCGGTTGGTCAACATTCGAATATTACACGGATGGTTGAAAATTAGTTGAGAAAAAGTAACCGACTTCCGATTGCCAACGTTATATAGTTGGTTGGGGGGTTAGCTGAACAGTGGTCATTTCGGGAGGCCTGCTCAAATTTTTTTCCGGGGTGGGCTATTGGTTTAACGTAGAAACTTTCTTTTGGGCTCATTGGAAAGCTCTCAACTGGTAGAGGACAAATCTGGAAGCCTAAACAGGCACTGTCACTACCAATTTTTATTTTTCGGGGGTGGCCCAATATTCGGGATTTTTGTTCCGTGTAAATATGTAATAATGTATGGGTTCGTTTGGTATGAGTGATATGGTTCGGCCGCCCTTTTTACTTCCCCGCGCTGGACCTCTGCGTTATTGCATTCGTTCTATCGCTCATCCGAAATTAATTATCAAATTTACCTTGCACGTCTCTACGCCCCGCTCTTGGTTATAACTATGAGAATAACAGGCGTCAACGCCGTCAGATATTGAAAATGATAGCTGTTTTCCGACCTCGAGCTGGAACGAAATTAAAGTTCAGTTGACATTTTTAGAATATATCCTTTTGCTTTACCAAAATTCCAAATTCTTCAACCGTAGGTTTTCGAATCGGCGCTATACTAATGTCAACTTCTTGTACGTATGGGAAATTAGTACAGGCATTTGAATTGAAATTGAAATTCTCACCTCGCTCGTTGGCATCATCCCCAAATAAACAACGGGGCTATCAACAAATGCCTTATTATTGCTTGCAACAGCCACTTCGCACTTGAATATTTCGTATTCATTCGACCACGATACTTCGAGAGGACGAGAGGCAAGTACGTCTTCGTAGCTAGGCGCTTCTTCCGTTCCTACGAGTGCCTACCGATGTGAAAATTCCAATCAGGTCATCATTTCAACAAATTTTGGAAATGATCGTAAATAAATTGCACTATCATGTTCGAAAAATAGAACTGAGCGAATTCGAAATAAAAACCGCTGCAAATGATTGTACAGTGATCTATTATTCCTTTGCATGAATAATGATTTTAACAGACTATCAATTTGCGGTAATTTGCCGAACATTTGTGTACGTGTCCACCTTGCAACAGATTGATAACTATAAAGGAAAGCTTCGTAGCAGCTATGATAAGTAGTTTTAATAATTTTTCTACTTTTTAATTTTCTTCTTAATTAAAAGTTGAATTATTGGCGTAACGGTACAGTCGAAGAGTGTTTGACAACCATTCCAACGAGTGTAGAACGATTTTTATTGCTCAAAGTACTCTCGAGTTACTCATGCCAAGTTTCTGATAATCTCGAAAATTGTATACAAAAGCTATGAATAAAAAAATAACTCTATCTGCCTCGCGATAATCTCATTCAATTCAGTGTCCAAAAACCTACAGAAATTGACACAAAAAATACACCTTTGTCTGTCAAGTGTTGGACAATATGAATTTTTCCCTCTCAAAAATACACTTAAAATTGAATTAGGGATTTCGTTGAAGAATTGAGTCATTGTCAGACCAAGATTGGTTTTCGGTGACAATTTCAAGATTTCAGCTTTTATAGTTCCGTCAGAAAAGGGTTGACGGTGTAAGGCGGACTGACAGAATTTTTTTTAAAAATTGGATATTCGGATTCTACATGCCTTGAAGAGTAAACAATCAAATTTTGAGAGGGCGAGCCAATTTTTTGGGGATTACAATAGTTTATTATTATTAGTAAACCAAAATGAGAAAATAATCATCTCAAAATTAAATCATCAAAAACTTGGCCACGAAAAAGGAAAACTCCGAACTCGAGCTATTGATACGCTCGAAGAGGTATCAATATTGCCTCCAGGTGACGACTATCGAATTATTCTCACTTTGATACTGATATTTTCTGACAAGAATATTGCCAGCTTCCAATTGAAAAAAATTGTTGGCAGTGTGATTTTATACAGCGTGTACGCCCTTTGATTTGCCCTTGAAACGCTGAAGTTTTCCAGCGTGCCTTTAAATTGCATTTTAGCCCATTCTTCTTTTTCAAGCAATCTCTAAAAATATTCAATATCGCGGTGAGTAGCTAGTCCATTATGTTCGAAAAAATATTCGATTATTTCATCAATGTACTATCAAATTTGAGGTACCGGCAGTGTAATTATGAATTCGGTGCCGTTCGGTAAACTAAGCACCGAACCTCCAGTTTTATTTCTCAACGACAAATACACTGAAGGTGAAGTGAAATTATCGTGAATACCGTATCGAGTTGCTAGAGCCTGCAAAACGAACGTTAGCTGGTTCATAAATAATGTATTATTATTAAAAAGATAAATAACTCCGATTTATTTGATATATCGAATGAATGATCACATTTTCTACTCTATCAGAATAAAAAGTACGATTTGATGAACGCTCACGATAAACACGAATTCTTTGTACAAATGGGATGGAACAATAATGGGCATTTTAACAGTAATAAATCTCAACCATTCTTCTTCTAGAAACCGAGGGTTGAAAAATCCTGACGAAGGATATAAATCGTCCGAGATCAGATTATTTTCAAGGGCGCGCTGTATGCCGGCGAATGTATCTCTCTGAAAGGGCGAGGGAATAGCGATTTTCATTACGTGAAGTCGATGTAAAAAATGGCATATTTAAAAATAAAAAAAATTAGGATTGTTTGCATTTCGGGCGTATGAAGAAAATTTTTTTATGCAGAAATTTTTTATATGAAGACAATTTTTATATGAAGGAATTTGTATTTATTTTCTACGAAATCTCATATTTGTAAATCCAGTTTTCTACTCATATACTGCACTAGTGTTTGAAATCCTCTGATACTCGAAACTAAATTTTGGTGATTAGTTTCGCACCCTGAGTCGAGAAATACTCACCATAATCCATAATCTCATGTGATATTGTCCGAAACTTTGTACTCCATAATACATGTATGTTAAATCCACCAAAGCATCTGTGAAGGCTTTGGTACTCAGTAAAATCTCATTTACAGTTCTCCACAACTGGAAAAATGATCAGTCACTTTATTAAAGAAAAGAACAACATAATTGAAGAGAAATCGTAAGTATTTCGGGAGGCTTACTTTAAACAGAATTTCGCCTCTTCTGTAACTTATAGAGAAACCGTAACTGTTGATGATATCCAAGACTTGTTTGCTTTGAATATCCGCGAGTGCGACTAATTGAATGAACCGCCTGTATTTGAAAATGATGGCGTTTATATTCAAAGGAACTCGAAACATGATTTACCTACGTGCGCGTTAGGTTTTTTTTTCAGTCCCGCCGATGTTTAGATTTATTCGTTTCTCACAGTTTTTTCTTTTGCGTCGTTGACACGAACCTGAAGCTCGTTGGAAAAACTAGGTTCATTCCATGTACCTAATCGCTTACTTTATGTTGAAAAGAGAGAGATTTTGGCTAGCGACATTTTCGTAAGGATGGTAGTTAATATATATTTAACAACTCGAAAACACATCAACCATGGAAAAATCAAATCTTACCACTTCACCATTATGGAATATAGCACATAATAAGAAAATCTATCGAAAAGAAATGCCATGCTTCAGGATTATTATTCGGTAGTAAACCATTTTAATCGCAAAAAAAAAAATTGAAAAAATCGCTTTGTTGTTCTCAAACTTCGATGTACCTAATAGGTACGTGTTCGATCCAATTATCGAGTAAAACATTTTCCGAGGAATGTTCTGTTATTATTGCAAAATTGATAGAAATCTTACTCGACGATATTTCCTAACGGAATCTGTTCCAATTGTCTGTGGGTCAACCTCAAGTCCCGCATTGCCTCTGCGCTTCTTAGCAATAAATCGACGACTGTATCTCTCAACTGCAACCATTCCAAGGCAACCGCGAAAGTGGGAATATGGCGGGGAGCGAAATCGGGCAAATCAGTGTATGAATTTCCCTCCTTCGTGTAAAACATCATTGACAAAATATAACAAACTGTCGCCATTTCGTACTGGGTGAGGCTTTCTAAAATTATCTGAAATCGAAACGCCCGATAACGACATGTTAGCCACTACATGGAGACCAAGAGATTTACATTGAGATCAGGCATTTTTAATACAGTCGGGTAGATAATAAAATACCAGATTTTGTGCAAAGTTCGTGTTTTTCAGATTCACAATGCTGCATTGCACTATGGTTACCCTTTGTGATTCTTGAGGCCAAACGCCAGTAGATCGCACTAGAGACGAACCTTCCCCCACTACTAAACTTCTCTATCTACAAATTCAGTTGTGAGCTGACCTCCGAGGAAGGAGCATCATTTTTAGGTTGTGGATCCGTGGATATTTCATTAATAATGGTTGTCAAGAGGTAGCATATTTATGCTCAGATTTCAATTCATGGGGTTATTCGGTTGTTGAGGCAAATAAGTCATTCTACAAGTCCTCCTCTAAAGCGTCTAAAACTTCACCATCTTATTGAGAGAGTATTGTTTTGATCGACAACTTGGAATTTTGATGCAGATAGTTTGTACTTTTAGTAAGTTGTGATCAGTTATTGAGTGTTAAACGCACGTCATTCAATAACCGCATCAGGTGATGCCGCGACTGAATCGATAAACGCCAGGACAAGGTTTCACCGTTTTTGTATAAATCATCAAGAAGAAACATAGCCAATCCGTTCATAAAAAAGCGGGTGTTCCCCTCTTTCAATCCGTTTTCTAGGATCTCAACACTCTTGATTGCCGGCTCGACCTGCACAAAAAATTATTATTCTAACCTTTCTCGCAATTATGCACAATGGGGACTTATCGTCAATTTTTAATTCCATGTTTACATATGAGTGGAAGTATTGTAGTCATCCGAAAAGTCAAAGTCGAAGCGGAAGTGAATTTGGAAGAATCTCAGTACTACACACTGAAACACTTTCTGAACAAGTGTCTGTGTGTCCCTCTGTCTGTGGTCAAAAAGTGACAAAAGTTGCCATATGTCTGTGAAAAACGAGTGAAATTCAATGAAATTTTCTGAAAATATTTCCACATTTCAAGCAAAAAATAGCCGTTTCCGTATATAGGATGACACACAGTACTTCCGAGATATACTCGTTCGAGCACCGAGAAAAGAGAAAAGTGGTGAATTGCTAACATCACGGGCTCATTCTCACCAAACAGACCGTCTAACTTCCATACCACCTAACACCCATCACCTGCTTTGCTGCTTTACCCCAAGAGCTAGAAAACTACTGACGTCGACAGTGTGGTAGCTCTGTTGGGTTAGAGCCATTTTTCCAACAAAACAAATTTCAGTGGTTCCTCTCATTTTTGCAGATAATATTTAAGAGGTTTGAGCTATTATACAGCTTCCTGCAGGGTATGTACGTTGGAAAAATAATTGTTTAAAATCAAATGTAAATTCCCATTTGTCAGACGATGAGGCGTCCGCATTATTTCACTCATTGCTTCACTCTCTGTACGAGGGGCATCCGCTCTAACGCTAACTACCACAATTATTAATAGGAGAGAACTGATGCACCTTCAAATTTTTGCCAAACGAATTGCTTTCTATCCTGCGCAAAATCTATTTGTCTATTGTAACAATAAATCTGAATTCATCTCTGTTCTAAACGGTAGCAACAGAAAGATCAGAAGCCTTACTTATTTTAATCTGAAAACATGAAAGTTGAAACGGTATTCACCGTAATCGAAGAAAAGTTGGTGCAACTGCTTATTCTCCAGACATCTCGAGCGCAGAGGCAAACTTCATCCCATTGAGCGGTGAAATTAAGTTTGCTCTGGTAGTTAGTCTCCAACAGATGTATCACTCCTGAAAAGCAAAAAAAAAAAAAAAAAGAAAAAAAAACGATCTGCTGTTTGAGAATGTTCTAATGTACATTATAATCTGATTTAAAGCGTGTCGTCCAGTAATCCCATTGAATTATGTCCATAGCTGATGGAAAAAGTGAGAACCACTTTGATACTTCGTGAGTGAGGCTTCCGTTCATGCCATTTTTCAAACTTGAAAACATCACTAATATCTGCACGTCCAAAAACTGGATTTGCATGCTAGCTCAAAACGCAGAAACTGTAAGAGCGGACATACAATGGGGAATTTGCACAGATCTACTATTACAAAAAAAAAAGATCTTTTATAACAATAATACATCCTTCGTTTTTGGGTAGTCGCTTCATATCTTCTTGGTTTTGAGGTTTGCGGGGGAGAAAAAACTGGGCAACTCATTCTCCTTTTTCTTTATTGCCCGCCGAGCACTTTCGCCCCTTCGGGCATCATCAGGGCTTTCTACAGTGGAATACATGAAGATCAATCATTATTAATTATACCTATTAATAATACATTAATAAGGCATTAACAAATACCTATATTTGCTGCACTTACATGTTTAGATTGTAAAGCAAATAAATACCAAACCCCTGTGATAACACTGCTAACTTAAGTTCCTAATCTAATTATTACCTACAAGTCAATCCAATAGCTTTAATAATGTAGTCTGCCTGGCATAGGTACATACCTGACAATGTGATAACCCCTGATAGATAGTAGATACTGATGAAGATAGCATGCTAGTCATTGTTGTTCCCGTCTGTGATAATTATTCATGTCCCTAGAATTTAAGTATTTTAACGTTCCTACTATGTTTTTAAATGTTCCCGACGACAAATTACAAAATTTTAACTAATATGTAAGTACTTGCCATCATAGTATGGAATTTGAAAGTTTTTTATTCTCTAGAGATAGTTCTTTAATAATTGTGACCTTGTAGGACGACCGCAGCAAGGGATAGGGACCAGGCAGACAAAACTGAAATATTTTAAGCCGGACTTGGCCGTAGCTACCAATGGTGCTACGTGAGTATAACTTATTGCTACCTATAAGTGAATGTACCCTAGTACCTCCATAATTAATAATGATTGATCTTCATGTATTCCACTGTAGAAAGCCCTGATGATGCCCGAAGGGGCGAAAGTGCTCGGCGGGCAATAAAGAAAAAGGAGAATGAGTTGCCCAGTTTTTCTCCCCCGCAAACCTCAAAACCAAGAATAATACATCCGTTACGACAATATTACCGTGTGAAATCGAAATCTTTATCATTGAAGGAGGAATACACAGTAGAAGAGGAGCGTTATCAAAAAGTAGCGGGAAACAGAGGCGAATAGTTGACGTCACTACAACAGTCTCACCACACAGAACGTCTACCTTCCATCACATCCCCCCTCCGAAGCCGATTCGCTGCTCTTTCCCCAGGATTGGAGTATAAGGGACGTGTAAGCTTCCGTTCAAGCCATTTGTCAAACTTGAAAACTTCACTAATATCCGTAATTTTCACCAATGGTATTTCAGAGCATTGATACATTATTCCGTTATCCATGAGGCTTAAAATCGGAATTAAAAAAAAATAAAGAAGTTCGATGCTGATTCCCCATTGGTCGCAGTCTATCTTTCGTTTCCTCATGTTAAACAAACTTCAGGCATGCTCTGTTAACTGTGTCATTTTAATCAAGAACCTACATGGTAAACACTTGTTGTCAAGGAGAATTTTCATTACCTCTTGTTTCTGGGTGTACTTGATAAACCTGGTAAACAATCGGTTCGTAATTGAACTTAATTCCCCCGCCAGGCACCGAGTATTCAAAAAAGCTTTCATTCTTTGAGACTTCGAATTTGCGAACATTAAATTCGATATTATCAACTAAATCTGTCGTTTCGGAGAACAAGAGTCTATCTGGAATTTGAATTATACTTATTAGTACATGAATAGTTCTTATTGTGATAGAAGGAATGTTTTTACTTCAATTTGAAAAGGCTGCAAATGATTGTACAGTGGTTTATTATTCCTTTGATTCAATATCGATTGTAAGGAAGACCATTAATTTGTGATAGTGATTATTCCGGACATTTGTGAATTTTCAGCAAAAAGTCGGAAAATACGAATTTTCTCCCCATCAAAACCCTTCCGAAAATACCCATAAAATTGAGGTAGTGACTTGGTTAAAGAATTGAGCAATTTTTAGGCCAACATTGATTTTTGGTGAAAATTTAAAGAATTTAGCCATTATAATTTCCTCAGAAGAGTGTTGGCGGCAGATCGACAGATTGTTTTATTGGATATTCGGAATCTACTTGCCTTGAAACGTAAAACATCCTATTTAAGAGGGGGGGGGGGTGGAAATTGCCTTTTCTTTGGCGATTACAATGGTTTATTACATAATAAACCAGTATTATTGAATACTAAACCAAAACAACTGAAAAAACAAACAAAAACTGACCACCAAGAAAGAAGCCAACCAACCACCACGGGGGGGGGGGGGGTTACCAAAGTAAACTTCTTGATAATGAACTTCCTCAGATATTGAAAATGAACCGCTGAACTGAATTCGATTTTCAAGACCGTAAGATATGCTCATAGCTGTCAGATACGAACCCGATGCCCTGATGTTCATTTTCGACAATGCTGAATCGAAAGAAAACACATTCTTATCCATCCTCCAGATCCTCGACGCGGGAACAGGAAAAAATGAATCAATGATCTCTGCATTAAACACGGCATTCGGTTGGGCAGCCACTTCAAGCGTCCAAGAGACAATACTAGGTTCATATGGTAGGGATGTAGCGATCCAAATTGTTTTTTCTTTTATGTCGTTCGGAAAACAGTTATGGAAACATCTGAAATTAATTCACGCCTCAACTAGCATTCAAAGGATCGAAGTGTGTCCTAAAAAATGCAAACGCTGGTTAAGGAAAAATAACTTTTTATTAGCTGTAACTTATCTGGTCTCGAGAGTCTGTGAAAGCCAGTACGTTATCTCTGATGGCGTTAATTAAATAGAAATTACATCCTGAATATGGCTGTGGTGGAAGCGCTGATGCGTTTGGCGTCAATGCGTTCTGCCTTCTTATTGGCAGCCAAAATTTCGAGATGCGAGTGGTTTTTGCGGCAGATGCAAACGCATCCGATTACTTTCATTTAATGTATCCTTGCGCTGACGTATTTGCTCACAGCAAGTAGCAATTATTGACAGCAACGGAGAGCATTTCCCAAAAACTACCTCATTAGTCATATAGCAAAACGAGTTCCACCATGGTTTGCCGTATTCAACCCAAAACGCATCAACGCATTTGAAGGAGGCCTGTGAACCCTGCTAAAATATTTTCCTGTGACCACTGCTGCTAATAGCTTTTGAAGCTAAAACGACCATCAGAGCTGAACGAGTTACTTCAGAGCGCTGCATACTTGTCTTATGTTCTGTTTGCAACAACTATGGGTTGTAGAGCGTCATTTTTTGACATCTGCTTGGTTCCGGCTTCTGTATGATGTATCTCATTGATCTGCTCACGCCCTACCCTTCTCATCCAGCAGCTGTATGATCCAGTATGATTGGCTTGCTCCAGTATGAGTGGCTTGATCTGTCGCTCCCAGCATTTCCAAGTTCTTCAGCCTTCTGATTGAGTTTCTCAGAGCTATGGAGCAGTGCACTTTCAACCCCACACCAGTCTCATCTCATACCGAACATTCCCTTGAAGCGATAGTGATAAAACCACCTGCGATTGGGCCTACTCAGTTCTTTCAAACACCATAAATTACCAGTCATGCCGCCCTGGGATTCTTTCAGACCTATTTTTCTATTTTCTAACCAAGTATCCGAAGGAATAAATTTTTTTTTTGCCAAAGTGTCGAAAATAGAATTTGCATAAAAATATACTTACTCTATTATCAAGAGCTGGTCCACTGGTATGAAGTATATCTCAAATTGCACCGAAGGCACTGGTACGGATGGATCGATCAAGTCTGACGAAATATCAACAGTATACTTATAGACTTCATTACAGG
This sequence comes from Tupiocoris notatus, assembly GCA_037159825.1. NCBI lineage: Eukaryota > Metazoa > Arthropoda > Insecta > Hemiptera > Miridae > Tupiocoris > Tupiocoris notatus. The sequence continues at coordinate 551,227 of JASJUZ010000405.1, read as the reverse complement.
GTGTGAAGGTTTTGGTTAACAATGGAACTGGAAAAAATGTAATGGGATAAATTTGCAATGTTGCCCACAAGCTTTCTCCAATAAAAATCATCTACTCATTAATCATCAGGTGAAAACCAATAGCACCATTTTTCGTCACCACTTGTCACCAGTATTGGTCACGACCACTCAACCTAGTCCTGTTGACCAATGTCATGGACCACAAGTCGTGGTTTCCACAGGGAAACATTTTTCAAATCAACGGGTCGCCATTTTTATATGTTTGCAGATACACCCTGGTGGCACAAAGGTTAAGCGGCCTATACACACTACCATAGCCTGAGACCATATCATGAGCAGCTGGCCTCTAGACCATTATTGCTTACCACCTGCGATAAACAGTCAACTGCCTTCAGTCGAGTTGAGTTCAATTTTGTAGGTAAAAACTCTCCTGAAAATGGCTCGATGAAAAACTAACTGAACCGTAAGGGACAAATAGCTCGCCTGAAGGTTGACTTATTGTATTGAAAGAAGAAACTTGCAGTCCATTGTCGGACCTTCGGTCACCACCTGCATCCCGCACACAGCTCTTCAGTTGCTGCAAACAGCAGTCCTAAACCTTCCGGCTAACTGAGAGGTCCAATTCTAAGAACTGGCAGTTCTAAATCCTCAGCTCACTTGAACTATACAACAGTGATGTTGATCACATAGTACCATGGAATAATTCAGCGACATACTTCCCAATGATTTCTTTTCGCATTCTGGGTCTTTGCTAGGAGGTCGATCGCATTGAACCTCGTATCTCAGTTCGAAAATGTTGAAATCCGGACTGTAGTTTTCCAGTAGGATATCAGCAGATTCCTCGCATGGGTATGTTTTACGATCTCCTCCAGCTGAGTGCACGTTCGGAGGAGTAGTTACCACATCGAACCAACACTGGAATAATAATTTGATCGTATTAGTTTGCCATCCTCTGCCGGTGCTTGGAAATCCAGCTCTGAGTGTTCCTTACGTATCCCGAACTTCTCAAAATACGATCGCCACTCGCGTGCGGCGGATTGCCGCGAACTATGTACGTGAATTGCAACATGAAACTGCCTTCGAACAAGCCGAAAGAGGGTAAAAATAATGCATCTCCTTTCCTTTGGTGGAACGGGGAGAGCTGTCTTGGTTCAGCGTCTCTACGATGATCTTTAGAAAATGAAACAATTCGAATGACAATTCGGGTTGAAGTGGTGAGAAGGGAAAACTGGGCGACAAGAAAATTGCAATGAATAATGTGGTTGCTTACATGCGAGTATTTGAAGTGACCATTCAACATCAATCGGTACAATTCCTTTACATCTGGGGACGATTTTTGTCGCTTTTATTAGAATATCGTTACCTCTGATGTGAATTACTGGAAAATCGGCGTCGGAACTGCTGTGTATGGAAATGACGCGAAGAAAATTCAAATAGCGAACACGTACTCAAATTACCAAAGTGCAATCGAAACTAAAACGTACCAGCTTTGGAAATAGAATTCCATCAAACAAGGATTTCTGTATTTGTGATAGTACGTGAAAACCGTGTAGTTTTCAGAAAAAATCAGCCTTTCCGATGGCAACGCTCTGGGTAGCCAATAAATTTCAACGATAACATGTCCGACTCTTCCAATTGCTTCTTTCTCACCATCAACGTAAATAAGGCCCGTTTCAACAAAATGTCTAACTTCCAATGTTGACTCGATAGTGTACGCAAATACGGCTGAAATAGAAGTTCATTACTTCGAAGCGTACTACGAATTTGAAATAAAATTATGTAAATAGAACGGATCTATAAATCCTTTTATAGTAGAGGGGTTGTGAGGGGGAGAAAAACCAGGCGACTTATTCTCCAGATTTTTAATGGCTGGCCAAGCACTTTCGCCCGTTCGGGCATCTTCAGGGCGACGTGGGACCATGAGGTCCACAGCCTATAAATCCTTTTGGAAATTGTTGGCTTGACCGTTTTAGAACTTCAAATATGAAGCCCGATTTTTGAAAGAAATCCCTACATTTTGTTGATAATGTTTATGATAACTTCTTTCCAGTCACATTATTCTTTGCTTTGGGCTGTTAATGTCATGGGGACTTGTTCTTCGATTCAATACTACATACTGGCCGAGTAATTTCGCCCCTTCGGGCCTCCTCGGGGCGATAGTACTTGGCAAGTAGATACAACGTTTATAAAAACTTGGAGAATAAAAGTTCGTGTGTGTCTCCCTCTCAATCCCCATTAAAATTATTGGTAAACGAGGGTGAACGTAATCATGAAGTGATTCGAGATGTTGAATACACTCGGAAGCATCAACGTCATTAATTATTGATAAATTGTTAAATGATTAATAAATAAGAAATCAAATCAATATAATACCTACTAGTTACGACAAATATTTCTATACGACGAGGTGATTAATTTGTTCCTTGAATTTACCTTTACGTGGTAATAAGTCGCAAACGCGACTGTCCATCACATTAGAATACCTTGTTTCATCCAAACATTCTTCGTAGACGTTTCGTTTCTTGAATTGCTTATCGCAGGTCGGGAAATACACTCTTCGATCGCTCACCTAAGACGAATAAGTACCGCAGTCCATCTATTAATTCTCATAAATTAGTAACAGGTTTTTTCCTGATAACTTCAGAACGGTTTTCGAGGTTTTTTACACCTTTGGCAATTATCACCCAGAACGTCACCTAACGAATTCAGGCGAATTTTTTTCAAGTTGGAAGATGTTCAGGTTGTGTCTAAAACTTTTTTTTAGATACAGCTGTCCGAAATGTTGCTCAATTTCAATTGTGGTTTATTATTCAATGATGAACTATTGTAATCGTTCAGTAAACTGTATCGAACTCAAACGTATCGAAGTACGTAAAATCCTAATCTCAAATAAAAAATGTCTGCCCTCCGTCCACTTTTCTGACGAAAGTATAAAAGCCAAAAATCATGTTGCTCGATCGTAACTTAAATTTTGTAGGTATTTTTGGGAATTCGAGGGGGGAAATTCATATTTTCCAAGGTTTTTCTTTTGGACAAAAGAAGGTTTTTGGTCGGGATAGTTACTATTACAAGTGGATCGTTTTCTTCAGTTTAATTGAAGCAAAGGTACAATAATTTACATCGTTTTTCGTTATCAACTAGTAGCAGTTTTCTAAATATTATGTTGTTATTTATTATTTTATATTTATTATTATTATTTATTTATTTTATTAATTATATTTTATTATTTTTATAGTACCTAATTTGTTTTTTTGCTGTCACCGTCAAATAAAATACCATAATGCATCAATTAAACTGTGCAATTTCTTGAGATCCCAAATAGACAAAATTTTGAATTTTCAGCGGAAACATCGAGGGCAAGTGCTCCAGTAGTTGCCATTCGATTTCTTTTTCTCGTAAATCAATGTAATGAATTATGTATCAGTCGGAATTCACTGCTAACTTAAGGCAAGTATCTACTGAGTTCCTCATAACTTGTAGGTGACAGCAACAGCCAGGTCAATTTTAAAAATCCGACTAACCAATCTCACGAGATCCTCCTCCTTCTATGATTAGCTAGATTCGCTAAGGAGGTAAGTTTCGTTTTTCGAGGGTTTTACCATGATTTGAAGAGATTTTAAACCTATTTTGGTTATGATGTGGTTTTTAGGAAATTCGCTGAAAACGGAGAATGCTTGCTCACAATATTTATCAGTTGAAAATACATTTTCCATTATGGGTTTTATCAATTTAAAAAACTCAGTGTATTGAAACTCAGCGGTGCCTACTACTTGCACTTGTAAGTTTTGATGCCTACTTCTGCATTTTCAATGAGTAAACCTGGTTAAAAAAACTGGTATAGTTTTTGTTTGTTTTAAAAATCGAATTTACCCATGATATTAAGAAATTGAGGTCGATCAGCTTACAACTGCTACGTCGATAGAGAAAATCAAGTAAAATGACAAATTCAACCATGGCATGCTAAAGTCCTATATATATATTTTTTTTTTTTGAAGCACAACTTACTTGAATCGCGACACCGAATTCACTGTTGATCGTTTCAACCAAGTCGTCTCCGATCTCAGGTCCGTGAATTAAAGTGAAATGTTGAACTCCATTGGTATCCGGCTGAACTTGAAAGTAGACCTGAGCTTGGCTGGCGATTTTAGCCACGGCGACTTTGACGGTAAAACAATGAATTACTTCCAACCGCATGGTAGGGTGTGAATAAAATTCTCAAATGGCTATGCGCTTGCGAATAATAATAATAAAAACGTAAAATAAATAAATGATTAAAAAAAAAAAAACATTGAGTAAACGGCGAGAGCTATTACTCTTAGAACGGCTATGATTTCTCAGAACGGTTCAACCTTATTCCTCCAACTAGCAAAATCGAGAGAAGGCAATTTACCCAGCAGAAATGACCATTAGACGAACTCCCCTTCCCGTAGGCAAAAAACCATTATGTCGAATTACCACATTGCCAGAGAAACTATGCAGACATCAAGACTTAGCTAAGGAGGCCTCCGGTGAAAGCGCCGGGAATTAAATACACGAAAGGAACATCGACCGTCGCACCATTCTCACCCTTCACCCTCTTTCAGTCACTCACATGGAATATCGATCGATTCGGAAAATTGGCAGTCCTTGCCATAAAATGGCTCCTTGCAGTGACAATAGAAGCTTCCAAACGTTTTGACGCAATGACCTTTGTTTAGACATGGATTGCTGGCACAGTGGTCGACTAGTTCGTTGTTAGCAGTGTAAAGCCCTCCGCTGATATCCTCGGCAACTCGACACTCAGGGTCAAGGGCGCGACCATTATCATCTCTCAGACACAGGCCGGCAACGCCGCAAGGGCATTCTGAAGAAGGTCCCCCAGAAGACAATGGCGCAACCGTCGTCAGTCTTGCGATTATTATAAGGACAAGCTCGATTCTCATGATTATCATGGACTGAAATTGGTAGCTTTTCTGGATAAATTGTTACCTTTGTTTTCTGGCAACGTTCACCAGTTGTCGTAGCGTGGGACACAAAATGTTTCCAATACTGTCAGATACAGACGACATTTATCGTTCGGAAATGATGCGATGTAGTCACAACGCATACATCTATATATCTATATATATAAAACTGCAAAACGAGGAGGAGGAGAGGGTATACGATTGATTGAAGAGATGGCTGGAAGGATTTCGATGAAAAAAATAGGGGCTGTTTAAAATTTAAGGCCATCGGCTGAAAAACCTTCGGAATTTCGATTTTTGACTTCGTTTTTTTTAAAACTTTCGAAATGTATCGAAAAACGTCGTTTTTGGAAAAAGTTGGTTTCGCGGAATTTTGTCTTTCGAACGCCGTAGCTCCTAGAGTAATGGATTTCTTATATACAAAGTAAATTGGAAAGTTGTAGCCAGTTGAATTTTGAACATTTTTGTAATTACAAATGTTAGGTTTGCTTCGTCCAAAGTCGAAACTTTGATGCCGCGTCTCAAAAAATCGTTCGCACGTAGAGAAAAATTGGGAAAAGCAAAAAATTATTTTTTCCAATTTCGTTAATCAAACTCGAAATCCGGAGGCGGATAAATCCTACTTTTTCGGTTTAGGCCTTTAAATTTTCTTTACGAGAGAAAATGTAAAATTTTGACCTTTTTCGAAACCACGTTTTTTGCAGTTGATCGCGGTATTCTCGGAAAATTCTCACAAGTCGATAAGATTTTATGAGCGCATTTTGTTCATGGATAAATTATTTAAACGAAAAAGTACAAGAATTCGTTCGTTGATAGATTTTAGCCGGAGCTAGAGCGGCCCGAAGTGAAAGTCAACAATCCTTGGGTATACGATTGGTTGAGAAACTGGGAATAGGTAATCAAATTTTGGTCATAGTGCCGTTCAATTGAGAGAACTTCATCGGCTGGAAAAGTCTTATTTTTTTTAATTAGGCCTCTGTTCAAATTTTATTGCACTTTTAAATTTTATGACCCTGTTTTTCGCGTTTTTTTTTGGCAGGTTTTTCGCCAATAGCTTTTGAACCGGTTACTTTTACATAGTTATATTACTCAGAGTCGAGAAAGAGCTATCAAAATCCTACAATTTGGTGTATTTAATTATATTTTTATGTTATGTCCCCGCGGAGCTATTAACGTTTGAAGAAAAGTCAAAACACGTTTTTTGACATAAAGTGCAATATATCTCGAGAGCTATCATATACGCTAGCCGTTTTCCTATTTTTAATGGATTCAACATTAAATTTCCTACATTTTCTTCCACAGCACCTAATCTGTCCCATTTCGGGAACGTGACAAAAAAAATATCCCAAATTTGAAACTTCAAAAGTATGAAAGTCAGGCATGGTTTTCACTTTGAATTCGAATTCCACGTCTAATTTCCTGTAGGAATAATTAATTAATCAAATTTGATCCGTACTGTAAGTATTTGCAACGGATTTTCAAAGTTTGAAAACATGCAAGCGTGTAGTACTGAATTAGTAAAAACTGATAGTTGCCGTCAATTTTCCGCCGTTTTGACGTCATATTCGGATTCAGCGTTAAATTTCCTATAAGAATAGCTTTCAAAATCGCTCAAAAACGGAAATTCAATTTTTCACTAATACCGATGCCAGCGGAGCTCGAGATTTCGGCCGGCGAAAAACTCGATTCACGGAAAATAATTTCTCTGGCTCTGTTTAAATTTTTTCCACCAAATTTTTTGCTATGTACGTGTGTAAGGCGTTCAAATGAAGACTCCTGCATAATAAAACAATTGATTCGCATTAATTTTGACCCCGAAAATCACGGTTAAAGTCCAATTTTCGAGCTTTCAAAAACCGATTTTTTTGGACAACTTGCAGATTTTTCCGAGAAATAAAAAAAATCACAAAAATACATCGTGGTAAGACACAACTTTCCTAAAAATTTCAGATTTTTATCTGTATTGAGAGAGGAGTAAAAAATCGTTAACTGTGAGGTTGAAAAAAATCGCAGGGGGACCCCTTGGATTTTTCGCGAAAAATTTTTTGGAATAGATTTCGCTCAAATTCAGCATAATGATAGTTGATGATGTGTACATCAATAATATATGGTTCATTCTTTGTTTCTTTCGCACTAAATAGATGAAAAGAACGTTTAAAGTTGAAAAAAGTGATTTTTTCGTGTATAGTCCACTATTATTGTAGAATAACGCAAAAACGGTTGAAAAATGGATAGGTACATTACATTGGGAAAATGTGGACAGTTAAATTACCTATCTTTTGGTATATTCAAACATCTGAACTGACGACTTTTTGTCTGAGTTATCCACTGTGCAAGTTACAAATCTAGGAAAACTGGAAGTTGTACATCTAAGTCTGCTACAACTTTGCTCCAGCTGAAAAACACAATACTTTATGTTACAAAGTACATTCAGATACCTCTACCAACATACCAAATTATAGAAACTAGATTCCCACTCTCCATACACAAATAATAAACTACTACTACCTACCTATACCTATATACTATATAAATATAGTAGTGACAAGGACACTACCCCCGTGCGATTTATGTAAGGCGGCAGAGCAAACGGTTATACTATACATGTAGCATACGTCAGGAGAAATTGACAGTTTTTCACGATGTGAACTACGACTGATGGTTAAAATTGTCTCTTGGTTCGTGACATATCCTTATTGTCACGAACAGAGAGACAATTTTAACCATCAGTCATAGTTCACATCGTGAAACACTGTCAACGACTCCTGACGTATGCTGACTATCAGTTGATCTAGGCGGAGGAGCCACACGACCTACAACGAAACATGGAGGCTCTGAAGATAATTGCTCCAGGTGAAACTTAGTAAATCAAAGCTGATGGTGTACTAGAACCGAGGCGGAAGTTGATGTGGTACTAGAGACGGTGTATTTTAGGGATGTCAGAATCGAGATTGCGAGCTACTACACTTACTTGGGCATTGTCCTCACTCCTCGGATCTTGTTTTAAAGCAGAAAGCGACAATGGTTTAATTCATGTATTCTGTTTGTGGGAGGTGGCTCATTCTCCGAAGTTCCTTTGAAATGCGAGGTGATCATTTTTCTGGCCGTTGAGCTAGTAGTACTCAGTGGACTTCAAGCTTCTAAAAGTGGTTGATTGTTGAGGGAGCCCAGCTCACATTTTTCTGGAGTGTTCAATATGTCGGGGATGGTGCCGAGTCATAAAATATGATACATCTGGAAACTGCAATTGATCCGTTGTGCAACGCGTGCACTTATTTGGTCAAGGTACTGTCGATGCCTGAATGCCAGCCACTCACAAAAATAGTTGCACGCCAGGTCACGCGGCAAAACGTTTTTTCGGCAGAGAAGAACGGTCGTTTGTCGTTATGAACAATCGGAATTCCCAGCTGCAAGTGGACTTGAGAGCCACCAGTAGACAGTGACGAAAGATCAACGACTGAGATAATCAGCCATATCACCAGTAGAATCACTTCTAAAGTCTGAACTCGCACTAAAGTCAGACTCGATTTCGAATTTAAGAAGTATCTTGTCTGTTTTTCTCAAAATTCTACCAGCGTACTTTTAGTGGAAATTCACCAGCCTCTTCATTATATTGCGAGTTAAAGTTTTGAGCTGCTTCATTTGACTGCAATACTTAGCGACAATTGGCTTTCAATTTTCGATACACCTAGGTGCTAATCGACTGAATTCAACGCTGGCGAATCATTTTCTGACAACGATGATTACTTCGCCGATTTCTATCATGCGAATTCAAAGTGTTTTTATACTAATAGCGAGACTTACCGTTGTATCACCAATAACGTCCGAGAAACCAACTTCAGAATGCCCTTGCGGTGTTGGTGGGCTTTGTTTGATTAATACAAATAGTTACATGCATGACCCTGAATGCGAGAAAAACGAAATTGTAAGTAAAGGACTTTACACGGCAGACAACGAACTGGTCGATCGTTGCGAGAGCAATCCTTGTCAACACAATGGCAATTGCGTCAGGACATTCGGAAGCTTCTATTGTCAATGTACAGATCCTTACTACGGCCAGAATTGCGAATTGATTAGGAAAACCAATTATCAAGGTAAGTGTCCATTATAAAGCGCTTTTATGCGGTTTGATTGAATTTTCCATCAACCTTTTGTTTTACTGAATGTGTACAAAAAATCTATTCATGTCTTCGGAAATCTTCTAAAGTTTCTGATTATTTACAAGCGTCCTTTGTTGGAGTCGCCAGCCATGTGCAAGTCTACTATCAAGTCCAACCGGGATCCTTCGGAACCCACGAGTTCACTGTCATTCTCGAATCTGATTCCATAGACCGCGACATCGAAACGTTCAACGTTGAGATCAAATTCGAGATAAAGGTGAGTTATGCGTGTTATTTCTGGTGTAGGAGTCCAGATGAAAAGGGATGTTCTTCCAACTGGCAGATAATTATTATTAAGAAATCGCTAAGAAAGTTTAATCCGCTTGATAAAAAACCAACTTGGGAAGTTTTACAATCCCCTCTATGATTCGAATTGGGATTTATTTCAGGCCTTAGTGGGCTGATTTATTCATTCTCGGCGTCGTGGTCGTCTACTTTGACGGAGGGTGGTTGACCGATCCATTTGTGTGTGTTGTATACATGACAGTGACTGGTCCTTGATTGATCATCAGTTGCTGGAGTGTCACACCACACCTCAATTCGGTAATTCACTTTTTCCCCTCAATCTCAGCTAAATGTTGCAAGCTGGAGTCGGTTATTCTCACCAGCACCGCCTTTAGCGCTGTTTTTTCTGGAATCTTCTAATCTTCGATGGAAGACAGAAGGTTGCTGGTTCCAAGTTGTTTGCATATCAGAGAAAGAGAGAGTAGTGAAGAGACAGCTCGTGAAGTTGGCATATTATTATGCCTCCCTCTCTGCGTTGTTAGATGGGGAAGGGGGTCTGAGTTTTGCAGGCCAATAGGATTCAAGCTGAAACCAATGTCGGTATTTTGGTGCATAATTTTGTGTCTCATTCTATCGGGATAGTGTGAAATTACTTCCCATATGGTATTTTTGGCAAATCCATTGGAATGGCTTCTCTTATTGTTTGACTGCATGCTGACATGACTGTTTGCTGTATTAGCATCTTAATTAGTAGCCCTGAGAAGGGCCGATTTAAAAGTGAGTGGGATTCCTGACAATACTGAATAGCTGTGGAAAGCAACAAAAGCATCCGCCACGAAGGAGAATTCCCAGCTCATTGCTTGGGCAAATCCGGCTCGACAACGGTTTTCAAAAATTCGTTCAGCGGTCTTTCCACGATATTAAGCAGAGTGATTCAATCTGTGTTTATTCGGTTTTCTTGCTATAAATAACCTAATTTCAAGCTTTCCCTCTTGTTAAAGTATTCATCGGCCAAAAAACAGTCGATGAAGGAATGTCAGGTTTACACATACAAACTTAAATACATTTATAATAATAATAAATTAGCATCACAGCAGTAAAATATATTTCTTAAAACCTTCCGCAATTTAGGTGAGCGATCATAGGCAGTTTTTCCCGTTGGTTGGTGCCCAATTCCGCAAACGAAACGTCTACGAAGAATGCTTAAAGGAAACGTCTACGTTCCCGGATTTAATGGATCCTAGAGTTTGCGAATTGTTACCACGTCGAGGTAAGAACGCAATTAAGATTTTACCACGAAAATTAATACTCTTCATGCCAAAGGAATGTGACCGATGAAATTCAATGATGTTGAGTTTAGATTGTGAGAAATAGAGGGGCTATTAATTTTGCCGGATATGGACGGTTCAGCATTAGATTTTCCACCACGTTTAATCTAAATAATTATTTTTCTAGCCGTATGGTCGTTCATTGTTGAGTCGACATTGGAAGATAGACTTCTTGATAAAGAAGGTCTTGTGTACACTAATAGCGAGGAAGATCCGGTCGCAAGAGCCGGAAATGTCATCGTTAAAGTTTATTGGGAACCCACTCCTCTAGTAAAAACGCTGATATTCTCGGAAACGTATATTGTAGTTACGTACTATTACGAATCGAGAAATCCCTGCTTGATTGAATTTAATTTCCACGGATGGTAAGCGTAAATTCAATCGGTATTTCCAGTACAAACTTGCGTTCCGTTCGTACGCTATTTCATAATTTGCATCAACATCCGCAGCAATTACGATGGTGCCTATCCCACTCTTCACAGAAGAGGTACTGACATACTGATAAAACCGGTAAAAATCATGGTCAGTTGTAAAGGTATCGTGCCAATAACTGCAGAATGGGATATTCAAAAACTGAACGGTAAGTTGTTACATTATTCAACGGAATTCCATCGTACGGTGATTACAACCGCCATCAAAAGAATATACGATTTTAAAAAATTGAATTTTTCTAGTGAAAAATATACTATTTGATTTGTCGCACTTTCGATAGATAATAAAGACCCTGTCCCAGTACGTGTTGACGAGTCCCAGTACAGAAATGACGATCAACTGCTAATACCAGCTACAACGTTGGGATTTGGCCAGTACATGCTCCAATTCACGTACAAAGTCCGTGGCAATCCGCCGCACGCAAGCGGTGATCTCCTCCTGGCCCAAAAAGGATACGTGAGGAAATTTATATTTGGCTTTTTGACTGTTCAGTCCAACTGCACTACTGAGTCATACTCGACTCTTGAGTCAAATTGAGTATTTTTGACGGTTTGTTCACCGAATTTCCAACGAGATTATGTCTGAGTGTAGCGGATTCAAGACACTTGACATGTGATGAGGTAGTAATCCGTTCAATTTCATTCCAGTGTTGGTTTGACATCATATCTTCTCCCGTGATCGTCCACGCTGTTGGAGGAGACCGTAGATCATACCCTTGCGACACGACAGCTGAGCTCAAAATCGTCAACTACAATCCGGATCTCATTGAACACGAATTGAGATACAAAGTTTCCTGCAATCGTTCTTACATTGAAGACCCCGAATGTCAACCGGCAGCATTGGAAGGTAAGGCATTAACTATCAGGGCTTAGTAACATTTCTCAACGATCACTTAATACCATTTTCTCGATTGAAAGATGGAAGAAAAGTTTCCGACTCAAAACGATAGGCTTTATAGCTCACGTATTGAAGAGCCCTTCAAACATTTATACGACTTTCTTATTATTCTTATAAAATGATTTCAATTCGAGAATTGGACATTCCCTGCTCCTAATTATTTTTTTCAGTGCCGGCGATTATCAAACTTGGCACGCCCTGCAATGAAATCTACGAGTTTACATTAGAAGTTTCGACTAATGAATTATTCGATCTGAAACCGGAGGTGGTAAAATTGGAATTACATTTTATTGAAACGGAGAAAGATTTGGATATCGAGTGAGTATTTTTTCAGTAAAGTTCAGTATCGCACTCAGCTTCATTCAAAGATTAACAACGTGAGGGGAGATAAACCCTACAGTGGACCCTATGGCTCCACGTCACCCTGAAGATGCCCGAACGGGCGAAAGTGCTCGGCTAGCAAATAAAAAATTGGCGAATGAGTCGCCTGGTTTTTCTCTCCATCACACCCCTTGATACTGATAACTGATACTGATATTGATAGTGATAACTGGTACTGATAACTGATAACTGATAATGATAACTGATACTTATAACTGATACTGATAACTGATAACTGATACTGATAACTGATATTGATAACTGATAACTGATACTGATAACAGATAATTGATACTGATAACTGATACTGATATAGACCCCACCAATGGTTATTTCACTTGTAAGGTCCTTAATTATTTGGTTCTTCCAGATGTGTCTTCAACTGTAATCCGAATGATCCTTCTGAAAAAACAATTTGGATTGCTTCCACATTCCCATATTATGTAACAAGCGCCGTCTCTTGGAAGCTTTCATTGAGTAGTGACTCGAATTTTGCGATTACTCGAGAAGTCGTTCACTCGTTTCATCCTGCCTCTGCTTCGAGGATTTGGAGATCGAAAAAAAAAGAAATTCCCATGGACTCAGCAATTTCAAACATTAACTTCAGGGCAACTTGTAAGTAATTCATTGTTAAGCTATTTGGTACGCTGTTGAGTCGGTTAAGTTTGCCATTTCAACCATTCTACTAAGTTAGTCCCTCGTTTTAATGGCTCTTCAGAGGCAATCACCTCTTGCGTGCGAATAGAAAGATACCTGAAACACGAGTGGCAAACACCAATTGTCATAGTCACCACCAGTTGAGCTGACGGTTGGACAACCTCACACTGAGTTTTTATAATGTGTAGTAGTTTTAATGATGGCCTAAACCCCGAAATTGATATTGCTCATTTAAAATTAGTAAAATTGGTGACTATATCTTTGTCTATTTTCCTTGTGAAATGGGATTCCACAATATCTTTATTAACAATAGAATTTTTCAAAAAACTTGAAGCAATTCATCTTCGTTTTTCAGTTGAAACATTGTTCTCAGAAAGTAGCGAAATCGTTGATAATATAGGATACCATGTTCGTCAGTTTACTCTCTCGAAAAATGGAAGCGTCTATCAATACTCAGTGCCCTCAGGGCCGATAGAATTCAGTTATCCTCCAATCAAGTACCAAGTTTTCCAAGTACATCAGGAAACACTCGGTAATGTAAATTTTATATCAATCCATATCACTGATAAATTACTCAAACACGAATGGAAATCGATGTAGCTCTCAGCCTCAGTAAAGCAAGCTTCACAAGCCTCTGTCAATGCGTTGTGCGTTGAAACGTTCGGCACTTTCAAGCCAAAATGCTTCAAAATGAGTCAAAACTCTTTACGCATACGCATGGACTGATGCACTTGACCAAAAGAGTGGTCACTGTGAAGTGGGGACCAAACGTTAAGGCTGCTCCCACATTGGATGCAGAATTTCTGGCCTGGTCTGGTCAGAAGAAAACAAACACATGGCGTACCATAGTCCCTCCGACAGCCGGTTAACATTCCGGAAGGAAGAGTATGGTCAGACCAGGTCGGGTCTGGTGGCGGGTTCCAACTTGGAAGCAGTCAAATGCTCGATGTTTTGTCACGTTCTGGATCTATTCTCATCAGAAATATTCAAAGTAGTGACCCATATATCGACAACCTATATAGAAAAATGTGCTTGACGCATCAAGAGTCCCAACTCGTATGAGCAACAAAAGCCCCACGACAACCACGCCAATACTCAGTGGTTTTTAGGATCGATACTTCTGATGGAGACCAACTACCAAGACCGGATTTTCGTTTCTTCGGAATGGAATCACGTTGCTCTCTGCGCTATAGACTCTTACCGAATAGGTGACTGCACTTCACTCTCTGAGATCGAGGTAAATGTTTCTGTCTTCCTATCACGGTTACTAAGTATATGGATCGTTAAATCGTTATATGGTAGACGAAGATAAATACGATAAAATGTTTTGGTGAAGTTCTTTTTTGATAGACGAATATGGGTAAATAAAATATGAGTAAATCGAGGCTTTTACTAGTGCATCAAATTGAGGAAGCATTTCAACATTTTCTTGCAGCCCCATTCAAAAGACTGGAGCATTGAGACTCTTGAACAAACTTTGAGGATGGGGAAGGAACGGACTTTCATGAACGGCTTAGCTATTTTTCTCAACAAAGACTTATACAAAAATGGCGACGGAAAAACAGCTGACACTCCATTACGTTGGAGTATATCGGTCCATTCCAGGATTAAATTGATGCTGCTTTTAGATCAGGTGCGTATAACAGTGAGTGCAGACCAAAGCTGATCAACTGAATCACCAAGTTCGTTGCACGTAATTATTCACTTTGTAGGGAGCATAAGTCTGTTGGTTGCCATCACTTATGCCAAGATTAGGCAACATAGAATAGGTAATAATCTTGATTGGAGAGTGGTCGAAATAATGGACATAAAATGAAGCGGCTGGGCCTCTTTGCGTCACCCTTCGCCAGTAGGTGTCAATGATCACTGCCCATTGTTACCCCATACGCTCAACGACAATAAATTGCTATCTTAATAACTCAGCTGGCAACGATGGAAGTTTCAGATCTGTCTAATTTCGCGACTTTTACTAGCTGATTGGTAAGACCTTCTTCAAAGTGCCCCAGAGTGCTTCTATCGCCTGTGCGTCGTGGTACATTAATTTATTGTGTTTTATGACATGAACCAAAAGAACTCACCTTCGTTAAACATAAACCACCACTGATCCCAGACAACCAGCTCATGAGTGATGGAGGTATTCGTTGGCAACTGAGACACTTAGCGATGGCCTACTGAGATACTGGTGACTGGCAAACCAGACTCAAAAACGTTTTATGACCACCATTAAAACTCGTAAAAGCAAAAGTGAGTGAAATGAAAGTGAGTGAAGTGAAAGTGGGTGAAATGAAAGTAAGTGAAAGTGAGTGGAGTGAAAGTGAGTGAAATGAAAGTGAATGAAATGAAAGTGAGTGAAGTGAAAGTGAGTGAAGTGAAAGTGAGTGAAGTGAAAGTGAGTGAAGTGAAAGTGAGTGAAGTGAAAGTGAGTGAAGTGAAAGTGAGTGAAGTGAAAGTGAGTGAAGTGAAAGTGAGTGAAGTGAAAGTGAGTGAAGTGAAAGTGAGTGAAGTGAAAGTGAGTGAAGTGAAAGTGAGTGAAGTGAAAGTGAGTGAAGTGAAAGTGAGTGAAGTGAAAGTGAGTGAAGTGAAAGTGAGTGAAGTGAAAGTGAGTGAAGTGAAAGTGAGTGAAGTGAAAGTGAGTGAAGTGAAAGTGAGTGAAGTGAAAGTGAGTGAAGTGAAAGTGAGTGAAGTGAAAGTGAGTGAAGTGAAAGTGAGTGAAGTGAAAGTGAGTGAAGTGAAAGTGAGTGAAGTGAAAGTGAGTGAAGTGAAAGTGAGTGAAGTGAAAGTGAGTGAAGTGAAAGTGAGTGAAGTGAAAGTGAGTGAAGTGAAAGTGAGTGAAGTGAAAGTGAGTGAAGTGAAAGTGAGTGACGTAAAAGTGAGTGAAGTGAAAGTGAGTGAAGTGAAAGCGAGCCATGCCTCTCTCTCCCTCATTAATCTTCCCTTCCCCCTTTCCCACACTCTCTCCACACTATTTGAGCGTTGTCCTGTTTTTTTGAGTTGTCTATGGAGTTACGTTGGATTCGAGTGGTAAATGAAATTATCGCTTGGAATTATTTCTTCGAATTGTTTTTCCTCATGGATTTACATATTGTATTTTTAAATCGGCAGCTTAAATTCATGAACGTTCGACGCTAGCTGTTATCAATTCACCGCTATTACGTATTTCAATTCCAGTTATCTATTGAATACTTCAGCCAACCCGATTTCGTGACCGTTTTGTATATATTGACATTGATGTCATTCTCAACGGTTGGGAACGAGGAGAATCACATGCCACATTTCAAGGACGAGGAAATTGACAAACCAGTGGGTGTTTTTGAATGGTTGGAATTAAGAGACACACTCATGCTGCAAGTACAAAGAACAGCAGAGGTGTTACGCACTTTGAGCTCATCTCAATACAAAGAAATCCAGCGGATTCCGTTGAAGAACATATTTGAGTGAGCGATGTCCATTTTGAATTAAAAGAAAAATCTGGATTAGTGAGCGCCACGAAATGCTTTGACATTAGTGGTGTTATATGATAAAAAATATTATTTAAGTTTGCGCACAACGTAGAGAACTCGAATGCAAACGATTCCACCGAAATTCTGTAATATTTCTTACGCTCAAGGGGAGACATTTTTTTAATTATCTCTTCAAGTATTTCATACCTTTCAATCACGTATTGATAGCGAGAAATTGTAACATTTCGTGTGAATTTTTGTTATCGTCGTGGTGAATAGATTTATTATCATTCAAGTAAATGGCTTATCCGATTAAGCTGCTGAAATAATGATTGATCGTATTTTTTTATTATGAATTTCCAGCCGATTTATTCTTTTAACCTCACTTGCTGACTATCAATATAATATTGTGATGAAGTTCTTCCCCCTGATAAAATTAAAATATGGATCTGCTGAAATTCTATTCAGAGTAAGCTCTACAGATCTTCAGAAAACTTAAATAATTAAACTACAGCCATGATAAATAGTAATTCAATTTATGATTTACAAATGTGCAATATCTAAGTATCCGTTGACACATTTTTCTTCATCACCAGTACTGGCGAAGTTTTTTGAGGATCAGAGATGGTTGCAATGTTCTTGTTGGTGCTCTGGTAAATTTCGCCACCATGTATTATGGAGTAAGAAGCTACGGAAATCGTCACATGAGAACCTGGTTCGTTGTAAGTGTAAAATTGTAGAAAACAATAAAAAAATGTTCCATGTTAAATGGGTTATTTATATTGTTGTATTGTAGAGTGAGTTGTGCGCAAAGCCTCCATTAAAAAATATAGCTATTTCCAGTATCCAGTTAAAATTCGACAAAAAAATCCACTCCAAAATAGCTTATTTTAAAGCTAAAAAAGATTTTTTTGCTTTGAGTGATTTTTCCCCAATAGCTTTATTTCTAACCAAAACAGAATTTTTCAAAGCCAACAAAGGTGGAGAAAGCTTTTTCCAAACCATGAAATTTTTATTGTTCATCACGAATGAAATCCTTTTCCACGCATTTATATTGTCAAGTAATCAATTTTTGAAAATTCGTTCCTAAAAGTACTAAGTGCCTATAGGTACCACTCCATCGAGGAATTCGTTGGCCGCATCTTGAACCGGCGATTACATTAAACTGTTGTGAAAGGTGGTGATCATTTCTAGTTGAAATCGGAAGTACCCTAGTATAACGCAAAGAATGCGGTAGGTACCTTATTTGTTGGCCGTTGTTTTTTCTCTTCGCAGAAAGATACGTACGAAGGTATCCGTTACGTTCTGAGCCAGCGAGTCGCGGATGAAACGGAGGAATTTTTCCGCCCCGACTTTGATGACGAAAAATGGATGAAACCTTTTGCAATCGAATTACCGCACGGAGATTCATCGTACGCGTATAAACAATATAGCTTCGCGGTAAGCATCCGATGACAAATCATAGTTCTGATCGAGAAAAATTTCATCATCCTAGGTGCCAATTGCCTAACAAATAAATAATAATAATAATATGAGCGACGTCAAGAAAGATAATATATATATATATATTATAAGCAATAATAATAAACGACTAAAAGAGATCTAAAGTCAGTTATTATTTTTATCCGCTTTATCAAAATGTTGACACGCAATTGTGTTCATCTGCAGGCGACATTGCTCAAAATCGCGGGTCACTCAGTTGAAGCTTCACCTTCAGCGTTTTTGTGGCTCATTGATAAATACGGGAAACCAGTGAGAAACTTACCGGACCAAACGACCTTTTATAAAGTTACAATGCCGGTATGCTCTCATACCCTCATTTTAATTTAAAATCTGTCATAAATATCAAGTTTGTATTTTTAAAAAACTACCGGTTGGATTTACTATGATAAAACCCCGCAAGACAATTCGAGTAACTTCCTCCTTTTTGAACTCGGTTGAAAAATTAGCTATCTATGAGCCAGCTGCTCGAACATTTTCAGAGGAAACCTCCCAACGATGCTCACATGTTTGCTGGAACTGTGGACATTTTCCGCGATCAAAGAAACAACGAAAGGTTGTACACTTTGTATAAAATAACACTTCCGACGAGCGTCACGAGTTGGTTTATGAAGATATATTTGATGGAGGATACGCCGCTCAAAGTAAGGCCTCTTTCATGCGAGAAGCCCCGCTCTTGATAAGGGAGATGGCTCTCAAACGGAAAAATTTATCATATTATTGTCAAATTATATGTCAAACTAGGCAATCGTTAGTTCGTCCGAGGCTCCGAGTTACGAGGACGTGCTGAATTCTGAGCCACTCGCCGTATCTTTCGTCCCAGAGACACGCCTGTACAAATGCGAAGTTCAAGTTTTAGCTGACGATTCTGGATACGTTCCTACTTCCTTTTATTTAGGAATGTTACCGACGAGCAAGGTAGAAACAACTTACTGAGCGAGATATTTAAGATTTAATTATGACCATACACGTCGAGCAGAAGAATTCATGTTCATTAAGCGTGATAGCATTATGATGATATTCAAATTACGTTTGAACCAAATTCACGGATTTCAGCTCATGGCCAGAAGGAAGATAAGCTTTCTCGTAAAAAACGCCTTGGATATCTGTTATTCGTTAGACTTCGTTAGCGACACCATCGAAGAGATTTGCAAGGTCAGTTTTCGTCTGAAAACTTTCGATGAAAGAGGAAGGTTTATTATCAAACTGCGTGCTCACTTTTTCCGTCCCCAGCAAAAGATTGGAAAATACATGAATGAGCCTTGAAAAATCTAGCACAATGTGCGACCGGTGACAATTTAGAACGGCAGCTTACCAAAAATCAAACCCCGAGGCGCGCCAAAACTCAAAAGCATAGATGAACAATTACATCTTAACCTGATGTCACATGTGAGCGATTTAAGAGGCCGTAGTTTGCCAATATTTCAAGGAGAAAGCGAATAACAAAATTGAATGCCTTGCGTATGACTATCCGAGCAGCACTTTCTGACTTTCATGAGTACATTCAGAATCTTTCAAATTTTTGTAGCGGAAATATTATTTTGTATTGGGTCTGATGCTTCTGACATGCTTCGACTTTGTGTTGAAAGGTGCGTGATACCGATTTTAAACCCCTTGTGGACTAGTACGATCGTGTGTTGGGAATATTTTGAAATGTCGAAAAGGACTGCTAGGAGAAGGCGCTACATGAGTCGACAGGAGAGGTGCGGAGTTCATGTGGGTTTCCTCAGAACGAGATGGAAGTGAGATTGCAAAGCAGCTCTCTAGGCGAACCAATGCTGACCATCTGTTGGCTAGTGGCTCTATATACCTTGAGGCACTTTCGGATGTAAAGACGAGAGGCCTTTATTCCACAAATTAATTATCCCAAAATCTATCTATAAATCTATATACATAAAACTAGGGGCTGAGCGCCCCTGGCGGCCTCACCCCCTCAGCTATCGCGCACGGTCGGCCCGTAAAGTGGAATATATCTCGAGAGCTATCATATACGCTAGCTGTGGGGAACACCCACTATCTTCTTGAGAAATGACAAAGAATTGATTCAAATTCGCTACCGCTACCTTCTCGATAGGTTCGGTTGATACGCACAGAGCCACCTCCCTGCTAGGTCGGCCCGGTTGCATTTTGCAACCATTAGCTTCTGAGCTTGGCCAAGTTCGCAATATTTTTGTTTTTTGCGAAGGGACTTCCTCCGAGGAAGTCTCGGTGTCTCGGTAAATACTTGAATTTAAAGCGTCTGGTAGTTAGTTGGTTCCCTCGTCATCAACAGGGCCCAACCGACAGCTACCAAAACGTGGTCAGTTGCAGCGCCCACACTAGCCATTTTCTTATTCTTAATGGATTCTACGTTAAATTTCCTTCATTTTCTTCCACAGCACCTAATTGTTCCCATTTCGGGAACGTGACGAAAAAAATCCCAAAGTATAAACTTCAAAAGTATGAAATACGAAAAAAAAAAATCAAAAAATATTATTAATCGTTCGAATTTAATTTTTTTTCACTTTGAATTCGAATTCTACGTCTAATTTCCAGTAGGAACCATTAATTAATCAAATTTGAACAGTTCTGTAAGCATTTGCCACGGATTTTCAAAGTTGAAAAACATGAAACCGCGTAGTACTAAAACTGGGAAAAACTATAGTTGGTCGTCAAATTTCCGCCGTTTTGACGTCATATTCAGATTCAGCGTTATATTTCCTATAAAAATAGCTTTCAAAATCGCTCAAAAACGAAAATTTAATTTTCACTATTACCGATGCCAGCGGAGCTCGAGATTCCGGCCGGCGAAAAACTCGATTTACGGAAAATAATTTCTCTGGCTCTGTTTAAATTTTTTTCACCAAATTTTTTGCTATGTACGTGTGTAAGGCGTTCAAATGAAGACTCCTGCATAATAAAACAATTGATTCGCATTAATTTTGACCCCGAAAATCACGGTTAAAGTCCAATTTTCGAGCTTTCAAAAACCAATTTTTTTGGACCACTTGCAGATTTTTCCGAGAAATAAAAAAAATCACAAAAATACATCTTGGTAAGGCACAACTTTCCTGAAAATTTCAGATTTTTATCTGCATTGAGAGAGGAGTAAAAAATCGTTAACTGTGAGGTTGAAAAAAATCGCAGGGGGACCCCTTGGATTTTTCGCGAAAAATTTTTTGGAATAGATTTCGCTCAAATTCAGCATAATGATAGTTGATGATGTGTACATCAATAATATATGGTTCATTCTTTGTTTCTTTTGCACTAAATAGATGAAAAGAACGTTTAAAGCTGAAAAATGTCATTTTTTCGTGTATAGTCCACTAATATTGTAGAATAACGCAAAAACGGTTGAAAAATGGATAGGTACATTACATTGGTAAAATGTGGACAGTTAAATTACCTATCTTTTGGTATATTCAACCATCTGAATTGACTGCTTTTTGTTTGAGTTATGCACTGTGCAAGTTACAAATCTTGGAAAACTTACAGTGGTTATGTCTAATTTTGATCCTACTTTGCTCCAGTTGAAAAACCCAATACTTTATGATACAAAGTACGATACAATCCCTACCAAATTACAGCAACTACTACTAAGTACTACCTACTATGAAAATACCTATAAATAGATTCCCACTCTCCATACACAAATAATTAACTACTAAACCCATACCTTTACGTATATACCATACCATATACTATATATACTATATAATTATTATATATAGTACTATATGACAAGGACAACAGGTGCTCCAAGCGTGCAATTTTGATAGATTAGATGATATCAAACTACTTATCAAAACCTTCCATGAGATAAAAATGACGTCAGCATTGAAGTTAGAATGACGTCATGACGGCATTTTACGCCGTTTTTTCACGTTTACTATTTATTTACAATTTACACCAAGAAAGCATTATTCGTGAACGCTAAACAATTGCAATACAAGATGATGGGTGGTCTGAGCGTTCCAGTGCACTCGTCTTCGTTCACCCATCCCCGAGTATTTAGTGAAACTCGAAAGAGCCGCGAGATAGTGTCATACGTAATCATAAATATGTATCATAATATACCATGACGTCATTCTAACTTCAATGCTGACGTCATTATACATCGTTTTACCACATGGAAGTATTGATAAGTAGTTTGATAACTTATCTATCAAAATGTCACTCTTAGAGCACCATTTGAATTGGGGAAAAAGTAAACTACCTTCAGTTAGAAAAACCGACCAGATAGTGGAGATGACCGAAGAGCTAAGTTCAAACTACGGATTTAGTAACATTTTCTTCGATTTGAGGGATGTTGGTGACAATCAATTAACCGTGATTATATATTATGTCGTACAGTCATATCTCCTCGCATTAAATTCTCGCATCAAATTAACCGATCATGCAAGCATGATTCGGCCTCGCTGACGTAAATTTATCAAATGGCAAATATGGATGGAACACCATTCTGTGTCTGGACCACCAAAAAAATGTCTATCTTATTGCATTTCTGCATAGCATTAAAGTAATGGAGAAGAGGTTGATTTCAGTATCAAATTACAGGGCTTCGCACAGAATGTTGGTGACGTAATAGTTTGCAAGTGTAAAACATTCGGATTGATATTCGCCGCGCGACGGAATATCGATTTCGTCAAGTTACTGACGGACCAAATCTCGTTCGAAATAACGGAAACGTTTTACTTCGGTTATATCATTCTCCTCAGCGTTATATTTCTCATCGTAATCGTGGTGATCATTTTCGCTTTCATGAGAGATTTGGCACATTCTTCAGTAAGTCAACGAGATCTTAGATTACGTAGAAGAATTTGTAAGGTTTTTCGTTGTTTTTTTTAATCTCGGATTTTGGTCGAAAATAATGTTCTCAGGTGGGTTTTGTTAAAATGGAGGACACATATCCATACGAAGAGTTTCCGTTGCTTATTGGGGTTTTCACCGGTCTTGTGCCCCATGCAGGAACCAAATCAACGGTCGCTATAAGAGTGATTGGAGAAAACGATAGAAGCAAGGTACTGTAAATGATATTTTTATTATATTGTTGACTTCAAAGCAGGGTTTACTGGCATCCGTCCAGCGTGCATTATTCTGAATGACTGCCCAGAGTGGAAAAGCTATGACCGTACTACACAAATCCGAGTGTAGATTAGGTGACGCATGACCTCTGAACCCGGAATAACAGTCTTCTGCGATTACTGTTCATGAGACGTGTATTGATTGTGTTGTGATTCGTCGAACACATTTTCATAGGAAAACGAAACCTCGAATATACATTTTCATCAAAATAATCAATTCATAAAAAAAATGTATTTTTTTCTGGAATTTCTTTAAATTTCATCAGGTACATTTGTTGAGAACCAGTAAGAAGACAAAGTTGGCTGCAGCGAGCGACAATTGGTTCGTGATGACAACACGGATTCATCTGGGGACAATAACTGAAGTGATCTTATGGCATAATTTCCGAAATTTGTCCAACTGGTAAGATCGGCAAGTTGAAAACAATGAAATACGAGAGGAACCATTTAACAAAGAGACAGAGAAATGTCCTATGAAAGTACTTAACTTATCACTCCTTACAACTCTTGAGCCTACCTCACTCACGAAACTTACTTGACTCTCGAGCCTTACTTGGCTCTTCAGTCTTACTTGACCCCTGAATCATTCTTGAGCTTTGCTTCTTACTACTTAGCTCTTAGTAGAGGGGTTGTGAGGGGGAGAAAAACCAGGCGACTTATTCTCCAGATTTTTAATGGCTGGCCGAGCACTTTCGCCCATTCGGGCATCTTCAGGGCGACGTGGAACCATGAGGTCCACAGCTTGAAGATGCCCGAATGGGCGAAAATGTCGTCTGGTTTTTCTCCCCCTCACAACCCCTCTACTACAACAAATGCGACGACAGCCAAACGAAGTACTTAGCTCTTGATTTTTACTCAACTCTTAAGTCTCTCACCTTTCAGTGGAATCTCCCAAGATGACAGGTCCAGTAGATTGATTATCATACCTCTGATTACATACCTAGGGGGGGGGGGGGCTCAAAGTAAACTAGTTGATGATTCCAGCGACTTGTCAGTTCCTTAACTAGCAAAAAAATGCGATCTATTGGATAACCAATACCTTCAAAATACACGGGTTTCAATTGCATGCCTTACGTTCATCATTTCGTTGTTCGTTTTCCAAAATTTTTTTAAAATTAGATAGTCGGCCGTAGATGTAGTTTTTGGTTTGGTTTGATCGGGATTCGGCCAGTAAAACAACGAAGTCCTCATTATTAATTCATCTTTAATTTGCGAGGTTTCGGAAACCACTGTTTCCTTCATCAGGCCTTAAACTATAAAAATTTCAAGCTAAAGCCACTAGCGGAATTAGTCATAATTTCGTCTTCTCAGCAAACATCAGCTTCGTCAGGTACTAAATTTTTTTTTTTTTTTTTTTTAAACGATAAACACATTCAGATCTTAAACACTAAAATAAATAACTCAAATTTAACATAAAAAACTGCAAAAATAAATCTCTGGACAAATACAATCTGACTAGAAAAACAGAAATCCACGTGGATTTCTAAATTCTAAAAATTTCTAATTCTAAAACTTTTTTAGTACCTGACGAAGCTGATGTTTGCTGAGAAGAGGAAATTATTACAAATTCCGCTGGTGGCTTTAGCTTGAAATTTTTATAGTATGTTCACACTGCACGCGAAGCGATGCGATGCGGGGAGAGAAGCGAATTTGAAAGCGACGCGATGCGATTGAGTGTTCACAGTGCACGCGAGTCGACCGAGCGGTAATCATGTCGTTCCTCCGTTTCACCCCAGTAAATTCATTTTTGTTGGAGAATAGCTTGG
Source organism: Tupiocoris notatus (assembly GCA_037159825.1). Lineage (NCBI taxonomy): Eukaryota > Metazoa > Arthropoda > Insecta > Hemiptera > Miridae > Tupiocoris > Tupiocoris notatus. The sequence continues at coordinate 526,435 of JASJUZ010000405.1, read as the reverse complement.
CTGCCCGCTCCAAATCGCAAACTGCCTTGCGATCCAAGCGGTCTACTCGCGCGCGCTCTCGTGCAATCGCTCGCCATCGCCTGCACTGTGAACACCACCGCTCTACCCTCATTCAAAATCGATTCCTTGCGATTTTCGCGTGCACTCGCAAGTCATCGCTTCGCCTCGCATCGCGTCGCTTCGCGTGCAGTGTGAATTCTACCTAAGGCCTGATGAGGGAAACAGTGGTTTCCGAAACGTCGCAATAAAAAGATGAATTACTAAGGAGGACTTCGTTGTTTTACTGGCCGAATCCCGATCAAACCAAACAAAAAAAAAAAATTTCCAAAATTTCCATTCGGTTTTTGCTGTATTGTTCCATTGGTTCATCAGGTACTGCTCCCATTTGCTAATTTACGATCCGACAAGTTCACGTTGGTATAACGTCAGAGTCGAACGTTGGTTTCGCCTCTACGAACCCTTGGACGAAGCAAGGTCTGCGACATTCCCCGCGGAAGAAACTCTTTTTGAAACCGGAGTGGAAGAAAACGTATTTTATCCACATTATGTTCGCGAATTGCAGAACACTCATCATACTCTGAGCGTTTATACGATGTACGTACTCGAACTGCCATTTCGCATCCGTTCGTAAATCTTTTGTGCGAAGCTTTGGTCAGTACAATTAATACTATTTGCAGGAACCCCCGATCACTGTACTCGTACGAGCAGAGGGCGTTGATTTTCGCTGTAAAATTCCTACTGATTTGCTGTTTCACGTGGATCACTCTGGAATACCTCTTCACATTTTTTTTCATCGAACGTGAGCTTCGCTGTGTAGAATTGAAATATCAGTTCGGTATTAGCACATGATCAAATTTCCGCTTTTCTCATTTCACTGGTTTTCAGATCCCCCCGACCAAGTCAGCAATTTGTTCGAACTGGAACGGGAAGCGTTTATCTTGGCTTTGATGATAAGCGTTTTCTCGTCGATAACAATAATACCGTTAGAAATGGCCTGCAAGTTCGTTCGATTTATGACTTGAATATACTTGTAATAAGCTAACTATTTTATCAGTTGAACGACCTGAACAACTAAAAATTTTATTTCGATAGAGCTCGCCATTTGTCAACGGCGTTGCAAAGGAAAACGACGAATCCACAATTCTTCGAACTGAAAACAGATGCCAAGCACGACCCAATGTTCCAGAAAAGTCGGACTCAATCTAGAGCTCGCCAATCCGACGCTAGAAATGATTCGTGGGCTCGTAAAAGTCGGACGCAGTCTAGAGCTCGCCAATCCGAAGCTAGAATGGAATCATGGGCCCGGAAAAGTCGCACTCAGTCGAGAGCGATCCGACCCGATAACAGACGACAGACGGGTGTCACTGGCCAAAAAGCGATTTACTTTTTTGATGCAAGCGAGGTGAACAGAAATTCCGGAAGAAGAGTGCTGTACAGTAAGTAGGCGTCGCATTAAATTTTTAGGAATGAAATGAAATATCGTTTATTTTAAATTCTTGAGGCAAGGAAAAAGAAGCATTTTTCACATTTCATATTTTACGATTTGAATTTCGTATTGCCTAATATGAAAAGTAAAGAGTTGAAAAATAGATACTTTTAAAAACTAGGCCCACGAATATATATATTTCCTAATTGGGGAAGTGGCGCGTTGACAAAGACCAACCGACGCTGCGAATATTTTTCAGCTTATTAACTATTGACAAATTGGTTATTTGGGGAAAAAACCCAACCTCTCCCAAAAATACGAATCAGAGTGAATTAATTTTAGAAATGACTAACCACCGTATTATTGTGATTTAGCATGGATGAAAATCTGGACGATATTTTTCATCCCCAGTCAATACCTCCAGGTTAATGCGAACAGAGAGCTGTTATCTTACAAATTGGGGCTCGCTCACCTCAGGATCAGGTAAGCCGTTTTGATGTTTGAAAATTGATTAAAATTTTTTTGAACGCTTAGTCTATTGTTTAGTTTGCCAGCATTGTAATATTATCGGTCAAGATTCACAGGCCTCCGTCCAGAGGTGTATAATAATAGCTTCCGAGTAAATGAACTTTATGCATATTTTTCATTCAAAAACGTCAGCGTTCAGGTTTTTAGGCTGAAAACTAAAATAACTCCGGAAATGTCGAGCCTTGTTGATCACTAAAATTTTCCCCGCTGGATTTTTTGATGGTTAACTTGAATTTACGTTACAATATACAAGTAATAATAAGTACGAAGTTGGGAAATTAGTAACAGGTACGAAATATCACGACCAATAAGACTAATTTTGGAATGCAGATCTCGTCAATTTTCTGCGACTCTCAAATACCGCTCGCCCATTAGCGGCCAAGATTTTACCTAATATTTTCAATATTATTTCTATTTTTCATAAACGTTACCTCGTAGTTCGATAAACGGAAATCTTTCGAAGTGAAATCGGTTCCACACATTTCCTCCACCCTTTTACATTCAAACATTCTTTTCATTTACCGATTTTTCGACATTTCTAGGATTATTACCGCTGCTGTGATCATCGGACTATCTGCCCTGTTCGTTTGTGCCACCGTCTGTACGAACTTTTATACAAAGAGCGTCGTTACGGCGTACATGATATTTCTGGCACTGGCAGTCGATCTGCTAATCGTTAATCCGTTAATTATTCTCCTCATATCGCTAATAGCCGTATTCATTTTGCATGTAAGTTGTCAATAACGTTATTAGAAATATGAACCCCAATTCGAACTTTTACTCGATCTTTCGAGTCTGAAACACTGTGATCATTTTTATTGAGATTGTTATTGAAGCGTTATATTCGTGAATTTGTACATTATTCCCTATCGACGACAGTAGTAGACTCGTAGACGCTGAATGCTGCTTTATAGGATCCGATGACATTTTTAGTATAATATATTTCAAAATTATGAGTAAAAATAAAGAAATATATTCTCCAAAATATATGAATACCTATCACGAAAAAATTTGTTTCGAAAACAGTCCAAATTGCATCAGATATCGAGACAATAGTTTTTTGAGAATGGCCCGTTTAACGGTGTAATCTATCATTTTTCATGCAATAAATCTTCTTTCAATTTTTGTTGACAGATGTCGAATAAAGAATGGTTATTAGTGGGCGAGGATAGCAGAATACCATTGCCGACACCAATTCCATACGGCAAATATTTGACGGTTGCGACTGGGAAGGTTTATAAACCACTACTTATATCAGATTTAGAGGTAAAATCAGAAATAATAATTGCTAGTTGATAAACTACATTTTTCTTCTTTTTAATTTACCTCCATCTTTACTTAGTGAAGGAAGTATTTGTGTTTGTCCCAAAAATTCGGCTTTGGAACGGAGGCGGATTCGGAGGAAATTTTCGTAGTATAGGTACTATACTCGGAAAAACATACTAAACAAGTGTCTGTACGTACGTCAGTCCGTCTGTGGTAAAAAAGTGAAAAAATCGTCAGATCTCCGTGAAAATGAATGAAAGTCAATGAAATTTTCAGAATTATGTTCTCCAAGTGAATGAGCAAAATGATCCATTTCCGGTTTTTTACTCACCGTACTTCCGAGATATATAACCGTTCAACGTTTTCTGTTTCGATTTTCAAAGCCTATAGGTAAGAGTAGTTATTTTTTAACGTCAGAGGTCTAGTAATTTTTGTTATGGCCAGTAGATGACCCATGAATTTTTTTTTCACTATTTTATCCCTGCGTATTTTCATTTCTCGAAATCGATATTTATATTTCGACGCTCGAGGTCTTGCAATGTTTGGCAATGCGATTGACACCTGATTTTTATTGTTTGGGTCCACAATACCATAATATTTCCGCGTATTTCGCATATTGACAATATTTTGACTGCAAACTTCAATATTATTCTACACTGGGGTACTTGAAAATTTTCTTCGGGTCAGCTAAATGTCGCTTGATTATTATTATAATTATTATTGGTGTCACATATAGTACTTCATTGTCTCAGTTATTTTGATTGAGCTCAATATTACAAAACATGCCATGTATATATTGGATCACACACCGTACTTCAATCTCATGCGCCTTTTCGCTATTTCGATTTTTATGTCCGCAAAATCTAGTATTTCTTTTCCTTGTCGTCGGATTTATTTTATATCCGTCTTTTCCTATAACTCCACGTCGCCTTGAGGATGCCTGAACGTGCAAAAGTGCTCGGAAAGCCAATGAAGTATCGCAGAATGAGTCGCCTGGTTCTTCTCACACCTCTCGGACAACAAAAAAAATAGTACATTTGACGCTTGAGGTTTTTGAATGTTTGTTATGACGAGCGAATACCGATCGATTTTTAACGTTCGTCACATACCATATTTCCGCGTCATCCAAATATAGTCTTCTGTTTTTAGTCCCCTGGCTAGTTTTTCAATAACAGTAGTTGTAGTTCCAACCTTTCTTGATTTTATGATAGGTTGTACCTGTATCTTGTATAGTTACCGACTCAAAAATGAAAGTACTGTGTAATCCACGTACACCACTTTTTTTCAAGTTGATGATTGTGTCTCAATGATTAATTTAAATGAATAATGAAGATTTAATTTTTTTAAATCCATTAATTTTATAAACAAAATTTATGGCAATTTTGTACACCTAGACACCATCTGAGACGTTTAGCCCATCGAAAATACTATCCTAATAATAGAAGGATCCGTTTTGTATTGTTGGATTTATTATTTTGTGTTTATTGTTACCAAAAAAAAAAAAAAAGAAAACCAGACCACATAATATTCAATATTGCAGGTGTTGAGGAGGAAAGAATTGAAAAAAAATCTCATCTACGAAGGAATTTTTTACTTCCTGTCTGCTCTGTTTGTAATTTTGTGCTGCATATTTCTGTACGCTCAAGACATTCGCACAATTTACTACAGCGTTCATGCGGTTCATGAAACTACGACTTCCTCGTACTACACCAAGTACCTGGATATTTTAGGCCCCTCAGCTAATGATGTACACCAATGGACCTCGTAAGTTCCAATATTTATTGACTACCTACGTAATTCTCAGCCATTTTCTTACGAATTATTGTATCTCAATGAGTAGCGAGAAAATCATCACTAACGATAATGCCGTATTAATATAAAACGGAAAATACGATAGGTAATTAATGCCGCCAATTTTATCCCCATGTTCACGCTGTTAATGGAGATATTGCAAAATCGTCTGAAAAGTCGCAACCGGAAGGAAGGTACTTTTGGAAAAACGTTTCTTATCACTATAATCAGAAACACTTTCTGAGAAAGTTTCTCTGCATATGGTAAAAAAAGAGACAAAAGTATATGGAACTAATAAAGTTTTGCAGAAAATGTTCTCCCTATGAAATTAGCCGCTATTGAAAATTTTCGATGACACACAGTACTTCCGAGATTTAATTGATGGAATACTGTTTCTATTTAATTATTCCTGAGGATTAGGACGGAATGGTGAGTGTTGAAAATTTTGATTTTCACATGACATTCTCATAAGAGTAATTAATTTTGATTGTTAAATGTCTTGAAAATGATCTAGTCTAGTAGCTAGACTTTTATCTATTGGCTTACTCTCGTACTTCCTCTGTATACGGGGTTTTTCGCTATTACACTAGACCATATTTTGTATTCTGATTTTTACAGGTGGTCAAAAATTAATATTATTTGAGTGCTCAAGGTCTCGAAATATATACAATTGATTTACAATTTAGAGGTTTTCAGAAATTTGGCATGAGGTTATAACTCGAGCATTTTTGGAGCAATAAAAATCGTTCTATACTCGTTGGAATGCTCGTCAAACACTCTCATCAGCAGTACCGTTAGGCAAAAAATTAGCTTTTAATTTGGAAATTAAGAAACATTTATTTGATAAAATCCATAGTTGCTAAGGAATTTCCCCTTATTGTTACCAATCTATTTTGGTTCATATTCTACCATAATCAATTATCGTAATCACCCAAGAACAAAAATGTTCTAACCCTTTTGATGTTTCACGTTTCAAGACATACGTAGAATCTGAATTCCAATAGAAAAGAATTCAGCCCGTACGACGTTAACACTCGCCCGACAAAACTATAAAAATGCTAAATTCTTGAAAATTTCACCAAAAATCAATCTCGGTCTACAAAGACTCGATGCTTTAACAAATCGCCACTTCGATTTAAAGAGTATTTTGTGGGGTTAATTAAAAGGGGAGAACATTCGTATTTCCAAACGTTTTTAAGAAAAAGCTGTGCCTTTTTGGTATCAATTTCTATAGATTTTTGGACTTAGAATCGAATGAGACCATAGCGGGGTTAAATATTTTTCTCGATTTATCTCAGCTCTCGTGTTCAACTTGGGAAATTTTCAAAAATTTGGCATGACGAGAGATTTTGGACCTATAAAAATTGTATACTCGTTGGAAGGAATGCTAGTCAAACATCTCTTCAACTGCACCGTTAGGTGAAAAATTTAGCTAATTTGGAAATTAAGAAAAACAGGAAGAATAAAATAACAATAGTTGCTACGGAGTTTTCCCTTATAGTTATCAATCTGTATTTCAGTGGGAACGTTCACAAAACCAGTGGTGTGCATAGATCACACAGTACTTCCATGTTTGAGTCGGTAAATAGTATAACCAATTATAAAATCGAGAAAATCGTACGACGGCCGAAACGTTAAATTACAACAGCTGTTATTGAAAAACTAGCCAGGAGACCCAAAAATAGCGGAAATATGGTATACGGCGACTTTAATGATAAAAATCTATCGGCATTCACCCGCCATAGATAACATTTCACGTCCTTTCAAACGTTCAACTATATTGACTTTTGGCTAATGTGAATATTTCTGATCGAAAAAACTACTGGATAGCATAGATGTACGGCGTGTGACCCTAGCGGTAAAGATCAGGCGTCATTCACTCGCGATTACAAATATTTAATACCTATAGCGTCAAATATATTGATTTTTGCACCCTGTAGAAAGCTCAACAGCGATAAACGGCGTACGGCGGAAGTACGGTATGTGATCAAAACAAAACAAAACATGGTCGTTGTTGGTCATATTTAAAGCAAAGAGACCCGAAAGTTACAAAAGCGCTAGAATGAAATAACTGAAATTACGTGTAACGAGGAAGTACTGCATGTGACCCCAATAATAAAAATCAAGCAACATTCAACTGTCATAAAGAAAAATTTAAAGTCTAAAGTAAATTCACTCTTGTGTTCTATAAAAATCTCTAAAGCAAAAAAACGGCATACGGCGGAAGTACTGTGTGTTATCCAAGCGGTACAACAGTTCTGTGAACGTGGTCAGAGTTGGTCAAATATATAGCAAAGAGCCCCAAAAAGTACAATAAATGAAAATGCGTTTTACGAGGAAGTACTGCATGTGATACCAATAATAAAAATCAAGCGATATTCAGCTGCCATATAGAAAAATTCAAAGTCTAAAGTATATTCACTCTTGCCGTTTATAAGAATCTCAAAAGGATAGTATTCTCTCACAAATGGATAGTATTCTTGAACCATTATTGAAGCGAAGGAATATTTTTGACCACTTTAAAATCATTTGCAGCTTTTTATGGAAACGTTCACAAATGTTCGTAATAGTTACTATCACTAATGGATGTTCTCCTTAAATCATAACTGAAGCAAAAGAAAAATAAGCCACTGTTTATTGTTACGTAGGACGTTTCGTCTTTGCTTGGGCAACCTCTTCAGCTACAATCCCATTATCCATTCATTATATTTAAGCCATTGAAACAGCTTTTCAGTTAAAAAAAATGTAGTCAATAATGTAATCTCCGCACGTATATATTTTCAAAAAATCACTCATACAGATATTATCATATTTATTGGCAAAGCATGTTTTCAAAACTTTGAAATAAGTGAGAATCAAATATTAATTTTTTGTTCAAGATAAAGAACCACATGGCCACAATTACTGAGTTAAAAACCTCGAAGATTGTCAAAATAACCCCGCAAAACCCCTGCCAATTGGTTTTTTTTTATATAGGTATATAATTTAAACTTCATAGCATTTTTTTATTATTTGTTTCAGAGCCATCGAGTTCGTTATTTTCAATTTCGCCTTTTCGGAAAACAGATGGCCCAACAATAAGTATATCGACGAGTCTCAGGGTATTGAAACCGTAAATAGATTTCCATTTATATTTATGCGATCGCTTTATATTTCATACGCTGAATTCATTCCTTAATTGCGTCGTAGAAATAAGGCATTGACGATAGATGATTCTAGGTTATATTTCCCAGCTATTTGTTTTCTTTTTCAGCCTACTGGACAAGAGACGTGGTCTCGAAACCTTTGGATAGTATGAACATAATTATCGGATTAATGAACGTTCATGGTACCTATTCATTATTGCTCGATTGTAGTTGCATTATTTCAAACTGTTTTGAAATTAATTTCGGCGTTGTGCATTTCTTCAGATAACCTGAGGCTGTCAAAAAGTTTCCAACCCTACTATGCCAGGGCTTACGGATATTTGTCGGATTCTTCATACTCTACCGAACCGTTAATAATGAACGGACAGTTTTTAAACTTCTCGAAATCAAGTATCTCGAACCAAATTCAAGGTGGGAATAGAATACTATGTCTCATGAGCTTGCAGTGCCATTCGTGAATGTTTCGTTCCCTAAATGCTGTTCGTGTAATTTTCACAGGAAAATCCGGAGAGTTTTATTCGTTCAGCGGACATAATTGTCCCCTACAATACGGCGAATCGAAGACGTATTATATAATTATGCGAACCATCTTTGATGAGCTATTCAATCGAACCAAAACACTCCGCGTAATTCGGGTTATCATTGTATCTTCCAACTACGTGAATGCCTTTGCTGGAATACTTTACACGGCTCATGTCGTCTTAGAATCGTTACCTTCGAATCTATGTACAGCAGCTGTTCGGGTACGTTTTTCCATTAGTTGAGAGGTTGTATTTTATTTATTGATAAACGTATTTATATTCCGCTCACGGACCTCGTCCGGATGTATATTCCTGACAGTGGCTTTCAAATGGCTTCAAAGAATCGATTCTCGAATAATCGTATCTCTCAAGTATCAATTTTTAGCAAAATTCGAGTTTTCAGTGATTTTTTTCATTTTTGGGATCAAACTCCATCATAATAAATATACCGATCACACTCAAACTGAACCCATGACGATGATTATAACCGCGCGATCCCAAACGATTTTTTAAGAATCCTATTCTTTCAAGCCGATTCAGAAACAATAAAAAAAATCCTCCCTCATTTTAAATGGACGAAAGAAAATGTTTCAAAGAGAACAATAATTTTCAAAATTAGTTTAAAAAAACCAATTCTTTGAAATACCCAGATTTTTCCAAAAATCGGGAGTAACGTGTATCGATTTTCAATTCTATCTTATAAACAAAAATTGATTTTTTTCCAAGAAAGAATAGATTTTAAGAAAAATCGGAAATCGATTTCGTATCCCTACTTCGTGGGGAGGGGGGGGGGTTGATGGTGCTACCTCCCATCTCTCCCATTCTGTATGGTACTACCTGACCGACCCGCGATTTCGTGAACGGATTTCGATCTTATATCCCTCAACAAGTCTCCCAAGTCTCTCGCTCGAGTCTTCCTTCTATGGATCGTTTCCCCCGTCCACTGAAACGATTTCTTCACCTAAAACAACTTAACCACTTCCCATGTTTACATGCTAAGTAGTAGAAGTAAAGTAGTGTTTAAATGTCCGACAGTCTGTGGTCAAAAATAAACGAAAATGGCCGTATCTCTGTGAAAATTGAATGAAATTCCATGAACTTTTCAAAAACTTTTCTCCGAGTGAATGTGCAAAATTAGCCGTTTCCGGATTTTGAATAACACACAGTGCTTCCGATGTTTTCTTTTACTCCGGTTATTACAGGCTTGATTTTTACATAAATCAACATTTTGGAACGGTTGAGGTCTTAATTTTTTTTGTAATAGCAGATGGCGCCCAGTTTATATTGTATAGATGACACACCATTCTTCTTAGATATGAGGGTCTTTCGTTATTTGATTAGTGCGTATTTTGTAGCTTGATTTTTACAGACCAATAAGTATATTCGAACGGTTGAGGTTTAGAAATTTTTGTTACAGCAAGTGAATGGCACTTGAGTTTTTTCCTAAGTATTACACACAGTACTTCCACGTGATTCACACTTTTCGTTTATTTTATTCATGTTTGAATTTTTTTTTTTTGGTTTCTTTGCACTAAAAATTATTCACAAAATATTTTCTTAGAACCTTTTGCTGTTTCGTTAGCCTTACACACGGTAACTCCACATTATCAAGCTGATTTGTGCATTATAGGTTTTCGGGTTCCTTGACTAGTATTTTACCAACAAATGTGGCATTTAAATGAGTTTTTTTATATTATGTTTGGTTATACCTTCCTGCCGACTCAAACATGGAAGTACTGTGTGATCTAGGCACACCAATTCTTTCATATTGGATTTAGGTTTTATTCTGTTGACTTATAGGTACGAGTCGCGTTGCACTGGTACTTTATGGTATAAAACGATTGAAATTGCTCGTGGGGAATGTGTTTTTGCAGATCAACGCTATCACGTTGAGACGAACCTATTTGTCAAAAATCGTCCGGCTAATTATGATTCCGATCAGTGCGATCATAATTGTTCTCATAGTGATTTGGCTGTCAAAAACGGAATGCAAGTCGGCCGCAGGGAAATGCCATGTTGGCGTGAAGATATTAACAGCTCTTGCGATCGCTCTCACGACGGTATCACTGCTCCATAGCTACTATCCGAATTTAGACGAAGTGGAAAAATTCGCATATTCGTCACCGTCCGATTATGACGATCTGGGAGCGGTTTACAAGCGCAGCATGTCGGATATGGTGGTAATATGCTTTGCCGTATTCTTGCAGCTCGTCGACGCGTCAATGTTCGTTCGAAAAATTTTCGGCGAGGAAGAGCTAGAATTTGCGTTTTACAATTCCATACAACAGATCGGAAGAGTTTTCTGCTTTTCACTATTAGTAATTATACCAATGCTGATTCATCCGGGTAATCGCGACACGGGCCTCTCCTTACAGCCGTATTCCCTTGCCGTCTTCATAATCGACCCGTGGTTCAAAGAGTTCAACGAAATCAAGAAATTCACACAATTTAAACAAATCGCTTTCGGCATCACTGTTGCACTCGCAATCGTTCTGACCAAACTGATGACCAGCGTGTCAATTGCTGAATATCTAAGCAGCGCAGGTTTGTCTCAGAAACTATACACGTCAAGAATGAGCACCAAATTCATTATGATCGGCAACGATTGGCCCAGACAAAAGGATTCCGCATCTATGATGGACGACGATGATGAAATGGATAGAGACGACAGTTTAAGTGCGTCTCCCCAGCCTCCTCAGCCACCGTCTACGTTAACCTCTGGTCTCCAAGAAAAATTCAAAATGTTGTGGGGTATGAGCAAATAGCTTAGTAAAATCGTTTTACATTTTTCCAATGAAGGCGTACTTATTTTTTCGTTGAGTATCTAATCACATTTTTATCGTATTAATTTTTTTTTTTCAAAGTTGGTAATTGTGAAAGAAAGGAAGTAGCTATCAGTCAAAATATCCAAAACCAAAGAGAAGTTTTTTTTCTTCTCCAGGTGGTCGCATTACTTCTTCCTGCAGGTTGAGGGGGAGAAAAACGAGGCGACCTCTTCTCCATTTTTTTTTTCAGCCGAGTACTTTCGCCCGTTCGGGCTTCTTCAGGGCATTATAGGACCAAGGGTACCTATGGCCCAGGGTACCTAAGAGAAGTTCTTTGATGCCTAAAAAAAGGAGAACAGACTGATTGAATTTTAAGCTGATACTCGGATTGATTTTCTATAAAACAATATGCTTTCCACAATCGGTTGAAAAGAGAAGTTATTGTTTTTAACTCTGTGAAGTCTGAGAGGAAAACCCAACCAGAGATCGGCTTTCGGAAAATAATTTTTCAACCAGCGTGCCATTGTTGAATTACTTGTTTTTTATTGTTATTTTAAATTTATTTATTTTCCACGAACAGAAGGCTATTTTACAAGTAAAGTGATGAAGCCTCTTAGCATTGACCCAATTTATTTCCTCAACTTAAAACGTTGAGATGCTCCTTTATTGAAGACGAGATATATATCGAATTTCAAGGCGGTCATTTTCGACCGATTCGTTTTTTTTTTCATGAACTGAAAACAATAATTACTTTACAGCAAATAGTTGGCTAAGATAACCTGATAATTTATGGAAAATTTCAAAAAATTCTTTCTCCGAAAATTTCTCAGTTTCTGAAAATACAAATTTATAAAACGTCTGAATTTTCAGACATTTTCTCGTCTCTGAGAATTCCTCGTTTCCCGCTTACCGCGATAGAAATCAACCTCACAAAAATGTGAGGGTAAACTAGAAGATTCGTCTATCTTCTAGTTTACCCTCACATTTTTGTTTCACGAACTAAAACGATTGCTGAGCGTTTGGAAAAACCGGCGATTTTAATATTTTGACCAAATTCCGATTTCATATTCCGTTTTCACGTCTCAATTTTGTGAGACCTAAAAGAGTCAGAATATGTCCTTTCGAACGGTGTAATCACATTTGAATTTACATGAAAAATAAGGACGTTATTGCCATTTCAGTGAACTAAATGTATAAACTGGAAAAAGTAATTTCAAAATTTGAAGCGTCATTTTTAATGAAGTTGAAAAAGAAAAAAACAGCACATTTTTGGACCCAGGATACTCTCAACTATAACGCTTCATCGCTGGAAGATTGATTCGCCGTAAATCGAAGACTTTTTAGTAAGTGAAAAAAAATTTTTTTTTTAAACTAATATTATTTTAAAACTCGTCTGATATTCGTTAAGTTGATACGTTTGAATGGATCGTCCTTGGAATATAAACAAAGGGGGGAAATTTCCGAATTATTAAAATCGACCGATTACTACCGAATGAATATCTATTTAATTCTTTCCATTCATAAAGTTAATAGGTCGTTTGGAAACGTCCTAGAAATCGTTTGAATCCCGGTCATAAGTATCTGAAGATGTAAAAGTAGTAAACGGTTTACTTCCTTATCTTTCGGTTTTTAACAAACTTCGCTTTCATCTGATTCATTAGCGAGTTTCTCTCGGCAATTCATTTCGTTTTTTCCTTCCTCGTATTTCTTTTTAATTTCAACCAATGTTGCGCCGAGTTCTCTGTCGACTGAAGGCGAGTCTTCGTATAATAAATTGCTATTCTGTCCGAACTCAGTCTGTTGTCCGCAGGAGGGCATAAGCCGAACTTTCTTCCGTCCTGTATTTTTAGGCTCTTCATTGATCTAAGGTCTAGTCGAAGATGATTGGTCTTCGAACCGGAGAGGTGCCGAGTCACCCTTGGCTTCTTGATCTCTGCCGTGCGCATCCTAGTGCCCTTGAATCGATGTCACCGCTTCACATTCTTCACGCGTTTTCACTGCTCGTTTATAATACAGGGTTTTAGTACCGCCGAAATGATTTATAATATTCGAAATTCCATCAGATTTGCTTTCTTCGCTGTTGGTGGTAATGATATAGGGGAAGATAGTTGAGCAGAAAAATCACTAATCACGTCACATCCCGGAAATGAAACGCTTCATGGGTTATTTTCATTCCCAATAATAACTCTGTTTATTCTTCCCAATGATAATTTGGTTTATTATCCTCAATAATAACTTCGTATTATTTTTAATATTCACTCGGTTTATTATTCTCAATAATAACTCGGTTCAGTATTCCCAATAAAATCTCGGTTATTCCAAATAATAAATTGGTTTATATTTCCAATAATAGGTACACCGGTTAATTATTTTACAGCATAACTCGGTTTTTATTCCCTATGAAAACTCAGTTTGTTATTCAGTTAAAACTCGGTTTATTATTCTCATTAATAGGTAACTATTTTATTATTCCAAAAAACTGAGTTAATTATTTTCAATAATTACTCGGTTCATTATTTCAATATACAAACGCAATTAACTATTAAAATTAAAAAAAGACTTTTAGTGATAACTTGGTTTATTATTCTAAATAATAACTCCGTTTTCTATTTTCAATATTAACTCGGTTTTTATTCCCAATTTAGAATTTCGGTTTATTCTCAAGAATAATTTGGTTTATTATTTTCAATAATGGCTGTTCATTTTTCCCAATAATAACTTCAATTATTAAGATTTTAGATGAAGTACTACCTATATGGCTGTATTCAACCAAAATTGAGACGGTTTATGGTATTATTGTGTCGTACAGTTGCATATTATACGGCTTCATTTCGGCATTGTGAGGGCTTGGAGGAACGAGAGGACTGCGCTTGGTAAACAGTTGAATTTGACATAGGCTGACTCGTTATGACATCAAGTTGCTTACATGAATCAGCTGCACGTATATTTTTGGTACATTACCTCTCAGTTAAAACCGTCTTAAAAACTCTCATGCTGATCACGCATAAAATATCGAATATCGCTCACAAAAGCTGCAATTGCTCGATATGAATCAAAGCTGCTTAATGCGACCACAACCTCGCTCGATTTTAGAGATCAAAATTTATTGATAAAAAGATAAAGATAAAAGCCCTCGTTGGAAAACAATAAAAAAGGATTATTTTCTTCTCAAAACCACTTCGAAAAAATTTAAAAAAAAGGAGTTATTGATATGAATAATTGAGTGTACTATTTTCTAGTCCAATAATTCTTGTTCTTTGCTGTCTTACCTTTTTTCCTCAGAAAAGTGTTGTTGGCAAACATATATTTTCTTTGGTTTAGGGGAATTAGCCCGGAAACGTTAAAAAATGGAAATTTTGCTACTCTCCCACTCACTCTTCGCAATTCGCGTGAAAAGCTGATAAACCAATAATGCATTGCGTCTAAAATAACGTACATAAGGAGAACAGAATAGATTTTCATAGATATGAAATTTTAGCCGGAGGATATTTTTATATATTTATTATTTATGGAAGGAAGCAGGTTCCAGGGTATCAGGAAAACCAGGTATTGGGTTTTATAGGGCGTTTTAGAATAATACATTAAGATAACTATCGAATCTCAAAAAATTCAACGTCACGTTGATTTTCACTGCAGTTTTTCCCACTCTGTGATGAGATGCCAAATCGACAAATTGGACAAGATGAATCACTTCGACATTTTGGCAATGGCCAATTACGGCAGACTTTCTTCGCTCTTTCGCGCGTTGCACTTTCGTCGGCGATTACCTGGACGCCGTCGGTTGTCAGTTTGACAGATGGAAGTGAATCTTCTTCGAAAGAAATTTCGCCCGTGCCCATTTCCGCGATTTACCGTCTGCAGTTGTAGCTTGAGAGTCGCAAATATTTTGCCACCACTCGGCCCATCAATTTTGCGAGATAAAATTTCACAACAGGACGTGCTTCCGACGAAAACACGTTCGTTGAATGAGAGATCGTATGGTCCAACCGAAAGATACAAAGTAGGAAATTTTATAGTCGGAAGAGTGCTCAAGTGAATAGTAAAATAATTGTATTTCAGACACCTCGATCGATTTCAAGATTGTGTCTAGGATATGGAAAAACAAAGAATTATTAAAGTTTCGGCTATGATTGCTTGTATTGAAAATGTTTTAATTTTATTGTCGGAATCGCTAAAATGTTTATGCGAGTAGACTTCGAAAAAAGTGTAGATCTCAATTTTTTGGCTGCCCAAAGTTTTTGGAGAATAAGCATAGTGCTAATAAACATTTTTTAAAACGCTGCAATGATTGTACAGTGGTTTATTATTCATTTGCTTCAGTTATGATTTAAGAAGACCATGTATTTTTTTGTGTTAGTTTACCCGAATATTTTTTCACGTTTCCACCTAACAACAGATTGGTAACTATAAAGGAAACTCCATAGCAACTATCAAGATTCTAAAAATTTTTGTTTTCCCTAATTAAGAGTTAATTTTTTTACTAACGATACATAAGCGTGGTTAACGAGCAATGCAACGAGTACAGAACTTTTTTCTAGCTTTAGTGAATCTTGAGTAATTTCATCTTGCCAAATTTCTAAAAATCTCAAACATGCCGCACAAAAGCTTCGATGACTTGATAACCCTCAAAGCTATCGACTCCGTTATAGTCTTATTCGATTCAGAGCCCAAAAAACTTGAAAAATTGATACATAACACACCTTCTCAAAAAACCTTCAAAAATACGAAATTTACCCCTTTATATCCGCCCAAAAATACCCTTAAAATGGTAGCGATTTGGCTCAAGAAATGGCCCTTTATTAGGCCAAGATCAATATTTGGTGAAAAATTAAATCACGTCTCTTTTATAGTTTTATCAGAAAAGTGTTGACGGCGGACGAACAAAATTCGGCTATTCGATATTCGGATTCGGCGTACAAAAAACGCTAAATTTTGAGGGTGTTTGACATTTTTTTTTGTAACCAATAACAGTGGTAATGAATAATAAAACAAAGTCACATACTTGAATATTAATTAGTTTCAGTACCTACCTAATCGATCAATTATTCCTTCTTAATTTTTCACGTTCACCATTATATTTCCTACATAAATATAGAAATTGATTAGGCGAACGCTTCGTAGCGAAAAATTTCCAATCTCGTACTATTGCAGTAGTCTCGATATAATGGGCAACTTAAATGCGGCTCAAGCGGGTGGCCTTTTGATACGCCCGTCCGATCCGTACAGTCAACACAGCCCAACAATTTCGCCCTAATCGTTGCCTTCCCAATGCTTAAAAATTATTCCTCTCGGCTCCGATACCGAGGCAAATCAGACTCAAAACTCGGAGAAAGCCTCAACGGTTTAGATAATTTGCACTTTGAACCTAATAGAACGGCCGAGTGGAATCTGTAATCTTCAAGCGAAATCAAAATACGGAACGTTTGCGTTTCGATATCCGGCGGAAATTGGCTAAGAAATCATAAGGAATATTTAAACCACGATATTTCGGCGAGCTACAATTCCTCAATTGAAAGTATTTCAATTGCTTCTTCTCAATGCTAGTTCAACAGTTCCACGATGATACGATGCTCAAGAAAGCAACGCAATATTCAGCCTTGAAACGTAAAACATCAAATATTGAGGAGGCTTAAGGACTTTTTCCAGAGCAATTACAATGGTATGTTATTAAATTATAAACCTACTGTCAAATTTCGGAAATTTTGACACGAATCAACATAATAATTATGTTATTCTCACTACATTGCACCAAAAAAAAAAAAAAAAAAAAAAACTTTTACTTATAGCAAATTACCAACGTTACAAATTAGCACTTTATACCAACCATTTAATAAAAACCGAAAGCAGAGTGAATAGTGAAAAGCAGATCGGTTTTAAAAAATAAAATACTCTGCGAGTCTTCAATGGTTTCAAGAACTCAACTTTTCACTTTTCATATAGTATTTCCTAAAATAAACAGGGAAAAATTAAGAGTTAAAAAATATTTTCAATAAACAGGCTCCGGTATGGTAATGAACTCACAAATTATAATTGCGGGTTGTACTTGTTTATTTGGGAGTTCTATTGATAGTCAACATATTATGTAGGTACCTATGCTCTCAACATTGAAAGTCAAGGACATATTAGAAAATCGCGATTTTTATCAATATTCGGAGAACAATTTTTGAGATATCTTGTCACGTGAAGAGACAATAACTATCTATCAAGATACGTTTTTATCTATTAAAAAAAATGCCAAAGTTCGATTAACTATTCCGACAAAAAATTTTGTATTTAATTTTCAAATTCGTATCGAAACATTTGAATGAAAAAATTGTTTCTTATAAATGTTATTTCTTTTTCGGTTGTCTAAAAAAACACTACAAAGCTTCGATCTCTTGCTTCGCATCCGTCTGCGTAGGACGGGGATACTTCTTGTCTAAAGCGCTCAAATGTCCGCTCAATTTGGTCTGAAGTTCTTTGATTTTCTGACTCGCCAGTTGAACTTTGCCGATGAGGTCCTCGTACGTGACGTTTTTGCTGAGCGCGTTCACTCCTTCTTTTATCTGAAAAATATTTTCAACCGAATGAGCATAGACGTTGCTATGGTTTATTTTTCACTATTGTTCAATTTTCATCATGCCATACGGATCCTTACCACATCTAACAATTCCATTCCACACGTAATTTTTCTCCTCATTTTCCTCTGTAAAACGATTATCACAAACAAGAATATTTATTTGTAGTTTTTGTGACGAAAATTCAACACAAAAACGTCAAGTAATATTAAATCAATAAGAGTTAAAAAAACGAATTCACTTTAATTTACTAAATTCACCAATTTACTGCTTTTCGGTATTCGAGTTTGAAAATTTATTTAGAATGCATAAGAATCCTAGTTCCATAATCTGTTCCATAATTAATGCAACGCAGAATTTCAATTCTAGGAGAAAAAATTCCAACGGTGTAATTAATTTTTTTTAAAATTCAAATCTGGAATCGACTTTGACAAAACGTTGGCTCCTTGGACTCAATAGTTTTGGTATTATTTCTTCCAAGGTCTTAGCTTCCGATAAATTATCAGCCCTAGTAAAACCAACCTGATCTTCGAGATTACTGTCAGTCGAATTGCCCATCGCGATGCTTCTCATTTCTTTGACTCGATCTTGAATCTTCGTTATGGATCTAAGCAGGTCGCCAATCCCGCCTTCTAAAGACGGTGCAGCGTTTTCCGCTGGGAACGACAGTGCCATCTGGGAAATTGCATACAATTCGGATGAAATAATAGCGAAAGTTAGCGAACCGTCCGAATTAGGGTATTTCACCGGGAAAGCGAACGCGCAGATCTGGACGGAGATAGTTCGCTTTTCTGCAATACAGTCTAAAGACATGTTATTCACTTGTCTACCAGTAAATGCCAGTTGAATTACAGAATAAATACTTACTCCTACGAAGGCAACGAAAAGCAAAGCTTTCATCATTGTTGGAAAGTAAATCGGACGAGAAATTAGAACAAATCAACAGGAACTCATTGACTGAACTGTCGACCGAAAAATCGTCGTGACCCGATCGCAATTTATCTCCTAGAGGTCATAAAATATTCGAGATAAACGAGGGAATTTCGTTTCTCCCGGGCGTTGGCCAGATTAAAAAACGCGCAATATCGTTCATTACTATATAAATTATTATCGTTATAGAATGTTGTGATCTGATTGTTTCTGAGAAGCAAACCGGTAGGGTTCCCTTTGGTAATTCCAGATTGATTCCTAAGCGAATTTTTCCCCGGCGAAAAAACGCTGCAGCTGATAGTACCGTGGTTTATTTTAGATCGGTTCCCTAAATTGTTTTCGCCTCCAAGGCTTTCCCTCTGCAACATAGCTTGCAAATTAGGTACCACACAGCTCGTAATTTTGCCGAAGTCAACATATACCACCTAAAGAAGCTATAATTGCAAACATTTACAGGGATCAAGGAGCAGGCAAAAAGTGAATTAGTGGAGCAGCTTCCAGGGCCTGTGCAGAAAGGTTTTAGACCTCCTAGGTCGCCAAAAGTACTACGATTAGGGGGCTCTCTTTCATTTAATGGGCTTTCCGTTGAATTGAGGGAAACGATTACCCTTCAAGCTTTCGAATCCTAACTTCACAACGCTTCAAACTAAAATGATTAATTTCCCTTCGCTTCGACTGTGATTTAAAACTACCATCCATTTTTAATAGTAACAGTTCCAAACGTTTGTGAACATTTTTAAACACCTCAGAAATTGTGGTAATTTTATTTTTCTATTACCTACTTAAGATTATCTAATCGAAAGTTAAATTATTCGCCGAATAATATAGCTTAGTATGAATGTGACCAGTATTTTGAGTTTTTACAGAGCGTTTGACTAGTATTACAACGAGTATATAGCGCTCAAAAATCTCGAGTTGAACCATCATGGCAAATATTATTTATCAAATATCTCGAAAATTCCAAATACAAATTTAAGAACTATTAAGCTATAGACTTCATTATGGTCTCATTCAATTCAGTGTCAAAAATCTATATCAAAATATCTATATTCATCTACATTAATGGATATCAACGTTACAGAAGCCTTGGAAAATACGAATTTTCCCTCGTCGAAACCCCCTAATAACACCGTTAGAAATGAGGTAGCAATATGGCTAGTGTAATGAGCCATTGTTGAACCAAAATTTATTTCTGATGAATATTTCAAGCCGTAAAAAATTTTTTGCGGCAGACAGAAAGATTTTTTTTTTGTTTGTTTAAATTTATATCCCGATTAGACATGCCTTGAATATAAAACAGCTAACATCGAGAGGGTGTTTGATTTTTTCAAGGGCGATTACAATGGTTTATTGTAGGATAATAAACCAGAAGCATAGAACCGTGAGAGGATAATTTATTATGCTACCCCTCTAAGAAATATCAAAGGAATATCGTTCTAATATCGTGGACTAAAATATACTGATCGATTTTTTTTATTGATAAAACTTTTTTTTTTTAATTTATTTTTTTTTGTCGATTTATTTAATTTTTTTCTGAATGAACCAACGTCACAATTTACTTTGAACTCTGGATCTGTAACTGTAATAATATCATAGGTACTCTCCTTCACCCAGGACAAGAGCATTGCTTTAGTAGGGGCAGCATCTCAGTTTGTAATTACCAAATAAATATCTTAATAAAGTGCAATATAAAAAATTGATGTTAATGTTTCGGAAATTTTCGTACTCCCTCGCACGGAATAGATCCGAAAATTTTCCGTTCTCATAGATGACTGTGGGATTTTTAACTGGAGCTTTAATTGAGGAGAGCTCTGTTGGTGAAGGAACCTTCACAGCATAATAATCAGCCTCGAAAGCACCTTCCAGCTTGTTAAAACCCAAGTGTTGGTGTGTCCGTTTGTCTGTGGTCACAAAATGACATAAATGGGTAGTATATCTTCCTGAAAAATGAATGAAATTCAACGACATTTGCAGGAAATGTTTTCCTAGTGAATGAGCAAAATTAGGTTTTTCGAAATTTGAAAACACACTGTGCATTTGAGATATAGGTAAGGGTTCAAAGTTTTTTCCGTTTGAATTTTTACAGGCTATAAGAGTCAATATTTTTCTATGTTTGAGACTTGAAATGTCGGTTGTGACGAGCAGAAAACACCAGATTTTTTTGTATATTGAGTCACATACAGTGCCTCCACGTTATGAGCCTTTTTCACAATTAGAAATACTCTCTCAGCTTTATCTGAAACTGACCGTTTCGCCCGCTTGCTCATAGAGCACTCTGCTCTCTTTCTGAACAAGTGTCTGTGTACGTCCATTTGTTTGTCTGTCTGAGTGTCCGTCTGTCCCTATGGTCTGTCCTTGCGTCCATCTGTCTATGGTTCCAATATCTCCCAGAAAAATTCTTGAAATTTGAGTTGTTGTAAAATAACGTTGCGGCCTTCGTACGATTATTTTTTCAATTCTATTATTGGTTATATTACCACTGGTTTTCTACTTCACGTCAACTCCGCTTTAATTCCTTTCACTTCACTTTCACTCAACATAACTTCCAGTCAATATCACTTATTCAAACTCCACTCTACTTCCACCTCATTTTCGCTCCCATTTCACTTCACTTGATAGCAATGATATATCGAGTCAAAAATCACCACAAAGACAAGGCAAGGAATCGCAAACCATAAACGATATTCTTCAGCTATCACAACCAAAACTTTCCTCCCTAAGAATGTTTTTCGACCTATACCCCGAGTTCAATAAAGTCACATCCCGCTGTAAATATGAGAAACTCAATCTAGAAGTCGTAAAATCGCATCTCAACCTATGATAACGTTCTATAATGAATTGCCAAGAGCGATCGAGTGTGTTCGCCTGGCTTTAATCGCCTAGATGACAGCTACTACATTAGTCATCCGAGATCATAAATTAATCGTTCAGCTTATCCTATTTCATTTGACACACCTGCGAACTAATGATGATTACCTTTACGCATTATTTTTTATTGATTGCAGTCCTCAACTTAATAATTTATGCACTGGCTATCGAAATTTGATTATTTCATGTACGGAAGCCTGTAAAGATGTTGTAAATTTGTTTTCAATTGATGGATCAATTCGTAGTTGCCCACTTAGAAGAAGTTGTACTTTTCTTCGAATTCGTTCAGCGAATTTTCACTCTCCCGCAGTTTGAAATTAGTTTTGACATTAATTTTGATAAAAATTAGAAAATACTTTTTGATAAAACGTACTTAATGCCTCGGAGATAAAGCTGGAAATTTTGCCGACTGAATTTTTTTGTACGAACTCAATAATTTTCAGGTTTTGGAATACTGGAGGAGGGATTGAAAATTGGCCCGAAAATTTTTTGATACGAAAATCGAGTAAAACTCAGCAAACTTTTCAACGATACTCTTGAGAGTGTAAAAGTGAAAAAATAAAAACCTCATTTTCTGAGCTAATATTACTAGACTGTTGTTACACTATTTAAATTGTGATCGCAGCTGATCTTAGAGAAACTGAGTTTTTCTTTTGGAAGCGAATCTTCCATTTCGTTTTCATGATGACCGTGGGATAGAAAGAGACAATTAGCAATTCACTTTCGTGCGAATGGATTCCAAAGCGTTATCTTTTCCATCTTAGAATGTAATAGGGATCGTATTAATTTTCGGTTTCTTTTCAATTTTAGAGATTTAAATAAATCATTATTCGGCAGTAATTATAGGGGTTACTGTTCGTATTGGCACCCGGAGATATTTTACAGAGTGAGATGAGCGCGTATTCTCTGAGTGCAAGACTTGCTGCAGCGGTAAAGATTAAACGCAGAAATTCCACATTCTTCTGCATATTCGGGAGAGAAATCAGCGGCTTGAGTTTCCTCTAAAACTTAAAACCATATCCTTTAATTTCTATAATCTCTATTATGACTTAATGAGCAAATACGCAGGTTCTTTCCCTATGAAAATTGCGGCATTAAAAGGTTTCCTCTCAAAAATCATTTGGACGTTGGCATAAGCCATGACAAGCGGCGCATGATCAGGGACAGGATTCCAATATTACCACGTGATTTACCTCACGCAAGGGACCAAAAGGATTCGCTGGAGGACGTTTTTATTTATTTTATATCTAATCAGCCTCCGCTATACAAACTTCACCTGACTGGAAATCCGTAGTATGCTCCTCCGAACATCTTGGAATTTTTAGCATAAGAACGCGCAAAATCAACTGACAGTTTTATTGAACATTTTTCTCCTCATACGGACGTTTTTCATTACACGTTTACGTAGAAATAGGAAGTATTGCGATCGTCCGAAAAATCAAAATCGGAACAAGAGGAGAATTCGGAAGAGATTTTTAATATGGTATAGTCAGATAAACTTTCTAAACAAGATTCAGTGTGTCTGTGGTAAATGTGACATAAATCTTCCTTTCCCCCTGGCTTTTCTTTCCCTCGCACCTCTCGGGCATGAATCTTCTTAAAAATGAATGTAACTGGATGAAATTTTCAGGAAAGGTTGTCCCGGTTATTGTGCAAAATTAGCTGTTTCCAGATTTAAGATAACACACAGTACTTCTGAAGTATAAACGTTAAAAGTCTGTTTCAATTTTTACAGGCTAAAAGCGTCAATATTTTTCAAGGTCTCAGAATGTTCGTTATGCCAAGCAGATGACAATTAGTTCACACACTGTACTTCCACGTTATGAGCATTTTCCGATGATTCTGTAGTTTGTATTTTGATTCCTACAGGCGGCAATACTCAATATAAATATTTCAAGCTCTTGAAATGTTCAAGAGGACGATTTAATTGCGGCTGATTTCTATCACGTGGAATTCTATAACGTACATCCGGGTTGTTCGCATTCCGGGTCAATAGTTTGATTTTTACAGACCGCAAAAGTCAATAGGTTTCGACCCTGGGATAAAGTTCCAGGGTTTTTTCAATATCAACTCTATTGAATTCGTAATACCTCGTAAAGTGCATTTTCAGTAATTATATTGGGCAAACATCCACTTCCAAACAAAACTGGTTTTCTATAATTGGGATAATAGGTACACAGTACTTCCGCCATAATATGCGTTTTATTCTTCATTATTTCGATTTTTACGCCATTTTCGAATGAAGTTTGGCTCCCCCTTTAGAGCTGGTTATACATTTTTGGGCGTCGTTACTATTAAGTAAAATAATCCCATTTCACTATAAATACTTGCCTTGTATTGTTAGGCTCACATACTCCACTTTCCGCATTATTAACCTTGCGTATTTCTATATTTGGTACTCCTGGCTAGTTTTTCTGTACCTGACAGTTGTAGGTTACTAAGTGGCGGCCTTTGTAAGAGTTTTCTTGAGTATAAAATTGGTTATACCTTCTGCCGACTCAAACATGGAAATACTGTGTGATCTACGCACACGACTGGTTTACATTCAAATAATGACGGGCCACGCCATCCCTTGCAAAATCATCACTCATACAGTTCTAACAATTTTTTCCCTTCATATGCAAATCCCCTCCCTTTCCGTTTGGCAAGGCACGATTTTCCAAAGGATTACATAAACTTCTTTCACCAGTTTTTCCCTCGCCGTTTTTTCCAATGGTGCTCGCGTCTCACGTTTCTACGCACTGTGATTTATGATAGGAAAGAACGTATTATAAAGTTATTTAGGTGCTGTATAAACTTGCATTAAGGTTCCTTCCGTGTTCCACGGGCGCTGTAAGATGTCAATTGTGTTTTCGTGTAGTTGCATTCAATCTCTTCACTTAGGTTGAGGCGAAGAAACGGCTAGCACATTCTCAATTTTATTCATCGTTTGCAGAGCAATACCGTCTCTTCGAGCATCATCAGGGCTTTTTAGATGGATTAATGAACAATTGAGAGTTCTGGTGATTTAGTGATTTTAGTAATTGGTCGTCATCGCTCATTAGGGTCATACAGAAATAAAGATTTCGCCGAGCTTTCGGAAAATTTATTTTCTTCTTCAGGGCTTGGAAAGAGTCGAAATTGTTTCCCTTGCAGATAGAGATTTATCTGTTGTTAGATGAAGACATTCACTAAAGTTCGGGATAAAAAATATTACAACTAAATGATCTTCCTAAATCATGATTGCGAAGCAAATGAATAATAAACCACTGTAAAATCATTCGCACCGTTTTTCTTCTTTTTCTCACCGATGAAATTTGAAAAAAAATGAAACTTGTTTGTTCATCTAACCAGGGTAATTTACTATACGATGGTCACACGCATTCAGCTACCATTGGGCCCAAATAAAGTAGCCCAAGAGAACATCCCTCGGAAGCCAGTCGATGCTTGAATATGGTGGGGAGGAGCGATAGTTATAAAGCGAGGTAGTGGCCCGACCTTCCGAACTCCTCGTTTATGTTTGATCCGCGCTCAACCGTATCCTTCGAGTGTTTTTTTTTTCTTTTTAGAGGCATCTTCTCAGAATAGCGTACGTACTTTTTCAACCGCATTCCAATTTCATACGACAACACGGGTTCATAATATTTCACGCTGAATCCGGCTCTGTACGACTCCTAATTTAGTGACATTTGAATTTCTTGAGTTAGACGTTCAATGCATATTTTTAATTGAAAATTCCAATTTTATCCTCGAGTTGAATACTAACGAATACTCCTTTGTATTCATCAAACAATAAAGATTTTCTATTTATTTATTTATTTATTCAATTACGAGCACATGCTCAATATACAGAATTACATAAAATAAAAAATTGTGTTACCAGTCAGATTATTGACAACATCATAATGAGGAAAAACAAAAACAAAATACTAAATGAAAAGTTCACATTGAATGGGGGATCATATTACAAAGAGAAACTTACAATGAAGCTAGCATCTTATCATAAAAGTGAGAAGTGGGCAATTACATTTATACATGAGGTTGCAATGAATTTCATTAGGTGCCTATTCAAGAAAAATAAAATATATCTTTACTATAATGTACCAATTTATTACAACTTAGCCATCCCACGAGTAAAATAAATAAATTTGAAAAAAATTAAAAATTTGACATGGAAGAAAAAAGCCAGGGTAAGAAAAGTAGTAAAAAATTGGATAAAAGAAGAAGAAAAACGAAGTAGTATTAAAATGTTGGTAGGAAGAAAGAGAGAAGGAAAAATTGATGGAAATAAAAGAAATAGCGTCAGAGATTATAAAAGACAAAATTGAAGTGGACAAAAATATTGAAACAGAAAAAAAGTAAGTAACTTGGACTAGGAGTTGAACAAGGCCAGGAAGAAAGCAGAAAAAAATAGACAAACTATAAAAGGAAAAAGCACTATATTAAAAATCTACGTAGAATGAAAAAATTGATATAGGAAAAATAAGTAAATGAAGAAAGAGGAAAAAAATTTCATTGTGAAAACAAAGGTAATGATAAAGTCAAAGGGGGTGGAAAGTGCTGAATATAAGACGACCGGTCCCCCACATTTCTCCTCTTATTATACCGAGCACTTTTTGCCATACTTACAGCACCACATTTTAATTTTTTCACCAATTTATTTTTAATTTTATTTACCTTTACAAGAAAGTCGTGACTTGGAAACTATTTCTAGACTAGCATGCACAAAAAAATCATACAAGATTTACTAAGACGGAATGGATTCTTCAGGTGGCTATCACTGATTCGGAGACGGACACATTTTGGACAAGACGTTAGGATGAGAGGCGCCTTGTCTTGGGTGCTGTTGTGTACAGTGGCCGCGTATCTTCTGTTTCATACGGTTGTCTTAGCCGAAGATGAAGTCAGCGATCGAGAGAATCAAATATTCGGCGAGGAAAAAGATTACGGGAACGATCTTCTCGACGCTGCTGACGAAGGTAAGATAGAGCAAGATGAATTATTCCAACTCAGATAGTATTCGCATGATATTCTGTATGTGGTCTATTGGACGATCCAATTGGCGGTGAATGCGGGTAATTCCTCGGCACGAACACAGATAAATTCTCTAGGCACGGCACAAATCGTACGATGGAAATAAGGCAATAAAGAGAGCAATGAATCGAGTAACTTGATTTTTTTATTACTAAAAAAATAAGTAAATACATTTGACCCTATGGATTTTGCGAAAAATTATGAGTTGATTGAGATTGAAGGTTGTGATACTAAAGAGCTACTAAATAATCGTATTTTCTGCACTTTTTTTAATGACCTTATTTACCTCTGGGAATCTCTGGGAATACTTGGAAACTAACTCTGAAACAAACGCTGAATATTTTCTGTTGATTATTTGTTGATTAATTTAGATTTTACTCCGGTTCCAAATATATAGAGTGTAACGTGAGTGTTCCTACGTTGTAACACTAATTCCCGGCGAAAATTGTCTTTTAACATTTTTTTTTTTTGTTTTTCCCGCTTGAATCTTTCCGACCTTACTTAATTAAAACGGACATTACGTTTTTCAACTTTGAAATTCCGTTGCAAATACTTACAGTACTGTTCAAATTTGATTAATTAATGATTCCTGCAGGAAATTAGTCGTAGAATTCGAATTTAAAGTGAAAACAAACAAAATCGAACGATTGATAATATTTTATCGAATTTTTTACGATTTTCATACTTTTGAAGTTTCAACTTCAAAATGTATGAAACTCGATGAAATTTTCAGACAATGTTCATATTTGGCAAAACTGGGCGTTTCCGGGTTTTAAATTACACACAATTAACGTCACTTAATTTGAATGCAATCAGATCATACTGTTTGAAAGAGCGTTAAATGCCTTGACTCTCTAATCCCTTGATATTCATAATAATTCTCTCTAAAGGTCTCGAAAAATGTGGCAAGCAGACGTTTTTTAACCATGCCAAACGATGTTTTCGTACATGTTTTGTAATAGAGATTTTCCTCAAATAAACACATTTTCATTCATTCATTCTCGAAAAATGTAAAAGAATTCAGCAATCATTGAAAAATTAGTATTCTGGTAGAAAACATCTCTCAAAGTTAGTTCTCGACAGGACAAATTAATTATCTCGCTGTTCCCACGAATCCTTGATCACACGTAAATATTGTGTTTCCAAATAATTTATGAACTTGGGACTGCAAACGAGGGAAACAGCGTTAAAAAAGTCAATTAACCGGAATACACCGGAAGGCATTCCATTCATTCCAAAGCAAGAAGGCGTTATGGTTTTTTTGCGGTTTCGCTATGTACCTAGGTTTTTGCTTTACGCCGCCCAATTATAAAATGTCACCGTTTGCAACGCAATTATTTGATGGCAAGACAAAAAAAAATGAAACTGTTGAAGACCAGATTTGCAAAAAATAAAAAATAAAAAATAGTGGAAAAAAATAAATATTTATATTGTTCGAAAAAACCATGCGGTTTACGTGAAATAAAAGTAGGCTCAACAAC
The DNA here is from genome assembly GCA_037159825.1 of Tupiocoris notatus. NCBI lineage: Eukaryota > Metazoa > Arthropoda > Insecta > Hemiptera > Miridae > Tupiocoris > Tupiocoris notatus. The sequence continues at coordinate 498,143 of JASJUZ010000405.1, read as the reverse complement.
TTTCATTTTTTCAAAACCCACTGCATAGAAAATATAATTAAACCCGCTTATTCGCGGGACTTACCAGAATTCCATAGGCGCGTTCCGAAATTCCACTCCGAGTAATCCGAATCCGCCGGTTCTCCCTTCGTCGATTACGATTTCGCAATTAGCAAAATACTTTCAATTGATCGCTCGGTTCGTAACGATTAGCGGGAAACCGCAATATCATCGTTTTCGCTTCTCATCGACCGAATGAGTGAGCAATACTCGGAGAGGAGAAAATAAGCGAGCCCTCAAGGCTTGCAGGTCGTCTTTGAAAAAGAAACGTGATGAGGAGACGAAAAAAAATTATTCGCCAAGCTGCGGATTCGCACACCGGCCATTTCACTTCTTTCGTTTCGCCGAAGAATTTGTCTGTTTTTAACGGCGTTTCCTTCGTTCGCAGTACTAATTTCATAAATCATTTGAAAACACAATATTTTCTTGGGACCAGTGATTCATGGGAACGACGAGATTATTAATTTCTAGTGTCGAGAACGAACATTGAGAGATATTTTCTACCAAAATACAAATTTTTTGACGTTTTCTGTTTTTTTTTTTTTTAAACATTTTTCAAGATCATTAAAATTATTTTCTGGAGAAGCGAGGAAGAAGTTGCTTCGCCAACGGAAAAAATCTGAAATTTGAATAGTACGTTTTGTAGTAAAAACTAACTTTTGGTCACAAATGGATTATTTTTCATATAGAACGCATGAACTGAAGAACATTTTTTTTGCGTTCACACTTCGTTTTCTCTCCAAAATTGGAGAGCAAACAATAAATTTTGAAATTCCTCCGCATAGCTGATATTTGGACGCGTCTATTCTCGTAAACATTTCGGCGAGAATTATTAAGAATATCAAGCGATTGAAGAAGCTTTAAGATTGTGATAAATTCACATTTCTGACGCTACTTTTACGTCCTAATTCTACCCGAGGAAAATTGTTAGACATTAGAGTCAGACGCTCTTTCAAACGGTATGATCTGATTCGAGTTTGCACTCAAATCGATGGAGTGATGTCAGTTTTAATGAAGTGAAGTCGGAGAGACGAAAAAAATTTCAAAATTAGAAATGGAGCATTTTTAGCGGGGTAACAAAAAATGTTACCGGGAATTTTTAGTCGGAAATTAGTTGCAGAACGTAGGAGAGCGGTCGGCCGCTACTCACGTTACACTCTCAATGTGAAACTGGAGTTAGAACTAAATTGATCAAGGTGATAATAGAAAATATTCAGCGGCTTAAGAAGTAATTTTCTATCTTCTTCCGGGGATAAATAGAATAATAAAATATGCAGAAATTACGACTTTATAGTAGCTGCAGAAAGCGAAAATGAAGTTGAAAAAAGTGCCTAAAACCCTAAAAAGTTTGAAAATCAAGTGTCACATTTGTCGCTAAATTTTCTTCCCTACGAGCTACACCGAATATTGTGACAAGTATTCAAGTTAGGTCCTTGTAGCCAGATAAATTATGAAGAAAATTAATTAATATAAATGCAGTAAATTGAGCAATATTTCTAAAAGTGATAGGCTACCTAAGTTAGGAGCTACTTTTCGGCATTTATCCTTAGATTCGATTTGTAAAAGTCAAAGTACTTAACTAATTGCGCATTCTAAATAAAAAATTAAAAAAAGACCCGCTCTCCTTTTGAAGTTGTTTAGAAGTAAAAAAAAGTTTATCCCTCAAATAACTTCTATAGAAACAGGTTTTTCTTTGTCTTAGTAAGTTGAATTTACTCCTTGTCCTCGGCATAGTCGATCTCGTTTCTCACTCTTGAGATTAATTAATTTTTTTACCGGTCCAAAAATCATCGCACATTCGCATTTGAAAATAATACGGAATAAAAAGGAAACTAACCGAATACCGAATTGACTCAACAGCACAATCCTATCAATATATCACCGAAACAAGAATCACTGCACAATACAGCACGGGTTTTCTTGGTTTGAAAATCGCCCGCTATATTTTTGTAAAATGTATTGCGATAGATGTGAGAAGTATGGCTACGCAGCGCTATGGAACCGTTCACAAGCGTCCAACGGTTCCGACGCCGCATCGCAAAGGATCGGGCACAAAAGTTCTCCTCCAACCGATTAACCTCTCTTCCCCAGGTATTAAGCTTGATTGCCACTGGTGAAGGATGCCGTATCAAGCACTGAATATTGCAAAACACCGGTTAAAATGGTTTGACTTCAACGGCCTCAGAAAAAAAAAATTGTTTAGTTTAAAAATGAATGTAAATGAATATTTGATATTAAAAAATGACAAATAAGAAATAATAATACTGTTTCAATCGAGAGAAAAGCGACAAATGGGCTATAAAATCGGTTGAACTTCATGAAACCACGATTCAACTTGAAAAACCGCGGTTTTACTTATAAAATCGCGGTTTTAAATGTCTTTAATCTACATTAGCCGCATTCGAATTGAAAATCCTTCGTTTATTTTTTCAGGTCGGGGTAAAAAGAAGAAAGACATGATGAAAATGCTGATGACGGTGAAAATGATGCTCGTCAGCTTCCTGGTACCGAAGGTAAGATGAGTAAAAATATTCATCGGGAGAAGGAACCGAATGAAAAATATTTTACTGGAATAAAATATTAAGACAATAATCTTTGCGATATTATTTACAGCAGGATAGAAGTCGTCTTTTATACTTGTAAAATGGGTTTCCACAATCTCAGCGCGAGTGATATAATATAGTAAAATAAATTTACTATCTACCTCAAGCCGTTTTTATTCGATCGATATATAGAACTTGCGCATTCATTTTTAACGTGCCCATTTTATTGTTATTTTATTATTTAGGTTTTTTCGGTATTAAATCCCATTTCAATCATGCAAAAATGACCAACAATCCGAAAAATTCGAACCTTTTTTTCTGTTTTAGCAGAAAATCCGTTAGATCGTTAGATTATATACTTTACGTGGACGACATCTTTTTATGATATTCTTGACTCCGTAAAAGTTCTTAGAAAACCTAATCAACAGGAAATGCTTTCTTCAAGTGTTATATATGTATATACGCTTTATTTATTTAGATTAGGTATGAAAATCAAATGTACGAAACTAAAAATGAAGAAATATTCAAAAGAACTATCTTCGTTACAAAGCCGATGGCCAACATATTTTCAATTAGAAATTCTCAGCATCTCTGTCAGAAAATGACCTTGTTTCAACTAGGCTTTGATGAGCTTTCAGCTGCATTAGTACGAAATTTCCAAAATGATAAAATTAAGATGTTTCAGATTTCATTGCATTGAGTTAAATGTAAAAATTCGGTGTCGGTAAACTTAGTTTATGAAATGTTTATTTTAGAATTATTCATGCGAACCGTTTTACACTGTGAGCGTTTATGTGGACAAGATCGTGGTTGAACGGTCGAAATTACTCAAAAAGTGCTCGCGTAAATCGTTTGAAATTACTGTTTCAGATTATTGGAATTGCATTGTACGCCTCGTGGAAAGGAATCACGATCAGTATGATCGCCTTCACGATAGCGATAATGGCAGCTCTGAAACACGCTCAATGTGAGTCTCTTAGCTACTCATGTACTTCCAATGTACTGTTTGTTTTATATTCTGGTGGCATCTAGATATCAATCCTCCTTTGGGGAAAAAATCTCAGAAAATTGAGAACGGAGAAAAACGTACGCTGCAAGTTATCCTACAGTGGGTTATTATTCCTTTGCTTCAATAATAATGTATGAAGACCATCCATTCGTGATAGTAACTATTCCGAACATTTGCGTAACTATTGGTAATTATAATGGGAAACTCCGTAGCAAGTGTGGTAATTTCAAACAATTTTATTCTCCTTAATTAACAAATTAAGAGCTAAATTATTCGCTCAACAGTACAACTGTGTGTTTGACGACTACCTATTCTAACGAATTTTCTTCTACACAAAGCCCCCAAAAAATACTGCTTCATCCCACAAATCCTCGAAGATACGACACAACATGGCTAAATAAGCACTAATCATCGAGAAAATTGTTTGAAATAACGAGATTCAAATTTGGAAAGTGGGAGCGCAAAAAGAAAAAAACATGTCGGTAAGACCGTTTTAAAATATTTTGCATTGTTGAAAAGTAGACTAGTCCACTATCTAAAAAATCATTGTTCACAAAACAATTTTTATTACGAAAAAACCCGCATTTTTCAAAAACTACCTCTCAAAAACAAAAAATCAAAGTTGGAGAAAAGAGCGGAGTGTAGGAATGAAAATTAGACCAGTCTTTGAAAAAAAAAAATCCGCAAGTCTTTGATGGTTTCAAAAAACCAAATTACTTTTCATCTATCACATACGAGATTCCAATTTCGTATTCCAATTTGAAAAGTGACGATTGAGAAGTACTTCAAGCTAAACCTTTCATTGATTTTTTTTTCAATAGGAAAGTGACGTTAGGTTGAACCTTATAATCTTGTTTTATTCGACATTCCGATTGCACGTATATTGAAACGTGAAATATTGGATTTTGAAGGAGATTAGAATATTAGGAGATTACCTACAAAATTACAGTTTGGATTACGATGGAATAAGAACGAGAAAACGAGCATCACAAACTTTCAAGGGACTTGCTTACGAACGATAAATTTCGATCTTCAATAGAAAATACTACATTTCAAAATCAACCTAGCCAACAAATTAGCCATCTCAGACACCTCCCCCACTTTTAGTGAACACTTTTGGACTTTCTGTTCCCGTTAATGAAAAAAATTGATGATGGGGCTTAAAAAGGGAAGTAACTGTAAAAAGTAAAACTATCCTTTTCAGGATACTGTCAGTCCTATGGAGGGAGGACCTTGACACGATAGTCTCGGGTTAGTTGACACACCTGTCTGCCATAGCTGATGTTCCATTAGCCCAGATCTTACCGTCAAGTGAACGCTCTAATACGTAAAGACGCTTCTCCTTTTCCTTCTCAAAAGAAAACCGAAAGTAATTAGGTGAAAGGGTATGAGTACGCGTCGATCGGACTTGATTAATTTCACCTCCACATTCGCGATCGCGAACGGAGGTGATTTTGGAAAAATTAATCACTTTACGCTGAGTGCGAGAGATTTTTTCGCAAATCCGATAAAAATCAAAAACTATTCAAAAAGTGTTCCCTATTGAATGTCGAATCTTAGATTAGTGCACTCAAAGCTCAATGATGTATGCGTTTTTTGAAATATTTACGCAAAAATTAACTAATTTCAAGTCTCAAGGTTTTCAATCGTTCTTTATGACTCGTCGATGAATCGTGATTTGAATCACACAAATTTTACGTTATTTTGGTTCTTTTTCTTGTGCGCTCTTCTATACTTTTGAGTAATACAAGCTAAAACAATGTTCCTATTTCCTCCTATAGATGTTGTTATAGTAGGGAGTACTTGGTAGTAGTTGCTATAATTTGGTATGTTGGTGGAGGTGTTGTCATGTACTTTGTATCATAAAGTATTGGGTTTTTCAACTGGAGCAAAGTAGGAGCAAAATTAGACATAACAACTTTAAGTTTTCCAAGATTTGTAACTTACACAGTGGATAACTTTAACAAAAAGTCGTAAATTCAGATGTTTGAATATACCAAAAGATAGGTAATTTAATTGCCTACATTTTCCTAATGTAATGTACCTATCCATTTTTCAACCGTTTTTGTGTTATTCAACAATATTGGTAGACTATACACGAAAAAATGACATTTTTCAACTTTAAACGTTCTTTTCATCTATTTAGTGCGAAAGAAACAAAAAATGAACCATACATTATTGATGTACACATCATCAACTATCATTATGCTGAATTTGAGCGAAATCTATTCCAAAAAATTTTTCGCGAAAAATCCAAGGGGGACCCCTGCGATTTTTTTCAACCGAACAGTTAACGAATTTTTACTCCTCTCACAATACAGATAAAAATCTGAAATTTTTAGGAAAGTTGTGTCTTACCAAGATGTATTTTTGTGATTTTTTTTATTTCTCGGAAAAATCTGCAAGTGGTCCAAAAAAATCGGTTTTTGAAAGCTCGAAAATTGGACTTTAACCGTGATTTTCGGGGTCAAAATAAATGCGAATCAATTGTTTTATTATGCAGGAGTCTTCATTTGAACGCCTTACACACGTACATAGCAAAAAATTTGGTGGAAAAAATTTACACAGAGCCAGAGAAATTATTTTCCGTGAATCGAGTTTTTCGCCGGCCGAAATCTCGAGCTCCGCTGGCATCGGTATTAGTGAAAAATTGAATTTCCGTTTTTGAGCGATTTTGAAAGCTATTCTTATAGGAAATTTAACGCTGAATCCGAATATGACGTCAAAACGGCGGAAAATTGACGACAACTATCAGTTTTTACTAATTCAGTACTACACGCTTTCATGTTTTCCAACTTTGAAAATCCGTTGCAAATACTTACAGTACGGATCAAATTTGATTAATTAATTATTCCTACAGGAAATTAGACGAAATTCAAAGTGGAAAAAATCAAACTCGAACGATTAATAATATTTTTCGAATTTTTGTCGATTTGGGATTTTTTTTCGTCACGTTCCCGAAATGGGAACGATTAGGTGCTGTAGAAGAAAATGAAGGAAATTTAATGTACAATCTATTAAAAATAAAAAAATCTCTAGTGTATATAATAGCTCTCGAGATATATTCCACTTTATGTCAAAAAACGTGTTTTGACTTTCCTTCAAGCGCGAATAGCTCCGCGGGGACATAACATAAAAATATAATTAAACACACCAAATTGTGGGATTTTGATAGCTCTTTCTCGCTTCTGAGTAATGTACCTATGTAAAAGTGGTCGGTTCAAAAGTTATTCGCGAAAAACATGCGAAAAAACGCGAAAACAGGGTCGTCAAATTTCAAAGTGCAATAAAATTTTAACAGAGGCCTAATTAAAAAAAGAAGATTTTTTCACACGATGAGTTTGTCTATATTTAACGACTCTATGATCAAAATTTGATTACCTATTCCCAGTTTCTCAAACAATTGGATAGGTACCCAAGATTTTTTGACCCTCACTTCGGGCCGCTCTATCTCCGACTAAAATCAACCTACGAACGAATTCTTGGACTTTTTCGTTTAAAGAATTTAACCATGAACAAAATGCGCTCATAAAATCTTTTCGCGTTGTGAGAATTTTTCGAGAAAATCACGATCAACTGCGGAAAAACGTGGTTTCGGAAAACGTCAAATTTTTACATAATCGTACCTCACGAGAAAACCTCAGAAGTTGCATTCTTCGTGGAGTTACTGAAAAAAAAAATGTTACTGGACATAATATTGTGTTATGTATATAATATAGGCTTGACCTTCATTTATACCTTTTTAGAGTAAAAAAATATTCTTTCGTTTAACGACGTTCATCGTATTACAGCAAGCCAGTCGAGCGAGAAAAGCGTGCAGCACATTTACGTGAAAAAAGACCCAGGCAACGATCAACACCATCACGAGCACTGGTGGAGACGGATTCGGGAAGCGGAGCCCATTTATCACCATTCGGATCATCAACCAAGTCATCACTCGGATCATCATATAGATTTTCACTCGTCAGACATTCCCTACCACGGATGGGAAGATCGGAAACGATAAAGTCAACTATTTTCAAAGGAATCGAACCGGTAGAGAAGAAATTGTTTTCGGTTTTAGCCGAACGAACATTTTTTAGAATCGGTTCCACGAAAATTCCATAGAGACTCCTTGAGGGGAAGAATTACTACTCGTTAGTTCAGAAATTTTATTCGCATGGCATAATCATAAGGTGCCTTTGATGGCCTAGTGAAACGAAGACTGTAACATTTTTATCCGTCGAAACTTGTTGAAGGAAAAATAATTTTTGACTTTTGGAACATGGCTGAGGATTTAATAAATGAGCCGATGGACAGGGAAATTTATTAAAATACGGTTGATAGCAAGTTAGTTACGTTAAGAACACTGTCAACGTCGACACCGAAATTTACGCATTTAAAATTTACTATAAGCATGTGCCCAAAATGATGTCCGTTTCTATCAACTTACTTCTCGATATAGGTTAATAATTTATTTTATAATACACTATATGAATTTCGTATCTTGTGTACCGATATACTTTTTTAGTCGTTTAGGGTATTTATAATCATTATCCTGGTCTTTTTAGTGCCATAAACATGGCCTTTAATTCGTTACGGGTTTTGGAAAATAATCAATCTCGCTTTATTTACATCACATCGGTGCCAATTCATCAATACATGGATGGTTGGTTACTTAAAGTCGAACGTAGTGCTTATGTGATTTTTTCTATTTTCCTATTTCCAAATTGTTGCGGAGGGTTATTTATTTTTTGAATAAAATGTCGATTGATTCGTTAATTTGCTTGCTTGCCTTCGAAAAACGTACCAGGAACTGTTGATTTTCGTGAAAGTTCACAGTCGAGTTTCTTCCTCGTAAACTGACCAAGTGACCCAAAGGGTTGACTCCTGAAGATAATTGATTATCCTTCGCAGCAGCTACCGGCCAACGAAAGTGTTCGAATAAAGAAAGATGGGATCTTAGGGTCGTCGAAAATTCACGACTGATGACCAATTCCGTGTGACAGAATAAATGAGAATAATATGCTCGTAATATTTGGAGCGAGTAGAATTTTTCATGTGGGAAAAAATCCAACTCATTCATAATTCGACCCTACTTTTTTCAATTTTCAATTCAAATAGTTGATTGACCAAGTTCGAAGAATTGCTGTCCCCACGCACTCGTTCTTACCCTTCCAAAAATTGCGGCATGGGATAGTTTTCTTTCCAACAGCATTTTTGTGAGTGGACATCTGAACACGCCACGGAAATCTGCGAATGATTCGAAACAGTATTAGCGGAAGAATGCTTCCTAACAGTGATTTTAAATCACGTGATTCATCACGCGCATGGAAAGAGGAGATGGTTAGCCTGGGATAGATCAATGTATTTATATCTTAGTTTAATGCACTTAAATCTGCTGCCACACTGAAGTCACCACGCCTGACTGAGAATAGTTGGCCGTACACGCACGTTCTATTCTTTTAAAAACCATGGCGAACGGAAACGCGATAGGAAACCGCCAAGAGAATATAAATACAAGGAGCGAAAATGAGAAGAAAAAATGTTTTCGTTTCCTCTGGTAAGTCGTGGCGCGCCATACATCAGGGGATTCGCCAAGGGTAAATGTGAAGGGAAAACAGGTTTATTTTGCGTCTGAGATGATTTTGCAAAAAATGGCGCGGCGCGTCATTGAAAGTAAAACACGTCTGTGTGCAGAGAATACGTTCAATAAAACTGTCATTTTATTCGGCGCGTTGTCATGCTCGAAATTTCATGATGGTGGAGGGAAAGTCCAAAAGATTCTCAGTCTGGGCCAGTTTCCTTAGGTATGACTGCATAGTTACGGCAAAAGGAGGTATAAATAAATTAAACTATCCCCCGGTGAGCCCGTTCCTCTTTACTTGAGTGTGATTAATCGCGTGGAATAAAATCATCGTTCGCAGAAGCACTCTTCGAAATATCCTGTCCCGAATCATTCGTCAATTTCCATAGCGTGTGCCAATAACGTCGGCTAATGCAAATGGTTTTGAAAAGAAATGATCCGATTTTCAAAGGGAAAGAACTTGCGTGTATGATCAGTTAATTTCTTAAATCTCCCGTCAATCATCTTGATAGTTCAAGTATGACACGTGCCAAACCGAATGACAGTTTAATTAAACGTTTTCCCGCCTTTCAAAGGCGTGTCTTTTATTTGAAATGATAAAATCACTCGGTCCCCTGCAAAATCGTCTCATCTGGTTCAAGCAAAGTTGACTATTCACATTTTCATCCTTTGGAAAATCCTGTCCCGTTTCCCCCTCCATACGGCGTGTCACGATTTTCCAAAAGTTAAGAACGATTTTTTTCATCGCACTTTTCCTCTCAATTTATCCCTTGATAGTTTCCTCTCACGTTTCCATGTGCCATGGTTTTTAAAAGGATAGAACGTGCACATGAATCGCCTGGTTTTTACTCCCTTTCAAACCTCCTCCGCAGAATGAGACGTGACAACAAATCCAACATATTATTTCTTGGTTCACAAGCTTGCTGCTGTGGGCGAAAGCGCTCGGCACTTTACTTCAGCGCGTCCTATAATTAGAAAACCACCGATCGGAAGTACTAATTATAATTATCCGTAATGAGTTCAGAAGAAAAACGTGACTATTTGCGGAACGTTCGGCTTGCCATTGATAACCGGATTACTTCGCTCCATTAAGCAGAGCAGTTTCGGAAATTTCACTTTTCACCGCAAATACAGCACACAGCTCCCACGCGTCGTCTCCTCGCGATTACTCGATGGACCGAGCAGATTCCCACTTCTGTCGTCTGAACCGCGGCTGGTTATCTGGTCGACTAGAGTTGACAGGGAAACTGTTCAGTGGGGGAAGTATAAGAAGCATCAGCCGCCCCCGACGACGATACAACTTCCGTCAACAAATCGTTTCGATAGCGTCGGCACGATGGAACTCAAGTGGTTGATTTTAGTTTTCCTCAACATCTATCCGTCGGCTAACTCGTTTCCATCCGATCACATTACTCAAGTAAGATTTCAATATTTTTCAATAGCGCTGGAAAATAATTGTTTTTCCTTAAATGATATATTTGGTATATAATATAATCGAATTATGAAACGAGTGCGTACAAATGCTGAAGGGAGTAATCGGCTTTTTAATATTTTAGAAATAACATTTTGTCAAGAACGCTTTGCTCAAGCTGACACAAAATATTGAAAGTTTATTTCTTTTAGGAGATGTAGAATCGTTGGTACTCTTCCTCCTCCACTAAGATGCAATAGCTAATTTTTTGTTACTGAAATAATTCGCTATCTCGGTAGCGCGATAGTAAACGATCATATTGAGCGAAAAACACTAAGGCGCATCTTCTTTTCCTTCTCGTCGCATTTCTTGATGTCCGGGGGTTGTGAGGTGGAGAAAAACGAGGTGACTCATTCTCAAATTCTTTATTAGCTGGCCGAGCTGGCTGGAGCCATATAATATGGCTCCACGTCACCCTATAAGGATGCCCGAATGGGCGAAAGTGCTCGGCCAGCCAATAAAGAATTTGAGAATGAGTCATCTGGTTTTTCTCCACCTCACAACCCCCGGACATCAAGAAATGCGACGAGAAGGAAAAGATATTATTATTAGTAGTTGCTATAATTTGGTATAAGTAGCTGGTGGGTATTGCATTGTATTTAGGATCATAATGGGTTTTTCAACTTGGTCAAAGTTGTAGCAGAATTAGACATAACAACTTAAAATTCTGAAGTTTGAATATACCAAAAGATAGGTAATTTAACTGTCCACATTTTCCACATGTAATGTACCTACCCATTTTTCAACCGTTTATGCGTTATTTAACAATAATAGTGGAATATGCACAAAAACATCACATTTTTTTAACTTCAAACGTCCTTTTCATAAAAAGAAACAAAGAATGGAGCATATATTATTGATATACACATCATCAACTATCATTATGCTAAATTTGAGCAAAATTGATTTCAAAAAATTTTTCGCGAAAAATCCTAGGGGGAACCCTACGATTTTTTTAACCGATCATTTAACGAATTTTTACTCGTCTTTCAATACAGATAAAAATCTGAAAATTTTAGGAAAGTTGTGTCTTACCTAGATGTATTTTAGTGATTCTTTTCAATTTTCGGAAAAATCTGCAAGTGGTCCAAAAAACGTTCAGGGCGACCATGAGGTGGACCTCATGGTGAACGTCGCCCTGAAGATGCCCGAATGGCCGAAAGTGCTCGGCCAGCCATTAAAAATCTGGAGAATAAGTCGCCTAGTTTTTCTCCCCCTCACAACCCCTCTACAACAATAAATGCGACGACAACCAAGCGAAAAAAAATTAGTTATTGAAAGCTCAAAAATTGTACTTTAACCGTGATTTTCAGAGTCAAAATTTATGTGAATCAATTGTTTTATAATGCATGAGTCTTCATTCGAACGCCTAAAACACGTATATTGCAAAACATTTGGTGATAAAACGTTAAACGGAGCCACAGAAATTATTTTCCGTATATCGAGTTTTTCACAGGCCGAAATTTCTAGTTCCGCTGGCATCGGTAGGAATGAAAAATTAAATTTTCGTTTTTAAGCGTTTTTGAAAGCTATTCTCATAAGAAGTTTAACGCTGAATCCGAATTTGACGTCAAAACTATGGAACGACGGCAACTATTGGTTTTTCTCATTTTAGTATTACACCGTCGTTATGCGTTTCAGCTTTGAAAATCCGTTGCAATATCGAGGGTATCGAGGGATTTAACCTCGCTCCTGCGAAAAAATAATACAAATATGAGCACTCCTCTGCTATGCAGACGGTGTTTATGAGAGATAGATGTGGGAACACCGACTCTTCCTCCTTGAGAAATGACGGAGGATTGATTGCAATTCGCTACAGCTTACTTCTCGATATGTTCAGGTGTTACGCACAGCACCGATTCCCTGCTAGGTCTTCCATTGTTGTTGAAGATAACCAAGTCCATGCCTTTCATGAAAATCACTGTGCCCATATTAAGTCTATTAGGATACCATTACGAATAGCCAATACGCCCGGGATGAGTGATGAGACTTTATTAAATTTGTAGCTTGTAGCAATTAATTGTGATTGTTGCTACTCAACTTATCCAATATCCAAGATCCAACTCGTTCTAGTTCTATATTTATGGAGCATTTGGAAAGTAGAGACTAGTAAGTAGCTAGGAATAAATTAATTAACTATTGCTACACAACTTGTAGTAGTTAATATTTAGAATGTTAATTGTAAGAAAAGAATAACTGATGATCTAGTATAGAAAATCGCGTAGATAGCACATGGACAATATGCACATGTGATTTTTTTTTTTACCCGGAGAGCACTTATGGTCGGTGAAATAGCGAATGCGGTATGATGGTTGACTACAGACATCACTTGTCGTGCTCCATCTTTAACCCCCTTTTTTAATTTTTTTTATTGATTTCTCACGGGCCGAAGCCCAATTACAATGTGAAAAGGTAATAATATATAAACAAAGGAATACATGTGATTATATAAGATAATCTAAATTAAATACAAAAATACCTCTTCGAAAATGAAAAATGAAATTAGAGGAAAAACTTTGGCATTTCTCTTCAAAATCCTAAATTGGCCAATCGATGACACAAAAAAATCAAAATTACTATCAGTGCTTAGGCTATTTACCAACCGCTGAGATCTTTGGATTGGGTTGTTATCCCTTCGTAATAATAACTCCACAATATTTTTACATTGGTTACTCACTTTCGTTTTCCATTAATAATAGTATGTACGTCACACTGACATGACAAAATCTTAGGGGAGACAGTACGCTGGAAGAAACATGAACGGTAAAACTAACTCTTCTAACCCTTTTAGGGCCATGGTGGAAATTTTGTCGGAATTTTTTTTTTTTTCTTGTCTCGGACAGCCTTCTAAACCATTAGGAGCACTGAATTATTAGAAAAAGTAATTTTACCCCTATGGATTGACGCGACGTACTGATAATTATAACGCAATTATATTTTACAATTATCAAGTGAGAAGAAAGATAGAACGGAAGTGAAGTTCAAAAATATCGAAGAAACTGGAGACTGCTCCCACACCCCCACAATCATGGTATTTTTAGCGGAGTGTCCTGGAGGATACATTGGCCCTTTGTCGAAGAACCTGGTGAAATTCAAATTGGTAAACATTCAAATGACAGTTAACAAAACGCTCTTAGAACCCAGCAAACAAATAATAATGAAACTGTACTCAACCTATTTGAATATTAGAAAAGAGACATGTTACCCCAAAAAATTCTTGAAAATTTAAATTACTTCTTGAAAATGAAACGACGTACTCTAAAAATTCTAGAAACCTATCACATTGAGTTGAGAAGGCACTTGGTAGTAAACTAGATCAAATTATTATTAAAATAGGAACATCTTACTCGAAAATAATTCTTGAGAATTGTGGTATCGGATTGATAGGTACATACTTTACAAAAATGACTAACAGTATTGACTTGGCAGTATCACAGTTTCGTTGATCTAGTATCCACCACACATAGTTATTAGTCTAGTCAGCCTACGTAACCACAGGTTGGCCTTCAAAATAATTATAAGAAAATATCACAAGTGTAGTTGACATCAATGGGTATTGTTCGTCTCTGCAGTAGGCTCCTCGGTAACTACCAAGACTGGTGGCTGGGCAACCGTGGATACCAGCTGATTGTACCTATTATCTTTTCCTTGTCGTTTTGTTTCCTTGCATTCCTTCTGTGTTCTGGCTCTCTTTTCTAATACAGTTCATTCCTTCTTTATATTTTTAAATCATTTACATTTTATCCCATCCCAGAGCGAGGCTCTACAGGTATGTGTGAAGTGCGAAGACAATCTACAACTGCTTCCTATGAAACTGGAGGAAACGGTTCTTATCAGTTTTCAAACATAGTCTCGTTTTGCACTTTTCAGAGCTCCCAGTGGTTCGTCCCTCAATACAAACTCGACATCTGCCCTTGGTTGAGAGAATGGGAAATGTTCAATGTCATTATAACGAATGCTAATATCCGGGGCAGAAGTCGGAGTACAGTGCTTCTTGTCCCGCGGCTTTCTTATTCTTTCCATTTTAATCCTTCTTGAGGGGCACGATTTTCTTAGAAGTAACTTTTGGAGGTGCTCCACTAGAACTTGGACGTCCTCTGTTTGAGGTTCTCTGTTACAGCTGGAGTTGAGTTGCAAGAAGCTCTAGGAATTCTTTCAAATGCATGTAGTTTGGTTTTGCATGTTGTTTGCCGATTGGATCGTCTTCATCTTGGCTGCTGACATAATTGAAGTCACGTCGATAGAGGAGCCAAGCATTGTTAATGCAAATATCGAGAACTTGGCTAATTACGCTCATATACCATTTATGGTTTTTCTCTTCTTTTTTTCGAGTCTTGTAAAATGAGACAGTCGTTCAATTTTCATTAGTCTTTGTGGGCGCTGCATCTAACCACGTTCACGTTTGGTAGATGTCGGTTGGGCCCTGTCGGGGACGAGGGAACCGAGCGAAGCTTCAAACGTTTCAAGCTGTGTTTACATTCCAGTATTTAACGAGACTTCCACGGAGGAAGTCACTTCACAAGAATATTGCGAACTTGGCCAAGCTCAGAAGCTCAAGGATGCAATCGGGCCGACCTAGTAGGGATGTGGCTCTGTGCGTATCAACCGAACCTGTCGAGAAGGTAGCGGTAGCGAATTTGAATCAATCCTTTGTCATTTCTCAAGAAGATAGTGGGTGTTCCCCACAGTCTTCTTCTTTTTCTCTCCAGTCTTCTTTGCTTTTTCCTGTCGTTTGTTTCCCTTCTGCTTTTGTCTTCATGTGTGATACTGTCGAAGAATGGGTGGCAATCTGCTTGGAGCATTTACTTCAACCACTGAAGATCTTC
Source organism: Tupiocoris notatus (assembly GCA_037159825.1). Classification (NCBI taxonomy): domain Eukaryota; kingdom Metazoa; phylum Arthropoda; class Insecta; order Hemiptera; family Miridae; genus Tupiocoris; species Tupiocoris notatus. The sequence continues at coordinate 482,689 of JASJUZ010000405.1, read as the reverse complement.
ATATTTGTCCTCGAGTACTTTTGGTCGAGTTTCGATGAGCTGAGGGAAGCTTGACGTAGTTTTGAAGTCGATGGCGATGGGTTTCGGTCTGTGAGGTAGCGGTTGAAGCTCATCCGAAAAATTCAATTTATAGTTAATTCCCTGTTGGTTCGTACTGAAGAACGCGGATATTGACCACAGGTCCCTAGCTCGCTCTCCCCGGCAGATAGACGTGCTGGCCACCATGAATGTTTTTGCGAGCGGATTTGCCCCGAGGAAGCGTAGATTTATCCTTGAATCATAAACAATTCGTAATTCGCTCAGCTCCCTCGTCTGCGACTAGTTGCTAATCGTGGAAAGTTGCATCTCCCACAATAGCAATCTTGAAGAATATTGAAAATAAACGGGAGTGTTCTAGTCTGACTTCATCTCGGGTTGCGTACACTGCCGAGAGCGAACAAAATTGCTCGTCTTTCATGGATGTTTCTTGGGCTTGCCAGGAGCATTGCTAGCCAAGAATAAAAAAAAACTGAATCTAGCTGAATTGCCCAATTGAAGCCAACATCGGCTCTTAGTTCACAATTATTATATCAACATTGTTAACTCTTATCAGACTACATTTAACAGTAAATATCAATATTTCCTTGAATGTGAAACCGCCAAATTAATCAGATTTCTACCATTTTTGGTGGATTGGCCATGACCACCGATTGAAGAGAAAGCAGTTTCTTACGCATAGTTTGCGAAGTCATCGAAGCTGGATGTAATTTCTGTGATCACAGTTACCATCCAGTAACTTTACATTACCGACGATGACGAAATAGCCCTCAGATAAGAGTAATTGCATTTTCACTCAATGACGATTGAGTTTTCCCGATTCTCCCTCAGCCGTTTCTTTAGTCGAAGACTCGATCGAACCAAATAAGCATTTCATCGTTATTGATGAGTCTAGGAAAATGTTCAGAGGTGGAAAATTCGACGGAGGAATGTACAAGTATAGTTGGAATGCAAAAATATCTACACAAAAGAGAGCTTTTAGATGAGTAGGTTAACATTAACCTGGTGAAAAATGAAATTATCTTCACTCGATATTTGAACATTTTCTTAGGTGCTGGTTTCCAAATGTAGCGGCAACAATCAATACACCGTCGTCTGCTTCAAACTCGACCTCCTTCGTCTAATGTCACTGTTGGGTGAACAAACGAGGATCCCGCTCGCTCAAGGAATATCTTTGGTGGGAACTGAAAAAACCAAATCCGTCGCCGAAGAAATGGACAACAGTCTCATCTCTCCCAGATCCCGAGGGCAACTAGACAATTTCCTCGTGACAGCTGTGGAAAAATATTTAGGCTCACTAAACCTGACAGTGCAACTGAAGGACTCGCATTTGCTTCGAGGAGCCCGATCATTGGTCAGCGACGTCTTCGAAGGTGAGTTTAATGCTTGGACATTCGTGCTAGTTTTGAAAACTGCTAGAACGCAATGTTTCTCTCGATAAATTCATTGCCAACGAATTTTCAAAAATCTCACGACTCTTGAACAGACTTAAAAGTAGTTTGAAAATTGCTTTGTTGCTTTCGCTTTCGATCGCTACACCGGCATTTACGATGGCATTTTAGCTAGCAAAACTGCAGCAATCATTAATAGAAAAGGCAGAATCAATTTCTAAGAAAAGCAAAATTTAGACCCGTTCAATCTTTACAAAAAATAAAAATATATTTTATGATAAATCTCGAGCAAATGAAGGTAAGTACAGGTACCTAGGTACCGTTTGTTCGGGAAAAACCAATTTAAATTGGTTAAAACGCTATCATTTTTTTTTTAATGAAAATTTTGGATGAAACTATTTTTTTGAAAATTTTAATGACTGATTTTTTTCACTTGACGGGATAATTAATTTTAGCATAAAACTTGATACAAAATTATATGTTACATACACTATTAGGTTTAAAAAAATTAATAATAAATAATGAGCACGAGTTTCGCATTATTTTCTCTATTTTACACTCATTCGGCTGTTGGCTAAAACTAGTTTTTCTTCGTTTTCATTGTAGCTCTCGTGGTTGCTGGCTACGGTTGTATCAAAAGTGTCTTCAGTTTTCTTGTGGTCTGGTATTATGATTGGTGAGTAGAATCAGCCGCGCTGCTCGATAGATCTTCCAAATAATACGTCATGTAACTCGTAGTACAGCTCGAAAAATGCGACTTACAGAGAGCAATAAAAATATTCACTCTTGCATCGGCGTGAAAAATGTTTTGCAAAAAAAATTATGGAAATGATCAAAGATCATACATTAAGCCGAATAAAATTGCCATTGTTTTCCAGCAGTTTTTAAATCTTGCATCGAATGTGTTTCTCTCATTATAAAATTTAGAATTATCATGTCGTACGTAAGCGTAAGCATGCTAAATCAGCCGAGTACAGACGAGTTTTAGCGCCAATTCAAATTGCCAATTGAACCAGTCATCTCGGAGAGTAGTTTATACCCGAGCTGGCAACCCTCAATATCAACCTTCTAAATAGGTCGAATTTCAAAATTAGGGTATTCAATCGGCGCAGAACTTAGTTCTGCTCAATTTATCACTCGTATCACTTGCTAAAATTGAGCAGATTTTAGGCAGAAAACTGAAAAAGTCCAAAATTATCGCTGTTTTCGAGCACCCCATATTTTCTTGCTATATTGAGGGTTAACAATTTGGGTATAAAATATTTTCTCGAGTAAAGAAAAAAAACAAAAACGATGACTTGGGAGGAGATTCTCCCAGCTGTGTAGATAGTGTAAATAGCCACTTTCCCTTTCCAAAAACGCAGTTGAAAGAAGAGAAAATAACATCTTTCCTATGTAATTTTTTGTCAATAGCAGCCTAGATGGACTGCTCGGTAAAAACCCCTTAAAACTCTCATTTTTCTAGGGAATGAGGACCAGAAAACTGAGATTTTGTTATTAAAAAACCGTCCAGCCTACGAATGCACTTCAAAATCCCTCGTTTACTTGAACGTTCGTAATTTTTTGGAGCAATCACCTTCAATGGGCTGATTTTGTAGGAAAAATTAATGGCAAAGCCAGCCACGTGCTGCTACCTGATAGGTGACGCCATTACCACAGAGTGAACCACATCACTCTGCAGCAATTTAAAAACACTCAAGTTGGCTAAAACATGCTTCCTCTAAAGTACGTATCACACGTCAGACCCCCCCCCCCCCAACAGCCTCATTGGACAAATTTGCGGCTAGGTCGGTTCGAAGAATACGCCTTTAACTTGACGGACCAAAGATCCCTGCCTGTGGCTGCAATCTACGATACTTTACAGTTCGAACAAACACGACTGTGTGAGCACAACAAAAATGGTGAGGAACGGGAATAATAATAAATGACTGCACTTTTGTGGCACTCAGAAGAATCAACTATCGACTCAGTTGATCGATTATTGATTATCGATTCATATCTTGATACATTGCCATGTCAGGTTCACGTACCATCGTTTGCCAACTCCATCCCCACCCTGGAGCGACGGAGCGATGGTCTGTCGCTGTGAGCTGTCGGGGAGAAGTGTGGATCCGACCAGCATACTGCTTAGTCTCCTCCACAAGTTTTCAGAGGACCTCCCTGTGTTCCCTTTTGTTGTAGAAGGAACTGTAGGATTGTATTTATAATTCAAAAAAGAAGACTGCCGTTCTAATCGTTTTTACTCAAGCACAAAAGTATATCCAAAAAAGAAAAGTACAATCTTCTATCACCTCCAGATCCCGATAACATCGATAACGATATTACACGTGTCCTCGAAGCCTTGAGAGACATAGTATTTTCCATCTCACAACATCTCCCCTCAAGCCGACGATCAGGAAACCAGGTATCGGTCGGGTTGTTTGACGGTCCGGCCATATCTCGTTTGGATCGGTGATTTTGGTCCTGGAGCGGCTTTTGGGCTTGGCGGTTGGTCAATAGGCTGCGGCCCAGCAGGGATGCTGAAACGTGCCGTCAGACGCTTTGCTGGGGAACTTGAGCCAGCCATAATGCTCTGCGGAGGAGAGGCCAAATGATCCGAGCTGCTTGGTAGGCAATCCAAATATGGTGCTGGGATGAGGTGGAATCGATTGCGGCGCACGGTGCTTTTTGAAGTTGCAACCAGATAGGAACGATGATCGAGGACCTTCACTACCTTTCCATGCCGTTTTAGATCAATGATCCAGACGAATTCTCCGCATTTTAAGGTGCTGAGAGCTTTTACTTTGTGCCTGGAATCGTAGCCACGTTTGTAGCGCTCGCGGTATTTTCGTTCCTCCTGGCGAATCAGCTTGGTTTTTCCAGAGCGATGAGCATGATTCATAGCCGAAGGTAAGTTGTCCCGAATTCTCCGTCCAAACAGCATCTCCGCAGGACTGAAGCCATTAGCGAGCGGTGTATTGCGATAAGATAGAAGTGCCATTTCAAGATCCTTCGAGTTTTTCTTCAATAGGCTCTTCGCATTTTTGACCGCAGCTTCCGCTGTCCCGTTCGCTTGATGGAAGTGTGGGCTGCTTGTTTTGGTTTGAAAGCCCCAATTTTTCGCGAAGACTTGAAACTCAGATGTTTCAAGGTTGTGAAACTGCATTCCCGAATCCGACTGGACAATTTCGGGGATGCCGAATCGAGAAAAAACATCTTTGCAAGCATTGACCACATCTGACGCTCTCATCCGAGTCATTTTGCGGATTTCAAAAAAGCGGGAGAAATGGTCCACAATAACAAGAAACCAAATATTATCCAATTTGAAAAAATCCAGTGATGCCACTTGCCAAGGATAATCCGGAAACGAAGATGGAAAAAGTGGTTCTTGATGGTTTGTTGCGTTTTGGACGCACACGGGACACAATTTAAGTTTATTTTCAATATCCTTAGATATTCCCGGCCACCACATGGTTTTCTGAGCACGAAGTCGAGTCTTGGTTAAGCCAAAATGTCCAGTATGAAGTTTTTCCAACATGATATTGCGAAGTTTTAACGGAATTACCAAACGATTTCCTCTGAAAAGAATCTCTTCGATGATGCAGAGTTCATGTCGCACTGAAAAGTATTGTTGAATCTCTGAAGGTAATTCTGTTTTTGCCGGCCAGCCCTCACGTGTAAGACGTTTGAGTTCATGTATAGTTTGATCTTGATATTGAGCATTGGCAACCTTGATAATATTTTCATCTGATGTTTTGATGCTTGCCAGCGAAACATTATGCACGAACGCGTCAATATCCGCTTCAAATTCCTTCGAATCGTCGTCGTCGTCAGAGATAGGTGCGCGAGAAAGTGTATCGGCCACGAAGAGTTGCTTTCCTGGAACATAGGAGATTTCAAAGTCGTATCGCATCATACGCATGCGGAAACGCTGTAGACGCGGCGAAAGGTCGTCTAGGTTCTTCGAGGTAAAAATAGGGACTAGCGGCTTATGGTCCGTCTCAATTCGAAAAGATTTCCCCAAAAGAAAACTCTTCAAACGATCACAGGCCCAAGTCAACGCTAGAGCTTCTCTCTCGATGTTCGCATAGTTCCTTTCTGCCTGTGTCAGCGTGCGTGATATGAACGCGACAGGTTTCCGTCCTTCTTTCTCATCCTGAAGAAGTACTGCACCGAGACCCTGACTAGAAGCATCGGCTGAAACTGTAGTTGGTTTTGATGGGTCGTAAAGGGTTAAGCATGGCGCTGTTGTCAATTTTTCTTTAATTTGAGCAAAGGCTTTTTCCTGCGCAGGGCCCCAAACGAAGTCATTCTTCTCGCTCATCAAACTGGTTATTGGTTCCATTATTTCGCTCTTCTTAGGGATGAATTTTGCCAAAAACGTCGTCATACCCAACAAACGTTTTGCTTCCTTCACGTTTGATGGTGGGCGTAGTTCTGTAATCGCCTTTACCTTCTTGGGGTCGGCATGTATTCCGTCTTTTGACAAAATAAATCCGAGGTAGGTAATTTGTCTCTTGCAAAATTCTGACTTCTTTTTATTCAAAGTGATGCCTGCAGCTTGGATTCTTTCCAGAACCTTTCGAAGGTGTTTGTCATGTTCCTCTTTTGAACTACCCCAAACAAGGATATCGTCCATGTGAACTATGCAATGCGATATTCCTTCTAGTTCCTTGCTAATCCTGCGCTGAAATTCTTCTGGAGCCGAAGTTATCCCAAAGGGAAGTTTACGAAATTTAAATCGTCCAAACGGCGTTATAAATGTTGTCAGATCTTGGGATGCAGTAGCAAGATTTAACTGCCAAAATCCATGATTAGCGTCGAGTTTGCTGAAGAACTCTGCTTTCCCAATTCCTCCCAAGGACATCTCGAGATTTGGTATAGGGTGGAATTGCCGCTTAACACTTTTGTTAAGTTTCGAGAGGTCCACACAAATCCTTACCCCGCCGCCTTTTTTCATGACAACGACCATCGGGGAGCACCAGGTAGTTGCATGCTCTACTGGAGTAATTACGCCGTTGTTAATCATGTCGTCGAGCATTTCTTTGACTTTCGGCTTCAGCGGAATAGGTATTTGCCGTGGAGATGACAGTGCAAATGGCTTCGCTCCTTCCCTCATCTCAATTTCATATTCGCCTTTCATGTTACCGAGCCCAGAGAACAATTTTGGAAATTCTTTGTACCAGTCGATATCCGTATTGACAGCATAAATTCGCTTCACGAGGTTCAGGCTCTCACAAGCCTTTCGACTGAGTAATGGTACATCGACTTCCCCGGTTATGTAAGCAATTTCCGATATTTCGGTCTTTTTGTGCCTTATCTTTAATTTCAAGGTACCCAAAAGATCGAATTTTTCTTTCTTCTTAGCGGAGAAAATATTTTTTGTACATTGCCTTATAGGTAAATCCGGGATTGTATTTTTCAGAATCGAAACAGGTATCATTGTGACGTCTGCGGCTGTATCTAACTTAAACAAGATAGGATCGAGCGTTTTTCCGCCACATGAAACGTACAATTTTTCCGTCCAGACGTCGTTCATCTTTCCGCGTTGAGCGCCCACCGCACGTACATTTTTGCTTGAGACTCTCCCGGCTCGTGAACTATCTGGTATTTTAATCTCTGCTACGAATCCGTCGTCGTCGTCGTCGTCATTCGAGTCCGATTCTTCTACTTCGCGTACAGCTTTTCGCCTCCGCGGACAGAATTTGCTATAATGCCCGATTTCCTGACAACTCCCGCAGCGAGCTTTCTTAGCGAAACAATTTTGTAGATTATCGTGCCACCCATGGCCACATTTTCTGCACATTCTTTTCGAAGAAAAGTTTTGTTCGTCGTGATGGTCATTTTTATTGTTGGGTTTGTGTGAATCGCGCAAGTTTCGCCTAGCTGATCTTTTTCCAATTGCAGCCACATTTGTCGATTCTTGATCATTTAAATCTTCCTTTTGACGAATTAATTCCTCATGTTGTCGTAAACATAGAATAGCTTTCGCTAGGGTTAATTCAGGATCGAGTTGTAGGCGATCACTTATGCTTTCATCACGCATCCCAATTATCAGCACTAGTAGGATCATATTATCGTGCAGTTCGCCCCATTCGCACGTCTTAGCCATCGAATGTAAATCTGTGATAAATTCTTCGGCAGAAGATTTACCTTGCCTGTGTTTGAGAAATTTCGCCCTTTCGTAGATCAGATTTCGTCGAGGAATAAAATGCTGATCAAACTTGACCAGCGTCGATTCATACGTGGTAGGAGTGGGAGTAAAAGAATCGAACACCTCCTCAGCTCGTTCACCCATTTGGTAAATTAACACGTCGATTTGCCTTTTATTTGGAGCTGTGTCGAGGCCACTACCACTGCGAAACCGTTGGAACCGGCTTTTCCATCGACACCAATCACTAGGTTGGAAATTAAATTGTTCTGGCGGAGGTAAATTTATATTGAAAGACGAAGATCTCGCCGTCGTCGCGTCGGTATTCGTTCCACCTGCGGCTGACGAGGTCAATGGACGAGTCGAGTCATTCGGCATTGCGCGGTTTATATTACTGCCTTTCGATCGCGAAATTAACAGCTCCTATTCGAAACTAAATCACTAGAACCTACGTCGTTCCGCTGCCACCATGTTGTAGAAGGAACTGTAGGATTGTATTTATAATTCAAAAAAGAAGACTGCCGTTCTAATCGTTTTTACTCAAGCACAAAAGTATATCCAAAAAAGAAAAGTACAATCTTCTATCACCTCCAGATCCCGATAACATCGATAACGATATTACACGTGTCCTCGAAGCCTTGAGAGACATAGTATTTTCCATCTCACAACACCTTTACTCCCCCACGCTCTCTGGAGCACTGTTCTCATAGTTCCCGTATAACCTCGCAATGTCATCTGGTTCTGCTTCTCTCCTACTTTCGGCCTCCAAGCACGACTTGCTTGCAGTTCTCCTGGTCCCTTGCGATATCCTGGCGATCCTCTGCTAGGTTCACCTCTCTTTCATCAAACGTTTCATGGGTCTGGCTCATGAGTTCAGGTGGCATGTCGCAAATCCTGCAAACTCCCCACAACTTTGGTTGGTCGAAGTTTAGAGAAGATTGTAGAACGGTGATTGCTGCGCATCTGCTTCCAGTTCCATGAATATAGCTCATAGCTTCACACAATAAAATTTCAATTATGCCAATGGGAACTTAGCGTTTCTCAAAACCGTTAAACAGTGACTCAAAAGAAAATGCGCTTCATTCACTTTTGTCTATTCCGTATTATATTATTTAAATTTATAAGATTCTTAAGAACAGTGTTTATAGTCGAAGGATTTTCTGTCTAGGAATGGTAACAGCATCTTTGTAATGTTGGCAGGTCGAGTTAAGAAACCCATGTGGATACTCATTGGTACAATAGCGGCTGTGGCGTTTGCTTTGCTAGCTACAGTTACTGGTCAGGCGCTTATGGCTTCCATTCTAGCGCTTATCATGTCTGGTGTGATGATGTTCAGAGGTGCTTTGGGTGGCAATTTCGGCGCGCCCGCTATGCCTGCGTCGGCTAGCGGTCGCATAACGGCCTATGAAGTTCTTCGTCCTGCTGATTTTGCTGAGCCGATACCAGTAGTGCATGATCACAATCATCACCACAGCGCCTTAACGGCAGCCCTTCCTGTCATGTATGGTCGATCTGAGCATGATTCGCGGTCGTGAACTTTTGCTACTTGCAGCACAACCTTAACTGTTTCATTAATTTGTTTCAAAACACTCAACTAAGTTGCACGAATAGAGAGTTATTGCAGGCCACTTAAAGCTGCCTAAGTAAGAACCGGAGGTGGATGTAGGGTGGTCCTGAGAAATAGTATGGTATGTAGGCTGATCTCACCTCTACATGCAAAATGCGACCCTTGTTGCAATGCAGAAAAGGGCCTACAATAATACGAGCGGGGTTTATAACATGACACAGGCCAAAGATATATGTTTCAGCACCAAGGCCACCTATCGTCGGAGATCTACTGCTTCAAACATACAAGGCTTAGGTTAATGGAGAATTGGTTATTTATGATCATTAAAGGCTCAAAGAAAATCTCATCATTCCCAGGCTTCTCATGAATTCAATGGAATATTGGATCTTTCTTCTGCGGAACTAAAAGAAGATGCCAAAAATGAAGATCCTGGATATCAACAAGAGATTCTTCCTCTGCAGGTTGGGGAAGGGCAATTCACAGAGTGAATTGATTAGGTGATGGAATTGTGGTGAAACCTAGGTGTGGTAGCAGACTGCCAAGAAGATTAACAATGGGAAATGGCTCAAGACGTTTTCAATGGTATTTCTGAAGACATAAGACGTCGAACTCAAACCTTAACGGCAGCCCCAGCTTACTCAATACTGAAGAGGAGGTGAGATGTTTGGGCCCAGTCAATTGAATCCAAGGATTTAGGCTCTCTTTTCTTCTCTTTCTCTTGAAAGTCATGCGTAGATTGAAGTAGCAGCATTGAATTTTTTGCAGCATTGGTGGCCTGAAATAACTCTCTAACAACATCTTAAGAAGATGATGAGGGATCTTGATTAAGATCCCTAGATGATAAATTATTAAACGTACTTAACTCATGCTCCATTGGATACTATTGGCCAGTCGTTAATTCATCAAAGTTCTCAACGGTCGAGATGCATATTTTTATGGTTCTTTGTCAAACTCTCCAGTCTTCAAACTTGATTGTTGATTTGAGAACATTGTTCATTCATGGTGGAAAATTCATGATACTGATGTGCTGTATTTTATGCCTATCGCCTGTGGAAATCATAATGTACCATACTATGATCTCGCTTGCAGCAAAATAGAAATAGACAAATTATAGTCGAGATGCTTCAGGAACGATATTTACGGCAAGGGTATGCTTATTGCAAAGTGGGTATCCAACTCAAATTCCCTTCATATCAATTTGATTCCATTACTTTTATCATAACCTCCGAGTGCCGATTCAATTGAGATGATGAAATGAGTGATCAAGGATAAGATGAGTCTAGTCTATTAAAGTAGTCTATTGTGAAACACAAATTGCTGAGTGCTCATATCAAAGTCTTCAAATCGAGGGATACTTACAAGATTTTTAATCCACCCCAGCTGAGATGTGATAACGCCAATTTGCTTCCCAGTTTCCTATAGAGCAGTTTGATACTTCAAGTGCCCATCTTCCACCAGCAAACTTTCTGCTGGTATGTAAGTGTTGCGGTGGTCACCACTCTCAATAATGATTCCTCTTTTTAAGGAATTATCAATGAGAAAAATGATATAATCATCCAATTAACCGAATTATTATGTATTTATTCTCCCTTTTAGCATTAGTTTAGATCGTGGTTGATATGCTCGAATCAACTGCTCTCCGCAGTCTCCGTGCTTCTGCGCTTTTGCTATTGTGACATGAAATCTGCTTCATAGTCCAGACGTTCTAAAGAATCCTAATGGATTAGGATTCAGCTTGCTATTTATGCAAAATCAGAGGGAATTCAGCAATAAGCATAATCGACATTTACCGTTCAAATGCCTTTGAACCGCTTTATTGCCTTGCATGATAAAGAATAGCTTGGATTGAATCACTATATGTACAGGAAGTATCCGATTTCAAACCTCCGGCATCATTTGGGCTGGTTATATGAGCGGCCTAATATAGGTTGGCTAGTGAATAAACTGCAGCTGGAGATAACAGTAGTCAAGCCTCTCGTTCTGAATCTTCAGCCAGCGTTCATGTCATGATTGATAAGCCCATTTGAGTGGAGTCCTGACGATGCAGCAAGTGGTGTCATCTATGTTCGCAGGGCGTATGAAGAAAACTAGATGGGCTTTCCTCTGGACAATATTGGCAATCCTGTTCGCCGTACTTGCAGCCCTGTCCGGGAGCGCTTTGGTCGCCTCCATAATCGCTCTCATCCTCTCGGCTGTAGTCGTCCTGAGAGCTGCCCTGGGTGGAGGCGCTGGTTTTGGAGCTCCATCGGCATTAGGATACGCTCTTCCAGTCGGACATACAGCTGCAGGGAAGATCACGGCGTATGAAATCAGTCCCGAGTATTATATGGACGATAACTCCCACGCAATGTCAATGGCCGCTCCGCTTGCATATTCTGCATACGCCAGACAGGCGCTCCCATTGACTAATGTCTCAAAATCGTCTCGACGATGAGCGGTTTGAATGTTATTGTTGAGATGGGGAATTGAGTTCGAGAGCAGTAGAGGCTGTAAAAATTTCGTGGTAAAGAAGGATGGTCAGTCATTGAACGTGGCCTGCTATTCTCAAGAACTGGATCGGAATGAGTTGGACACGCGATTTTATTACGGTACTCGTGAGTCGCGTTTTCTCGACCGAACTTCAACGACAAAAGAATTCAACGAAGAAAATTTCAGAAAAATTTGGATGTGCTTCAAGCACCGCAACAAATAACAAATATTTTTATAGGCTAAGGACAGAATAAGGTCTTGGTAAGTAACATTACGTTTAAAAGCCGGTTGTCTGAAGTGTATGCTTCATGAGGCCAAGAATCAATCACGTAGAAACTGTTGGTGGATTCGAGAAAACATTTACGATTTTTTTTTTTTTTTTTTTTTTTTTTGGGTGTCGCTCTTTATCTGATATTGTCAGGATGAGGGGGAGATTCAGATTGCGAATTTTTCTCCATATTTTTATTTCTCGGCCGAGATCTTTCGCCCATTCGGGCATCTTCAGGGCTGCATAGGTCCATATGGTCCGAATGGGCGAAAGATCTCGGCCGAGAAATAAAAATATGGAGAAAAAGTCGCAATTTACGATTTAGTTTTGAGATTGATCAATAGGAATTCCGTACCAGGAACGAAGTTTCTTGCTACATCATTCTGTTCGACTGCTGTTTTGATCTAGCGCCCGTTCTATTCATCACAACGGGTATTGTAGCTAGTTCATACCATAAATGTCACCATTCTGTGGGGAACCATTGACAAATCCTGATCAAAAATTATCGCAACCGCTACTAGCACTAGCTTCTCATGTTTCGAACTGACGCGATGATTTTTTTGTTTGCTTTTGGCTGGAAATCAATTAGTTGTCACTATTATTAGCCCGTGGTAGTAAAGAGCATTAATTTTGATACAATATTACGAAGGAAAATTGTATCAAGGCTCTGCATTGACAAGAACCCTATCTACAGCGAGTGGTTGAAATAACATAATCAAAACATAGTAACAAGCGTAAAATAAGTCTAATAGTTATAAGTTTTCATGATTTTCGTTCTGCGTTTATAGAATGATAAACTTATACGGTGAAAAATTATTTCGAAGAGAAGTTCCTCGTCGAAAGAGTTAATAATTAGTGAGAATTGTCTAGCGAATAATAATACCTACTCGTATGACCGAATAATATGACATTGTAACACTGTAACGCCTATGTTTAATATTCGTATCAATGAAAGCACACTTATGCATTTTTATATTTAATGCTTGTGGAATTGAAAACATTTTGTGTATTTCAAGTCTGAATGTTTATTAATTACAAAATTCATGAAAAATATAGACTAAGCAAACAAAATACAGTGCAACATCGTATATGAAACGAGCCAATCGCTAGCATACGGCAAATTTAATTTATTTTTCTGAATCGCACTAAACTGTCGCATTATTTGTGACGGTTGGTACGAAATCGAAAATATAAGTAGAAAATAGTTACGATGTCCAAATTTTTTTTTTTTTGTTTTTTTGTTTTTACACAAAATGAAGATACTAAAGTAAAGAATTCTGCTGTCTGTAATCCAAACAAACAACATTTTGTTATAATATTGTCCTCAGAAGTAAAGTAATATGAAACTGGACCTTCTTTTCATCACCCATCCATTTCATCAGTTGACACATTACCTGCCTCTGTAGCAGCCTCTATGAAGTTGATCTTCGAACGTACACGTTTTCCTTCAAAGCGAAGCAATTTTGCCCTTTATGCCATCCTTAAGTCACACACAAGAAGAAAATCGAAAAAAGAATTTCGACGACTGTAAAAAACCTGGTGAGTGAGGCTGAGACGCTTCTGGCATCAGGGAAACATCGGCAAGTATTTACGTTACCACACTTATTTTTATCCATAGTTTACATCTTTATTTGAAGTTTAGTATGCCAAAAGTGGCTAAGGAAAGTGGGATTTCACATTTAAATTTTTTTTTTCCCCACATTTAGAGAAACGGTCTCCAGTCGTTGGAACCAGAGGGTCAAATACTCGTATACGAAAATGATCTCGGTTATCGATAGTTTCTAAGACACCAGCACTGGGAATATTCACTTCACAGCCTATTCTGTCGAACGTGGACCATGGTAAAAGCATTTGTCTAGCTGTGTCAAGATGCAAAAATAACTACCTACCCTCGTATAAAATATCAAATCAGTGGAGTGCATAATTGTATCACAAAGTGCTCCATGTTTGCCCCCATTTACCTAATTATCAAATCGAGAAGCTCAAGCTCACACAGTACGATATTGGAACTGATAACTACCCTAAAGACCCCAAAAACGAGAAAAGCACCGAATAAAACAACGAAAAATGCGGATCACAAAAAAAAAAAAAAAAATAGCCGGGCATTTACTCGGCTTAACAAACATTTCAAGACCCATTATAGCGTTCGAATAAGTATATATATTTATGAATTTATGTGGTCTGTAGAAATTAAAATAGAAAACACTACCGGAAACATAGCGAAAAAAGCTCACAACGTAAAAGTATGGTGTGTGAGCTTGTGGATAAAAATCAAAATCATCATCTGCTTGCCATGTAAAAAAAAAAAAATAATAATAATAATAATATAAAATTAAATAAAAAAATGATAATTATAATAACATTTTTACTGTTGGAAAAATTTGACTCTTAGTATGTAAAAATGTGTAAAAATCATTGTTGAAAAACGTCAAACGTCATCTCGGAAGTACTGTGTGCTAACCTAAATCCGAAAACGGCCTATTTTGCACTTTCATTTAGAAAACGTGTCCTGCAAATAAATAATTGAATTTCGTTCATTTTTCACAGATGCATTATACTTTTGTCACTTTTTGACCAACGACTGTTACTGCATAATTTTCATACGTCCCTGACTCAAAAGTAGAGTTGAGAAGTATTTTTAAACCAGTGGTGTGCATAAATCATAGAGTACCTACTTCAGTGTTTGGCTCGGTAACAGGCATAACCAATTAAAAAATCTAGCAGGTAACTGATTCAAAGGCCGCAACCTTAGTACACTACAACAACTGCTATCTAAAAGCTAACAAGGAGAACAAAAAATAATAATACATACACACAAATTAGATTAATAATAAGGAAGTACAATATTTGAGCCTATTAATACAAGCTAAGTTTTGCGAAACTCTCTCCAACTATACCGTAAGGCGAAAAATTCAGATTTTAATTTGGAAATTAAGAAAAATAAAAATGAATTAAATTACAATACCTAGTTGCTACTGAATATCGGAATAATTACTATCACAAAAATTGAATAGTCTTTCTAAATCAATATTTAAGCGAAGGAATAATAAACCACTGTACAATCATTTGCAGCGTTTTATTGGATATTCGGATTTTACATGCCTTGAAACGTAAAACTCCAATGTTTGAGGAGGGTTTAGGAAATTTTTTTTAGGCGATTACTATGGATAATTATTGAACCATGTGATTAACATACCATTTTTGCTAAGGAGTTTTCCCTTATAGTTACCAGTTTGGTGGACACTTTCTCAAATGTTTGGAATAGTTACCATCACAGGTAAATAAAGGTCATCTAAAATCCTAATCGGAGCGAAGGAATTAACAAACCTTTGTACAATCATTTGCAGCGATTTTTAAATTAGATAGTAGTATGTACAGTAATAATGTACATAAATATACATGGTACCTTAAAACGTAAAACATCAAGTTTCGAGTGGAATTTAGAATTTTTTTCGTACGATTACAAGTTTTTATAGTTTAATAATCATCACTCAGAGAGTGAGATTATTTTGCATGTTCATACAGGTTTTCTTCCACGTGGCGCTCAAAAAGGCGGCTCTTATCCCGCCCACCGAAACAGGTCGGTTCGTACCAATGGCGTCTCCTCGAGTCTTGAAAACCTGGCCTCGACAGAAGTCGACTGCGTAATGAAACAGTTATCAAAAATGATGCGAAGGTTTGTTTAGCAACTCAGCTTTATTCCGGGTTAGGATCAACCGATGGTCGGCCTTTGAATCAAGTTATTTATCTCCGCAATTATTTTCATTCAATCGCTACTTCCAAAGTTTCTCATAAGAATTCCGTTTGTCAATTATTTCCCATCTGTATTCAACGTTTTCTCCCTATACTGCCCAATGGTACTTGCGTAAGTGTTGAGTTGCCATACGAAATAGTAAAATCGTCGTTATCTGTAGCACAATTTCTAATTTTATTCCGCATTGAATCGGTGCATGTCTTCTGCATCATACTTTATTCGAATTTTCAGAGCAATGGATAAAGCCGCAACAGTCCCGACATCGAATAACCCTCCTTTGGAGCAGTTCGTACTTCTGGCAAAATCGGCTCACGGAGCAGCAGCTGCGGAACTCATACGGCAAGTTCTAGCCGCCCCGGGAGTTCACGTATTCGGCGAGCTCCTCGACATGCCCACTATAAAAGAAGTGAGAAAAATTATCGCTGTTTCTTTCGGTGTCATTTGAGTCGGATCTTTGGAGATAATCAATTGTTGAATCACTAAATTGTTTAAATAGATCTTCGGTCAGTCAGACGTGTGACCGAATGGAAATGAGGCTTTGCTTTTGAACCGAACATTCCGAAACTTGGACGATCAAGTATAAATTTTTTTCCTTCAGAAAGCCTAACAGACAGTAAATTTGGATGTTTATCAAATGGAAGTACATTCTATTCCGCACGTTTGGAAAACGCTTTCTAAAAACGCAGCAAACTATTGTAAAGTTTATAATTCTTCTACTTCAATGATTATATAAGGAGACCCTTATAAAGAAATAATAACTTCGAAAATTTGTGAATGTGATTTCGTTGCCACCTAACGACAGATTGGTAACTATAAGGGAAACTCCAAATCAAGATACCTAATAATCTTAATTATTTCAATTTATTTTAAAATTAAAAGCTAAATTATTCGTGTAACGGTACAGCTGAAGATACTGTGTGACGATTTTTGTAGCTCCGAAAATTCTTGAGTTACTCAAAATTTCCGAAAATTTCGGAAATTCATCACGGAAGCTGAGATAACTCGAAAACTATTAAAGGTATTGACTCCGCGATGATCTCATTCTATTCAGCGTCAAAAATACCGTTGTTCGAAAACTGTTTGATAATATGAATTTTCTCCCTTCAAAACCCCAGAAATACCCTTAAAATTTTACGTTGTGATTTGGTTAAAGAACAGAGCCATTGATTGATTTTTGCGACTCTTTCTCCATTGTTCCTTTTATGCGCCTGGATCTTCGCCTATTCGGACATTATCAAGGTCACATAGGTCCGACCATCAGGTACAACACCCAAAGTATTTCGATATTGTACAAAAAATTCACTTATCACTCTGCAACCCCTCAATTGTTCAAATACTACGGTTAAAACGCTGCAAATGATTGTACAGTGGTTTATTATTCCCTTACTTCAATAACGATAAATAAGGAGAGAATCCATATGAGATAATAACCTCTCTGAACATTTGTGAACGTTTCCACCCTGCAACAGATTGGTAACCTCCGTAGCAACTATGGTAATAATACATTAATAATTTTTATTTTTATTCATTTTAAAATTAAAAGCTAAATTATTCGTCCAACGGTACAGCTGAAGAGACGGTATTTTTTGAGGTTTCGGGGTTGGGGATTCACATTTTCAAACGCTCATGAAACATGGGTGTATTTGATATAAACTGATGCTGCTTTTCGGCGCTGAATCGAATGGGAACGTAACGGAGTCGATAGCTTTAATGGTTCTCGATTTACCTATTGCAGTTTTATGTGAAATTTTTTAAATTTTGAGGTATTTGACAAGTTATTACTTGGTCATTTGTTGAGCTATGAAAATCGTTTCATACTCGTTGGAAGACTTGTCAAACACTCCCCAGCTCCAGAAGAACAAAAATATTTTAAATTATGATAGTTGCCGGGGACCTCAGCCTTAATTACCACTTTTATATTCACAAATTTCCTCTTGACTCATAACCTGAGGTTTTTTTCAGCTGGAAGCCGGCCAGTTCGCAAACGCATACCGCACTCTCAACATTTTTGCTTATGGAACATATCACGATTATCTTTCCGATAAAGCGAATCTTGTCGAGCTCACGGAAGTCGAAAAGAAGAAACTGCAGCATCTCACTATTGTCACTTTGGCGACTAAAATGAAGGTAAAGTAAAATTGCTGGTTGAAAGATAATTTTGTCAAAATTCTCATTTTGAGATTGTTCAAACTGATTTCATGCTTTTATCGCAGTGCATCCCGTACAGTACGTTGCTGAAGGAACTTGATATGAAAAACGTTCGAGATCTTGAAGACCTCATCATTGAGGCAATTTATGCGGGTGAGGATTTTTCAAAATGAAAATATTAAATATTGTTGCATTAACATCTACTCTTTCATGTGTCCAAAAATTATTATTTAGTTTATTAAATCATTATAAATTAAACAAAATATCATCAAAACAGTTTTCTCGAACTTTGTCAGATAACCTCAATGAAAATAGCATGTTTTAGAGGAACTATGAGGTAACGCGTCAGGGTGTGGATGCTCCGTGAGTTTAATTCAAATTTAATTCGATTGTCATGCCATAGCGCTTCTTAGCGGCGACTGAATTGAACTGGAGAATATTAAGTAGCTATAATTCTCGATAGATGAGAATTCTATCCATCTAAACTCAGTGTTGCTTGTTTCTCTCTGAATTTTTTTTTTTTTTTTTTAATAACAAAGACAACCTTTATTTGTCATGTTCTATACTCACCAAAAAATCTTCCTAGGATAGATTTTATTCTGAATCATTATTTTACAGATATCATACATGGGAAACTGGACCAAAAGAATTCTCAGCTTGAAGTTGATTACGCAATTGGAAGAGATACTAGAGAAGAAGATTTAGGTGTTATTATAAAAACGTTGCAGGAATGGTAAGTTCTTTGAAGTGAATAAAAGTATTCAGTTTTCAGCTATAGATTGACATTTTTTGACCGATGATTTGTTCAAAGGTGCGACTCCTGTGAAACTGTGCTGAACTGCGTCCAAAGTGAAATCACTCGAGCCAATCAGTCCAAAAACCAGGCGATACGCCACCGTGAAAAAATTGAAGCTGAAGTAAGTCAAGCTAAGCTGAAGTATGTTATGAGGTGTTCAATTTTAGTAGCTCTATAACTGAGGCCATTTCGCACTGCAGAATTTTCAATGCCTAATACTAATACGAATTCTCTTTGTTAAATTTGTTACTGAGATCACTGTTTTCAATGTTTATTTTCTTCTCGTTTTTTTTGTTTGCTTGGCAAAAATCTATCAAGAGCGTAATTTATTGCATAAATGTCCGTAATATGTGTTTCATATTTTCAAAGTGATTCTGTTGTTCACTAAAATATATACATTGATGAATAATTTCATTTTTAGATGACCAACATAAAAAAGACGCTCAAGTCGCAAACGCAGGAAACGGATGGCGAACCGATGGCAACGGACACACGGGAAGCGACTGCTGCCGACAAAACTAAGAAAGGAATGAAACTCAAAATACTCAGAGGCCAAGGTGTATCCAAACTTTGGAACAAATAAACCGCCCTTCCGTTTCGCATATTGTTCGTTTTCAATTTTCAAATACATTGAAGTTTACAGTTCCCGAATTTATTCAAATCGATGGTTCTTTTCTATTTATTAAGTTATACTTGATTGAAATTGAATTACGTAAAAAAAAAGAAGAATTTTATTATTGTGTATATACCTACATTTTTCTTCGGTTGATATCGTTGTGTTGAAATATATTAATTCGTGTATTTGTGATTTTTTAATCACCCCACAACCTAATTTGCGCAAATATCGAGTACAGTGATGTTGATAGTTATGCAATTCTTTCGGCTTGCAAACCCAAAGTGTAGCAAAAGTGAAGGAAACCGCACTTTCTCAACGAGGATGTTTGCCTCCCTTTCAGTTAGGTGACACCACATTCCTTGCGCGCCCCTTCTTGATACCAGAATGGTGCACATTGAGCCTAGACGTTGATGCCTGGCCAGGATGAAGTCAGGGGAAATCCTGGTCAAGGCCTGCGGCGATTCTGAGGTGCAAATAGATCTTCGAAGCTAGATACAGGCGGGAAAGTCCAATAGAGCCAGTATCTAGCAGCTGGTTTTCTCGTTTCCCCTTCAGTAAAGGGTGTCAAGAACATCTTGGCTACCAGCCCGTTGTTACTGCAACTCCCATGGTCCAGGGGATTGTGAGGGGGAGAAAAACCAGATTACTCATTCCCAATTCTTTGATTGCTGGCCGAGCATTTTCGCCCGCTCGGGTAGCAAATAAAGAATCGGAGAATGAGTCGCCTGGGTTTTCTCCCTTCACACCCAAAAATGCGACGACAAGGAAAAACTCCTATTGTATTTTCAACAGCGTTATCCTAGTAGTGCTTGAGTGCTCAGGACCACGTACATGATGGTTGGGCCTCTTCTCACTAAAGGGAGTCATGTGTACCGTAGCCTCGTTTTGGTTTGTATCAAATAGATTGTGTTGTTTTTGAGCTTCATGCAATCTAATGGGTGTATTTTTTTAATTATTCAGTGGCATCCTCAGCATTATTTGCATCTTGTTTAATTTTTGGCCCTGAAAACAGCCTTAAAAATAGGTATGGTGCAGGTCGACTAACAAGAAGCCCGACTGGATTCTGATAGCAGTGTTTTTCTCCACATCTACTAAACTCAAATTGCATTTCTGCAGCCGTATGGTTGAGTCTTTTACGTAAGTAGTTGTCTGCCTGACTGACTCTAGACTCTGATCTGTAAATTTTTGTAAGTCACACTATTAATTTGATATTGTGACTCACTAATTGTCAATTCTGTTTTTCAAACGGCATAAAATTTGGTGGTATCCCACATGCGCCAATCAGCACGTTTGGTTTATTCGGTTTTGCAAACCACTGCAAACTGCTTCAGCGGAACTGCTCTTGTTTCTGTCACCGCAAGACCGATAATCGCCTGGTCGAGACACAAGCGCTGGCTACCCAAGTTCAGGGAGCACTAACAGGCGCCAAGTGCCGCCAAGTTGATCCGTAAGGAGGCGGCTCTGTTTTTAGCCGCTCCGGATCAATAGACGGTTGAAGCAGTAGGTCACTGGAGCGCGCTCCCCTCGCGTACGACGAACCTTCCGATTCGCGATTCCGATAGCCTTTTGCCGACGGTAAAGGAGGCGTTAGTTGCTCCGATCGTATCCGCTGCGCGTTGCGACAAAATCTCTCTATTTTATCTTTGATAAACCATACACGCTCCCTTCCATCAAAGAACAACACTTCAATTCAAACCTGAACAACGACATTATCACAGTTCATATTCACGACACATGGTGAGTACGTGGCACCTCTGAAACGGGGGCAGGGTAAAAATCGAACTGCAACCTATTGAATGACGAACCTGCACTTATAACCGCCACGGAAGGTTCCTTAGCGAACCTTTCTTTTCAATGCACAGACCGTGATGGAATAGTATTTTAGCTAGAACAGCATGACATATCGAGCACATTACCTCACTTTAAATCTACCTCCCCCGTCTAGTTAACTGAAAACGTAGAATATTTTTGACATCGAATATAAATAGTGCACCTTAGTTATCGTCGGTATTGATATAGTTCGAAATTTCTTACAATTTCCATTATTTCACTCTTTTGGTCCAATCGATGGCGTATTTTTGAAAATACACCGTAATTTGTAGTTGCTTCCGCATCGCACGGCCATTCGATAGTTTCTGATGAATATTATAATATTTGAATAAAATAAGTAGAAGAATCACGTAGCCGATAGCACATTCTTGGCTGCTGTTTTCCTTATAAAAGCTAAACCTAAGTACAAGACTGTAGGTTTTTAGAATGACCTTTATCCACACGTTTTTATATTGAAATTCTTTCTATTCCAGCCACGACTGTATAATTCCCTTGTACAGAATTTCCTTCAACGCTATTGAAAACGTTGTGATATTTTTTGCTCACTATCGTCGTTACAAAATTTTCCCACACAGTTCAACAAAACATTACCAAACTACCTCAAATAGCTACACTTAGAAAAAAATCAAAGTCAAAGAACGTTCAGCGGACAGCGTTTTGCCGTAATTTGTTGGAGGTCTACGAAGGTTGAGAAAGAGGTAATTTTCGCGTTACCAATATAAGTAATAATTGAATTGAAAATGAACCTCGGATTGGATCTGTAACGCGCTCATGTAACTCGTTCTAGAGCTTAAAAAACCTCTGGTCGTATTAACACAGATAGGTGGACAGTTGAGGCTCATTTAGCGATATCTATTTCTTCCTATTCGTTCACTCAGTGACTACTGCAGTGATTCTCTGAACTTTTTTTCGTCCTCCAAGACAGAAGAGACTGCAGAAAACGGTGTCGAAGCAATTCATCATTTGGCTGAAAGTCGTTTCAAATTTGAATCCAATTCGTATCTCAATGGGTTCTCATTCACGATGTTTCGAAACCCAAAAACTTCGGGAAGCCAGATAGCCTGCTTAAAAAAATGGAAGCCTGGGGTTTTTGATGGGAATCATAATTCAGTTATTATCTCAATTCACCTATGGCAGCTGAAGTTCTTCAATTAATTACTCTGCTTAGGTTCGATCCTTTTTACCTTCAGGTAGCAGGGTTCATCAATTCAACACGAACTTCCATGAATTCACTCCGGGGGCTAATTTTTTACAAGTATTTTTCACTCTTCACTTTTCAAATTGGGAAACATGAAAATTTAAAAGTAATTTGATTTTTTTGAAACCATCGAAGCTTGCAGAATACTCCGTTACTAAAGATGGATCTACTTTTCACTCTTTACTTCACCTCTCAAGCGAGGAGTGGTGCAAAGTAGTAGAGATCGTTTTTTGTACAATAATTTTTGAAAAGTTTACTGGTGAGCTTTTCAACTCTGAAAAATATTGAGCAAGCCTTTTTTCCATTTTTCAAATCGTTATTTCAAATAGTGTTTACGGTGATTAATGTTTTGAGCCATGTTGAGTCATAATATCGCTGATTAATGGATGAAGAAGTAGTGTTGAATGATAAGGAAGACGCAATTCTTTAGAAATGTGTGTTCAAAGAAATATTCTGATTGTTCTCAAACCTTTAAAGTTATGTTAAAAATCATAAATTTTTTAACGAAATTTTTTACAAGGAATAATAAACCACAGTACGATAGTTTTTTGCTGATTTCTTTTTTTCTCGTTGATGTGATCGGAGAGAGAATAAATTAATGTTCAACTATTAGTTTGAAGACCTGAAAGAAAAATTAGAGGGCAATTAGACTATTAGTGATTTGTTGGTTTTAAGACCTGAAAGGAAAATTAGAGGGAAAGTCGATCGTCGAGGACATTATAGTTGCCTTAGACTCTGCTAAAGCCAACCAACTCTACGAAGTCGGGTACGCAGAGTTCATTTAAAAAATACCTTCCGAACTTGAAAAAACGAACACTCTAACTTTTCACTCTACTACAAAAATATCGAAGCTGAAAAACTAGAGTGAAAAGTTAAAAAAAAAAAAAGAAGCGTGAAGTGAAGAGTCGCCTTAGAAAGCTCGAAAGAAGTCATGCCAAAATTGTCAATAGCTGTAGTGGCACTTCTTCATGTCTTCAGTACTTATGGCTCGGGCTCAACTTCGACAAGAGGTGATTCAAATTTTTCAATTGAACCAGAGACGTCCTGGGTTTTTACTGGTCCGGGTCTTCTGTGGTGTGTGGTGGTTCAAAGTTTTGGCTGCAATTGAACAGCTTCAGCTGCGACGCAGCTTGCTTCGGGATTTTCTGATTCTCCCTTGAAATCTAGAGAGGCATACTATGGTGAGTGGGAGTATTTAAAATAAGTTATAAGTGCCAAGAGATGGGAACTGAGAAAGAACAAAAGCCAAGAGCTCGGATTACAAGAGCGGCAGAAAAAGTTTCATAATCCAGCTTTCATATCTCAACTTCCCTACTTACCTAACGAAGTGCGTAGCTCGTTAACCGCACCTAGCTTGCGAAGGCCCTGATATGAAATCTCACCTATGATCTTTTAATTCTATAAAAGTAAGAATGGGGAGATTTTTTCTACAAGCAAGTTAAAATGTACTTTCAAAGATTCCATTGGAACTTAACCCTCTCGTGGGAACATGTGTTTTCTACCTAATTAGTGGGAACATCTGCCTGTGAGACAGACATACCTGTAAATCATGTTCATTGCAAATATTTTTAGAGCATTCGCCTTGTACGGCTCAAAATATTCGGTGGAATTGGCGCCATTCTCCAGGAACAAGTACACTCTGATTCAGGCTCGTAGTATCTCATATAAGAACAGGTATAGCCACCAAAACTCTCAACATGATGAAAAAAAAAAAAAAAACTCTTTGGAAAAAAAAAGAAAAACAACAACAAAAGTGAATTGAGAAAAGGTTTTCTTTTTTGCTTAGCTTTATTTTGAGTTTTTGAGTCAGAAATTGAAATAACTAACACTCATAAAAAAAATTGAATCAACTGGGTACTTGGTCTAGGGGAACATCTGCATCACAGACAGACACTGAAACACACGTTTGTGGGAATATTTGCAACCAGGCAGATACTTCAGTGCACGTCAGTGGGAACATCTGCCTGTGAAGCAGACCATAGTTTAGAAAAATGTGGTATACCTGGAAAAATGGCCGCAAGAAGCGAGGAAAACATTCTAACATCAATGAGGAGATGTTGACTGAAGCACATGAGGTCGCCTGGCATCCCAGGCCGAGATTGTGGCGCTTATGTGGCTTAAATGTAAATCATATCTGCCTCACAGGCAGATGTTCCCACGAGAGGGTTAATTATGTGGAGTATCAACTATATTTAGCGTTCAAAAAACATGTGTAAAATACACGAAACTTGTTCAACAATATTACATATTGAGAACCAGGGTGATAATTAATGCCATTAAAATGTACGCAATTTACTACGCACAAATCAACCTTCATATCTCATCCTTCTCATTTTTTATGGAACTGAGACTCAATTTCTTCTTTTCCAACGCCATAAATTTCAGCGAGGTAATAATAAGAGTAGGATAGTAATGTTCTAATGTCTTTGCTTATTCCGAAGTTCTCCTAGAATGAAATTTAAAAATTCAGTATTAAGTCGGCTAAGAGTCATAAAAACCTTCCAACGTTCATCTAGTCGGCGTAGTGTTGATCAGCATACAGACAGGTAAATTGTTCGCTGTAAAAAAAAAATAAAAAACCTTGTGTTCAAACTTTGTTTTCTTTCTGAAATTAAAGAACGAAAAAATTGATAAGACCACTAGAAAGCTGGCATTAGAACTAGGTACTTATAGTGAGCTTACCATCACATTTCTGCTGCTAAAATTTATAGGACTGCCGTAAGCGTTTGGAAAAAAACAAATGGTTTCGACTACATTCACATTGCAGACTTTCACGTACGGCGAGAGGTAGAAAATTTAACGCTCTTTCGATCGGTGTGATCAGATTTGAATTTCCATGAAAGTTAATGGAGTTATGGTCGTTCTAGTGAAGGTGAAATCCCCAGAAAAGGGGGCCCAGTGAGTAGACAAAAATGCTTGAGAAATTGTCAACAAAAGCGGATGTACGGTGTGCGACCCAAACGAAAAAAAGGCGCCATTTAAGTACCTGTCGCAAAAATATATTATCAAGACTTTTAGGGATTTACTTAAACAATAACAGTTTTTACGGCCAACTGAATGTGAGATAGATTCAACTTTGAACGATAATATCAATGAAATATTGTGTGTAAATAACACGCCAATAAAAAAATCCTAAATACAAAAAATAATAATATAATCGTTGGTAAATATCTTTTCAGAATTATACAATATTCAATTACTAAGTACAATTAGAAAATAAAAGGAAGAACGTAACTAGAATAAATTAATTTTATTTTCTAAATAAATAGAATTCTTAATTATAACGAGGGGTGTTCCACTAAGAACTCGCTTTCCGTGGTTTCGAGATGAATATCCTCTGTCGGTACATTCAAGTCCTCACCGTCGTTCGATATCAAACCGAAGTTCCACGTGATATCGTTAGACAGCGTGAGCGGTAGTTTCCTCGTCCTTTCGCCCTTGCATCATTCACTAAAGAAGAAATTATGTTGAGAAAACACCTTTTCGCATTGATTTCAAGATGCTTGCAATCATTTCAGGAATTCACACGCCATAGATCTGGTCGATGATTGGTTGATTATTTAGTCCTGAGATTCGATAGGTTTCCAAGCTAAATCTCCTCATTTTTCATTTTCTAGTTGTAGCAGAATTAGACGTAACAACTTCAAGTTTTCCAAGATTTGTAAGTTGCACAGGGGATAACTCGGACAAAAAGTCGTAAATTCAAATGTTAGAATATACCAAAAGATAGGTAATTTAATTGCCCACATTTTCCTAATGTAATGTACCTATCCATTTTTCAACCGTTTTTGCGTTATTCAACAATATTAGTTGACTATACACGAAAACATGACATTTTTCAACTTCAACCGTTCTTTTCATCTATTTAGCGCGAAAAAAACAAAGAATGAACCATATATTATTGATATACACATCATCAAGTATCATTATGCTGAATTTGAGCTAAATCTATTCCAAAAAATTTTTCGCGAAAAATCCAAGGGGTACCCCTGCGATTTTTATCAACCGAACAGTTGACGATTTTTTACTTCTCTCTCAATGCAGATAAAAATCTGAAATTTTCAGGAAAGTTGCGTCTTACCAAGATGTATTTTTGTGATTTTTTTTATTTCTCGGAAAAATCTGCAAGTGGTCCAAAAAAATCGGTCTTTGAAAGCTCGAAAATTGGACTTTAACCGTGATTTTCGGGGTCAAAATAAATGCGAATCAATCGTTTTATTATGCAGGAGTCTTCATTTGAACGCCTTACACACGTACATAGCAAAAAATTTGGTGAAAAAAATTTAAACAGAGCCAGAGAAATTATTTTCCGTAAATCGAGTTTTTCGCCGGCCGGAATTCCGAGCTCCGCTGGCAGCGGTAATAGTGAACTATTAAATTTTCGTTTTAAAGCGATTTTGAAAGCTATTCTTATAGGAAATTTAACGCTGAATCCGAATATGACGTCCAAACGGCGGAAATTTCACGACAACCATCAGTTTTTCCAGTTTAATACTACGCCACTCCTACGTTTTTCAACTTTGAAATTCCGTTGCAAATACTCACGGTACTGTTCAAATTTGATTAGTTAATGATTCCTATAGGAAATTAGACGTAGAATTCTAATTTAAAGTGAAAACAAACAAAATCGAACGATTATTAATATTTTTCGATTTTCATACTTTTGAAGTTGCAACTTAAGGATTTTTTTTCATCACGTTCTCGAAATGGGAACGATTTCGTGCTGTGGAAGAAAATGAAGGAAATTTATTGTAGAATCCATTAAAAATAAGAAAATGGCTAGTGTATATAATAGCTCTCGAGATATATTCCACTTTATGTCAAAAAACGTGTTTTGTGTTTTCTTCAAGCGAAGAATAGCTCCGCGGGGACATAACATAATAAAATAATTCCCGGGGGTTGTGAGGTGGAGAAAAACCAGGCGACTCATTCTCCAATTCTTTATTAGCTGGCCGAGCACTTTCGCCCATTCGGGCATCCTCAGAGCGACGTGGAGCCATATGGTGGGCTGTGGACCCTATCACTTCGAGCCCCTCTAGCTCCGGCTAAAATCAACCGACGAACGAATTCTTGTACTTTTTCGTTTAAAGAATTTAATAATCTACAAATATCTGTAGTAAAATTTACAGCTCCAATGTGAATATTTTGAGTGAATCGTGAATAACTGCGGAAAAACGTGTTTCCGAAACAGGTGAAATTTTCACATAAACCTCCCCCAAGAAAAATCCGAGGCTTAAATCAATAATCGACTATTTTTTCGCCCTATAATTTTCAACCATATTGACGAATTTTCTTTCGATGCGTTCCGTCGGGTCGAGAGCGTTTTTTTTTTGTATAGGATTTTTCAAGTTTCGACTTTGAATCGCTATAGCTCCGCGGAGGTAATAGCAAACCTAACATTTGTAATTACAAAAATGTTCAAAATTTAACTGGCTACTATTTTGCAATTCATTTAGTATATTATGTAAAACCGAATAGTTTAACAGCTTCCGCAATATGCCATTTTTTAACTTTTGAGATCTTAATAGACCGCAAAAGTGAGCATAATATATTAGACTTTAAATTTTCTATATGACAGCTGAATATTGCTTGATTTTTATTATTGGGGTCACCTGCAGTACTTCCTCGTAAAACGCATTTTCAGTTATTTTATTAAGCGTTATTGTACTTTTAGGGTCTCTTTGCTATAAATTTGACCAACTTTGATCTCGTTCACAAAACCTGTTTTGTATGGTTTGGGTAACACACAGTATTTCCGCTTCATGCCGTTTTTAAGCTTTTGAGATTTTTATAAACGGCAAGAGTGAATAAATACTTTAGACTTTGAATTTTTCTATATGACAGCTGAATATCGCTTGATTTTTATTATTGGTATCACATGCAGTACTTCCTTGTAAAACGCATTTTCAGTTATTGTACTTTTTGGGGTCTTTGCTATATATTTGACCAACTCTGACCACGTTCACAGAACTTGTTTTGTATAGTTTGGATAACACACAGTACTTCCGCTTATTCTGTTTTTTTTTTTTTTTCTATTAGAGATTTTCATCGACCACGAGAGTGAATTTACTTTAGACTTTAAATTTTTCTTTATGACAGTTGAAGGTTGCTTGATTTTATTATCGGGGTCACATGCAGTACTCCTTCGTTACACGCAATTTCAGTTATTTCATTCTAGCGCTCTTGTAACTTTCGGGTCTCTTTGCTTTAAATATGAGCAACAACGACCATGTTTTGTTTTGTTTTGACCACATACCGTACTTCCGCCTTACGCCGTTATCGCTGTTGAACTTCTTATAGGGTGCAAAAATCAATATATTTGACGCATATTTGACAATATATTATTTGTAATGGCGAGTGAATGACGCCTGATCTCTACCGCTATGGTCACACGCCGTACATCCATGCTATCCAGTAGTTTTTTGGATTAGAAATATTCACATAAGTCATAAGTCAATATAGTTGAACGTTTAATAGGACGTGAAACGTTATCTACGGCGGGTGAATGACGATAGATTTTTATCATTAAAGTCGCCGCATACCATACTTCTGCGTTATTCAAATATTTTTGGCATCTAGAGTGCTTTTTGGCATTCTGATTTGTTTATGGCAGGGAATCACGCTTGATTTCATAAAACTATATTGATATTAGGAAATGATAGTATACTATGAATACGATGGTTTTTGATCTCGATTTTATTTAATCCAACATAATAAACGATGTCAACATGCCAAAAACATTATTTGGTGGAGAATGAAGGTGGATTTATTTTCAATCATTACATCGTTTGTAGAAAAGTGGAAATTATTTCGTCTGTTAGTCGATTTTTGTACAATTCAACAAGGTTTAGAAAGCAGAAAAAATACAAGACCCACAATACATCGTTAGTTAAGAGGAACTACCTGAGTAGAGGTGTATTCCTTAGAAATCCTCAGTCAGCTTTATCTGAACGTTTCACGCACCTGCTCCCAGAGCGCTCTGCTCACTTTCTGAACAAGCGTCTGTGCGTCCATTTATTAGTCTATCAGAGTGAGACTTTAGGTCGCCTGGCTCGTTTTTCCATAACAGCTGTTGTAAATTAACGTTTCGGCCTTCGTACGATTTTCTCAATTTTATAATAGGTTATAATACTAGTTACCGACTCAAACATGGAAGTACTGTGTGATCTATACACACCACTGGTTTTCAATCAAATCCTTCCGGCCAGTTCTTCAATCAATCGTATACCCTCTCCTCCTCCTCGTTGTGCAGTTTTATATGTATAGATTAATTAAGATAAAAAAAAAAATTGAAAATGTCTCACAGCTTACCTATTACCTCAGCACTCCATCTTTTAGCTAACATAACTCGACCACAAACACTGTATCTATTTCTATCCCAAGAGAATGTTGGTAGACGAAAAATACGCCCCGTCAGAATTCACCTCTAGTCTTCAGGAATAGTGGTCTCTTTTACTAGAGTTGGAGTGGAGTAGTGGCCGTACGGTTGCTATGTAATTGACAACGACGCAGTGCACCTGACAGCTTCGCCACTTCGTCCCTTCGGTTTCCCAACTGGAAAACTCGGCGACCTTTTTTCCGCAATTGAAAAACACGTTGTGTGTGTGTATTGCAAACATAATATCGCCTGACAAGGGAAGAACGTTATCGTTAGAGGTTTGGCCAAAGGGGAAACAAATTTTTATTGGCTTCGTCCCGCTCGGCCGTTTCAAGTTAATAAAGATCCCGTTAGTAGCAATGATCCAGCCTATATTGCTATTCAAATCGCCCGACGATTGATCTTTCGGTGCTTTCCGCCGAGTGGAAATCGGATAGTAGTGCTGGCGAAATGAAGAGACAGAAGGCATTTGTCAGAACAACAATTGATGAACCTCGATGCATTGGAATGATAGCTGTGCGAGGTTGGGATCTAAAAAATGTGATGCGACTCTAGAAAATTAGAGTTAAATTATTCATTCATTCGGTTAAGCATTTCGAAAATTGAATAAAATTGAGAAGAACATGCTCACGCCAAGAATGGAAAATATTCTGTCGACATTCCAAAACCAATACTTCAGTGCACAGGAACACAAGAAAATCAAATTAGTGAATTACTTTTTGTGAAAAAAAATTATTTCATCCGAATGCCATTGGTTTGAGTATTCTAAAAATGCTCGCAATTGCTCGATTTAATTCCATCTCATTCTCGCGTATTTCTGCGATTTCTTCAATTACTTCCGACGTCCAATGAATAATTCATCGCATTGCATGAATTTCAGCGGAAGAAACGATATCACCTCTAAAGGAAGGGAACGCAAAAAGCAGTACTTCGACGAAGTAATATTGAACCACTTCCGTTTACACTTCCACTGTTTGCCTTTGGCATATTATTCAATAACTTGCTTCAATGCTCACTTTTTGCACGTGTGTAAGGCGTATGAAGACTCTAGCGTATTAAAACGATAGACAGGCGAACATTTTGACGTCGTAAAGCTCGGTTAAAGTTGGATTTGCGTGAAATAAAAACCGTCTCATTTGGACCATTTGAATTTTTTTCCAATTATTGAAAAAAAAAAATTTCCTGGAAGTTCCAGATTTTGATGTGAATTGAAAGTCGTATAAAAAATCATTGATACCTACCTGATTCGCAGATTTTTTTTGAAAAAGTTTTTGATTTCGATTTTTTTTCAAATTTGGGGTATTGATTAATAGTGATAAATATATCAATAATCAATATTATGCTACGTTCTTTGTTTCTTCTGTTCAAAACAAATGAAAAAGATATTTAAAGTTGAAAAATGGGATTTCTTCGTGTATATTTCACCAATATTGTTAAATACCGCATATATGCAGTTGAGCAATTGAATGAATGAATGAATGAATGAATCATTTATTTAACCACCAGGGAGAGTTAGGGCCGTGCGGCCCTCTCTTCCACTCTCCCTGGCCAAAAAAAAACATAATTACAATCTCGAGATTCTTATTAATAAAATAAATGCATTCTTCGACGGTAAAAATATAACAATAAATCAATAAAATAAGACGTTAGCAAAATATTTCAAATAACGAGAAGAAAAAAAATTAATAGACTGTTATACATGAAAAAAATTAAAGAAAATACAGTGCTTTCAATCGGATCCGTACGATGTCAAAAGCTCATTTTTCACAGCGTTCTTAAATGCTGCCACGGACAAGTTGAAATTAAAAAACTCGACATTTTCGTTAAAAAAACGTGCTCCTTGGACACTGAAAGACCTATTATACATTTCGGTCCTATGCCTGGGAATTCGCAGCACTTTTTCAGCCCCACGAGTCGCCCGGTCATGAATACCCGACATGAACTTAAATGAGGCTCGAAGGTAATCCGGGTCCCCAAATTTAAGAATCTTAAACACGCAGGCGGCGATCGCCAGTTTCTTTCTTTCCTTGATCTTTAGCCAGGCAAGTTCCCTGAATGCCGGTGTAATATGCTCATCGAAGCGGACTCTCACTATAAATCGTACCGCGGCATTTAACGCTTTTTGGAGCTGGTTCGCGTTCTCCCCATTCATGTCGCAGTACGCTACCGCTGCGTAGTCGAAGAAGGGCAGAACTAGCGATTGAACCAGCTTCATTCTTACATGACGCGGAAAGTCAGCGGAGAGCCTTCGAAGTTGGTATAGGCTCCTGTACACATTTCTGCATACAGCCGCCACCTGCGAATCCCATGACATAGTCTCGGTCACCCATATTCCCAGCATCTTCATCTCACTCGCCAATTCTAGATCAACACCCTCGACTGAAAGCCGCGGCACCCGCGGTCGGTCGAGCCTCGCCAATAGCTTTGTATAGCCCATTATCATAACTCGGCTCTTTGATTGGTTAATGCGCATGCCGTGATCCTTGCACCATTGCACGATGCCTCTCAGATCGGCATTCAGTTCTTCCATTGCAGCCTCAATCCCTTCCACGCTACACGATCTGTAAACCTGCAGGTCATCGGCATACAATATGTATCTTGCTCCCGTAGCCAGAAACTCTGGCAGCGAGCCCAGGTAAAGCGTGAATAACAGGCTTGACAATACCGATCCCTGCGGCGTGCCAGTCGCCGTCCTACGCCAGCCCGACAACGAACCCTCAGGATCTCTTGTGGCTTGTTGTCTGTCGCTCAGATACGATCCGAACCATGAGGCCATCTGACCTACAACCCCCAATGATCGCAATATTGCAACCAAAATGTCTCTCCGGACAAGGTCGAAAGCCCGCGAAAAATCAACGGACACCAACACAGTTAAATGTCTTCTATCCATCGCACCGCGTACATCTTCGAGCACCGATAGAAGGGCCGTCTCAGTGCTGTAACCAGTTCGATATGCCGATTGCTTTGGGTCGATTAAACCATTTCTATTGACGAATTCATTTAAGCGTAAGTAAACAATTTTGTCAAAAATTTTCCCCGGGCAACAAAGTAGCGAAATCGCTCGGAAATCACCAAGACTTGAAGGGTTACTCACTTTACCAACTGATGACCAATTGATGAGTACATTAGGTACATGGAAAAATATGGACAATTAAATTTCATATCTTGCGGTTTATTGAAACCTTTGAATTGACGATATTCGTTGAGGTTATCGATGGTAGAAGTAACAAACCTGGGGAAACTTGAAAGTCGGTCGACTTGTCATTAATAACATTTAGAATGTTTAAGCATTAAATTATTTATTGGTTTTTGTTGCAAGTTTAACATATTCATTTGATTCGTTTTAGTTTTGTCGCATCGATCATTCTTCGTTGTTGGGGTTGAGGGGGATACCTTAGGCCGTGGATACCTTGTAATGGTGCTACGAAGCACTGATGATGCCCGAAGGGGCGAAAGTGCTAGGCAGGCTGATAAAAAAAAACAGGAGAACGAGTCGCCTTGGTTTTCTCTCCCTCAACCCCAACAACGAAGATATTTATTTGAGAATTAGCTAAATAAGCAAGAAGAAAGCATATTCGATGGGAGTCTCGTACCCCAAGCTGTTGTTAAGGACTCGATGAAACTATCCAACCGTGAATACGCAAATTTTTAAGGAAACGATACCTAGGTATTTTGATTAAAAAACAGAGCACAATAATTTGCAGCATTTTCAAATGCAAACTGTTGGCGTTTCTCTCAATTTCATCCAATATTATTTTTCACTTTTTTGCCATATTTTTCCTAGCCGTCTCGCCCCCCGGTTATCCCACTAAGAAACTAAGATAAAATACAAAATATTCTGCATTATCCCAGCCATTCCGTCCGCAGACGATTCCTGGTGAGAACGAATGTGAAGCGATTGTAGGCGAAGGTGACGGTTCCGCAGGGGCGAGCTTTTTCCGAAACCGGGTCAGTCTTTCCCACTCCTCGTCGAAAATTGATTCTACGCCCTCGCCTCGCCGTCTCTAACAGCCTTCTCTATCAGCCCTCTCCCAGCAGTTCTAACCTGTCGTATCCCAAGCTGGGCACGGCACGGATTGACTCGAACGCAGGGCGGAACTAGGGATTCGAATCCACAAGCAGAGTGACAGAGTGACGATGTAATTGATAAATGACTTACAAATGGTCAGCAGCGTAGCATCGGATCGACGGGCGTACTAGAACTGACTTACGAGTCCAATAAAATGTGTATATATCCGCTCGGGGTCCGTCCGAGAGGCGGATCGGATCGCAAACAAAACTGACAAACAAGATTGGGCAACATCCAAGGAAAATTTCTCCGACTGCCGAGGCCAATGCTCGCTACTGTGAAAAACAATCAATTATCGGTTGACCTTTGGAATGAGATTCCTTATAACATATGACACGTCCCTCCCTTAAGACGAAAACATTTGAAACGAAAAAATGTTGAGGACGCGAGGTGCCTCCATCGTAAATCACCAAAATAAACCCACGGGCCCCAAGTGTGGCGAACCTTTATTGCGGGCTCCCATCGGTTATACAAAAAAAACTAGCTTTAAGACACAATATGAAACAGAAAAACAAATTATACGAAAACAGGTAGGTATAGCAATAGATATAAAATAATAAACCCGAGGAAGACCGATAAAACAATGTAGATAAGAACAATAATAGTATCATTTCAAAGTTTATGATTACAATTCAAAAGTCAGTAATAATAATAATAAAAATAAGAACAATAGTAATGTGAACAATAATAAAGACAATAATAATGTGAATAATAATAATAATGACAATAATAATGTGAATAACAATAAAGACAATAATAATGTGAATAATAATAATAATGACAATAATAATGTGAATAACAATAAAGACAATAATAATGTGAATAATAAGAATGCGATGGGGTGTACAGTCCCATTGAACAAACAAAAAAAAACACGAGATCTCGAAAAGAAGGAAAAAGAGAGAAAAGGAAGGAAAAAAAAATATATATATATATTCATATGGAAACGTTTCAAAAAAAAAAAAAAAAATATATATATATATAAGTGCACAATTTCTACATTATCTATCGTGAGCATGAGTGAGTGAACTACAAAAAAAATTGACCATCATCATGTAATCGAAACCGTGATCCCCATTGCCGTTTCGAATAATAAAAAAAGGTTATTTAAAAATCAGATTCCTTCTCTGTTCCGTTTCAACTTGCGGAGACAGGACATGTTTTATCAAGGTATGGTCCCTTGGTTGAGGAACCGGCTTTATAGAATTTGGCTCGATATATTCGCGCCCTACAACTTCGTGTGGAGGGTCAAGTGTTTGCTCTTGGGTTGGCGTTGAAGAGAGTTCGACCGTTTCGGTCTTTGCGTTAAAGTTGATAACAGTATTATTGTCGGGTTTCGTGTTCCTAGTACAATTTGATTTGACCTTCCAAAGTAGCAGTATGAATAGAACTGCTCCTATTATGATAATTGTATAAAGAAGTGAGCTGTTGTGTACTTCTAATTCACGTCGAAATTGAATTTCTTCTGCCCGTTTGTAGATTTCGTCCAACCTGGCACTAAAAATGTCTAGATGTTCCGTCCGTAACGATTTCAGTTGGATCGGGTCAGTAGTTTTCCAGGTTGAGAAGTTTAGCGATTTGAGTTTGTCTATCAGGTCCTTTTGAAGAGTAATGTTAAAGTCGGGTATGAATGTAGTTCTTAACTTAGTAGAGGTTGTTTGTTTTGGCGTTAATATGTAATTCGGGGCGTATCCCGTACACGGTGGATGGATAGAGATAATTCCAATCCCGGATAAAAGGAGCTCAAAGGATTGTGATTCGCAATGTAACGTCACCGTAATCGGCTGAGGTATACAATATACCCAACGATTGCTTGTTTCCAATGGTTGCCAGAGTGCGTCCTGGATATTTATCACTCTTGTGTCGCATGAGAGCGGTAGTTTGTCCGGAAGATAATACAGTGAAGCTGTGCAGAGAGTTGTCGAAGTTAATTCGAGCAACGGAGGGGCGTTTTTGCATACGGCGTCATAACCGTTGTCTGAAAAATAACATTTGGACATTTCGAGGTCCGACATCACCGTGAACCTCTGTCCAGTTTTGCTAATTAGGAAATACGGTTCCTCAGGCCGTATATATCCGTATGTCTTATTGTTGATGTGGAATGGTAATGGAGAAACGTGATAGTATTTGTAGGACAGTGGGGAGACTAGCGGAATGTGCAGCAGGAATATAAGGTTGCTATCCGAGAGATAGGCTGTGATGCGCATCATTCGTAAAAGGTTATGAGCTTGATCATGTACCAAAGATACTGGAAACTGTGTCTGATTTGGCAGATGGGTCGCCGCCTCTATTAAAGTATCCACCAGTGTATTCGGTGAAAGGATATGTGGGTGAAGGGCGCCCATCTTCGCAAACAAAATGGAGTCTGTAAGTAACTCTACATCTGTTCGGTACTTATTAATCAAGTACATTAAGCGTGAAGCGCATTCGTTGACAATCTGTTCAACGCCAAGCGTGGTGAGCTTGCGCTGTACCCCAACTGCTTCGCGTTGTAGTTGGTCAGTTTGTGATGCTAATAGTTCCTCGTTAATTTGTGCATTCGTTAGTGAATCGTTAAATTGTTTGATGCATTGACTCACTATTTGTGTTTGTCCTTTAATTAGCATGAGAGAATCGTCCAGATTGTCCGTGATCTGGCGTATTCTTGTTTCGTAGTATTGTCCGTCGTCCGCGTCAAGGGTTCCGAACAAAAATTTTTGTATGTTGCCTACGGCGTTTAGTAGTCCTCGTTTAGGCCTACGACCAACCAGGCTCTGGATTACCAACCGACTGCGTGTGATCTCCTCGAAATTTATTTTCAACATTTTTATATCATTTGTGCAAACGGTGAAATTGAAAAGAAAATTATTATAGCTCAAATTGGGATTGTTGCACACCGTTTGTAGCTGTTGAAACCCTTGGTTAATAACAGAATATTCTCTCTCCAACCCGTCCAAGGAAACAAATGTAATTAGCGTCCATTCGCTATGGTAAAATCTAAGACTGCCTACCCTTTCAAACTGCAAACCGGGGCGATCGTGAATGTTCTGGACCCCGAACAACTCGGAGTTATTTAGCGCGTTCGTTAGAGCGCAGAGAGCGACGATACAGAGTAGTGGCGTGACCATTCTCTGTAACATTTTTAATCATTCATAATATTTCTTGAGCCGATTTACATGTACCTTTTGGGTCCTTTGACCTGTTTTAATTATTATGTTTACTGCGTCCACCACGTGCTCTACCCGAAATGGTCCTAACCATGTAGGAGCTAACTTCTTGTTCATACCCCTCTTGTTTTGTTCACTGCGAAGGAGTACCAAATCTCCTACTTTAAACGAGACAGGATTCACTTTCCTATCATAGTACCGTTTGTAAATATCCTTGCTTTTTATTAAATTTTCCCTAGCTGCTTGCTGCGAGATTCGCAAGCGCTGCCTAAGCTCCATAATATAATCATCATAATTATATGAAAAGGGTATAGAATCAGAAGATGAGGACGGCAAGTGAGCTTTTCGTCCGAACACCAACTCAAATGGTACATGTTTGGTTCCGCTGTGCTCGCTAGTGTTGATAGCGAAACAAGCGAACGGTAGCAATTCACACCAATTGTCCTGATTCGTGCTAATAAAATGCTTTAAGTAATCCGAAAAGATTTGATGAGAACGCTCAATGCTACCATTACTTTGCGGGTGGAAAGCCGTTGTCTGCAATTTCTTAATCTTGAATATTTTGCATACATCCCTTATTATCGATCCGATGAGATTACTTCCCATATCAGAGAGCATATAACGGGGAGAGCCATAAATGAGGAATACCTCTTTGACCAGTGCTCTGGCAATAGTTTCTGATTCTTGGTTTTCTATGGGTACAGCGATATGATATTTGGTCAAGTCACATTGAATTGAAAGTATATATTTATTACCATTCAAGGTTAAGGGGAAAGGTCCCATGAGGTCGATATTCAATTTTTGAAAGGATTCGTAAGGTGTTAAACTAATCTGCATAGGTGCTTTAGTATTCTTCTGGGTATGAGTTTTATTAATTTGACATTGAGGGCATCGTTTTACGAAATTTTCCACCTGTTCCTTGAGGAGTGGCCAGGTGTAATGAGCTTTTATTTTTTTATATGTCCTGTTCATCCCTTCATGCCCATGTAGAAGTGAACCATGGAATTCCTTAATTATTTCCTCCTGTCTATCAGGATCTGAAATGGACACAACTCTATGATTAGCTAGATAGACCAAGATGTTTGTTCCCTTAAAGATAAAACGAATCATAGCTCGGAACTGTTGGTTTTCTTCGCTATCTGGGAGCTCTTGTATGAGGACTTTAGTGGTATTGGAGCTAGCTAATTCTTGTTGTAAGTTAACTAGTAAGGAGAATATTAGCTTCCCATCTACAGGTTCTGTTATCCGATCCTTGTACGTGACAAAATAAATAGAGATTTTATTTAGAGCAACCTTTTCAATTTTCTTCTTATTAGGTATGTTCTTAAAGTTTTCCAATGCGGATGGATAAGGAAATTGGTCTAAGTGTCTGAAATCCTGAGTGACGAAAAACACTGCAGTTTCTAAGGTTTGCGACCTCATGATTGATTTGACTTCCTTGTTTATTTCTAGCACGCGAGAGTTGACAATGACTGAGGTTTGTTGGCTCTTGCAAAACTGATCAAAACTGTTTATGCTATCAAGATTGCGGGACGAGTCAGCAAGTGGACAGTGACCCGTTGTTTGCATTACGAGGTGATTATCCCCGGTACTCGGTATGGTAGGTTTCCCAACGCTGGAGTCGCTTAGCCTTGAAAGGAAATCGGCCGGGTTATTAACTCCCTTTCGGTAAATAATTTCGTAATCGTATTTCGAAAGTTCGACCGACCAACGAAACAATCGACTGTTCTGGTCCTTATGATTGAATAACCACGTCAACGGACGATGATCCGTATAAATTTTTACGTGTCGACCGAATACATATGGGTAAAAATGATTTAAACCCCAAACAATAGCGTAACATTCCCTGTCTATTGTAGACCATTTACTCTCGGCTGCCGTAAGCGTTTTTGAAGCATATGCAATAGGTGAATCTTTTCCTACTGGCCCTTGGGAAAGAATAGATCCAATGGCAAATGAACTGGAATCTGTAGCGAGATTAAAGTCCTGTGAGAAGTCTGGGTACTTTAGTAAAGGTGGCTTTATCAAACATTCTTTAAGCTGTTCAAACGCAGCTTGTTCTTGGCTAGTCCACCTGAAGGTTACATCCTTTTTTGTAAGCCTTGTGAGTGGCAGTGCAATTTCGGCAAAATTTTTAACGAACTTTCTATAATATGAGGCAAAAGCAACGAAAGATTTAACTTCCTTTACATTTTTCGGCGGGCCTACCTGTCGCAGAACTTCTATCTTTGACTCGTCGGGTAGTACACCCTTATCCGATATATTGTGACCCAAATATGTCACTTCCTTCCTAAGATAGCTACATTTCTGCGGGGAAATTCTGAGTTGAAATTTTCTCATTGCCCCGAAAAGTGACCTAATGTCTTCGATGTGTCTTTTCAAGTCCGGCGAGTAGACAATGACATCATCCAGATATGCAAATGCCCTGATACCTTTTTTAGCGCTTAGTACCATGGACATGGCGCGGGCCATAGTGGCAGGCGCTCCCTTAAGCCCGAACGGCATTTTGAGAAACTCCCAGTGGGAATTCCCTGAACTGAACGCTGTTTTATTAACATCCCTTGGATCAACCCTAACTTGGTGAAAAGCCGATGCTAGGTCTATTGTTGTGAAATACCTGGAATTTCCTAATGAATCCAGTATATCTGATATGTTTGGAATAGGGAAAGATTGACCTACCGTGACTTGATTCAACTTGCGGTAGTCAATACAAATTCTTACGTCTACTTTTCCCGTCACTGGGTTAGGTTTCTTTGGGACTACTACGAGTGGAAAATTATAGCCAGAAAAGGATTGCCTTATGATTCCCTGTTCTTCCATTTCTGTAAGCTGCCTTTCCACCTCGTCCTTATAAACGTGGGGAATTCGGTATGGCCTAACATGAATTGGTTCTTCTGACTGGGTGACGATTCGGTGAGTTATGCCAGGAATAGTAGAGAGACTATCCCCTGGTAGAAAATAAAGGTCGTTAAAATCGTAAATAACGTGTAATATCGCCTCCTTTTCAGTAGGAGTCAATGAGTCCAATTGGCTAAGCTCTTCAATTTGCTTTAGCCTCGAACTATCCGAATTTTGAGTAAATAGGACATCCTTAGTTAGACATTGGAGATCTCTCACCGGTAGACAAGAGTGAAGCTCTAATGTAGGTATTTCTACAGTTTGCTCCTTTTCACTTGTGTTTAGTAAGAGGACTCGGCATTTTCCATTTACGGGCATCACTAAAGCATTTGGGCACATGACGTGTTCTGAGGGTTGAACCCGCTGTATGTAAAACACAGTGCCCCTTGTAGAATTAAAGATTACGGGCGAGGAACATTTGATTTCCTGCACAGACTCAGATCGTGGAGGGAGAATGAGTTTAGTTTTTTGATGTGGGTTGAACAAAGCGAATGAGATATTTCCTATGCTGAGGGATTCCGTATTGTAATCAATCACAGCCGTTAAGGTCGTAAGAAAATCATTTCCGATAAGACCTTCAGCCGGGATAGGAAAATCGGGCTCAACTACATGAAAAATGTAATCTAGTCCGAGTAACCCGTATGCATCTTCTAAGTGCAAATTGATAACTCCAGAAGTAAGTAATTTCGTTCCCGAGATGCCTGTTAGCTGTACCTTCTGAGTTTTATCAATACTATGAATGTCTAGAAAACCCGCATCACCTTTGATCAAAGAACAATCCGCTCCACTGTCAACTATAAAGGTACATTCGCGACCGTTGATAGTGAATTTGATGGCTTTGATGGAGCTAGAATTGTTAATGTTTAGGACTTCTGGGGATATTTGTAATATCGATTCCCTGGGGGGTTTTCCGAGGCTCTGATGTGAAAAAAATTATTACGCGGAGTTGATTCAACCCGCTGTCTGTTACGACATGTTGATAGATCATGACCATTAATTTTACAGTGTGGACAATATCTATTTTCAGCAAACCTGCTCCTACCTTCATTGGAACTAGGTCTCTGATTTGCGTCATTCCGAACTCCACGGGGCATAAAGTCACGCGATCCCGAGGGTTGACTAAAACGGTTAAATCCTCCATCATTAACTGGTCTGGGACCGTTGCTGAAATTTGGCCTTGGTCCGCTGTTGAAGTTGCTAAAAATCCCATTGTTGTAGCTTTTATTTTGACCATTATTAAAGTTTCCATTACTCCTAAGCTGGAAATTTGGGTTCCCGATATACCTACCTCCGTTATTGGGGTAGTTTGGTTTTCGGAAGGGTACTTGATGATTTGTTCCAAAATTCCCTCTAGTTTGGACGTTAGGTAACCCGTTGAGGTGTGGAGACCTAAATAATTCCCGCCTAGAGTTATTTTCTCTGTCTTCAGTGATAGCTAATCCTATAGCTTCTTCTAAAGTATCTGGGTTTCTAGCTTTAAGGAGTATCGAGAGTGAATCCCTTAATCCACTTATAAAGATATTTTTTGCTTGGATACGAATTTGTTCTTCGTGCGTGCGGTGGAATCGAGCTTCCACGGTTGCGGTTACGCAATCGATGAGTTTGTATAAGTGGCCTTCTAATCGCTCCGAAAATTGTACAACACTTTCGCTATGTCCTTGTCGACAAGCGTAAAATAAGGTTTCCAAACGCTGACGGGACTGTTTGTCTCCAAACAGTTCGGTCAGATGTCTTTTGAGTTCACTATAATCAGTGAATTCCCTGAATTTGGTAGCCTGATAAGCTTTATCGGTTAGCTTTAGTTTAATTAGCTCGAATAGGATCGGTTTTTCTGCTTGATCTACTAATCTCATTGCCGCGTCGCACGTAGAAAGAAATTCGTCCAGTTTTCCTTTAGTTCCATCAAAAGAACGGAGCTGTTTTTCTAACGTTTTAGCATTTAATGTAGCCATAGCTCTTCTGGCAAGGGGCTGGGGTACGGGAGCTGTAACGGAACCTAGTGGTACTGAACTAGGCGAAGAGCTAAGAGCTGTAAGTGCTAATGGGGGATTTGACGTAGTAACAGTGGTGGTAGCTGTAGTGGAGGCAGTAACAGTAATAGGCGTATTATTCATTGAGCGAGTAACTGGCATTAGATGCTCATTAGGCTAACCACATAGAAGAAAATTCCCCAAAAAAAAAATTCTAATACCTTAAATTCATTTAGACAGGAAATACCTAGTGTGTCACTTGAGGACTAAGTGCACAATGTGAATCAAATGGCGATTATATGATGGTAACAAAATATATCAATATGTAATAATAATAAGAATCAGACTCACGATAGTAATTTACTAGCGACTCCCGCAGGTGGCTTCGTCCTAGGGCGCGTACGGGTAGCTGTAGTCGACTCCCGCAGGTGGCTTCGTCCTCTAGGGCGCGTACGGTGCGCGAAACTTCGGTAATCGCAGGTGGCTTCGTCCTAAGGGGCGCTTACGGGTAGCTGTAGTTGACTCCCGCAGGTGGCTTCGTCCTCCTTATACGCGTACGATTCCGGTATGATTGCAATCAGGGATCTTCTTTGACCCTATTTAACGTTGAGCTCAGGGTGGTACCAATTCCCAAAGTTTTCTAACGGGAGGTCCTCGAACGAACGTCGTTCTCCCGGAGCCCAGTACGGCGTCTATCCGAGACCGCTATCTCTACGCTGCGTTACTCTGCCCTCGCTGTGATCTTCCTCTTCGGGACTTCGTCAATTTTTTCTACGATGCGTGACGTAGCCCGACTGGCCAGGTCAGTTATATCACGACGTAATGCGAGATGTAGTCGCTGGTGTGTAAGGTCAGGGTCGGAAGGCTGACTCGGAATATTCCGCTGACTTCCGATAAACCGACGGCTCGCTCGGCGGTCCTGTTGATTCAGCACGTTCCGCAGGGGTCGAATGATGATATCGCGAGAGAGAAAAAAGAAAAAAATCGTTTTCTTTTCCCAATGGTGTGGCGTCGAATAATTGAGATAATGTTCCCAGCGAGATCAACGAATAATATTCGAAGAAGAGAGAAAAAAAATTTTGTAAGATGCGATAGATTTGAAGAGCTTGATGAATTGAGCGAAGTTTTTTTTTCCCTTTTTTAATTGAGGAAGATCCCACTTCTGACACCAAAATTTCTATGTCGTATCCCAAGCTGGGCACGGCACGGATTGACTCGAACGCAG
The DNA here is from genome assembly GCA_037159825.1 of Tupiocoris notatus. NCBI lineage: Eukaryota > Metazoa > Arthropoda > Insecta > Hemiptera > Miridae > Tupiocoris > Tupiocoris notatus. The sequence continues at coordinate 439,800 of JASJUZ010000405.1, read as the reverse complement.
GGCGGAACTAGGGATTCGAATCCACAAGCAGAGTGACAGAGTGACGATGTAATTGATAAATGACTTACAAATGGTCAGCAGCGTAGCATCGGATCGACGGGCGTACTAGAACTGACTTACGAGTCCAATAAAATGTGTATATATCCGCTCGGGGTCCGTCCGAGAGGCGGATCGGATCGCAAACAAAACTGACAAACAAGATTGGGCAACATCCAAGGAAAATTTCTCCGACTGCCGAGGCCAATGCTCGCTACTGTGAAAAACAATCAATTATCGGTTGACCTTTGGAATGAGATTCCTTATAACATATGACAAACCCTTGCCGCCTTCTCCCCAGGCATCTATGTTGCAGATGCGAAACTTCCTCGTACCGACGAAAAGTAGGTCTGCTCCGATTGCTCCGCCGACCTCCGAAAATAGGGGAAAAAAGGCCATCCCCAAAGCATTACGATATGATGGTAATACCGAGGGGTCATTCGCCGACGAAACTCGGCCTCAATTTTGGGGAACTACCCGCAGGTATATAATCTGAGTCCGGAAAACCTTAACCTCACCTATGAGAGAACTGCAGGGCACGAAGGTTGGTTCTTATTTGGAGCGGACAAATATTGAGGACCTCTTGGAATGTGCTTGAAGCAGTCAATATCCGAGATACCCTCCGTTCCCTGATATCCTGCGGTTTCAATACCTGCGCCTCCTATACCCTGGGCTCATATTGCTCCTACCGTGCCTTTGCATTGCAAACATTTTTGATGACTCGTATTCCCCTCAGGTCGTGCCCCGCCGTCGTTTTCCTCGCTTTTTACCATCCCTCCGACCGGTAAAATCGTCTGCAATAGTCGCCGTGAAATTCACAACATCCGGTTCTGAACTCGAAATGCGTGCAATGTTGTTTCGGAAAACAACGCTGAAGAGTATTAGATCGAAAGTTTTCATTCCCAAAAACCTTCCCTCCACAATGAGGGGAATTCCAAAATAAGACGACTTGATCGAAATTTCAATACCTAACACAAACTGCTTCAGAGTTATAAGAGTTAAAAAACTATGTTGTTTATTGTGTTTTTACCAGTCATAAAAGTCTTGAAAAGTGTTTTGATTGTGCAGAGCCTTGAAATATTCTTCATGGCAACCAGATTGACAGTTGATTTGTTTTATTGGCTCGCAAACCGTGTAGTTCCATGCCACGAGCTTCTTAGTGGGTAGGTATCTTCTATCGGCTTCAAAATCAATATATTTGGACGCTAAGGGTCTTGAATAATTGTAACCATGAGCGAATGAAACTTGAGCTCTGGCGATACATTTTTAGGTGTCGTTGCCATAAAAATGATCTCATTTTACAAAACTTGGCTTTTATTGTAAGGCTCACATACTTCAATGCATTAGCAACCTAATACGTACGTTTTTCTATTTTGGGTCTCTCTTCAACTATACCGAAAAATTCAGATTTTAATTTGGAAAAACTAAGAAAAATAAAAATGATTAAAATTACAATAGTTGCTACGGAGTTTTCCCCTATAGTTACCAATCTGTTTTTCGGTGGGAACGTTAAAAAATGTTCGGTATAATTACTATCACAAATGGATAGTCTTCTGAAATCATTATTGAGGCGAAGGAATAATAAACCATCGCTCAATCATTTGCAGCGTTTTTTTTTCAATCCATTATTTTTTCAAAAAATATATTTCTAAAAATATTTTTAGCTCAATCGATGAAATTTATTCTCACGTATCGCTGAAGTTCAAAAGTCGAAAATCGTGAGTTCGTGTTTCAAAATCTATTGTTCAGAATTTGTAATGTTGAGAAGGAAACAAGATGAAATGTATTATTTTTACTTCGAGCGAAGTATCGTCATATGTGACACCAATTGCTGAACGAGTTAGAGCTAAAATTAAAATTTTTCACGTATTTTGTATGATGGTGCTGAAAGCTTAATAAAATCCATTGTTGTCGGTCGATTTTGCGCGTGTATTTCGAATCCGTTTTATTCACCTTCCTTGCGCTTATGTCGTCGATACGGCGCGCGGTTAGCGTGAAACCAATGCAGCTGTCGCAATGTAGCGGTATATCATGACTCTGTCTTCACCGTGGAGCCTTCCTGGACCATCTAATATTGAACGTTACGGCCAGTAGGAATTTTTCTTCTCGTCGATCGTTAGAGACATCTGCCGCCTGGCCCGCTCCGTATCAAGTATTCCTCTTATACGAGCCCCTTAGCGGCCGAGGCCCAATAAATATTGCGTGAGCGGATAGAATTCGAGTGTAACCGCTTCGACGGGATGTCTTGCTTTATCCTGAGACATGATTCTAAGTATGTCGTCGAGTTATGGTATCGGTGAAATATAATCAATCGCCATCTCCTTCGCTCGGTTAGCTATAGTTGTCCCCCGGAGAATGAAATGAATAGAATTACCAAGATCTTTTGAAAGTTTCAAACAAATTCTGATCTACGACATCGATTGGTTGTGCTTTTTTCAAAACCACAATTTGACATGGGAAACAGAAAACCTATTTTTTCGGGCGCCAACTATTTTACGGTTCAAATGAAATTAGAGAGTAGGAATAGTTAGTGGTTGGTGGATGACTCGATTACAGTCTCAAAACCCGATGTTTTCATGTTCTAATTTCACCCTCGATTAATTTTTTTTTCGCGAATCGGTAGGAAATTTGAGAAAATGGATCCACTTCAACTCGTTCAGGTTCAACTTTCAATCTAGAAACAAGAGCTCGTGGAAAGCTGGAACAAATCGACCCGCACCGACTCGGCTCGGAGAAATGACCAGAACTGGGTCTGGGCCTTGCAATGAAGAGGAGTCCTGCCACTGACAGTACAATTAAAAAGATGATTCAAGAGGGTACCCCGTCCATTTGCCCGTTTCACTGCCACTTAACCGTTTCGCCTATCTCCTCCCTCTCTTGGCTCTTTCTGCAATCCCTGAGATGAAGCATTCTTTCCTACTTCCGTTTCCCCCTCCGTTTTCAAAAAAGGAGCCCATTTCCACAACCTATTGTGCTTGTGAATTTCGAGCTACCTCCGTCAAAATCGCGGCTCCAATCATTTTCACGCGACCGAGTTTTTCAACTTGAGTATATCATAAATTATACTTTGAGTAATTGTGATAGCTTTTCGCACGATTAAAACCAGCCTCAAACCAGTACTAACTCGGAAATCGCCTGGGGAAAAAAATATTCTTCTCTTTAGATTATTCGTCTCGTTGTGGACCAAATGTTGAGCCCCATGTTTACATATGTTTACATAATAGTAAATAGAAGGATTCGTCCTAAAATCTGGAATCGGGGCGATGTTAATTTGAAACGATTTTAATAGTACAAAAAAAAATTTTTTTTTTTTATTCAAGTGTCCGTGTGTCTGTGGTCAAAAACTGACCATAGTCGTAATATCTCCAGACAACATCCATCTAATTCGATGTAATTTTCAGGAAATAATGTTCTTCCAGTGAATATGCAAAGTTGTCCGCTCTTGAAATTCAGATAATACACAGTTCTTTCAAGATATTAGCGTTCAGTTTTTTTTTTCAAATTAGGTTTTTAAAGAGCACAAAAATTGTTTAGTTTAAACGCTTATTGTTTTTATCGTATGGTTCACCCAGCGTAAACCACTTAACTCACGCATTTCGTGCGTTTTTCATTCGCGGGCCTCCTGACCATAAACATGGTTCAATTTTCATAAGATTTGCCTTCAATAATTCAACTGTTTGAAAAGCCTTCCAATTTTGATTTTGAATGTGAACGATGTATTAAATAGACTCTATTAATTTATAATCAATAGTTCCTTATATTATGTAGGTGTTTTTTATTTAATTTTGCTTTGTTCCTTTTTGAAAAACATCGCAAGTGGTCCAAAAAAATCAGTTTTCTAACTCACAAGAACCGAAATTCAACCGAGCTTTATTAGTTTTCCCTAAATATCGGCTGTTTAAAAACGCATGAGTCTTCATTTAGACGCCACACACACGTGCATGGCAAAAAGTTAAAAAAACATTTTTTCAACAGCGCCACAGAAATTATTTTCCGTAAATCGAGCTCCGAACCGGCCAACATTTTGACTCCTCTGGAACTGTGAAAAAGTAAAGTTTTTTTCGCGATTATGTCCTCTCGCCTCGTTTTGCTTCGAATAAGCAATTTTATCGAAATTTCCTTCGCGTGGAAACGTTTCTCGACCCGCAGAAAATGTCGGCCATCCTACGTCTATCGACGAAAGGTTTTGTGGCTTGATTAGAATTGATCGTCTGATCGCCACGTCGTCTGTCGTCTCCCACGCAAACGCATACTCTCCCGGTAGGACTCCCGCGCTCCCGGAAGCGACGTCATCATTTATATTCCGAGGATCATCATTAGTGGACCAGGTGAGAATAACCGTAAGTGTAGAGGTGAACTTCTTTGGCGTTTGAACATTTCTGTCGTGCGCGTCTTGTGTGAACGGACGATAACGCGCAGTTCCGCTCGCGACAGGTCATTGATTTATTTATTTAACTTCGTTTGAAAGGATTGGAAGGAAAGCGAAATGAAGCCCGTGAAACCGAGGTCTTTTCAATTTTTCATTAAATCTGTGGCTAGATAGCAAGCTTTTAATTTTTCCCCCCTGAATCCCTATTTCCACAAAACAGAGGGTATTCTAAGTAACTGCATGAATCAAAGTCTGTAAAATAATTTATTTATTTCGTAGAACCGGCATAACGCCCAAATATTACAACGAAATTAAACAATATATGGAATCGCAGCGCCAAAAAGTTGAAAAAATGAAAGTTGACTATTGAGTAATAAATAACATCAGGAAAAAATAAACATGGGTTCAAAATCAGAATGTGGCAGAGGAGAAAACAGATTTGATTGTAGGTAATGGTGTAGCGAAAAATTCCATTTCTGGGATTATCAAAACTCAAATCTAAAGATCTCAAGATCTTACTATCTCTCAATCTTTTAATTTCAAAATATTTATCTCTAATCTCTATTAATCTCTACAATCTCTAAATCTTGCATTTCTCAATCTCCCAATCTTTTCATCTCTATTTATGTCATATATAAATTTCTTGATTCCGTGGTTGGTCGTTTCTGTTCGACGACTCAAACATGAAGCTGCTGTTTGAGCTACACATACCTTTTTTCTCATAGTCACTAGCTATAGCCTCGCTGCGCTCCAGCGCGTCAAACTTTTTACTTTTCTTTCTTTCTCTAAAAGCTTCAGGAATTTTTCGCCATGTCTTTCAGAGGTAAGCAGGTTGTTGCATTTTTCGTTGCTTTTTTTTTCTAAAAAAATAATTATTGATAGTTACGGCTTAGAATAGGAAAAATCTTTGGTTTACCACTGTCCGTGTCTTTTTGGGATGCTGGTTTTCACTTTCTCCTCGACATGTTATTAGAACCTCCCGAGTCAAAAAGCCCAAAACTCTCACACATTTCTACATAATCTGATTCCGCGTTATTCGTTTAACAACAAGATTTTCCGAAACGCCGCCATTCCGAACATCCGAGCAACGGTAAACCTTCGGCTCGCTCAGCTCTCGATTTTGTTTTTCATTTGCATTTTCCCCTTATACGCCATCGGCAGCTTTGAAAGGTTAATGTTTCGCGGAAAACATCAGTCTCTTCTTTCAACGTAGCAGCCAGGATTCGAAGCGGTTGGATGGATCTAAAAAAATACCGAACGAAAGGGCATAAAAGTCGAGAGATGGAGATAAAAAGTTGAAAAAAAAAAAAAAAAAAACATTAAATAATCTCTTGAAAGTAAAATCCTCTTCGGGGCGGTGGGGTATTATTGTTTGGCGAATTCACTCGAAAGCATTTTGCTCCCTTTTCAATCCGTTGTTCAAAAATGTTCATTCACCGCGATCCACGGATTCGATGTAATATAAACGCGCCTATAGGAAAACGTTTTTCACTTTTTTCCCTATAAATGCATATTGATTCTTCGTACATAAGAGGGAGGGAAATGTTAACGCTTTTTCTGCTGTTTTATCTACTGTTCCAATGATGAGTTTCACTAATTCTATCTGCTAGTGAAATAACTAGTGCCAGTTTTAATGATTTAAATGTTTCGTACCTATTATACAATAAATAAATAATACATAAACTAATTAATAATGATAATAATAATAATAAACAAAAACGCTGCAAATGATTGTACAGTGGTTTATTATTATTTCGCTTCAATATTGATTTAAGAAGACTATCCATTTTTGTCATTTTAAGTTATTCCGAACATTTTTGAACGTTCCCACCGAAAAACAGATGGTAACTATAGGGGAAAACTCCGTAGCAACTATTGTAATTTTAATCATTTTTATTTTTCTTAATTTCCTAATTAAAACCTAACCTTATTGCCTAACGATACTGCTGGAGAGAGTGTTTGATGACCTTTCCAATGAGTATAGAACGATTTTTATAGCTCCAAGAACTCTCGAGTTATACCCTCATGTCAAATTTCTGAAAATCTCCCAAATTCGGCACAAAAGCTGTGATAACTCGCGAACCAATGAAGCTATCGACCCGGCGATGGTCTCATTCGATTCAGCGTCCAAAAATCTATATAATTTGATACCACGTACACATTTTTCTAAAAAACCTTGGAAAATATGAATTTTCTCCCCCTCAAAACCCCCAAAAATACCCTTAAAATTGAGCTAGCAAGTTGGTTCAAGAATTGGGCCGTCGTAGGACCGAGATTGATTTTTGATGAAAATTTCAAATTTTTAGCTCTTATAGTTTGGCCGGAAAACTGCTAACGGCGTACGGCGTACGGCGGACGGACAGAATTTTTTTTATTGGATATTCGGATTCTACATGCCTTGAAACGGAAAACATCAAATTTTGAGGGGGGGTTATAAATTTTTTTTTCTTGGGCGATTACAATGGTTTATTATTGAATAATAAACCAAAATGATTTTACTAATTGGATGTACCTGTACTAAATGAAGTTTCCATTCACCGCAGTTACTTAAGTTACATTAATATCCCGCGTATTTTCCGCGTCAAAGAAACCAGTTACCATTTCCATTCACTCTTCGCATTGTATTTCCGTCTGTTTCAACCCGTTCAAAGATGTTTTCCGGATATACTCGACCGCTAGCTCGTTCGTCTGCCATCGGACAATGGGAAAGATAAAAGCCCTGATTTTATATCTTTCGGCCATTAGTTGAGCAGAAGGGTGCTTGAGAGCCTGATATTCGGCACAGCAAGGTCTTCATTTAGTAGATAATGGAAGAGCCAAGGAAACACAAAGGATGGCCGGGACGACGGTGAAATGAGGAAGATAAGTAATTCCCTTCATTGTCAGAGGCACTCGTCTCTCGTTATTAGAGATGGAACCGACTCGGCGAGATCAGAATGTTCGAATTGTTGGTTCGATTTATTTTTCCGATAATTGAGTCGAAACGGCGAAATATCCCCTATGTTCATAATAAATACAATAATTGTGAAATATGTACGTAAGATGGTAATTTAAAAAACGATAATTTAATAAAAAATTAAAAATAGTAATTTTAAAAACAGAAGGGAGTACGAACATTTGGATGTTTTCGCACGGGGTTTAGAAACTGGCAAACTTGATTGGAACTAAGAAAGCCTATTTAAACAATCACACAATAGGAAGTTTTTGCTTCTACCGGGGTTTTTCAACGGTGCCCGTAGAGCGTATTGGTTTCTTTGCTAAATCATACTCATACCGTCATAATTATGAGCCGTGAATTTTTGTTTCTATAGAAACGTATAATTTTACAAACTAACCAAAACTCCCCACGGCTACCGTGGAAAACACCGGTGAAAGCAGAAACGCCCTAATACGCCCATTTACTACGCGAACATAAAAGTAAAAATTCGATTATCGTTAATTTATTATCTCTCTGCTTCAATAGTGATATAGGAAGACCATCCATTTATCAGACTAACAATTCTGAACGTTTGTGAACGTTTCCATCAAAAAAGAAATTGGTCACTATCAGGGGAAAACCCTATAGTAATTTTAATCATTATTATTTTTCAAATTAAAAGTTAAATTTTTACAGCTCGAAAATTCTCGAGGTTACAATTTCATGCCAAATTTTTTCAAATCTCCCAAATTCTACACAAAAGCTGCGATAGCTCGAGAACCATTAAAGCTATAGACCCACGATGGTTTCATCCGATTCAGCGTCCAAAAATTTATAGAAATTGATAACAAGTACACCTCTTTCTGAAAAAATTGGCTAATACGAATTTTATTCCCCAAAAATAGCCTTAAACGCGAAATTGAGGTAGCATAAATTGTAAGAATTCAGCTTTTTTATTTGTATTAGATAAGTACTGGCGATCTTAGATTTTGAAAAGGAAAGTTTGAATTGGTACCAACTGAAGTACAGCATCTAGTCTTGTCTTTTGAGTAAAATAAATAGTTACCTACCTGGTTTCTTAATTATAATTTAAAAAAATCCAAAGTAATTGCTCGTAATTATCTGAAAAGTGCCCCTGACGCGTGGATGTCGACTATTGGTACATTGCCCCTGTCGACTACTGGCAAATTTTCTTTACGACCTGTCAACTACTGGGACTGAAAAAAAACCTCGTTTTTCTCTTCGAAAAAAATGAATTTTAATAAAAATTCTCTATGCCCCTGATCAAGAAGAACCTAATGCATACCATGAGAAGGTTTATCGCGAGAAAAATTTTTTTGTCGATAATTTCGTTAAGGTGTCGACTACATACTGGTACGTTTACCTTAACAATTTTCGAAAAATCACCTCAATCGCAGTTTTAACCCCCGTGTTTTGGGATGTCCCGTGGAATTCGCAATCTTGAACGTTGCGAGAAAGACAATTCCGTTTTCTTTTGACGTAAAACGGAGAACGGATGCGATGATAGAATGTATACAATTCCGAAGTCACGTAAAGGCCCGCCGGCGGAGAATAGCGCTTTGAAAGAAGTTGGCTTCGTTAGCGATAAAATGAGACCTGCCCCAAAGAATATTGGATCGGATAAAGCCATACAAATGTGCGTAGCTGCCATAGGTTGGGAGAGAAGGAAGTTGAGTTTGTCGACTATGAAGTCGGACTGCTTGTACTTACTCTCTACAAACCTACGACTATTTACTTTTCTTCTATCGAATCAACCGATTGTCTGAGAAAAAAACAGTTTGTTGACTTCAATTTTCTTTTCCGCTCTCTTTCGACATCGAAGAACACCTTCGTCGTTCGTTCTTGGAAAAAACAACTTGGGAGTAATCTGACACTACCGTTGAATGTAATTGCAATTACGAGTGGAGAATAATGTAATTGAAATCCAGAGAAGTAGTTGAATATCTACCTTTGAAATGACAATTCGTTCGGCGGGAATTACCTCTAATACAGTTCACTTGGAAGACGAAATAAAGGTAAAAACGCTGCAAATGGTTGTACAGTGATTTATTATTCCTTTGCTACAATAATAATGTAAGAAGACCATCCGTTTGTGATGAAAACTTGTCGGAAATGTGTGAACGTTTCCACCTAACAGATGGGTAACTATAAGGAAAAACTCCGTAGCAATTACAATCATTTTAATTTTTTCTTAATTTTCAAACTAAAAGTTAGATTGTTCGCCAAACGGTACAGATTAAGAGAGTTTGAAGAGCATTTCAACGACTATAGAACGACTTAGAACACTTTTTTATACTTTTTAATTTTCAAACTAAAAGCTAAAATATTCCCCTAAAGGTTCAGCTGAAGAGAGTGTTTGACTATCATACCAACGAGTATAGAGCGGTTTTTATAGCTCCAGAAATTTTCGAGATTACACCTTCATGACAAATTTTGAAAATCTCCCAAATTCTACACAAAAGCTGCGATAACTCGAGAACCATTAAAGCTATCGACCCCGCAATGGTCTTATTCGATTCAGCGTCCAAAAATCTAAAGAAATTGACACCAAATTCACCTTTTTCTGCACAACGTTGAAAATATAAATTTTCTCCCCCTGAAATACTCTTAAGAGAAATTGAGGTAGCGTTTTGGTTAAAGAATTGAGCCATTGTCGGGCCAAAATTGATTTTGGTGAATATTGCATGAAAAGTCGACAATTTTTTCTTTTTGGACATTCGGATTCTACGTACCTTGAAACGTAAAACATCAAATTTTGAGGAAGGGTCAGACAATTTTTTTTCTCTTTATTTTGGCGACTACAGTGGATCATTATTGAAAAATGGCCCAAAAATCTCTGGCTGAAGGAATTCGCCTAATTTTGGAACACTCGCGTAAAGATGTTAGCGCTATCGATTAAAGGCAATTTTAGTTTCAAATTCCGCCTCCAAGCCTGTTTCTGTTGAAGGTGCTCAAGCTATTCCCTTTGAATAGAATAATCAACTAACCGTCGACCGCCAGTATTGAATTACTCCTCTTGTAACTGACCTCCAAGTTAAGAACAATTGAAATGAGCGAATTCATCTCTGATTTCCGTCGCGAGTCTTGAAATTTTAGGACCTCCGAGGGCTTGGGGAAATAATAGCACGGAAACCCTACAGCTCAACTTACTATCTCATTGTCGACGAAGTTAGATCCGACAATGTGGTTCAACTTGCGTTCTGGCGAAGTTACCTTTTGTCGAGTCGTATTCATCAAAACAATTTTACAGTCGTAGGCGGTTCGAGTGAATGTAAATATGTTAGAGAAACGGTGGTCCAATTATGTTCATCACAATCACGTTTTAAAAAAATCTCCATTGGTTGGTGATTCACTTGAAAACTTCTTTTTATAGATTAAAATAACATTTTCAAAAAGCAATAAAAAATACTTTTGTTTGCGAGGAGTGTGTCCGGGCTCGATGAGACGAAAGGAATATTATGAAGAACCCGTTGTTTTGTCATTCACCCCTCAATTCAAAAATTTTAGAAAATTTTGTTTGTACTATAATAATACTTGCAGTATAGTACAGTGTTGGTTTTCCTTTGCAGGCTGTCGAAACAGTCGCTTCTTCTATCTTTCTTACAATGGCTCGTCAATTTCTAACTGTTTTCGGGCATTTCAGCGTTTTCAAGATTTACCAACATTTCACAAACGGCGGCTTCCTTCTCACGGAGCTAAATTACATTACGCGTCGTAATTCCAGCTAACTTCCACGTAACTATCGTTCTCAAAAGAGGGTGAGCCTAATGCTGAGCACGGCAAAGCTGTCGCCTTTGTAATTTGTGGAACGAGCTAGGAGCACATCTTCATACTTATACTTAAGATTTGCTAACTACGTTCATCAACGATATTACCACGCTCTACAACTTCAAGAATAATTGATCCCACGCACGGCCTTGACGTAAATTTCTGACGATAAGAGGGGCTAATTCTTTTTCATCAGCGACTTTTTTCAATGCAGTCAACTTCTAAAACATTCGCGTTAAAAAAAAAAAAAAAAAATCAGCGGCAACAACTAATTTTAACGGTTTCCTTTTCGATGGTAATTACGTGAGACTTTATTAATGTATTTTACTACTCGTATTGAGATGAGTGCTTCCTGATTGATTGCCCTCCCCCCCTGTAATATAAAAAAATAATTATTTAAACCGTTTCTCAAATTATTGAAAGTCTTTCCATCTCTCTTTCAATCGCCAATGGTATGGCCGCTTTTTGGAGTCGGCGACTCTCTTGCAGAACGACTACACTTGCTCACCAAAATTAAATATTATATAAAAATGATCTCTTGATCTCTGATGGACAAATGGAAACACGGAGATGATGGATAGTGATAAATTAGAATTAACGATTACCTATGCAATAAATTAGATGGAATAAGGTTGAGTCTTATCATACTGCAGCAACTTTTGGAACTGAGAACGCAATGTTTGAATGAGTTACGATGGAGTAATTAAGTTTGACTTCGAATATTTTTGTTTCTTCAACGTTTATAGCAAACTGTAACGATCTACAACGGAAGTAGACCTAAATCATCGACAAATCGGAAATAGTTTTTAAGAAACGCATCACAACCATCGTCAAATTGAACTCGGTGAAAACCGACGCTCTGTTCAATCATCATAAAAACGCATTATAATTGTATTCAAGCGAATTCATATTCGATTATTATGATTTAGAGACTGACGAGTTGGCTCCGGCACCAAAAAGTGGCAATGGAACATGATTTCACAAAATGTTTTCTTAAAATACGGTTTGAAAAGTATTTAGTGTTGTCCAACTGGACACTCAAATGTTAACAGTAATGCTAATTTAGCAGCTGAGTATACTACGTACGTAAATCAGGGTTTTTCCCAGCATTATTGGAAAATTCTTGTTCAGTACTTCCAAGCACAAGAACGACAGTATTTTTCTCACGACGTGGTAGGGAATGCTCAAAAAACCTCAAACAATGAAAATCTGTATCACGTTTTTCATTTAATTTTCTTCTCTACATGCCATATAATCGATTCGAACGTAAAGTTGAGCTAGGCCCTCAAAGGCAAGTAGGTTAAAAACAAGATGACGTCAAGAACAATAAAATTTAGCGATTTTTCTAGATGTTCTATGCTTGCAAAGTCAGAAGTTGCTCTTTTCGAAAAAATCACGTTTTCTGGATTTGACTCCCTTGATTACACGGGCAACTCAGTCCGGAAGAAACTCGCAAGTCAACTTAAGTAACTCCCCTTTTTGAAGTTGGTTAAAAATGCCAGGTTTTTTATTCTACTTTATCATTGATGCCAGACGTTTGACACAGAGATTTCAATTATATTTTTCCGGGGAAATAAACTTATGCTCCGATCATTGAAGTTGAATTCTAAACCCTGCAAATACATTTTTTTAGATTATTTTACACATTTATTTATTTATTTCTTTTTAAGAAAAAACGACCGCTGTTTTCGATAAAGAGAAAATAACTGGCGAGGTCTTTTTTCACTATTCTTTGGCGGCTCTTCTAAATGAATTTCTCCCGTTCCGAATCGCCCCCGGTGGTAGTAACAATCAACTTTTTCCTTCCATTCAGTAATTGGGGAAAGAAAACTCGGTGAGGGCGAGGTGCTAAAAACTAAAAGAAAAGTCCGCCCTCTTCTTTTCCCCGCTGGCCGGAAAACTTTACAATAACGATTAGGACAATTTCTTTCAGTGACAAGGCCCTTACCTCCAGGGCCGACCTAGGGCGTTTCTCGGCGAGTTTCATCCTTAACTCCAGAAGCTGCGTTAGAACGAACCGGTCGAGGAAAAACTTTCCCACCGAAAGAAGGAGTGAAGTTTTTATTGCGTCGTGCAGCATTCTTAGCCGGAGGTAGAGAAACAAGACCGAGTTACTTTTGCCTACTAGATGAAGACCGAGTAAAGATGAAACGAGTGCGAATGAATAGAAAAGGAGGAAAACGTGAGGAAGAGCCGGAAGATGGGGGACGAAGGAAAGTGGAAGATAGTGCATCCCCGTTCCCATTTTCTTATAAAAAAAAATAAAAAAAAATAAAAATGATATGCCTGCGAATTAAATTACATTCGTATTGTGATTTATTCAACCGCATCTTTTATTACAAGAGAAATTTCTCTGATATCCCATTTTATAATAATACTAGTTCGACAAGCTAGCAGCACGAGTTTTTGTAATTGAAAAATAAAGACACAGTTGACTGTCTCAAAGCTGGCCATACATGAACGTTCATTTCCTTAGAAAATCACGGCGCGTGGAAACGTGAAAAAGAACCACTCAGGGAATAACGGAGACAGGAAGAGGAAAGGTGGTGAAAAAGTTTTTGTTTTCCTTTGTAAAACCGTGGTTCGTAGTACAGGAGAGAAAATGGAGGCATTCGCCAAGGAATGAAAGTAAAGGGAAACATTGAAAACAAGCGTGTATAGCAGCTGCTCATATATGTTCGTTCTTTATCATTGAAAATCGTAGCATGAGATCATTTTATGTAAAAATAATTTGCTGATCGTAGACGTTAGTTCGCGGAATGAAAATTGGTGAAGGATTTGGATAGGAAGACTACATCCGACCAGAGATTTTAGGCCAAGTGATTTATCACACGCAAGGAAAGATTGATTGATTGATTGATTGTATGTTTTTATTTATACACCAGGGGAAAGGTTAGGGCCAAATGGCCCTCTCTTCCACCTTCCCTGGATATCTTACAAAAAGAATATAATTGCTCCGACAATCAAAATAAAAATGCGATAAAAAAGAACCAACCACTTCATAATAGAAATAAAATACAATATACAAAGTCCTAGACTTTTATCATTAAAATAGTATAATAGACAAAAGCAAAAATAAAACAATACTTCACGGTCTTAAAAATCATCACTAAATTTCTTCCTCAAAATAAAACAATACTTCAAATAAAACAATACTTCATGGTCTCAATAATCATCAATAAATTTCTTCTTCAGATTCGCTCGAAATGAACATGTTTTCTGCTTCAAGTCAAAATAATCACGGTATTCGTTGTATACTTTTGTTCCCTGAACTAAAAACGATCTCTCAAACATAACTGTTCTGTGAGGTGGAATTTGCAAAATATTTTCTCGATTCCTGGTATTCCTCTCGTGTACATCCGCCATAAATTTAAATTTTTGAAATAAATAATCGGGCCTCCTAAATTTTAATACCTTAAAAACTAATGCGGCGATTTGAACTATCTTAAGTTCTTTAATTTTAAGAATCTCTAGCCTCTTATAGACTGGGGTGACATGTTCGTCTAATCTCAACCGCATGACAAAACGAATGGCCGCGTTCTGTGCTTTTTGCAGTTTGGCTACATCTTCACTTTTTAAATCGCATAGTGCAACTGCGGCATAATCAAACGTGGGGAAGACTAGTGATTGGACTAGTTGTAGTCGGATGTGCATAGGGAAATCGGCGGCTATTCGTCTTAATTGGTATATGCTTTTATAAACAGAATTGCGCATATTTGTCACTTGTTTATCCCATGAAAGCGTGTTCTGCATCACAATACCTAAATTTTTTACTTCAGTCACAAATTCTATAGGTGCGCCATCGAGAACGAGTGGTGGTATTGAGTTGTTATCAATTTTAGAGAGAATTTTGGTGTAGCCGATTATTATAGATTTAGTTTTTTTAACATTTACTCTCATCCCGTGAGATGTGCACCATTCGTTCAGCTTACGTAGCTCAGTGAGGTAGTTCAGCTCAAAGAGGTAGAGTTTCAACAGGGGATTATTTCAGATAACTACTCAGCCCCAGTATTATACTACACCTGACTAAGATTCTCGTCGAGTTTCCCTCAATCATCTTGAAATTTGGTGAATTCCATCTCACTGCAATCTTAACTCCTTCCAAATTTGTTGTTTTACTTTTCAAGGAACGTAAAATCAGAGTATCCTATAAAAAAGTCTGCCTGTCCGCTTCAACACTTTCTTGACAAAATTATGGAAGCGGCATACTTAAAATTTTAACAATTAATCAATTTCGGCCTGATAATGGCTCAAATCTTTAGAGAAATCGCAATTTCAGAAGAATAATTAATAACGCAATTTTGAGATAATTTCTAGGAGGTTATAGGGGAAAGTGTGGGCCAAAGTGTGTTTCCCAAAGTGTTTTGGACGAAGGTGTGTTTGGTATCAGTGTATGTAAATTTTCGGACGCTGAATCAAATAAGGACACAAGCTGTAATCCTCTCGAGTTATTGCAGCTTTTTTTCGAGATTTTAGTAGATTTAGCAAGGTTTGTAATTCAATAATTCGTGGTGCCATAAAAATCGTTCTGTGCTCGTTGGAATGCTCGTCAAACACTTGGTTTGGTTTGGAAAACTTCGACTTCGAATTGGGTAATTAAGAGAAAAAGATGTTAAAATATGGTAGTCTTTAGGGAAGCGCTGTCCTCTTCCGTTATGGTTATGTATTAAACGTTTGCATCACCCACATTTTGGCGCGCTGTTGTACTGTTTCAACTACAGTGGCTTGATCACTCCACTGTAGTTTCAACAAGCGTTGCTCCGCTCGATTGTTTCCCCTATTGCGTAAGAAAGTACCGTTTTGAGCTCTTTGCTCCGAAAATTATTTTAATATCGTCATTAATCTACATCGAGTCTGATTATTTTTGTCTCCTCGACTAAAGACGTCAACATCTTATAAACGGTGAGTTGATTATATAATATATTCACGAATATATATTGTGCTCCTAGTGGGAAGTATTCCTGAGTCACCTAAAAACGATCTCAAATAGTTTTCTCAATAAGAAACACATCGGTGTTTGGGCGAAATGTTATAAATTATGAGTTTTGCTAAGGATTTTCCCCTCATGGTTACCAATCTGTAGCTAGGTGGAAAAATTCACAAATATATATGGGACATACTGTACAAGTGGATGGTCTCATTGAATTTTAATTAATTTAATTTAATTTATTGAAGCACAAGAATAATAAACCGCCGTACATCATTTGCAGTGCGCCAAACTAAGAGAACGAAATTGATAGATTCTATATAAGGGTTTAGGGTGAACATGAGGCTGTGAAACAGAGTGAACTAGCAAAAAACTTGCCTGAAACTACGTCTACGGTAGAGTAGTAACTAAAGTCCCTGATCTCAAGTAGGAAGGTCGTCATCTCGCGCAATAATTATTGTGAGTCCGGGGAGTGAAAAATTTCGTCTTGGGTGATCATCAGGATTTTTATTGAATAATAAACCGAAAATTACCCCGTCCGATTCTTGAGTTCTCTAAACTAATCATTTGAGCCTCCGCTCGTTTAATCCGAGGGCGCGATTCGAGTCAACACAAATCCAAGGAAGATCCCTTGGGGCAATATTCGATAGCTGATTTGGGTTTGACGCACGGCCGCGACAAACATTGGCCTGTTGCGGGTAGCATTTTGGATCGTGAAACGCTAGGCATGCGGTATCCTCGGGGCAAATGCCTGATACCGAGTTGGAGCTGCTGCGAAACCTGAAACCACGAGCTGTTCGTCAGGGCCTGTGGTTAATAACACGGAATAACTGGCTAAAGTAGAAATTTCGCGCTCAAGCGAGCTATCACCTCGAAGCAGTTTACGTTCTACACCGTCCGAAGCGAGTTTGCCTCCTGCCATCGTTGATGTGTATTTACCGCGCTATAACCTTAAGTTGCCACGATACCCAAGGTTCACGGTCTGCAGCGTAGATAAATAAAGCAAATTACGCTTAGCGTTATATATTTCACAATATATGGCAATGAATTGTCAGGGATGAAAGTATAAAATTCCAACCATGCAGCATTGCAGAGTAAATTTTCAAAAAAATATTTCGCCAAGGCCAATACTTTAATCAAGTGGTTTTTCTAATGTCTGCAATTCGATAATTTCACGCAGTTGTCTTAATTCTAAAATGCGGTTAAACTGAATATAAAATGAAATTTATTCTTTATATTATTTGGCATGTACAAAAATTGAAAAGCTTTACTCGGTTTGAAGAACTAGCCTCTTCGAGCTGAAATCTAAAGAGCAAAACGTTGTAAATTATTGGAGAAAATGCACGGTTACAGCATAACTTAAATGCTGAATAATATGGTAATGGGTTTATGATAATGGCAAAATGGTATAAATTATGAGATTAATTCACAGAGGCCACGGAATGGCATGATGATAAGGAATGGTAATACTTTTTTGAAAGTAAACTAGTTTTGAGTAATCTGTGTGGCATATCGAGCAACTCCTGTCGAAGGGATACCGGAAGACAACTGATGCTGGTTGTACTACAAGGTAGCATGCTTGGCCCATTTCCGTATCATACATACACCTGAAGTTACTAGCAACACAACAGCTACGTGTTCTGGTGATACTGCTATAATTACATTACTTGCTATACTTGGAAACAGCATCAATGAATCGACGTCCCAATTGAATCAATATTTATATCTCCAAAACTAACAATAGGGCAGCTAAACGGGGAATAAAAATGAATGAAGGAAAGTCAGCACATGTCGACTACACCAATCCTAAACTTGATTAAGTACCACCTCTTTAAATAACGATACTGCGATTTTTTATAATTTTTTTAATTTAATTATTTTTTAATGCGAACTAGGTAAGCAAAATATTTCAGTATGACGCTTGAAGTCAAACGCTAATTGAAAGAACGCGCCCAAAAGAGGAAAAGGAGCTCGTCATCAAACTCAAAACGATGTGGGTAAAAATGACCATCTGGTAGACATTTCTTACCTACTCCTGTATATAAACGAAGCATGTGTGGGCCTATGTTGGTTGCCCTCTAACCAACCGACTAATCGTGCTACACTTACAAAACAGCGTCAGCGTTCACTGCTAGACCGTTGATCAACTGATCCAGCAACGGGCAGTGAGTGGACGCTGAAACCGCTCAAACCCTTTGAAACCGAGGGCCGACTTTAGCGAAAAGACCACAATGTACGGTTCAAGTGAGTGTTTGACGAGCATTCCAACGAGTATCGAATTTTTTTATTGATCTAGAAAGTTTCGAGTTATACCATCTCGTCAAATTCTCAAAATCTCGAATATGCCGCACAAAAGTAGTGTTAACTCAAAACCCATGAAAGCTATCGACTTTCCGTTATGGCCTCAATCTATTCAGCGTCCAAAAATCGATAATAATTAATATCAAACACTCCTTTGTTAAAAAAACCTTGGATTAACAATTTTCCTCCCCATTAATACCCACCAGAAATTCTCTCGAAATTGAGGTAACAAGTTGATTAAAGAATTGAGCTATTTTTGGGCCAATATTAATTTTTGATAAAAATGTCAAATGGCTCACGGCGTATGGCTGACGGGCAGAAATTTTTTTATTCGAGGTTTGGATGCTACGTACTTTGAAACGTAGAACATCATATCTTGAGGGGTTGAAAACTTCTTTTTTTGTGGGTGAGTACTATGGTTTATAATTTAATAATAAACCAAAAATGAGGCATTGTCGATTTTTTATAAAATCACTGAACGAACGTAATGGACAACTGGATTGAATAATGTTTTGAGGATATAAACCTATTTTGTTTGGCTTCACTCTCGACATTTAAGGTCACATCTACCACATGCACCAATAATACTGCCCATTAGTTACCTAATGTTATGTATTTCCGGCCAAATTTTGATACCATACGACTCGTATTCTTTTGATACTGCTGCTCCTCAAATTATTGCGGCGACAATTCGAAGTACCTAGGCCGAAGACGGAGCAACTTATCCGAACTTCTATGCGAAGCTGTGAAACTGTTCGAACAGAAAATCAACAGAAGACAATCTAGAGGCAAAAGTTGAGTTTGAATCTCTTGAAGAGGCTCTTGAACTTCCAATAGCAGCGATCCACATTTCGAATTCTAAGATTTGAAGGCCGTGTTAAAGGACCGACAGCTGATGATTATCTGAGACAATGATATTATTGTGAATGGGTAAAGTCGACAACCCTTTCTTGCAACGGCACTAAAATAATTCCAAATGGCAGGACAAGATTGTGTAATAAGCGAAGATAAGCTGTCACATCCGAGTCGAAATTTTCCTGGAACAAAAAATCCCTTTGTTCGAAAGCAAGCTGCTAATTAGTTAATTGGTCAAGTAGTCCTCTCATTAATTCAGCGCTGACAATATCTAGAGCTTAATAACAATGGAATAAAATTAATGCCGAGTAAATATTCTTCTCGTTAGAGATTCGTCTTGCTTTCGGTGGAAATCGGAGGAAGTCGAAGTTTAAAACCTTTGTTTCTTCGATAATAACCATAGAGCTTAGTATTTTCAAATTAATAAAATTACCATAGTTGCTGACGGTTTTTCCTTAATCTGTTGATTAGTGGAAATTTTCTCAAATGTTCGGAATAGTTACGAACACAAATGGATGTTCTTCTTAAATCATAATTGAAGCAAAGGAATAATAAACCGCCGTGCGATCGTTAACAGGTTTTTTCAATCGTGAACGTAAGGATTTATTCTTTTCCTCGTCTTCACATTTTTTGATGTCCAGGGGTTGTGAGGGGGAGAAAAAACCAGGCGACTCATTCTCCGATTCTTTATTGGCCGAGCACTTTCGCCCGTTCGGGCATAATGGATGTATGATAAGAGACAAAGAGATTTTCCCGAATTCCGCTAAATTTTAGATGAGATACATTGTTATATTTATGGAGTTCGGCGAATAGGTCATCATCAGTAACAATCTAACAACTGATTACCTAAAAACGTCGTATCTTGACAATAATAATCTAAACGCCAAAATCCACGTTAATTATAAAAAAAAAAAAAAAAAAAAAAAAAAAAACTTGCCGTGTGAATTTTTACGTAGAATATTTGCTCACAATATATCAACGAAATCGATTTATGATTCTCATCAATAAATCGATGAGGAATAAATTACTCTTCGATTAACTCTTTTATTAACTCTTTTAAACTTTATTATACTGAATTATGAATTTACAATATATGAAACAGAAAGAAAAAGACGGCCATTTTTAACTGTAATAAATAATTCATACGAATATGATATTATGTCAGGCAATAGCATATCTAGATTTATGATTAAAAACCGATGCGACCAACAACCTGTAATATACCAAAGAGTTCTAGAACGAGATAAGCCGGTTGTAAACTGGATTGAAAGCTCTCGGCATCAAGAAAATCAGAATCATTCTTTTTATTATTATTTTATGAGAAGGAATGACCAAAAAACGTCAAATTATTTTCTCAACAAATATACCTTCCAGAATCGAGTGAATACAAAATAACCCGCCATCGGAACACTCTTGTGCTGAATTAACATTAGTTATTAAATTCTAATGTGGCAGAAAAATTCAAGAATTTAAGATCCTTATGTAAAGATTTTACTTTCTTGAGATCTTTATAAAAGTTCTTGATCTATCAAAATTAGCTCTCATTTTAGCCTACTCGGTTGAAAAGACGCTCACTACTGACTTCATCATCTGTACAGCTATATTAGGAGAAAAAAATACATCTCTCCATGCGAATACTTCCTTCAGCATTTCAAAAAAATAACGTTCATAAATCGGACTAATGAATCGGAAGTTGTTAATAGATTTTGACAATTTTTAGACGGGTTATCGAAAGTTCACGTTTGAAAACGGATTTTTATTTGGCCAAGGTAGAGAAAGATTCGTGGTTTCGTAGAGTCGTAGAAAAACACCGGATCTCGGGGATGGCTTATTGGATTTTTGTTTCATTTACACCCTCCATTCGAAGATCAGCTCCCTCCGAATACGCACTGCTCCTCCATTACTTCTTCGATCCTCCGAGACACATAGAAGTCGACGTCGACCTACAGCTGTAGTTTGCCGAGCTTTATTTTCGGGAAATCTGCTGAGCTGCTGCGGCAATGCAAAAGAATTTTAGAAAACTGTCGATATCTGTGGGACATTGACAAACATGGCAATTATATGTCAGTAAATTATAATCACTTTGGGTTTTTCCGAGGGCGACTATTCTCTTCACACAATGCTCAACAATTTTCTGGTATCTTTTTTTTCAATTTGGGTTTTTTTTCGAAAACGAGCACTGAAAAGAAAGTAAACGTCGTGGACTTTACAAGCCCAACATTAGTTGGAAAATGAAATTCATCCCTCAGTTTTTAGAAAAAAAAACGAACTTTCAGGCTGTTGAGCTGAGACTTTTACGTAATGAGCAAACTCAAATATTTTACGTCATTAATGATCTTCAGTGCAAGCTGAAAATAACTTACCAGTTGATTGGTGAGGAAAATATGACGTAAATTAATAACGTCCGCTTCATCATTCTGTTGTATGCTATGCGAAATTCCTGCAAAATAAAATTTTGATGCTAAAATATTATTTTTAATTTCGAAAATTTGTTTTTCAAGGTTTTTTTCTCAGCATGTTCTTCAAGATCAATCTAAAAATGAACAAACGTTAAGGACCCAGTAGAGAAACAATCGCGAAGATAAATCGTTCTCTTCGACCAAGAGCTCGAAATTGTAGCTCTGTGGTGCAATTGATTTCGCCGCGTGGGAAGCAAGAGGTTACAACTAAAGAAGGTTACGAGTAAAGAAGAGGGCGGTCTAATACGTACGTCACAGATGTGGGATTTCCCTCTGAGTTTTCCACAAGTTAGATGGTATTGGAAGAGGCAAGAGAAACTCAGTTCTCATCCTCTCGGTAAACTTTTGTTCCCGTTCCGACGGATTGTTCCGAGCTCGATAACTTTCTTCATGGACGCAGCCGATCGCGTGCGCATCAAAAATATATTAAAGGGGAAATGGAAGTAAAAAGGGAGATGACATTGCGACCTAGAAAATCAAAAGCGCTTTCCAATCAAGAAAAATAAATATGCGCCTTCAGTATTCTTTGTTTCTGTATTTCCAGAACAATTGACAAATAATATGAGACGGT
The DNA here is from genome assembly GCA_037159825.1 of Tupiocoris notatus. Taxonomy (NCBI): domain Eukaryota; kingdom Metazoa; phylum Arthropoda; class Insecta; order Hemiptera; family Miridae; genus Tupiocoris; species Tupiocoris notatus. The sequence continues at coordinate 417,576 of JASJUZ010000405.1, read as the reverse complement.
CTTCTATATCTTTGATTTCTCGATAAATATTTTGTCCCAACTTTTGTTACCAGATTTTGTGAATAATTTCAAAAACAATTTTTGATGGCATTTAAAAAAAAATCCGTTAAGTGTTTTTTCCCTCTCCTATTTTCGATATACTTTCCTATTCGGATATAACGTCGTTTATCCAGTGAATTCTGGCTTAACAATTCCTTTACAAAAGAGCGGAATATGCCCTAGCTCCTTGATGGCAATTTAAGTTATTTAGGATCAAATAGGGTCGAAATTAAGCCTAAACGTTGGAATGATTTTTTTAAATCACTAGTTTCTTTTGTAGACTCTCGTCGTCTTATTCTATTCACTGTTCAGTAAAAAATAACTTTACTAGAAGCGCCAGCTTTCCAAATTTCTATTTAATCAGTAAATTAAGGTAAAATCAGTAATTGGTGTGAAATCTGCTCTATTCGTACTTGTTTTATAAGAGAGATATTGCTATTGAGGAGGTAAAGGAGGAATTTCAAGAATATTAAGCATCGATGAATCAATAGCTTTTAAGATTCTCGATCTATCGCTGTCGTGATCTTACCTGAATTGATAATAAAAGTTTTTCCATTAGAAAATAGACGTTGCTCAACAAAAAATTCACGTTTTTCAACCAATCACCGTAAAATTTTCAGACAAGTTGGACATTTTTTTTCTCTTGGAAAATTGTAGAATTTTTTCTGGCTGAAAATCTACGTTTTTTGCTAAAAATATAAGTTTTTTCTTGCTGAAATTTGAAGTTTCCCAACGTTGAAAAAATTGTCTTTTCAACTTCTGACAATTCCTATTTCAATGCTTTTTTCAATCTGAATTTTGAAAGGAAAACATTTTTGAACTGTTTACCCTCTTGGACATTGCAAATTTAACTTTTCTGCGTTCTAACGCTCCACTAACTGATGATTAATTTCATTCTCAACCAGAAAATACTTGTTGTTATTAGTTCTGGTACATACAAAGTTTTTGGAAATGTACAGAGAGCATTGGTTCGGATTCATTCTTATAACTTTCAGATTTTTTAACTAGTTTATCGATATTGCTCCTCTCTTGGTTATCAAGTACGATGTCATTTCGAACGAGTCGGATATGTAGAACACATCTCTTTCAAAATCAATCCGATTGCAATATTAATTTATCACTTGTCATTTACACTTCTCGCCCTCCGCAATATCGTTCCACATTCGAGAATATAAACAGCCCGAATTAATTGAATGCCAAATGCGCATTTCTAAGAGAACTGTGAATATTCTGACAATTGAAGTTGCTCCGATTTTTATACGAGCGGAACGCTTTAAAACGTCATAGGTCTGGTTGAAAATGATGGCGCTTTGAGCAATTAGCTATCAAGAGATATAACTTGTCGCATTTTCCCGGCTTGGAAACACGTTTCCCTTTGCGTAGAAGTACTCCAGCCGGAAAGTCCTTTAAATGCGAAATGACGGCGTCATCGTTAGATAAGCTTTGTGAAGTATACATTACACGTCACTTTGATGTTGAGCTCGGAACAGTCCCGTCTCATACGTTACAACTTAGCTCTCGTTACCCTGAATTATCTAGTTGCCTACTGTCATTTCTACGGCACTTTCAATCCGGAATTATGTCAATTCATTTCCGCACGAGTCGCCCTTGGACGATAATACTTGTCCATAAAAGCGGCCGAGGTTGGAATGAGTAGGAACATTTTTATGTGCCAGGCCAGTCAACTTCAGGCTGAGAGGAACATAAAAATCTTCATTCTGTTTTCTTTATTTCAAGGGTTTCGAGTCATCAAGGGTCGCTGCCCTAGTTACTTCGCTGCACAATTCTGAGACTCTATTTTCTTCAGTATAGATTGCCATTATAATGGCACAGCTTAAACAGTATTTTTTCTCTTGTTTTGTTTCATAAGTTATTGAATTTTCCAATTCGGTTCTCTCCGACAATTCTGGGGAATCAATATTTTATTTTCTGCTTTCGAATACCTCGATAAAAAGTCGTAAATTCGAAAATAATCCAATAAAAAAAATAAATAATAATAATAATAAGAATTCTTTTTTTCTCTCAGTAATGCACTTTTCCATATTTCAACCATTTAGTTCAATTTATTTATAGTCACATAGCCACAACTGTTCTAACGTAAGTATGGACTCTTCACCTGACTGTGGGTTCTTTGGATTGTCACTGGATCATCTTGAATTTTTGAGCATGAAAAGGAGCCTCGCGAAATTACAGTTTTATCGAACGTTTTACCCCACATGGGGACGTTTTCTTTCTTCAAATGATGACGCACCGCGCCGTCCTTCACAAAATCATCTCACCTTTCCCGTCCCATTTCAGGTGAATCCCCTCCCGTTTCCACTCTAGTACGGCGCAACACTATTTGTCAATGAAGAACAAAAACTTCCTTCCCAACAGTTTCCTTTCCGTATTTTCCCTTGGAGGTTTCCTCTCACTTTCGACGCGCTGTGAGTTTTTCCAAGCATGAGCGTGCGTGTATGCCTAGCTGAAGATTCGTTACAGGATTCGCTGAAGAAAGCTTCCCCCAAGTAATTTGTGACCGCACGTGATTTATCACAGGAAAGCGGGGCTGTTTGAGTGTTTGCAGCTACTTAGCCACAACTATGATGATGGACACTTCACATGGCTGAGAACTTCTTAAATTTTCCCTCGATAATCTTGACATTTTCAGCATGACAACTCGCCAAATTTAAAGATAGTTTTAATGAATCTTTCCCCCGTATAGAGACTTTTCTTAAAACTTTCAAACAATAACGCACAGTTTCAACTGATGCAAAATTATCTCGACTACAAAGGATGAAATTGAAGAGGTATAAAATTACATACCAGGTGAATCCTCTCCCTTTTCCCCTCCAGTGAGGGAGCAACGAGGGTCCAATTGTTGTCCAAAGGATAACAAAAACGTAAACAAGAATAAAGTTAGTAGCTGGCCATTCACGCTCGTTCTTTCTCTTAGGGAATCTCAGAGCGTGAAAACGTGAGAGGACTCGCCTAGGAAAAAAATGGGGAGGAAAATTATGGTCATTTGATCATGATCGAAATTTCAAGATGACCGACTGGAAATCCATGAGATTCTCGGTTTGGGCACGTACTAAAAATATTCTAGCCTTCCCTTGGCGAATTGTGACCTCTTTCTTTGCGTGTGGTAAATCACGTAGTCTAAAATCGCTGGTCGGAAAGATTCTTCGGAGAATCCGGTCCCAAATCATTCAACAATTTCTTAGCATGAGCTTTTGTCCTGTAACACGAATGATTGTTGAGGAAAAATGTCTCGTGCCGTATTTTCTGAGTGAAGAGTTTTCTGAGCGTATATGGCCAGCTTACAACTTCATACATTTTTGCGCAAAAAAGAAAAAATCTAAATAAATAAAATATAATAAAGTAAAATAAATAAATATAATTGGGCTAAATGATCATTTTCCTTTGTTAGCCTGCATACTGCTCAAACTTCGCTAGCGGCAGTTTTAGGGTGGTATTTTCGACTGAAACGAAAGGTTCTGTTTACCTTGGGAAAGAAAACTCCGCCCCAATGCCTCATACTCATTCGATCCATCTTTCACCTCTGGCTTTTCCGTTTTTCTCATAAATATTTAGAACGTGTACAGGATCTTGCACGCGCTCGACTGGTCCATGACCCGACTCGAAGGTCGTCTTTTCGCGGACGGGGAACGCTCGTGAAAATGCTCCCCTGATTCTTAACTTACGCTTCCAACCTTGCGTCGACATAGCTTCAAGCACTTTTACTCAATTTTCGTCGTCAAACTCGTTGTTAGCAAAGTCGAACGTTCTCGTTCAGGCGTCATGAGAAGCAAGCTGACAGTCAAGATGAGGTATTATATACGTAAGAGAAGTTCCTAAAATATTGAGCATTTTTTTGGAACAATAATATCAATCATAACATTTTCGCATTTAGCAGCGTATTATCCATAAAAAACCAATACATTATATGCTGTTTATTGCTACTATTTTTCCAATATTAATGGCGTCATATGATAACCTCGTATCTCAATTTTTGGTCATTTTTTTTAAATTGCATTTTCTGATTGAAATCCTCGTATCTCATCGGCCAGTGTTCGAATTTTGGAGAAAAATGATTATGGAGAAAGATATTATAGGAAATAAAAATAATTTTTTACGTAGTTACAAGCTTATTGTTCTTTAAAAGGCCAAAAATACGTGGTTACTATGCTATGTATGCTATGATAACCACGTATTATATATCTGGTTGTCCTAAAAATGATAACCTCGTAACTACAAAATAAAAAAATTCCGATCGGTTTTGCAATATTTTGTTAATTTCTGTGGCCACAGGAAGCTTGAAATACTTGAATGCACGCTTGATGTAGTAAAAATCAACATTTCTGACGTTATAATCAGTTTTTTGTCTCTCCTGAAAAGTTTGGTTTTTCTGAGATACGAGGTTATCATATGACGCCATCGTGAAGTGCTTTCTGAAGACGTAGGAATGCAATGACTTAATTAATTTGACAAAAGTGTAGATCTGAAGTAGGATCGGCACCACCAACTTAGTTATCTAAATTCGAACCGCCGTTCAACTAATGAACGAAGGGCGAGGGGGAACGAGGGATTTCACGAGTGTGCGAGCAATCACACATCTCCAACAAGTCCCATGTTCTTCCAATTATGGAGTAGGCCTGTATAGTTTAGAGCCCGTATTATTACAAGACTCAAATAAATCAGCTCGAGCGTGTCCAACATAGGTTTCTCCATTATGTGGCGTTTAAACTTGGGCACCCTCGTCCCGAAATCTATAACGACCTTCTCTTGCTGCACCGTGACATGAAAACCTTGGATGCACGTTGTCAGAGTGCGGACTTGAAATTTCTTCAGAACTGATGAACGGCCCAGTTTCTTCACAAAAATTAATCTTGATGTTCCGCATTTTTTTACTCTATCCTCCAATTCGTTTTCAATCGCATTTCGTCACAAGATTATCTCTACCGTCACCCTCTAGTTCACAACCTAGTTCTCTCAAGCTATCCAGACCTCTCCGATTGGTGTATGGCCGTGTTCAGCCTTACCTAAAGTAGAATGTACTCATTTTTTCTCTCAACTAATTATTATTATTCTCTCCTGTTATTTCTACTTTTTTCAAATTTTAATATTGGAGTTGAGCTGTTTTTTTTTTTTTTTTTTTTTTTTTTTCACATATTACCAAATTAACTGTGAATGTTCGATGCGAACGTAGAAAGCATAATATAGGTAATTATAATACTTCAACCAATAACTATTGGAAATATGCGTGTACGTGTGCTATGGACCATAAAATAATATCGATTTGAATGATTTCATTGTACGAAACTAGTTAAATACAATCGTAAATAAAAACAATCCGAAGGCGAGACAGCTTTAGATATCTCAGTGATACCTATCCCACGTTTATCGTCCGTTGTAAATAAAACGTAGAAATCAAGATTTTTGTCCTTTAAAAGTTATGAACAGAAATATTTTCATCTTTTCTGGCTCCCACAGAAATTACTGTGCTTCCTTATTTTATTTTTTATTACCTTATTATATTAGTTATTATACTCTCGCTGCCTTCTAAATCAGAGTTCAAGCGATGATCAACGAGAGTTCAACGTTATGAACTCAAAATCGCTAAATAAAAATTCCGGTTTTCGGAACCGCCGGTTAAGTTGAACTTTCAATTTTACCTAAATTTCAATTTTAGGCGAGAATGGCTCTAACATGAACTATTTACCTAATGCAATTTGAGTGTTAGTGAAAGGACAGCCATCAAAATGACAATAGTTGCTTAAATTAATTTCTTATTGGTGATTTTACGATGAGAGAGAATAGTGATTATTTTCTATACAGACAGACGGACACACAGACACTTGTTCAGAAGGTGATTCTGAGCATTGTACTATGAAAATTTCTTCCAACAGGACCTCGGTTCCAAATTCGACTTTTCAGACGATCTCAATACTTCCATTTACTACGTAAACATGGAAGTAAAAAGGGAACAGAATACTTATTGATGAAGGTAACAGCTTAGCAGGTATAAAAGGCATGAAAGTTCAACATGCTCAGAGATTCGAGTGAAGAATGCTTCCAATTTTCCGACTCAAGGAAATATGGTCTAGCGGGGGCGGAATTTTTCACTCGGCCGTATTTTACATACGAACTAGTTTAGCAGCATCTGGACGGAGAAGTTGTACCTCCACAGGGTTGGCAAAACTGCGAAAACGGTGCCACCAGATGGGGCGACCTCGTAAGAGATCCAGCGAAACGATGAGGGTGGAGGGAATTTCATTAAACTCCACTACCGCCGTTCCCCTTCTGGATCTTCGAGCATTCCTCGGGCTACAACCGCTGAACTACTTCGGCAACTACACGTCGAGCATTGTTGGCCCACCTGCTCCTGGATCTAGCTGAGTTGAAGCGTTCGGAAGCTGCGTAGGTCTGGAGTCCATTCATAGGAGAGGGAGGAGCTTTCAGAACCGTCTATAGGCATTTCCGACTCCCAGGCACGCTCTGGTAGCTCATCATGAGAGACTTCACCTGTTAACTTTGCATATTTGTCGGTCGTCAAACTTCGGAATCGGTCGATGGGACCGTTTTGCGGCTTTCATTGTCGAAGGGTGTCAGAAGCTCGAGTTCACCCGGTGCAAAGCTGAGCACAGAGGTGGAATATGGAAACGTTTCGAGATCTCAAGTGTCGATCATTGCTTCAAAGAGATTTTTGTCGTGTTTAAGTTCCTTCCGCAATATTTATTCTCATGGAAATTTTCTTTTTTCAAGCTATTAATGCAAGTAATTGTAGAGATGTTTCTCAGAACATTAAAAAATCACTCAACTGCCGTTTAAAAACTACCGTATTACATGAGAAGAGTCAGAAAAAGTTATTCGAAACTTAATCATGCAGAGATGAGAAGGATTATCGAAAATTTAAATTCTAATGTTTGACGGAATCGGAGTAAATCATACATTATTCGAAAGTACTGGTGAAGTTTTCAAGTGCCTTTTTATTCTAATGTAAACCATTTTTATTACTTATGCTAACTACTTCATTTTCTCTAATCTTCCAATCGTGTAACCAAACTATGGTCACTGCTGAAAAGCCTTTTCTTCATCGAGTGCAGTAAAACTTGCCCATTTCTCAATTTTTTTTGCAAAAACAAGCTGGTTCCCAACGCTATTGTTGATAATTTGGGTTTTTTCTCGGTCAATTTTATAAATTACTATAGTTTCCAAGTTGGAATACTTTCACAAAAGGGTGGAAATAATGTATTTATCTTTTCTCATGAAGGAAGCGGCGTTTTTGCGAGTTCAGGCGATCGCATTGAAGATCTTGAGTTTCGAAGCTCGACACTTTAATTGTCAGAGATCAGTCAGCACAGAGAGCACCAAAATTTTATGCATGGCGTTCAGAAGAGTTTTTCTATGAGCGTTAGGTTTTTTTGTTCATAATAGGTACTCATAATTATAATAATAATTTCATAATCAAGCAGAAAGGTTTTCAAAAATCAGCAGAAAAGACGTTAGAAAGATTTTGAAAATATAGTAGTAAAAATGTTTAGTATGTTTTCGTACGTTTCCTATATACCAAAATCCATACTTTAAATTTGTTTAAACGGATGTGGATAGACAGGAAAAAAATCGAGCCCCTGTGAATTTAGTAGAGTGTAGTTCATGTTCAATCCAAGTATAGATGGAAGTAGCGAAATCCGAGAATCGAGGAGAAATTAAAACAAAAATGCAACCAACAGCGGTTTGTTATTCCTTTGCTTAACAACAATTTTTTAAGGCTTCTTAAATCCCCTAGTTATACACCATGGTAAATTTTTCAAAATATCGAAAATTCCACACATAAGCTGAGATAACTCGAGATATTCTATAGCTATATAGACTTCATTGGGGTTTTATTCGATTCAGCGTCCAAAAGTCTCTTATGATTAATATCAAACACACCTATGTTTCAAAAACATCGGAAAAAATACGAATTTTCTCCCCCTCAAAACCTCCTAAAAACTTATTAATTGAGGTAGCGGTTTGGCTAAAGAATTGAGCCATTGTCTTACCAAGAATGATTTTTGGTGAAGATTTCAACTTGATATGTAGCTTTTATGGTAGAAACGTTATTTTCTTGAGCGATTACAATGGTTTATTATTGAATAATATACGACATTCTGACAACACTGGGATGCTGGTGGGCAACTTTTAATGATTCAGTTTCCAAAAATGCTTTCTTTCAAATTTGGACTGTGAAGATGAAACCCGGAAAACCTCTTTTTACACGATTTCAGCACATGCATTTTAGCACATTTTAGCTCAGTTTTAAGGGCATGTTAATCACCCTGGTAGGGAAAAGTATCCGAATTGGAGAAAGAGTATCAAGATGGAACCCTGCTTTCGCACATTAACGTCAAATGAAACGGTGGAGGTTCTGAAAATATTTAGTGGATTCCTCAAAAATATTGAAAATTCCGCATATATTTATTGTTTTCTTTAGACACCATGAAATGTCCGTTGGAACCGGAAAAATCCGTAGATTTGGCAACACTAATGTACATAGTGAATGAAGACGTTGTTTTCCCGTATTTTTCACTTTAGCTTTTCACAATCTATAGCACTAGAGGTCGCCAAAACGTCAGGCTTGGCATAAATGACCAGGCTAAATGTATAATGATAATGTGGACATTTTAATTCAAACTCAAGACTGCCTAGCTTTCGTCACAATTTTTTTGCAAAGCTGTTGGCGCGATATGCTATGTAAATTTTTTTGGCTGTGCAAATGATTTTTTATTTTGGTTTTTCAAGTTTAATTTTTGTTTTATTAAGATTTGAGCTAAGTAAGCACGTTTTCTTTTTCCAATTTATATTTTTGTTTCAGAAGAATTTGACTTGTATTTTTGTTTGTAGGTACGTGAATTTATTTTTCAGTGCAGTGTGAAAGAGAGGCCCAGTTCGGGCCTAATATTGTACAGATCAAGTAATAAAATATATTCTATTCCATTCTACCGCGTTAAAACTGGCCAGAATGACACCAAAAATTTTTGATGTAGAATCCAAAGTTAGCTGATCGTAATTTGGAAGGAAAATAATATTCCTTCAGTTTTGAAAATTTAAATACACCTACGTTTTGCCAATCGGTTTACAGTGGCACGTCTCAGTTGTGTGGCAAGAGGTATGGAGTGATCAGTTTTTCGTTCTGGCCGTTTCACTTGGTCGCCGCCTATCCTTGAAATACTGAAATGTTTTTGGGGGGGGAATAATCTAACGTGTGTATCTGATTGACCGAAAGGACCAGATGACCAAGCAAGTACTCGGGGAGCGTTCTTATCCTCCAACGCGCGAATATCCTCTTGAAACATGGAGCTAATATATGGCTTGCAGTTGCTCCGCTTACACCGTGAAATTGAGAATAAATTAGCGCAACTCCAAATGAGTAAGGCCCGGGATCAACGGATGTCCCTTCCAACTCGGTCTAAAGGGCTTTCCAAGTTTACTGTAACGGAATCAGGCAAGACAAGAGCGGTTGAAATCTAACGGGAGTTTGGTGTTTCGCATAGGTAGAGTTTCGAAGTTTCCTGAAAACGAAATTGCCAAGAAAATGTAATCTAAGTAGCAGCTTCTGTTTCTGCTCATTCCTAGGAACCATTGGTTGTTGTCGCTGATACATAATTGTGAGGTTGAGGTGGAGATAAAAAACGCGACAAGTTCTCCTTATGATCATTTCTATTCATTCGAGCGCTTTCGCCCTCACGGGCCTCTTCAGGAAACATCGTAGAAATTAGTATGTCAAGTTTTTTCAAAGGGTCGCCCGTGTAACTGTGATAACTCCTCATCTCAAGACGAACCCTCTTCACGGGCGACCCTTTGAAAAAACTTGACATACTAATTTCTAAGATGTTTCCTGAAGAGGCCCGTGAGGGCGAAAGCGCTCGAATGAATAGAAATGATGATAAGGAGAACTTGTCGCGTTTTTTATCTCCACCTCAACCTCACAATTCCTAGGAACCGGCGACTCAATGAATCAAAAGTATCGGTTGTTTTCACGAGGGATCTCTGAAATAATGCCATCATTGTATTATAATACAGAAATCTCAACAGTTGCATTGTTTAGCTGAACGGAGAGGTGCGTTATATGCAACCACTTATCAACCACCATTTTTACCGTCGCAGCGCGGTTATTTAAATCAATTTTCCTCCGATGCCGCTTAATGATAGGTATTTTCTTGATTAGGCATTATAATTAGCTCATGTCGATAAGGTATCACGTAACGACGTTCATTTAAAAATCACGACTTGGCTAACTCTAATTTTATAGGTTCTAAACAGAATTACTTCGAATTGAGTCATTTTGAAGTGAAAAAATGTGCGAATTTGATTTTTTATTTTTGTTCGAGTTGTGCGATGTTGTGCAAATATTTCTCAACTATCATCTTTATTCGCAATGTTTCGTCAGGACTACGTAAGACCACTGATGACATCACTGATAAGCGTGATAGGGTAGAACCGCCCTTTAATTACCTACTTCCTGCTGATAAAAAAAAATTGTAAGTTGAACACTTTTTGTGTAAATTAGGTATTCGAAAATCTGTCAACATTCCAATCGACCTATTTAGACCTTTAGAATATATTTTATCGCTACGTGAAAATTCGCTCTTACGAATTATTTTTCCAGGATTTACCGCATGTTTGCTCAATGGCGACAATCTAAACTCGTTTCCTTTTTTATACCTAAAGCCGAACGAAAACTTTATTATCTTGCGGACAAGTTTGACGCTGATGAAGTGGAGTACTCCGGTGTTATATCGATGCTAAACTGGCTTATTGCCTCGCAATGCTTCCATGTAAACTTCATGTTCTTCCGCTCGTCGTGTTAAAAATTTATCTCGATAATCCAGCGAAGCGTTAAACTTGACCACTTTACAAAGCTTCTTCGGAAATAATTCGCGGCAGTTTCCGCATAAAAATGCGACCTACGCTTGCAATTATCCACTTCTCAATATTGACTCGTCGCGAAGAGACAAATTTCTTGCGAATCTCTTGTTTTCCATAGCGAACCTCGATGAAGGGAAGCAATATTGCCAGAAGGAAAACGAGAGCGCTTTATCCCTTTGACAATTATTCAGCCGGGAAAGCTAAAAGAAGCCTTTTAAGAACTGAAGAACTTACGCTGAGAATGATAAGCCTTTCCTATGCAAAAGAGCAAGACGGAATTGGGTTGATGTTCGAATATAAAAACGGGCGGGAAAATGGAGGCTATATTTTATTCGTGCCGCCTATTTCACATGCATGCTTGCCACATGTCCCATACTGCGGGCAATCTGCGGATTATGTCAGTATTCGGTTGCATGACGTTTCTAAACCATTGCATTGCGAAGCAAAGCCTGTATAAAATCTTGGACATTCTGAAACAATGGCCCAAATGAACAATGCACGAACTTCAGGATGAATTCTGCCATTAATTTACAGTGAACATGTACTGGGAGGCTCTGATGATAGTTGATGAATACAATCTTCATACAATTAGTTACAGACCAACAATCACTAGCCCACTAATTTCTAATGTTTCTGTTATTTTTGGGGACGTTTACAGCTGGGAGGGAGAGCATTCGTTTGCAAAAAGCTTTTGTAAAACTGTATCCACATACCTATTGCAATGTTGGGTGTCAGTGAATAGATTTTTGAAGTTAGGTAATTAGATAAGTCATACATGAATCATAAATGAACGTAACTCAGATTCTAGCTATATTGATATCGTTATTAGTTATTTTCCTAGTATTTAGGAAAAATTATAATATTTATAGAAAAAATGAGTTACACTTACGTTGTCTGTTGACCTTTCCGCGAAAATCCGACTTCCCTTCGGAAGAACAACTTTCCCTTGAAAATTTGACTTTCCCTCGAAAATCCGAATTTCCCCCGCCATGATGTTAAAATAATTCAAATTACTAGTCTACCTCTTGCAGCCTATTTTGGTTTATTATTCAATAATAAACTATGTAAGTGCCAAAAAATCTTACCCCCTCCAAAACTTTACGTTTCAAAGTACCTAGAATACGAATATCCAATTTAAAAAAATCCGTCCCTTCACCGTACTCGTCAAAAATTTTTTGTGGAAACTGCAATAGCTAAATCCTTGAACATTTCACCAACAATGTTGGTCGGATTCTTTATCCAAATTGCGAGCTCAATTATAAGAGTATTTATAAGGGTTTTGTGGGGGAGAAAACTCGTATTTTCCAGAGATTTCCCGACGATTATTTGGTATCAATTTATATTGACTTATGAACGATGAATCGAATGAGGCCATTGCGGGGTCGGTACTCTAATGATTCTCGAGTTATCTCAGCTGTTGTGTGGAATTTTCGAGATCTCGAGGAAACACGAAAATTTTCGGAGCTATAAAAATCGTTACATATCGTTGGGTAGCTCGTCAAACTAATACTCTCATCAGCTGTACCGTTAGGCGAAAAATTTAGCTAATTGGAAATTAAGAAAAAAGAAATCGATTAAAATTGCCATAGTTGCTTCGGTATTTTCCCAATCTGTTGTTATGTGGAAACGTTCACAAATGTTCGGACAAGTTGGTTCGGACAAATAATCGATGGCCTTCTTGAGTCAGTTTCGAAGACAAAGAATGATGTACCAATGCGCGTTTTTAAAAATAGTTAGCTATGCGCTTTTTTCCTGTTGAAATCTGTGACGCAGCAATCGCTTTTTCATTTCGATGATTACTTTGCTAATACAGACCGCTCTGCCGCATCCCACGGACTGCAAAAAAATGTGCTCTGTGCTTGTTATGATGTTAGTTTCTTTGAAATTACGCTTTCGCGTTTGAAAACTTTTCTTCAAACTGAGCCGTTGTCCCTGAGTTACCAGTAATGTTGCTTTGTCCACTTTCTGTTATTTGCGATTTATTGTTAATTGGGCTCGTCCCGTATATGTGCAAAAAAAAAAAAATAATAATAATAATAAAATAAAATAAAATAGAGTGTGATTTGGTAATAATGTACGAGTATATTCCCTTGACGCACACAGTATTTGAACAGCCTGACTAATGTTAACAAAAATCTATGGCTACAGGGCAACATGTGTTATAAAAATTTGGCTGGTTTTCAGGAGAGAGAAAAAACGTTTTAAAAATAATGGGGAAATGAGTGTTATGAAGAGTGCAGAAGTGGGGCAACTTGTGATATCATGTACCATCCTATGTATCTAGATACCTATGTATTTAGATGTATCCTATGTATTTAGATAGTAGCTCTATTCAGGAAAACACCTTGATAACACTTGTTGCCGACAAGAATGGTATAACACATGTTGTTTAAGCAGAAATAACTCATCCCCAGAGCTACCAACAAAAAACAGAGGTGACCACAAGATTTGGCTTGAAATTCTGAATAAAAATCATCCAAAACCTCAAAACCCATTTTTTTCATATCACATGTTGTCCTGTAGCCATCGAAATGTGAAATGCCTCATAATTTTGATCGCCGACAACAGACCAAATTTGAAATAACTCAAAGCGATTTTTCAGTTTTCTGGTAATGTTTTGCTTCATGCCGCTTGATATTCTGCCAAAATACAGAGTTCGAACTGATTTCGAAACGCAAAGTCGATGAAGGAAGAAGTAGATGCTCGGTTGGGTGATTGTGTTGCCGCGTGGTCCCTCGAGATAGTGTCATGTTTGACTTTTGTTTTACCTTGCCACGTCCTCTTCCCTTCGTTTCCTTTTATTCGTGCAAGCTCAACGAGTGATTGATTCCAACGATTCCCGCGTTGAAGCCCACGCCGAGCAACTTATTTTGATTACCTGCCATCTTCAATCTTCGCCGACCGCGGAAGAGATGTTTATTCTGAATTCATTGAGATAACGTTGACAGTTGAGCGAAGATGTATATTCCGCCGAACGAGATTTTGGACGTTAGTGTTTGCTGTTTACAATCTCAAGCGACCAGAGAATTTGAATTAGCAATGGATCTCGATTAGCCTTCGAGTGCGGACGGAAGGAACCCGATGTACACCTAGAGTACGAGTACTGTTTAGGTTTTCAGATCGTAAATATTCCGTTGAATTCCAAAAAATACCGATAGAAATAATTCCCTAGAAATAATTGTCAACAGGATTATCTATTTCTTTTTTTGTTAGCTTCAATTTACTTTTTTAGCTTTCAATTTTTTGCGTTTTAGACTTCAACTCAATGAAAATGCGATTACGTCCACAATTACGAACTTATATTCAAACCGTTGTAAATGAATTCGTACCGTTGAAAAGAGATTTCTTTTGGAAAATCGAGCTGCTCGAGTGACAAACTTTGTCGATTCTATTTGATCAATTCGGGACTGGATGTATGCTTTAGTTGTGAAAACTCGAATTTTCGAAACACTGAATAAGCATTAAATGCTTTTTTTTTTTACTTTTTTTTTACTTTTTTTGCTTTCTAAAATAGAACGTTATTGAGTTCTTTTCCTTTGTTCAGCGCCCCCTTCCTACTCTTTCGAGACCATTCCTGATTATTATGGTGCAATAAGTGGTATGAATCTTTTCGTCGAAATAAGTCAATATTTAAAGTTTGATATACCAAAACTGTAGTTTTCAATTGGCAGGCACGATTTTAAAAATTCTGAATTCTGAGTCAAAAATGTACTTTATTTTGGATGATGACATTCTGGATCATGTTCTACAAGAAAATAACTATGTTTACAACGGGTATTGAGAAGAATTATTGTGAAAACGGAGTTTTAAGTTGAGTAAATAATAATTTTCACTCTAACGACTTAATTCCAATTAATCCTTACAATTTCGTAACTTATCTATTTTAAAACAGTTTTAGACCAAGTATGAAAGAATTTTTGGATAAACTAAAAACAATTGGAATAAAAAATGCCGAAGAACTAGCAACATTTTGAATAATCTATTTGAAGCTGAGTCGTCAACTCACGTATGGTAGATAGTGTTTTATGTCGTCTTCTAACAAAGCACATTCATTTGCCAAAACGCCGATCATCCAGAAATTGTCGGCTCTAAAATGAAAATTTTTAAAATTGAATCTGCCAATAAAAAACCACAGCGCCACAGGAGTGGCAGACTAATTTTAAAAAAAATTCTATCCTGGAACGAGTACACGAATAATGTAAACTTTAGTACGAGAAATTCAAATAGTTGAAAAATAGTACGCAAATTGAAATATGAGAATACCGTTGAACAAACATTAAATTGTTTTGCTCTCGTTGAATTGAAGACAAATTGGTCTAAAAAGCAAAATTGTATGAGCGGCTCGGAATGTTTTTTGAAAGTCCAAAACTCACCAGAAATTGGAAAACGATATTTTCTTATCTTTGTGAGTTCAGGCATTAAACGCCAACTTTGAAAACAGGTTATGGAAGCTGAAACCTTTTGGTCATAACCGCAATGAAAGAAGAATAACTTCATTGTCCACTCAAACACTAAAAAGATTGGAAGTGAACAAAAATGTTTCAAGTCCTAACTTAACGGCCTCTCGAAAAACAGCCTTCCGAGCCGCACATACTTGAAACCATTGCCAATGGGCTGATTCACCTTTGATTTCAGTGTTTTGTGGATTCATTGGAAGATTTCTCTACCAATTTTATTCGATTTTTTTTTTTTTTTTGGCACCATTTGAAAGTTGACAATTTTGCGCAGCTTTTATGGTACAAGCATGTAATCAGACAATGAATTAGAACAAAATAATTGTTTGAAAAAAAAAACACAAAAATTCTGCATTTCTTCAAATTGGTTTTTAGGCCAATTTTCCTTCAAATTGATCTGAGCCAAAAATGTAACATTCTTCTCAACGGTATTCTGAGATTTGAATTTGCGTGTGAAAAGAGGAGGTTGGTGGTGGAGGATGGTGGTTTTCAGTGAGTTAAGGTCATTCACACGAAAAAAACTAAACAGTAACAAATCTGGGGGGGGGGTCGGGGATTAGAAGAAAAACGTTATAGGAAATTTTTGTCGCAAATTAGTTTTACAATAAGTGGTTGAAGTACTGTGCACCTTATCATGCACACCATGTATATATACTTACTGGTATTCTTGTTAAATTCACAGTATTCCCATCACTACATTCTGATTACTTAGCTAATGTCTAGTCTAACCATTGAGCTCTTTGTAGACTGATCCTGAAATCGATAGGGCTCAATATCAGGTAATAGAGAGGAGACCGTCAATCATTGCCAACGTAAGTCGAAGGGGAGATGGTCAATGGCACGTCAATGTTTCAATCTACCTCCATCGTCTTCAGATGAGCTCATCTCAGCTTTAGCAGTAACTAGCTGCAGCTTCAGTCCTCGCATCTCCGTCTAATTAGATGATACCCGCTTCGAAGCTACCTCTGTTGATGTTAGTGAGGAAGGCTGGATGACTAATTAGCTACGTCGCAACTATTATGCGTGTGCGTAACTTGGGCTGTTGTCAAGAGCCGCAAGAGTATGAATAGCCGTTGTGTTAGGTGTTTGCACTGAAAGAACAACCTGGTAAATTAGACAGAAGAGTTTCATCGGCAGCGAGGTAGAAATGAAAACGACATTAATGACGTCAACGGATAAAAGAGCGTCTCGAGTACAGAAGATTACTACTTTGTGAAATAAAGAGAAGTCGATTTGCCTTAGCTTGAAACCTATTTTATTTTAGAACCGATTTTACACCTGACATTCCATTTATAATGCGATCTGGAGCATGTTATTAAGGCGCTTTTTACTTTGCACTTTTCCGGCTCCTTTAGTGTTCTGCTTAGACGAATCATGGAAAAGTGGAGAGTGGAAAGCGGCAGGATTGAACAATTTTAAGTGAAAAAAAGCAAAGAATTTTTTTTTTTTTTTTAAGAACTAGGTACGTATTAATTTGGCTTTTTATTTTTTTTTAGTTGAATGAAAAGTAGGAGTGATAGGTTTTGGAGGTACTTCTCCAAATGAGGTAAGCTTTATCAGAATCTAGAGCAACTATCAAGTTACCCCTCGACGAGCCACTTCCTATATCGATAACTTGTCTCAGACTGGAAAAATTTCCAGTAATTTTTCGTTCGCGTGCTAACTCTCATGTTCGAAAAATAATTTTGATTCGATCACACCAAAATCGACGCATCCTGAAAACTCAATCATTGTGTTCAATTTCTACTTTAAAACAAAGGAATAAAAAAATCGTCATCTCAGGTTCATTAAATAGCGAAGCATCGTTCCGTTTCGAAACGGCCGACGAGGCGAGATGATGAAATCGTGAAAACGAATGAAGTGACTTTTTCACCGTTTTATATCGGGCCGCGAGGGCGATTCTAACAACAAACTCCGTTCCACTTTTCAAAGGCAACAATGGAACCGTCGTGTCACACGGTTGAATTCCCTACAATCGACCAATGCGCAACACAACTCGACGATGTCTCTATTAGCTCGTCGAAACCACTCATCGTTTCTAGCGATCCGGCCAGTTTTACGGGTTTCAAACCTATAATTTTCCACTTGAGAAGAATGGGGATTATATTTCGTTGTGTTGAAAATAATTTTTTCGTAATGTATTGACTACTTATGCTGATGCGAAAACCGTGAAGAAATTTGTAATTATTTCTGTTTCAGGTCGTTGAGTAGGCAGTGCAAGAAAAGAAGTCTGGTGAGTTATCGTTTGTTTATTTTTAATAAAAGAAAACTTATTAGCAATGTGTAGAACTTTATGAAAAGCAAATGGCATGATGATATTACGTTTCTTTTCATTTTTTTCTCGTCAATTTGCAATAAGAACGTAGATACCTAGGCTGATCAAATTATTATTGTTCGGAGAGGATAGAATACCTCCTTTAATGTTGTATAAATTCCACTCAAATGTGGCAACTATTTCAAACGAAATTAGTATGCCTATAGAAAACTGGAATATGTTAGAACGGCAAAAGCGGTTCGAAATTCGTCTGGAAAAATATTTATATTTTCAACCATCAGCAAGTCAATGATAAGCAATCGGCATTTCTTCTATATCTCAATTAATTATGAATTAGCATTTTCTCAGTCGAAAAATATGAATATAAAACTGTAGCGATCTACTTTAATTTATGAATGGAATTGGGAAATTTCAACTGCCAATAGTATAAAAATTGTAGGTATGGTGTTGATAGTTAACATTTCATTCGTAGGCAAATCCTCTCGCGTTTTTACGCTCACCACGTATTATCAAAACCGAACATAAACTTTTTTCACCTCACTTTCCCTTCCAGTTTTCCCTTTCCGGTCTTCACTTACGTTTCCACGCGCCATGATTCCAACGGAACGTGCGTCTATGCGTGGCAATTACTTTTGCTGCAAATAAAAATTCTTCGCTTCTTCATTGATAAATCACTCAAACATATTAAAAGCATTCTTATGACACATTTACAAAATATTTCACCTTCCACTATCAAAAAAACCAAGAACTCTGGGAAAACTTTCCCTATATAACCGACCGAGTAATTGACTACCGAGCGAACTCTACGAAAGGACGTCGCAGCGTCGAATCGGAAAGAGATAGAAGGTGAAAGAAAAGAGGAAAGATACTATTACGTTCAGAATGTTAATGCCGTTCCGGAACGGAATACTAACTCCAGCGGACTCGAGGACCGGTTCTACAAGGGGAGGTTTAGCGCTTTAAAATTAGATTGCGGCTTCCGAATTCGTGGTCTGATTAGAGAGGGTTGGACAATCGTCACCGTATCCTATTTTGGATACGAATAAATGCTGAGCCCTAGCTCATGAAAAGCGAATTGATGTATTAGCTGATAGCTCGGAACCGGACTCTGGAACACAAGGAAATTCTATCGTTTCCGCAGTTATCGATGAACTAACTATTTAGAGCGTTTCAGAATTCAGTTAATTCATTGATTTCAATATTCTTCTTTTCGCCGAGTGAAAAGCTTCGGTTTGTTCCTTTCGATTGGAACCTGCTAAAACATTCAATGTAAAATACCACCAGTAGATATTGTTTCTTGAAGAGGCTGATACTGGTAGAAGAGCTAGAGGAACCATCTTCATTTTTTCTGCTCAATTGTTTATGGCACTGAGAGGTTCTAAAATAATTACGAAATTCATATTGATACAGCTGGAGAGAGTGATGACCATTCCAATGAGTATAGAACGATTTTTATAGCTCCAAGAACTCTCCAGTTATACCCTCATGTCAAATTTCTAAAAATCTCCCAAATTCGGCACAAAAGCTGCGATAACTCGAGAACCAATAATGATATCGACCCGGCGATGGTCTCATTCTATTCAGCGCCCAAAAATCTATATAATTTGATACCTCGTACACATTTTTCTGAAAAACCTTGGAAAATATGAATTTTCTCCCCCTCAAAACCCCCCAAAAATACCCTTAAAATTGAGCTAGCAAGTTGGTTCAAGAATTGGGCCGTCGTAGGACCGAGATTGATTTTTGGTGAAAATTTCAAATTTTTAGCTCTTACAGTTTGGCCGGAAAACTGCTAACGGCGGACGGCGGACGGACAGAATTTTTTTTATTGGATATTCGGATTCTACATGCCTTGAAACGTAAAACATCAAATTTTGAGGGGGGTTAGAAATTTTTTTTTCTTGGGCGATTACAATGGTTTATTATTGCATAATAAACCAAAAATGCAATTCAATTTATTCTACCTTTCTCAACTTTGATTCTAAAACGATCAATTGTTAAATTGGCATCGTGACCAGTTGAACTCGCTAAATTTTGATGAATTGTTGAAGGATAATGCTGGTCATAGACAATTCTTTATCAGATGTGCGATTACCAATGAGGATCATTGAAGAGGGAGCATGTATCACAACTACAAGGCTACGTGTCACAGAATTTTAAATGTAGTTGATTCTTTCCGAAGTAGACAGTAGTGCACTACTTTCACGTCTTGAAGTGAAGGAAGCTCAAATGGCTTGTTCGTATCTGGAAAAGGACCGTGTCAATCTTATATTATGTATTAAATTCAATGTAAAAATTTCGTTAATTATACGAACAACTAAAATCCTTACGTGGATTGCTTCACTGTATATTAATTTCAGTTTTCCTACTCAAAGTAAAAATGCTGTATTTTTAGCTATTTTTTAGTTGAAAAGTACTTCAACAAAAATTAAACCCCTTGGTTACGTTCATTAATTGAAGAGGTCGCGAAAAGTTGAAAAAAAAAAGAAAAAATGAATAGGAGACGAGAGAGGGCGGACTCTTAGATGAACCGACTAGAATTTTAGAGGCATTGTATGACAATTGAAATTAGAAATCATTCCAATTATTATTATTGTCTCCTTAAAGCAAATTTATTTTGAAAGTTGTTAGCTGTTTGTTGGTGTTATTATATAATTATTAATACAATTTATGTTTATTCATAACTAACAAAATCAAAAAAAGTTGCTTATTATTCATGCTATAACATTCAACTCTACAATGTAACTCACGCTTGTGATTCTACTCATATGCTGAATATTTCTAACTCACGAACACCGGGTTAAATTAACCCTCGTTCCCCGCCATTGCGCAAGGAACTAATGAAACTTTGGAATTCCAAATCCTCGTAACGTGACGTGGGTGGAGCTGTTGAAGTTATGGCAGAACCGTAATATTCACGTTGGCCCGCTTGAAACGTTAGGTTAAATGGATTTCAAACTATGGGAAAAACACCGTCAATGTCAGTCCTGAGACAGATGGCTCTCGAGGCATAAACCTTTCCCAGTTTTAATAACCAAGCTAACGGATCTCGGGGTCGCAAATTTCAGTCAATGTCAATGGAAACAGAACAACGCTCCGTTGAACTCGTGAATATCGGGACAGTGTACTTATTATACAGGGTGTACAGAAAACAGGCTAGTCTCCGGCGAGGTATGATTCCACAACTAATCTCTTTTTCCTCTTTCTTTTTCCCTTCAAAGTTTTTCCGCTCAATAAACCCCTGTGGCTCAATAAACGGCCATAACTCCCTTAATTGAGAGTGTAAATTCAAACGTTATTATATTGTTTGAAACAAAGTCACAATAGATTCATTTGAATGTCACAATATAATAAATTAATTACAACCCCGCGAAACCCTCTGGTAAAAAAAAAAAATTTGAAACATTTTTGGAAACAGCATTAAATTCTCATACTTTCTATTGTAGAATTAAATTTTTTGGGACAGATCCGACAAGAGAAAAATCCGCTGGAAAAGCAAAATTTATCAAATCTTGGAAGCTCCATGTTTTATTAAATTGCCAGCCCTCATTATATTTTTCTTTCCTCCGTAAGCTCAAAAATAGGCTAAAACACTCAACTTTTCAACACAAAAAAAAAAAAAAAAAAAAAAAAATTGAATCAGGGGTGAAAATTACGTTTTGCTACGAAAAACCTGGTTTTTCATCAACATATCGGTAACAAAGTTGTATGGGAACGCTGCATGGGAGGGGAAACGAGAGCTGATAATTTTGCTAAACTCGCGTGTATGGCCAGATGACATGATTTTGCTTGGGATAATTCGGCGCTTTATCATTTTTGAGTATAAAAAAACGTCCGTGCTTGGAAAAATGGTTCAATAAAACTCTAATTTTGTTTGGCGCGTTATTATGTTCAAAATATTTAAATGGTCGGGGGAAAATCGATTAAATTCTCTTTTAGGTGTTGTTACTTGAATTACGTCTGCTTCGTAACAAATAAATCAAATCTCCCCTTTCCTCACGTGAGATGAATCACTTTGTCAAAAATCACTTTTCGGAATCCTTCTTCCGCGAAGCCTTCTGTCCTTTCGCCGTTTTCCATGGCTTGGGCTATCTACTACTAACACAAATTATTTTTGATAGGAAATGATCCCATGGCGCGATTATCGAAGGAAAATAACGCGAGTGGATGTCCAGCTATGCAATATTATAATAGAGAAATTTAAGTGTGTTTCGTGTTCTTTTAAAACTGCTAATTCATGTATTCAAAGAACACCATATTTATGCTCTGAAACTATCTATTATGACGGCCAATTGATGATATATCTGTGTGAAGCATTTGAAATGCTGATTCAATTTTCGCGTTTTCGTAAATTATCGATAATTTCCCTTTGAACAGAATGTTATTCTTGTAGAGTAATCATTGCCAATGATTCGGAAAATCTTCGAAACAATTTTAATCGACGCCGCGAATAATTCATAATTTCTCTTGAACTCCGTCGGAGGAAAATAATATTGATTGTACGTAAGCTTGTTTCAACTTATAATATTACAATATCTTGAAACAGTTAGAGAAATCCCTTCATTTATCGAGAACAAATCCAAAGTGGCTTGTGTTTTATTCAATTAGATACATTTCTTTTCAAAACAGTACTATTGAAAAATAAATTAATAAAGCGGAATTGGAAAATGAAAAGATGTAAGGGAAAAACGCCTTGAAATGTTGCGATATTAAAACGGTCGGTATGATTAATTGAATATCATCGCTCGCTGCGCATTTCCACGTCGCAATTAGCCACGCTTCGGTTGCTAACGGGGAAAACTGATCTTACCCTTTTTGCGCAGTATTTGACCAGAAGATAAATTAATAGTGTTGACTATTGGATTGCAAAATGAAAACGTAGATTTTTTTTTAAAGTTGGCTGTTCTTCAGTTCATGCCATTCTGTTCTGTGATTGAAGTAGAATTTGAAGAAGAGATAGAGTAAACATGGAGTTGAAATGGAGTGAAGATGTGAATCGGATGTGTTAGTTGGTCGAATAGAAGTGTTGATAAAATTTCAGCGCACCGCTGAACATCATCGCATCAAAAAATAAGTACTTTTTCGAAATGTTTTGATACACGACAACTATCTAAGTATCCTATAACAGGAACAAAAGTGTAAACACGTGGTCAATAAATGGGAACATATAAGTATGTCTTATCCAAAAAATGGTCAAAAATAATTTTTTTTTTGGGCCAAAATTCATGTTAAAATGTTGTCGTGTTACATCCCTGAAGTATTTAGAATTTAACGAAATGCTGTAAATGATCGCACAATTCCTTTTCTTGAATAGTTTATGATTCAAGGGGCAAATTTCAACATTATGTAATCATTCGTTTGATCGTGATAGAGTAAAAACAGACAGCTTTTTTCCTTTTATAATTACAATGATTTTTACCCTTTAAATCTACGAACTTTGAAGAAAGCACACGGGCGAATACTAAATCAATGAATGTGCGGACTTTAAAGAATAATCACTTACGAAAACTATATTGAGCGCTTGGTCAGAAATATTACAGTCAATCAATCACAAAGAATTTACTGAGAGAAAAGAATACATCAAATTTTGAGGGTAGTTAGAAATTTTTTAGCAAGCGATTACAGTGGTTCATTATTGAATAATAAACTAATATTATTAGATAATAAACCAAAATCGGAAAAAAACCTTTATTAATTCAAAGCTAATACAATAGGAAGAAGAACTTCCTCAAGTGACAAATAACTCATGCTCTTGCCTTATACAATTTGGCTAGACGTTTGGTTGTATTATTTTATCGGTTGTTGGTTCGACAAACGAAGAGCAAAAATGAAGTTCGTTATATATGTCCCACGTTTTAATAGATTCCAAACGTAAGTCGTTAACTACAGTCTTTCAGAAGCGTACGCTTACCATTTGAAAACGATTCAAGACGCTCGTAATGGCGTTGGATTGTGGAATAAACTTCGCAAAAACACATCTTCCATAGGAGTCATTTCCCTAGAAATGGTTCCGACTCCTTTTTCCCTTCAACGTCACTCCGTTCTGGTCTCGTCGTATAATTAAACCATTCCTTTGATTTATCACTTGCGTCTACTCTTCTCGGTTCTCCTTTTTCATTTGGGCGAAAACAGAGGCCTTCCCTCCGAATATCTCAGACTGTTCTTGGGCGCGCACAACCGCTTTCCAGTAAATGCGAAAAGAACCGGGCGGAATGCGGTGTAAACCCTTCCATTGTTTTCTATTGTGAAGTCCTCGAAGCATCGCGAATGAAAAGGGATACAGAAGAAGAGTTAGCGGCATTTCCGTACCTTTCTTTCCTTTTATACTTTTTACCTTCGTCTCGAGGCCAAAAAAAGGAACACTCAGTGTGCTGAGCATTTTAATTAAATGCGAGCTAATTAAGGGAGCGAAACCTGAAATTCCTCTGAATCCATTAGAAACATTATCCTTTTGTATCGCGATTTTTAAAACGAGCAACGATATAAAATCAGCTTGGAAACTTGATGAGATCGAATGGGCCAAGGATTTTCTTCTGTTTGGAATTAAATTAGCTCTCATATAGATGCGTAGCCGATTAAGATTTCATTTCATTGTCAAAATGTTGTTCGTTATTGATACTGATTTTATGTAAGCGCTTTCCCTGAATTGCCTTTGTCAGAGATGTTTTCGAGCAGTACTTGATCGCTCTTGTTCCGTGGAAATTTGAGATTGCAAGCTCCTGATGAACAGAGGTGTTTTACTGCACTGGGTTACCGAAATTATTACTTCGTAGTCATAAAATAGCAATTAAATCCAGATGAAGCAGTTCATACCTTTTTTAAAAAAAAGTGCGTTCTAAAGTAGGGAAAAAATCCTACTTTATTCTACCCTCAAAAAGTTCGTTACAAGGGAATTTTTTGCACCAGAATCTTGACGCTTTCTCAGCGAGAATTTGAGAGCTTGATAGATCTGAGTCCACAAAAATGTATTGATAATACCATTTCCAACTTGTGGGAAAGGCTTGAACATCAAAATAATGGTTTTTGGTCAATAATTTACGACAGCCAATGTTCGAAGGCTCCAGAGTCGACAATTGTATTTTATTTTGGTGCTGTTAGTGGATTTTTTCCGTTTTTCTTCAAGTGGAAACGTATCCGCCATCCTTACTTACCATGAAATGTTTGAGATAATGTGCTCAGTTAGTTAATAAATTTGCTGGATAATAAATTACGCAATCTCCTTACTGAAAATTTTGGGAAATATCACTTCAACGGCTAATAAACATTCCTATAGTTTTTTTTAGTCTTCGTATTTTGTATTTAAATTAACGACCTATTTCATCCTATTAATCTTAATTTAGTTCAGTTGAAATACTTCAAACGTGCATCTTCTAAATCTGTTGGATGACAATCTCTTGAGGAATCTTTTGGGCCGCCCTGACGTCAATACTTTTGTATGATCTCCTTAATTGCAACGGCCGATATGGCTTAGGCTTTCCCTTCCTCTGCGAATTCATTGTTAATTGTTGAAAGATATCGGGGGCTATTGTGATGTCTCATGGCGGAAAAGAATCGCGAGCGTAATGATTAGGCAACTCTGGTGGAGTGGGTCCGTTTCGAATTGGACAGCTCAACTAAAGCAATCAGGGTTTTGTAAGAAGCTTAGGAGCCTCAGCTCTGCTGATTGGGCTGTGATTCCATGCAGAGGACCATTCGACGTTGCTGGCAGCCTTCCCAAGTTTCGCTTCCTAATGACTGAATGGTCTATCTTTCTCCGAGCACAGACTCGCACTCTCGCCCGCTGCAATAATGAAACGCTCTCGGAGTTTTCTTGGAAATTAACCCTTTTTCAACCGAAAGCATCCTCTTTTTCCAAAGAGGATTCGTTTCATTTGGAGGAGAAATGTAATAATCTGGCAATATGATTGGAACGAGAGATCGGCCATAATGGTCTAAAGTATTTTTTTCAATTGGAGGGCCTTGAGTATCGACATCAACAGGTTATATTATTATTAAATGATTTTTTTTGAATAAAAAGAAAACGCGGTGGAGGCATCTTGATGGTTACAAATCGTCGAGAGTTGGATATTCCTTGTAGATGCCTTGATTACTCAAAATATGTGTGATATCATTGGCTGTAGAATATGCGGGGCCACATGTGTGTTCCCTTTTCTGGAACTTTGATTATTGCAAATTTCCAAGTACATAAAATATTAGTTTCCAAACTATTATTAACTGTCTATACACTTTCCCTTAGAAAGTCACGGCTGATGGAAACATGAGACAAAACTACCAAGAGAAAAACGGGCTGGCGAATTTATTTCTTTTGGATAATCGTTGCACACTGTTTGGGAGGGGAAGACTCTGATCAAACTTGCTTGTACACGATATTGATTCGGCAAGGGATGTTGCAGCACGTCGTCATTTGAATGAAAAAACCATTCGTTTATGGGAAAAACTATAAATGAAAATGTAATTTGGTGCGTCTCTTTGTCTCGCTCGAAATTGCATTATGATCGAAAGAAGTTCCATGAAATTCTTTATCAGGCGTGTCAGATTCTCAGTCTCCACTTACGTTCGAACGGTTGCTGCTAAATAGTTCCTAATAATAAAACCATCTCCTGGCACACACGTTACTATATTTCGTTGCGCGTCTTACATCGAATGTTCAAAAATCGCAGGTTGGACGCTTCGCTGATATTTTTCCAAACCATTCACTAACCAACCAACACAAATGATTTTTTAATTGCATTTTTTAAAGGAAGTGATCCTCTGGCAAGAATTGAACGTACGTTAATGACCAGCCGTTTCCATAATTGTTAGTCGTAGTTTACATTTTATTAAAATGGTGCACGCTCCGTAAATTTTCTATTAGCTCCCTCATTTTTACTCAATTATTGAGGATCACTGAGGAATGCTCACGACAAGCAATTTACTTGGGTTGAATTTCAAAGGGGTAAACTAATCTAGCCAATCAGCATACCCGTTTACGCGGAAACCTGACTCAAACGGAGTTAATAGACAATCTGGTCAAACAACCGTTATAATGACTTCTCAGGAATTATCAGGGAATGTCATAGATTATTCAGCGACCGTCAGTGGGATTTTAGTTTCCTCTCACAAATTAATTTTCTTGCACCGAAGTTCGAAATTTCTGAGTTGAATAGAAACCATGAAGCACCACTGA
The DNA here is from genome assembly GCA_037159825.1 of Tupiocoris notatus. Lineage (NCBI taxonomy): Eukaryota > Metazoa > Arthropoda > Insecta > Hemiptera > Miridae > Tupiocoris > Tupiocoris notatus. The sequence goes on along the minus strand of JASJUZ010000405.1, from coordinate 390,752 downwards.
AAATCAAACTAATAGATGTTTGAATGTGAATCGGATCCTGCCAAACTTGTAATTCGATTTCCTCGTTAGAGCTGGGTCAAATATCGAGAATAAGGTGTTTTCAATGATGCCTTAACTCGCAGGACCGCAATTGGCGGAAGCCGTTCGATGGAAATTAAACCAGGCTTGTCTCAGCGGCTAATCCGATATTATCTTCGGAAGTTTGGTTGATTAGGCGGATCGCTAAGATGGAAGGACAGCTGCAAGATTTAATGGACCCTGTAGCCGAAATCCTCGTAGAATGTCACTCGCTAATGACTTCGGTAAATGTGTGCGATTCGACAGCAGATCGGACGATCTTAACATGTATAATGATTATCCTGTAAGTTCAAAAAATGACAGAATGTAAATGACATAAAATACGTTTTTCTTTCTTTTCGTCGCCTTTTGTCGATGTCCGTGAATTGTGAGGGGGATATTCGTGTTCTCAGTTATCCGTGTCCTAAGCCCACGGATAACTGAGGACACAAAAAATATATAACTAGTCCGAAAAATATCTTTGGACACGAATAATAGACGACACCGATGTACACACCAAGTCCGTCAACTTTGAGCTCACTCAAAAGCAGAATAATATAATTATATTACATTTCCATGAGAGCTCATGGGCTCTAAGATTAGAATTCCTTCCTACTGGCCGCTGATTTTCATCTTTCAATAGCTACAGCTATAGAATCGCTCAATTCTTCAGCCTAATAGTTCTATTTATGTCTTGAGAAATTGTGATCTATTAATATTTTGAACAGGGCTGGGAAACATAGCTGCGTTTATAAGCAATATTAATAGATTCGCGTTAAATGATACCAAAACTAATGACTTTAATGGGTTTCCAGTGATCACAACTCTCCTGATGAAGTTTCGAAAATCCCAGAAATCCAGCATGGCAAAGGATTTGTAATGCTATTAAAAACGTTTTTTATTCGTTGCAATGCTCGTCAGGCAAACTCATTCATTTCACAGTTAGGAAATAGTTTACACTCGAATTTTCGCCGTTTTTGAAAAATATGAACTACTTAATTTATTTGAATTATGTTATTTACTTAGGAGGTATTTATTATTTTATTCTGGCATTTTTATAAGGGAATGTATTTGTTTTAGTCGTTTGCATTACGTTGTACTTATTGTTATTCAAAAAACAGTATTTGAGGACTCTCCGGGCAGCCCCAATCGTCCAATCCTCAAAAATTGTTATCGTTTGTCACGTGCACTCCGTCTAGACAGAAAACACCTTTGGGTCTTATTATGAGCGCTAAATCTATGCAATATCATTAGCAGCCCTCTTATTGATTTTCTTGAGATAATTGACGGCTGAGACGCACAATATGTCCGATAAGTCTGCAACTGTGACGATTCTCTCCTCTATAAAGTAAACCGTATTCTGCTCGGTTCCGTAGAACGTGCGATAGTGGTTTATGATTATAAAATCGCATGCCTTTCCTGATAGTGACGAGTTTTTCTCGAGCTGTAAAAAGAAACTGCTCCATAAAATGAAAGTTTATGGCTATAAATGGTGCCGAAGATGACAGAGAAGGATGGTGGAGGAAAAGTGACGTGGATTTGTGAAAAAATCCCAAAGTTGAAACATCAAAAGTATGAAAATCGAAAAAAATTCGAAAAATATTATTAATCGTTCGAATTTTATTGTTTTCACTTTGAATTCGAATTCTACGTCTAATTTCCTGTAGGAATCATTAATTAATCAAATTTGAACAGTACTGTAAGTATTTGCAACGGAATTTCAAAGTTGAAAAACGTAGGAGTGGCGTAGTATTAAACTGAAAAAACTGATAGTTGTGGTGAAATTTCCGCCATTTTGACGTCATATTCGGATTCAGCATTAAATTTCCTATAAGAATAGCTTTCAAAATCGTTTTAAAACGAAAATTTAATTTTTCACTATTACCGATGCCAGCGGAGCTCGATTTACGGAAAATAATTTCTCTGGCTCTGTTTAAATTTTTTTCACCAAATCTTTTGCTATGTACGTGTCTAAGGCAATCAAATGAAGACTCCTGCATAATAAAACAATTGATTCGCAATTATTTTGACCCCGAAAATCACCGTTAAAGTCCAATTTTTGATCTTTCAAAAACCGATTTTTTTGGACAACTTGCAGATTTTTCCGAGAAATAAAAAAAATCACAAAAATACATCTTGGTAAGACACAACTTTCCTAAAAATTTCAGATTTTTATCTGTATTGAGAGACGAGTAAAAAATCGTTAACTGTTCGGTTGAAAAAATCGCAGGGGTACCCCTTGGATTTTTAGCGAAAAATTTTTTGAAATGGATTTGGCTCAAATTCAGCATATTGATAGTTGATGATGTGTATATCAATAATATATGGTTCATTCTTCGTTTCTTTCGCACTAAATAGATGAAAAGAACGTTTAAAGCTGAAAAATGTCATTTTTTCGTGTATAGTCTACTAATATTGTTGAATAACGCAAAAACGGTTGAAAAATTGATAGGTACATTACATTAGGAAAATGTGGACAATTAAATTACCTATCTTTTGATATATTCAAACATTTGTATTGATGACTTTTTGTCTGAGTTATCCCCTGTGCAAGTTACAAATCTTGGAAAACTTAAAGTTGTTAAGTCCAATTTTGCTCCTACTTTGCTACAGTTGAAAAACCCAATACTTTATGAGACAAAGTACATTCAAACACGACCAACTACATACCAAATTATAGAAACTACTACTAAGTACTACCTACTATAAAAATACCTATAGATTCCCACTCTCCATACACAAATAATTAACTACTAAACCCATACCTATACCTATACCTATACTAATATACTATATACTATATATTTAGTACTATATATAGTAGTGAAAAGGACACTACTAGGACTACTTGGAAGCCGCCAGGGGCGCTCAGCCCCTAGTGTCCGATAAGTCTGCAACTGTGACGATTCTCTCCTCTATAAAGTAAACCGTATTCTGCTCGGTTCCGTAGAACGTGCGATAGTGGTTTATGATTATAAAATCGCATGGCTTTCCTGATAGTGACGAGTTTTTCTCGAGCTGTAAAAAGAAACTGCTCCATAAAATGAAAGTTTATGGCTATAAATGGTGCCGAAGATGACAGAGAAGGATGGTGGAGGAAAAGTGACGTGGATTTCGTAGACAAGAAAGAGCAAATCTTTGCGCTGAAAAGATGGAGCTTCCTTCTATATCAAAGGAGTCGAAATATGGTTGAAAGGTGGCCAGAATGTAACACAAGAGCTATCAGCAGCTTTCAAAAGAAGCGCAACCTTATATTCTTGGAATTAAGGAGCAGAAAGCGATTCATCAGTGAGTTTTTATTCATGGGAACGTGAACATAGAAGGCACAGAAAGCTCCCCTGCTCAGTAGATTGATGGGTTTCTGCCAAGGCGTTTAAACGTCTCGAAGCAAAGGCTTGAGAAGAAGGTTTATCGAGTGAATTAGAAATTCCGAGCAGGATTTGCCCCTTTCTTCTGGCTACCTCGGGTTTCTGTGGCGTGGGAATCTTGATGCTATTCCATAATAATTAGACATCAGTGTGATATGCTCGTTAGATGAATGGAAATGTTTGCAAAAAGGATTCCCATCAATTGTGGTATCTCACGTGCGCCATTGAACCACAGGTGACGTCCACTATCATCCTTCAACTGATTGATTAGCTGGAAGTGAGGACGTGTCTTAGCATGTTACGTATCGGATGTAACTAGAAGTGGAGCTGGTTTGAATAATGCTGCTAGAAGTGCGTTCATAGCATTTTTCGAGATCTCATCAGCCGAAATTTGAAAATCAGGGTTTAATGTTTCTTTATGGGTCGACTGTTGGCAAAATTTGGCGCCCCTTTCTACATTTTATCTGGAGAACAATTGTTATCGCATTGTGAAGGACAACGTCCTCAGAACTAATGGAGATGGTAAGTTTCTGGCGTCGAGTTAACGATCAAATTTAGTTGCCCTTTCAGCCCTGTCAAGTGAAGTTGTCAGAACCTTCGAGGTATCAAGTTGGACCTTGCGCCCCCTTCCTTGACCCGTCTAATCTTCTTTGGACAGCCAAGTCTCCAAGTGTTAAGTGGGCAAACGGGGCAGATTGCTCCACTATATTGAGGTGTAGGTTCAGGTCAAGATGCTAATCGCGCAGACTTGCGTTGCTTCCTCAAGTCCTTTACTGGAAGGTTGACTGTATTACGCTGGCCATCTCAGTGGGGACCTAAGCTTGGGCCCTTTCTCCATAAATTTGCCTAAGTGCGGAAACTGCGCTCTTATGCACCCACTTTGTTTCGAGGACTTTGAAGTTGATTACGGTTAACTTTTGGATCGTCCGACTGCCGGAAAAATTTAGATTCAAAGGGATTTTACTTTAGTGATCGCGTATTTATTTGCGTATAAATGTTTTAGAGCCTTATTTCAGTATGGGATTTTTAAATACCTGCCTTGTCAATACGTGGAGCCACTATAATGTCGAGAGACCGGTACTTTTTAAATAACGGTATTTGAAAGTACCAAGTATCGATACCTTCTGTTGAATCTGTATATTCTATTGGCGAAAAGAGGAACAAAGGAAGGATTGGGAAAGAAGGTACTCACGTGGTTGTCGTCATACGTACGGGTCGATGAATGAAGACGGAGCCAAAAAAATGACGAAACGGTGCCGACCGTCTCAGTAGAACGAATGGATACAGTTTCTGTACGTGAGATACAGGATTAGAAGGAAAAGGTAGATAAGGAACAGAGAGGTAGAATCCAGAGCGTTTGAGAACTGACTGAACGCCGATAAGGATTCAAGCACTCAAAGGAATCAAGTTGTCACCACCTACTTTTCTTCGTATCGATAAAAGTGACGATACGTTCTGTAGCCAATAGAGAGTTTTAGTGACTTTCGCGTTTTTTGAAAACTTAAACGTGGGAGATTTGGTTAATTTGTTGAATCATATGTCTCTAATGGTCACAACAATCCGCCATCCACAAGGCGGTAACAATAAGAAACGTATGATTTAATGAAGTAACCAATACTCCTACGTTTAAGTTTTCAAAAATTGCAAAATGCACTAAAACTCTCCAATGAAGTTTCGATACTGTGGAGTAACGTATTGAATGAAGTATCAATATTTTGAAGTAACGTATCGAATGAGGTATACTCTGGAGCGCCATCTTGATTCTCTGGAGTAACCTGTTGAAAGAAGTAACAATAGTTTTTTTTCTTCTCCAGGTGGTCGCATTACTTCTTTTTGTAGGTTGGCCATAGGTACCCTTGGTCCTATAATGCCCTGAAGAAGCCCGAACGGGCGAAAGTACTCGGCTGGATAATAAAAAAGAATGGAGAAGAGGTCGCCTCGTTTTTTTCCCCCTCAACCTACAAAAAAAGTAACAATAGTTGATACTTATGATCAGATATTTCTTTCGAAGTATCGAAAGAAGTATCAAATCAAGTATTTGGAGCAAAATATCAAATCAAATGTCGATACTTGGGAATAACGTATGCATTGAATACCGAATGAAGTAAGACCGAATTTTTGGGGCTGCAATGATTGACACTTAAGAGTAACGTATTGAGTAAAGTGTTGAGTATTCAAGTAGTTTGCAGTGTCGTAATGAACCAAATATCGGTACTTTGAATTGTCTTTTGGAATGAAAGTATCGATACTTGAGAAAATCTACCAAATTAAGTATAGATAATTTTTGGAAATAACGTGTCGAATGTAGTATCGATACTGTGGAGTAACATATTGAAAAAAAGTATCGATACCTTGGAGTAACACAATTACGTTCAACGTGTGCATACTCTGAACTCATCAGAGAGTCTTCGCTCTCCCGTCGAAACACCGAATGATTGTCAGTCGCGTAACAAGCGTCCATATACCCTGTCATTAGCGGAGAACAATAATGCGAACGAAAGGAGTGTTTTTCTTTTTTGCGGAACGCTTCGCTCCTTCAACACGCACCCCGTAGAAAATCACACGTTTCATAATAGGCACTCGACACGAGGGGGCCTGCGAGCCGAGGCAGCGTGAGCTTTATTACGTGCTACCGCTCATACAAGCTCGCACACTTCGTCGCTCTCATGAGGGACATACGAAGAGAATGAACATCAAAATGTTACTAGTAGGTGTTGAAAAGCGTTTCCTTGTAAAAAATAGCCAACGTACATTTTACGGTTACGTACTTTTCAGTTGCGTAGAGTTTTTGCTTCCCAATGTTCTCACTCACGGTTTGCGTGAACGTGGGTAAATTTGTTTCGATGGAAACCGATGCGACGAAGAGCTGAGCCTGCTTATTCTAACTTCCACTGTTATATCTTGGAGATATAAAATAGAGTCATCGTTTTAGCACGTTTATTCCCAACACTGTGCGATAACACTTTTCAACAAGTTTACGTAGCAAACAGAGTGGTTCTTGATCCTGTACCGACATGAGACGGGTAACCAACAGTGATGACAGTAGTGTAAATCAGTACAGCTAAATAAAATTAAATCTTTAGAAAATGGGGAAGAAGAAAAAATTTTTGCACATCCTTCGTTTCACGGAGGTATGCGAATATTATTAGCGGCTAACAACAAGAACGATCAGATAGAAAGTGCGTTACAAAGGTGGCAGGTTCAATTCCCGTCGTAGGAAAAAAATAAAAATTTTGCCGAGGTCTTCTCCGACTTTTCATCATCGGGTCTACCAACTGTTGTTGTGCGGGAAATATTCCCATAAAATATCCTCACAACCGGGAAAATTTCCCTACAAATATCCCTACAACAGTTGGTACCCCTGAAAAGTTGCAGAAACCCCCTATTTACACTACTGATGACACTTTATAACACCCGCGTACTTTTTTTTATTGACATGAAGGCACGATATTTACTGATACTTCTAAATCAGATAGCCAAAATAATTAATGCACCTCGCACCGTTATACCGCGATCTCGAAAACTAAATACCGTGGTAGTTCTTGTTATGATTTTATACCATGAATTATTCACCTCTCACAATCACATCAATTGTAAAGTATAATTATGAGCATAATTTTTTTTTACTGAAAAAGACACAGGAGTTTCGATGAAAAATTACATGATCGTGATATCTATATATATAAAACTACAAAACGAGGAGGAGAGGTATACGATTGATTGAGCAACTGGCTGGAAGGATTTCGATGAAAAAAATAGGGGCTGTTTAAAATTTAAGGCCACCGTCTGAAAAAATCTTAGAATTTTGATTTTTTGCTTCGTTTTTGAAAAAAAATTCGAAATGTGTCGAAAAACGTGTTTTGGGCGAAAAATCGCGATCGCGGAATTTCGTCTTTCGGCCGTGATAGCTCCTAAAGTAACGGATTTCATATATACTAAGTGAATTGGAAAGTTGTAGCCAGTTAAATTTCCTACATTTTTGTAATTGCGATTGTTAAGTTTGCTTTCACCTCCGCGGAGCTATAGCGATCCAAAGTCGAAACTTGAAGTTTTTGATACAAAAAAACGCTCTCGACTCGACGCCGCATTTCGAAAAAAAAAATTAATTTGGCACTATATTCGTTTAGCATTTCGAAAATGATACGGCGAAAAACCCTTGAAATTTTGATTTAGGACCTTGATTTTTCTCAAGAGAGCATTATGTACGTTTTTGAGCTTTTTCGAAACCACGTTTTTCTTCAGTTGATCGCGATTTTCTCGAAAAATTCCCACAACGCGAAAAGATTTTATGAGCGCATTTTGTTCATGGATAAATTCTTTAAACGAAAAAGTACAAGAATTCGTTCGTTGATCGATTTTTGCCGGAGCTAGAGCGGCCCGAAGTGAACACCCAAAAAACCGTAGTATACAATTGATTGTGAAACTGGGAATAGGTAATCAAATTTTGGACATAGTGCCGTTCAATTGAGACAACTTCATCGGCTGAAAAAATCGTCTTTTTTTTAATTAGGCCTCTGTTCAAATTTTATTGCACTTTGAAATTTTATGACCCTGTTTTTCGCGTTTTTTCGCATGTTTTTCGCAAATAACTTTTGAACCGACCACTTTTACATAGGTATATTACTCAGAGGCGAGATAGAGCTATCGAAATCCCACAATTTGGTGTAGTTAATTATATTTTTATGTTATGTCCCCGCGGAGCTATTAACGTTTGAAGAAAAGTCAAAACACGTTTTTTGACATAAAGTGGAATATTCCTCGAAAGCTATCATATACGCTAGCCATTTTCGTATTTTTACTGGATTCTACGTTAAATTTCCTACATTTTCTTCCACAGCACCTAATCTGTCCCGTTTCGGGAACGTGATGAAAAAAAATCCCAAAGTTGAAACTTCAAAAGTATGAAAAACGAAAAAAATTCGAGAAATATTATTAATCGTTCGATTTTAATTTTTTTCACATTAAATTCGAATTCTACGTCTAATTTCATGTAAGAATCGTTAGTAAATCATATTTGAACAGTACTGTAAGTATTTTCAACGGATTTTCAAAGTTGAAAAATATGAAACCGCGTAGTACTAAACCTGGATAAACTGATAGTTGTCGTCAAATTTCCGCCGTTTTAACGTCATATTCGGATTCAGCGTTAAATTTCCTATAAGAATAGCTTTCAAAATCGCTTTAAAACGAAAATTTAATTTTTCACTATTACCGATGCCAGCGGAGCTCGGAATTTCGGCCGGCGAAAAAGTCGATTTACGGAAAATAATTTCTCTGGCTCTGTTTAAATTTTTTTCACCAAATTTTTTGCCATGTACGTGTGTAAGGCGTTCAAATGAAGACTCCTGCATAATAAAACAATTGATTCGCATTTATTTTGACCCCGAAAATCACTGTTAAAGTCCGATTTTTGAGCTTTCAAAAACCGATTTTTTAGGAACACTTGCAGATTTTTCCGAGAAATAAAAAAAATAACAAAAATACATCATGGTAAGACACAACTTTCCTAAAAATTTCAGATTTTTATCTGTATTGAGAGACGAGTAAAAATTCGTTGAATGGTCGGTTGAAAAAAATCGCAGGGGTACCCCTTGGATTTTTTGCGAAAAATTTTTTGAAATGGATTTCGCTCAAATTCAGCATAATGATAGTTGATGATGTGTGCATCAATAATATATGGTTCATTCTTTGTTTCTTTCGCACTAAATAGATGAAAAGAACGTTTAAAGTTGAAAATGTCATGTTTTCGTGTAAGCTATCACTTGGTGTAAGTAATAAACAAAGATTGTTTAAATTTGAAGACATTTGCGTAATATATCTTTCAACGGAAAAATTAGATTCTAAGTCGGAGCTCTTTTTAGAAGAACGACTTCCTGTCGAACGGTTCAGGCTTGAGCTGATGCTGTAGGATGAATCACGAATTAGTTATTTGCGGATGGTGCGAAGTCGAACAGGGCCACCGGACGTTTTTCCAAGAATTTCGGATCAGTGTCGTTCGACCCGAAGGATGACTTGCAAGTTAGCTCAATGAAACCCTCGCCCCTCCCATCCAAAAACCGTTATTAATCTGTTCTCAGTACGAGCGCTAAGCAAAGCAGATCTTGGCCCCCGGACGTTTTTCGGAGAATTTCATATGACGTAGGATGACATGCGATATTGAAGATGATGCAATCCCCCCCCCCACCCATTCCTCACAGCGTAGGTCTGCATTAACGTTTTAAATCGCTCCTCAGTTCGTCGTGTGTACCCCTTCCGGTGTGAAACCTGTGTCGTTCGCTCTCAAGTTTTCGCCCGTTTGCGTGCAAGTTTTGGATCCGATCGAGGTAAGTCAATTTATTTTTTCTCATATTCTGAAAATATTAGATTTCTTTGTTCACATTATCATCCGCTTTTTGTTTTTCGATTTGTGTTACAGATTCGTTGCGTTTCGTCCTTTACGATCATTAATTAGTACACGTGATCATTATCATTATTATACACAACATCATTATTACTCACACACTTAATTCCACTCTCATATATACTTCATACTTATTTTCAAATTTATTGTTTATTCTTTTAAATTATGAATACCATCGATTGTTTGGTTTCGGGGGATTTTTCGCAAGACTCTCAATTATTTTCTTCACATTCTCGAAATTCTCAGTGCATGGCAAATTCGGCTTTGGCAATTGTTTATTCTTTAGTTTATTCCCATCCTTTACGTCAATTTGTTTCTTCGGAACAAATTGACCAAATTTTAATTCAAGGGGATTATTTTTACAACAATTGGAGGCGATCCCATACATTTTTGGCAGTGGAGGAATTAGGCGAATTTATACAGATTAGTGCTAAAGAAATTTATCATGTCGTTAAAAGTTATTTGATCTTTCCTGAAGGGCAACCGATTATATTGGCTAGGGATACGGTTAGCAATAGAGACTTGGCTAAATTATCGTTAATTGAAAAACTTTATAATTGTTTCCATTCAGTGGATAGTCCTTTTAATGAAATAAACGAGGGGTATTTGTTTACCGCTCACAATAGATCAGTTTCTTTTTGGATGTCGGGTAATTCGTACTATTTATTTGATCCTCATTCAGTCAATCAATTCGGTGAAGTCGATCCGTCCGGGGGTGTTGCTAGATTTTTTCAATGCGGTAGCTTAGACAGTTTAGCAAATTTACTTTTGATTAGCCACGATCGGGACAATAGTCCATTTGAAATAATTAAGCTGACGATCATCTCTTTGGTCGAGGAAAATGAAATGCCTTCAGCTGATAGGACCATAGAAACATCCATGGAAATAGTTAGTTCAATCGAGTCAATTTATCCGGGTGAAAAAAATAAGAAAACTAAACGGGGTAGGCCAAAAAAACGTGGGGTTAGGAAGTCTTCTGATTTATCTCATAAAGAAATTGTTGCCGAAGTTAAAAAACGATACCATAAAAATAAAAAGTCAAACGTCACAGATAAAAATAACGATCCCAAACTACATTCACAAACGCGCGCATTCAATTGCTTAGTTACCGGTAATTTTTCTCAATCTTCCTCACAATTTTCTGTTCATTCAAGAAACAATCAATGCGTTGCTAATTCAGTTGTCTCGATCGTGCAGTCAATATTAATTCATTCGCGTCAATTCAATAGTTCAGGACAACTTGACCGAATTCTGATAGAGGGTGATAGGATTTATAACAATTGGAGACGATCTCACAAATATTTGTCGGTGGAAGATATAGGTAGTTTTATTGAGTTGGGAACTAAGGACATTTTTAAAATCTATAAAGAAATCACACTTTGGTCAGAAGGACAACCAATTTTAATGGCTAGGGACTCTGCTTCCGATGTAGATAGAGCTTTGCAATCGTTAATTGACAAATTGTTCGACTGTTTCCATTTTGCTGATAGGCCTTTTCGGGAAAACGAAGGCTTTTTATTCACATGCCATAATCTCACAGTTGCTTTTTGGCTATCGAATTCAAATTATTATTTGTTTGATCCTCATTCTGTTGACGAATACGGAAAATATAATTCAATCGGGGGGGTTGCTAGGTTTTTCTGTTGCAACACCGTGGGTGACCTTGCCTATTTACTTTTGGTCAACCACGATCGTGATAATAGCCCATACGAAATAATTAGGCTTGCTATCACAATTGTGGCTGACGAAAGTGGATCGGAACCCGTTCTTCAAACTGCTCAACCAGAATCATGCAGAAACGTCGGAGGCAGGCCTAAAAAGCGCAATATTAAGAAGTCTTCTTGCGATAAAACAGATAGCGAGTTAGTTAAAGCTGTACTTTCACCGGCAGAATCTCTTTGTTCTTTCGAAAGTCTTCAAATTTCCTCCATAGATCACACTATGTCTCCAACATCATCTCCTATAAAAAAGAAACTACGCTCAACATCGAGTCCTGGGGATAGTGAACATAATATTTCTCAAAATACTGTAGGTAAGCGCGGTAGGCCTTCAAAACGTGGGGCTCGGAAAACCTCTGACAAATCCCAAAAGGAAATAATTTCTGAAATTAGAAAACGATACCGATCATCTTCGCAAGACGCTAGAAAAAAATACTCCGAGCTCCACACTGAGGAAATTGCCGATTCTCGCCAAAAATACATAGAAACACACCCTGAACAAGTAGTAGATTCTAGGACACAATACATTGAAACACATCCTGACCGTGTAGCAGATTCTCACCATAGGTTCAATGTTCAAAACCGTTCAATAACTAAAACATTACGTAAATTCACTTGCATTGGAGACCGAAGCGGGAAAGATTTAAATATAATTAAAATTTACAACTTTAAAAACCCCGCTTCGTTAAAATCACAAACCACCCACCATTGCCAATTTTGCGATGCACCTTATTTTGAAGAAGAACGCGGTAAATTAGCTTGGTGTTGCGGGAAAAACGGGGAAAATAACTTACCAAAACTTCCATCGATCGATTCAATTAGTTTTTATAAAAATTCTAAATTTCTCGAACATGCTAGGCCGTATAATAATCTTTTTGCTTTTTCAGCTATCGGAACTTCGGTATCTGTTAGAAACGCGCCTAGGTCGGGGATATCTTTCGTTAAAGTTCAAGGTCGGGTTTATCATAGAATTTTTGACTTAAATTACAACCAATCCACTAATAATACGCGACTTTGGATAGAAGATAATATCGAAAGGGTTAGACTTGCCGAAGATCGTAAGTTAGATCAGTCAGTTTTGAGGGAAATAGAATCTTTTCTTATCGCAGTCAATCCGTTTGTAGGTCAAATCAGGCAACTTAATAGGGAAACTGACGAAACGGCGCATTTAGTTTTCGAACGGACGTCTAGGCAAACCCACGGTAACGTGTTGGGTGACATGCCAACGTCGAACGAAATAGCTGCTGTCATTAGGTTCGGCCTGGATGCCGAGCCGAGACAGGTAGCGATCTGGAAAGTGGGAAATCGAAATCCCCAGACCATCCACTATCTCGACCCTGCGTACGAGTGTTTGCAGTATCCCATAATCTTTCCTCATGGGACTGTGGGATGGTCTCCAGATTTAAAAAATAGTCAGGGCAAGAAAATAACACAGGCTAGGTACTATAGATTTTTACTTCTGTCCGAGCCACGATTCACGTTCTTGAGACGGCTTTCTCAAGAATACATGGTTGACTCGTGGGCGAGAACGGAAGAAGAAAGGCTGAATTTCATCAAGCATAACCAAAATATTGTTATGCGCATTGGAACGCGTCAAGAGTTGGACGAAACCATTGCTGGCCAGGGCGGAGTTGTCGCCGGCCGTATTTATCTGCCGAGTACTTTTACTCACGGCCCGAGATACATGCAGGTGCAGTATCATAACGCCATGGCAGTCGTGCACCGAAAAGGCCAACCGAGCTATTTTCTAACGGTCACGTGCAATCCCAATTGGGAAGAAATTCGCCAGAGTTTGAATCCCGGAGAACACATCAAAGACCGTCCCGATTTGTGCGATAGGGTTTTTAAAATCAAGTTGGACCATCTTCTCAACTTGATTAATTCAGGAAAAATGTTTGGGCCTGTAGAATTCATTCTACACGTGATCGAGTTCCAGAAACGGGGACTTCCACACGCCCACATCGCTTTTAGGGTTAGGGGAGGTGGACCAAAAGTCGCTGAAGATATTGACAGAGTTGTCAGAGCGACGATACCTCCAGTAGATGAAGCACAAGGCAGGCTGCGGAATGCTGTGACCTCTCACATGCTTCATAACAAATGCGGCCTTGCCAATCTAAATGCGCCGTGTATGGACGAGAAAACTAAAAAATGCACTAAAATGTATCCCAAACCCCAGAATGCGTCCACTTTTACGGATAGCCGGGGATACATTATCTACAAAAGGCCGTGCAACGAAATAGTCGAGATTCCAGTCGGTCGCACGCAACAACGTCGTGAGGTTACTGATTCGGACGTCGTACCTTACAACCCCGCTATTCTTCTTATCATGGATTGTCATGCGAACTTGGAAATCGCTACATCCAGCAAAACGATAGCGTATTTGATGAAATACGTCCACAAAGGGACGGACATGTCTCGAGCAGCGGTAGTTGGAAGCAATACTGATCAGGGTGATCAAATTATAGACGAAATTGCAGATTACGAAAACTACCGCTACATTTCCGCTTCTGAAGCCATGTGGAGGTTTTTCGAATTTGACGTTAGGAGTTGCAGGCCGACGGTTCTCGCTTTGCCGGTTCATCTTCCCAATCAAGATATGGTTTTACACCTTCCGGGTCGTGAACGCCAGGCTGTGGATCGATCGATATCAAGATTACAACTTTATTTGGACAGGCCGATCGATCCAGTTTTAGATTCGCTGACGTACTTGGATTTTTACGAGAGTTATTTCGTTGAAAATAATCCTCCTAAGAGCAAAAAAATCCAAGTTTTTCGACACAAATCGGGTAAATACGTTTACGCTCGCCAAAGGGGCGAGTGTGTAGCTCGAATCCACTTCATTTCCCCGTCGTTAGGTGAAGTCTTCTTCGTTCGCATGCTACTCCTCAGCTTTCCAGCTGGTAGTTTCGACGACTTGAGAACTGTCGATGGAGTATTGTACCCTACGTTTCAGGAAGCCGCCAAAGCTAGGGGACTTTTAGACGACGAGGACGAGTATATGGTTGCGATGAGGGAAGCCCGAAATTTCAAAACTGGCCGAGGTTTAAGGCAGTTTTTCTTGACGTTAATTATTTTCGGTGCTCCCGCCCTAATCCTCTGGCAAACATTTCGTAGCGACTTGATCGAGGATTATCTTCGGCAATATGACGACAATGTCGAAATTGCCGAAGTTAAGGCTTTGGTCGAAATCGATCGCATGTTGAGAACTCATGGTAGGTCGCTTGGTGATATGGGTTTAAGAGTTGTTACTGATGATACATCAGAAGTTTTCCGCGAAAGGACTCTTTACGATCAAAATACTTGCTTAGAATTTTTCAATTTATGGTATCCGTTGCTTAATACTGCCCAAAAAGAATTTGCTGATAGTATTTTGAGAGCAGTTGAAACTCCAAATAAATTTCAAAATTGTTTTTTCTTAGACGGTCCTGGAGGAACCGGTAAAACTTTAGTTTTGAACGTCATCGCATCCAAATTGAGGAGCGAAGGCAAAATTGTTCTCCCTTGCGCTTTCACTGGAATTGCCGCATTAAATTACGAAGGAGGAACAACTGCTCACAGTCTTTTCAAGCTGCCGTTAAATCCTGAAAGGGGAACGGCGGCTAACATTTCAATAACTAGCCAAAGGGCTGAACTTCTAAGGCAGTCAAATTTAATTATCTGGGACGAAATCTCCACCTGTCATAAAAATCTCCTCGATACAGTCAATACAACATTAAACGATTTGAATCAAACTAGAGGACCTTCACTTTTTGGAGGTAAAACAATAATTTTTGCTGGAGATTTTCGTCAGATTCCACCAATAGTTGAATTAGGTACACGGAACGACGTAGTTCGCGCTTCCGTCAAATCGTCACCATTTTGGAGTAAAGTAACCACTTTCCGGTTAACTTCTCAACAACGATCAATCGCCGACCATGAGTTTTCAACATTTGTTTTGTCAGTCGGAGAAGGGAAGGTTCCAGAGATCAAGCTCAATGAGGACGAATCTTTAATTTCCCTTCAAGGGATTTCATTCGTTTTACAATTGAGCGAACTAATAGATTTCGTCTACCCCGAATCGATTCTTCAAGATTCGAAAACTTGCTGTAAACGAGCAGTTTTATCGGGGACAAACGCCAATATTAAGGAGATCAACAACATCGTACTCAAGCGATGTCGTGGCGATATTATCCATCTGTTAAGCGCCGATAGCTGCAGTTCAACGGACGACCATGCTTTCGCTCCGGCTGAACTTTTAAATTCCATCAGCCATCCCGGAGTTCCTGATCACGACCTTCAGGTGAAAATTGGCTGCGTTCTCCTTTTGACTAGGAACCTTAGTTTTCAGAATAAATTGGTCAACGGCACTAAAGTCATTCTTAGGGCAGCGTCGCGTTTCATTATCGAGGTGGAAATTCCTGGGAGATCAGAGACTGTAATTATACCCCGAATAAATTTTTCATTCCAAGTAGGTCGAACCGGTATGGAGGTTACGCGCAAACAATTTCCCGTCAGGTTAGCATACGCGATGACAATAAATAAAAGTCAGGGGCAAACATTGGATTTAGTAGGGGTCGATTTGAGGGACAACGTTTTTAGTCACGGGCAACTTTACGTCGCGTTAAGCAGGGTTCGAAATTCCGATAGTCTAAAAATTTTGCTGTTAGATACTAAAATCGTCGACGACGAACCGTTCACAAAAAACGTAGTTTACAATGAACTTCTCTAATACAATAATGAAAATAATTTAATTCGTTTCCGTTTTCCATCATGAGTCACACACCAACACCACAACCATAATCCCACGCACACATACACACACAAAAACATCATCGTCAAGAAGGAATGAAGAGAAGAAAATCCTCCGTACGAAAAGTGGTTTTTTAGTGGGTGGCAGTCCCACACTTCAGGTCGAGTGCGGTCCCTCGCCTGAGTTGTCTTTTAAAGAGTTTTCCACTATAAAAAAATAACAAAAAAAAAAAAGCAAACCAATTGCGGTGAGTCTTTCCGATTTTATTCTACTACTATCTTTTGTAACTACAATCTACTACTATCATTGTTCACTATTTTGAATATATATTTTTCATTTGAACGCTGAATTTGATACTACTCTAATTCGTAAATAATTGCTTTTTTTCAGCATAAGCGGCCTGATGTGTTCAAAACGTCATATCAAACGAATGCAACTCAGCGTCCTGGAAGAACGGCAAAACAAGCTTTTCAGCGAATGGTGAGTGGATTATGATGAGAATATATTCATTCGTAAATAATAAAGGGAACTATAACTATTAGATATCTTACTCGCTGCTTATGAAGAGAAATTCACAATGGGAACAACTAATATATTGCACTTTGCCTCAATTGTTTTTTTTTCGTTTTCCAGAATACACTCGTGGAGGAAAAGCGAAACGTCGGAACAACAATGAAGCCATCAACGGACAACCAAATGGAGCACGGCTTGACGAAACTCACGACTATTGTCAATTGCTATTAATGAATGTATTTCTCAAAACAAGTTCAGTATGATGATTAAGACTTTTCAAATGTTATTTCTCTGAAAAAAAAGTGAAAAAGTTCAATGTGATGATTAATATTGTACGAATGATATTTCTCAAAACAAATCCAATGTGATTGCTTAATAAATGGTATGCAAATACGATGGATATCATTTTACTCCCTAACTTCCACTAATTATCACATATACTTAAGATAACCGTTAAGGAAGTAATTTCGAACAGGCACAGCCTTGGTATTCTGATAAAAACTTCAAACACGTAGAGGAAATTTCCTGTAATGTGACGAATAAATTCCAAGTTGAAACTATCGAAGCATGAAGAACCGAAATATTGAGAAAAAAATTATTAACTGAAAGAATTCGATTGTCTTCACTTCAAATTCGAATTCTGCGTCTAATTTCTTATAAGAATGAGTAACCAATTAATATTTAACAATACTGTAAGTATTTGCAACGAATTTTCAAAGCTGAAAAACTTGAGAGCGGCAGTGTATTAAAACTCGGAAAACTGATAGTGGTCGTGAAATTTCCGCCGTATTGACGTCATATTCGGATTCAGCGTTAAATTTCCTATAAGAATAGCTTTCAAAATCGCTTAAAAACAAAAATTTAATTTTTCACTATTACCGATGCCAGCGGAGCTCGGAAATTCGGCTGGCGAAAAACTCGATTTACGGAAAATAATTTCTCTGGCTCTGTGTAAATTTTTTTCGCCAAATTTTTTGCTATGTACGTGTGTAAGGCGTTCAAATGAAGACTCTCGCATAATAAAACAATTGATTCGCAAATATTTTGACCCCGAAAATCGCAGTTAAAGGTCAATTTTTGAGCTTTCAAAAACCGATTTTTTTGGACCACTTGCAGATTTTTCCGAGAAATAAAAAAAATCACAAAAATACATCATGGTAAGACACAACTTTCCTAAAAATTTCAGATTTTTATCTGTATTGAAAGACGAGTAAAAATTCGTTAAGTGATCGGTTGAAAAAAATCGCAGGGGTACCCCTTGGATTTTTCGCGAAAAATTATTTGAAATAGATTTCGCTCAAATTCAGCATAATGATAGTTGATGATGTGTATATCAATAATATATGGTTCTTTTTTTGTTTCTTTCGCACTAAGTAGATGAAAATAACGTTTAAAGTTGAAAAATGTCATTTTTTCGTGTATATTCTACTAATATTGTTGAATAACGCAAAAACGGCTGAAAAATTGATAGGTACATTACATTGGGAAAATGTGGACAGTTAAATTACCTATTTTTTGGTATATTCAAACCTCTGAATTGACGACTTTTGGTTTATTATTCAATAATAAACCATTGTAATCGCCCAAGAAAAAAAAATTTCTAACCCCCCCTCAAAATTTGATGTTTTACGTTTCAAGGCATGTAGAATCCGAATATCCAATAAAAAAATTTCTGTCCGTCCGCCGTACGCCGTACGCCGTACGCCGTACGCCGTACGCCGTACGCCGTCCGCCGTACGCCGTTAGCAGTTTTCCGGCCAAACTGTAAGAGCTAAAAATTTGAAATTTTCACCAAAAATCAATCTCGGTCCTACGACGGCCCAATTCTTGAACCAACTTGCTAGCTCAATTTAAAGGGTATTTTTGGGGGGTTTTGAGGGGGAGAAAATTCATATTTTCCAAGGTTTTTCAGAGAAATGTGTATGTGGTATCAAATTATATAGATTTTTGGACGCTGAATCGAATGAGACCATCGCCGGGTCGATAGCTTTATTGGTTCTCGAGTTATCGCAGCTTTTGTGAAAAATTTGGGAGATTTTCAGAAATTTGACACGAGGGTATAACTCGAGAGTTCTTGGAGCTATAAAAATCGTTTTATACTCATTGGAATGGTCGTTAAACACTCTCTCCAGCTGTATCGTTAGGCAACAGGTTTAGTTTTTAATTAGGAAATTAAGAAAAATAAAAATTATTAAAATTACAATAGTTGCTACGGATTTTTCTTCTATAGTTACCATCTGTTTTTCGGTGGGAACGTTCACAAATTTTCGGAATATTTAAAATGACAAATGGATGGTCTTCTTAAATCAATATTGAAGCGAAATAATAATAAACCACTGTACAATCATTTGCAGCGTTTTGTTTGAGTTATCCACTGTGCAAGTTACAAATCTTGGAAAACTTACAGTTGCTATGTCTAATTTTGCTCCTACTTTGCTCCAGTTGAAAAACACAATACTTTATGATACTAAGTACGATACAATCCCCACCACCAACATACCAAATTATAGCAACTACTACCAAGTACTTTCTACTATAAAAATACCTATAGATTCCCACTCTCCATACACAAATAATAAACTGCTACTACCTACCCATACCTATACTTATACCTTTACCTATACCTATACTATATACTATACTATATACTATACTATATACTATATACTATATACCATATA
The DNA here is from genome assembly GCA_037159825.1 of Tupiocoris notatus. NCBI lineage: Eukaryota > Metazoa > Arthropoda > Insecta > Hemiptera > Miridae > Tupiocoris > Tupiocoris notatus. The sequence continues at coordinate 371,286 of JASJUZ010000405.1, read as the reverse complement.
CTATATACTATACTATATATACTATATCATACTATATATAGGAGTGAAAAGGACACTGCCCCCGCGAAGCTATATGTAAGGCCCGAGAGGAGGGGCGGAGCCCCTCCGACGGGCCGACCGTGCGCGATAGCTGAGGGGGGCGAAGCCCCCCTCTGAGGGGGTTGGGCGGCGGCAGCCGCCAGGGGCGCTCAGCCCCTAGTCTATATATATAAAACTACACAACGAGGATGAGGAGAGGTATACGATTGATTGAAGAACTGGCCGGAGGGAATTGGACGAAAAAAATAGGGGTTGCTTAAAATTTAAGGCCATCGGCTGAAAAAATCGCCGAATTTCGATTTTCGCTTTTGAAAATTTTATAAAATTCGAAATGTATCGAAAAACGTCGTTTTTGGGAAAAGTCGGTTTTCAGGAATTCGAGCGATCGGGCGTCCTAGCGTTCAAACTATTCGTTTTTACATATACTAAGTGCATTGCAAAGTTGTTGCCGGATAAATTTCCTACATTTTTGTAATTACAATTAATAATTTTGCTCTATCCCCCGCGGAGCTATAGCGATCCAAAGTCAAAACTTCAAAATTTCGTTTCAAAAAAACTTTCACGGGTGGAGCAAAATTGTGAAACGATAAAAAAATTTTGACACTACATTCGTCAATTAAATCGAAATTCCTGATGCGGTTAAATCCTACTTTTTTGATTTTCGACCTTGATTTTTCTTGAGGGAGGTTTTTGTAAAAATTTGAGCTTTTTCGAAACCACGTTTTTCCGCAGTCGATCGCGATTTTCTCGAAAAATTCTCACAACGCGGAAAGATTTTATGAGCGCATTTTGTTCATGGATAAATTCTTTAAACGAAAAAGTACAAGAATTCGTTCGTAGGTTGATTTTAGCCGGAGCTAGAGCGCTCCAAAGTTGAAGTCAAAAATCCTTGGGTATACGATTGATTGAGAAACTGGGAATAGGTAATCAAATTTTGGACATAGTGCCGTTCAATTGAAGGAACTTCATCGGCTGGAAAAGTCTTCTTTTTTTTAATTAGGCCTCTGTTCAAATTTTATTGCACTTTGAAATTTTATAACCCTGTTTTTTGCGTTTTTTCGCATGTTTTTCGCAAATATCTTTTGAACTGACCACTTTTACATAGGTATATTACTCAGAGGCGAGAAAGAGCTATCGAAATTCTACAATTTGGTGTATTTAATTATATTTTTATGTTATGTCCCCGCGGAGCTATTAACGTTTGAAGAAAAGTCAAAACACGTTTTTTGACATAAAGTGGAATATTCCTCGAAAGCTATCATATACGCTAGCCATTTTCGTATTTTTACTGGATTCTACGTTAAATTTCCTACATTTTCGTCCACAGCACCTAATCTGTCCCATTTCGGGAACGTGATGAAAAAAAATTCCAAAGTTAAAACTTCAAAAGTAAGAAAAACGAAAAAAATTCGAAAAATATTATTAATCGTTCGATTTTAATTTTTTTCACTTTGAATTCGAATTCTACGTCTAATTTCCTGTAGGAGTCATTAGTTAATTAAATTTGAACAGTACTGTAAGTATTTGCAACGGAATTTCAAAGTTGAAAAACGTAGGAGTGGAGTGTATTAAACCTGGAAAACATATAGTTGCCGACTAATTTCCGCCGTTTTGACGTCATATTCGGATTCAGCATTAAATTTCCTATAAGAATAGCTTTCAAAATCTCTTGAAAACAAAAATTTAATTTTTCACTATTACCGATGCCAGCGGAGCTCGGAATTTCGGCCGGCGAAAAACTCGATTTACGGAAAATAATTTCTCTGGCTCTGTTTAAAATTTTTTCACCAAATTTTTTGCTATGTACGTGTGTAAGGCGTTCAAATGAAGACTCCTGCATAATAAAACAATTGATTCGCATTTATTTTGACCCCGAAAAACACGGTTAAAGTCCAATTTTTGAGCTTTCAAAAACCGATTTTTTTGGACCACTTGCAGATTTTTCCGAGAAATAAAAAAAATTGCAAAAATACATCTTGGTATGACAGAACTTTCCTAAAAATTTCAGATTTTTATCTGTATTGAGAGACGAGTAAAAATTCGTTAACTGTTCGGTTGAAAAAAATCGCAGGGGTACCCCTTGGATTTTTCGCGAAAAATCTTTTGAAATAGATTTTGCTCAAATTCAGCATAATGATAGTTGATGATGTGTATATCAATAATATATGGTTCATTCTTTGTTTTTTTCGCACTAAATAGATGAAAAGAACGTTTAAAGTTGAAAAATGTCATTTTTTCGTGAATAGTTCACTATTATTGTAGAATAACGCAAAAACGGTTGAAAAATGGATAGGTACATTACATTGGGAAAATGTGGACAGTTAAATTACCTATCTTTTGGTATATTCAAACCTCTGAATTGACGACTTTTTGTTTTAGTTATCCACTGTGCAAGTTACAAATCTTGGAAAACTTACAGTTGCTATGTCTAATTTTGCTCCTACTTTGCTCCTGATGAAAAACACAATACTTTATGATACTAAGTACCTTACAATCCCCATCACCAACATACCAAATTATAGCAACTACTACCAAGTACTACCTACTATAAAAATACCTAAAGCTTCCCACTCTTTATACACAAATGATAAACTACTACTACCTACCTATACTCATACCTATACCCATACCTATACCTATATACCATATACTATATACTATACTCTATATACTATATATACTATACTATATACTATACTATATATAGTACTACTATATATAGGAGTGAAAAGGACACTACCCCCGCAAAGCTATATGTAAGGCCCGAGAGGAGGGGCGCAGCCCCTCCGACGGGCCGACCGTGCGCGATAGCTGAGGGGGGCGAAGCCCCCCTCTGAGGGGGTTGGGCGGCGGCAGCCGCCAGGGGCGCTCAGCCCCTAGTCTCCTATAAGATTATATTATCCGTCCAACGTTGAAGATGCCAATGTGAAGGAAGGCTTTCCCAGTGTTTGCATCTGTGACGACCTATTATGTTCAGTCGTTTATCACTAATCCCGCTCGTAAACGAAGAACCTTCTTCTCCAAGAAAATAATATTAGTCTTTTAATACTTTTCTGCTCTCAATCTGGAATATTTAACCGTTCTGAATCGCAAAGATGATATTTTCCATTATTAAATATCCTTTCTCAACGTTCAGTATGATCACTGTTTCTTCTCCGAGTTACAAATGAAAGCTTTTCTACAGCCATTTTCCCACCCCTCTTTAATTTTATTTGATTTATGAAAAAAGGTATTCATCTGCGTGAAAGCCTAGCGTATAAAAATATTTTCATCAGTGCTCGGCTGATGTAAGAGGATGGTAGACGTCTATTTTCTCTAATTTGTCAGAAGAGAAAAGTAAAAGACGCCGAGGCAAAGAGAGGCAAACGGCGGCCGTTCTTCCTCTTCGTTGCGCGCCACAGTTTTCAACGATTCTTATATTAATAGGAAAGCACTCACAGATATTGCTCGGAGCAAGAAATGATTACAGGCATTCAGCATCCAGCTTCAGATCCCGGGGGACTTTTAGTCTCGGCGTAACATTTTTGACGTATCCCGTTTTAGGGCCGCTTCTTTTTCCGACCTTGGTAACATGATACGGGTTCTATGTGGTGTGTTTTTACAAAGCTTTGCTTCAAATCATCATCTTACGTAGTATAACTGTATCACAATCAAGTCAATCCCAATTAATTACTGTTTTTTTTATTACTATTTTTGGTTTATTATTCAATAATAAACCATTGTAATCGCCCAAGAAAAAAAATTTTATAACCCCCCCCTCAAAATTTGATGTTTTACGTTTCAAGGCATGTAGAATCCGAATATCCAATAAAAAAAACGCTGCAAATGATTGTACAGTGGTTTATTATTCCTTCGCTTCAATATTGATTTATGAAGACTATCCATTTGTGATAGTAATTATTTCGAACATTTCGGAACAATCCCACCGAAAAACATATTGTAACTATGGGGGAAAACTTCGTAGCAACTATTGTAATTTTATTCAATTTTATTTTTCTTAATTTCCTAATTAAAAACTAAATTTTTTGCCTAACGGTACAGCTGGAGAGAGCGTTTCACGACCATTCCAATGAGTATAGAATGATTTTTATAGCTCCAAGAACTCTCGAGTTATACCCTCATGTCAAATTTCTGAAAATCTCCCAAATTCGGCACAAAAGCTGTGATAACTCGAGAACCAATGGAGCTATCGACCCCGCGATGGTCTCATTCGATTCAGCGTCAAAAAATCTATATAATTTGATACCTCGTACACATTTTTCTGAAAAACCGTGGAAAATATGAACTTTCTCCCCCTCATAACCCCCCAAAAATACCCTTAAAATTGAGCTAGAAAGTTGGTTCAAGAATTGGGCCGTCGTAGGACCGAGATTGATTTTTGGTGAAAATTTCAAGAATGTAGCTATTATGGTTTGGCTGGAAAAGTGTTGACGGCGTACGGCGTACGGCGGACAGACAGAATTTTTTTTATTGGATATTCGGATTCTACATGCCTTGAAACGTAAAACATCAAATTTTGAGGGGGGTTATAAAATTTTTTTTCTTGGGCGATTACAATGGTTTATTATTGAATAATAAACCAAAAATTCTGTCTGTCCGCCGTACGCCGTACGCCGTCAACACTTTTCCGGCCAAACCATAACAGCTAAATTCTTGAAATTTTCACCAAAAATCAATCTCGGTCCTACGACAGCCCAATTTTCGTATCAACTTGCTAGCTCAATTTTAAGGGTGTTTTTGGGGGGTTTTGAGGGGGAGAAAATTCATATTTTCCAAGGTTTTTCAGAAAAATGTGTACGTGGTATCAAATTCTATAGATTTTTGGACGCTGAATCGAATGAGACCATCGCCGGGTCGGTAGCTCTACTGGTTCTCGAGTTATCGCAGCTTTTGTGCCGAATTTGGAAGATTTTCAGAAATTTGACATGAGGGTATAACTCGAGAGTGCTTGGAGCTATAAAAATCGTTCTATACTCATTGGAATGGTCGTCAAACACTTTCTCCAGCTGTACCGTTAGGCAAAAAATATAGTTTTCAATTAGGAAATTAAGAAAAATAAAATTGAATAAAATTACAATAGTTGCTACGGAGCTTTCCCCTATAGTTACAATCTGTTTTTCGGTGGGATTGTTCCGAAATGTTCGAAATAATCACTATCACAAATGGATAGTCTTTCTAAATCAATATTGAAGCGAAGGAATAATAAACCACTGTACAATCATTTGCAGCGTTTTATTTATTTATTTAGGTATTTTTTTAAGCTTTATTCGTTTTAATGTTTGTCTGTCGAAAAATGACAGCTAGTAATTTTTCCACTGCAGCAATAAAATGGAAACGGTATTTCTCGCCCTAAATAAACATTATAGAGCAGCCGATAGAATAATCGTGGTCATTATTTCCATATCTATTACTTATTTCATTTAATCTTGATCATAGCCGTGAAACAATCAGACGCGTTAGGGATTTTTTTTTTGTAAGTTGACGTTCGTGACCGCCGGATAGTAGTTATTTTGTATGTGATTAATGTTTCACTTGTCAATTGGGCTCATTCTTCCAACGAAATATCAACGATCACGAGATAACGTATAACAATCCTTTCCAATCCTCTCCACAATAAATTCACCTTGTTCGCAAAACCCTTGTTTTTTTTTCTTTCTGCATAAACGCTTCTGAATTTCACCCTCCTCAAATGTTCAGCGTTGCGAATATACCAATAGTCTTATCGATTGAATGTAGAGTGGGAGGAAATGCGAACGGAGCTTCTGTAGAGCGGCCGAGTACCTACGTCAAGATTTTATCTCGTCCAGGATTGGTTTGGGATCAATACCAAACAACAGGTCAGTTGTCTTCTCCGCAGCATGGCGGCCTATGAATTTGACATTTCGTGTTTTGTGTGGACCAAAATACAATATTTGAGGGTATTGAACGAGTTTGAGGTAATCTCTTGCTCGAGTTAAACACAGTTTGAAAGATAAATTTCTGTTGTCGAGTGGAATCTTCTAGTGTCCGGATCGAAAGGGTCCCCGCCACCTTGGTCTACGAAGCCCTTGATGGCGTCCTACGGAGTCAAAGTACTGGGCAAATTAATAATAGAGTCGCTATCTCATACAACACAATAGTTTCTGGAAAATATTTTTGGGCAGGGAGGACTAACTGATCGAAAAAAAAAACATGTTAAAAAATTTCCGTTTTTTAATTTTAATTTTTTTAAAATCCTTTTCTATTGGGCTAACCTTTAAAAAAATAGCTTCATAATTTGACAAATCGTATAAAATGATGGACATCCCGTACTCTCTGCCAAAAGCGCTACAGCCAATGGGACACTCTTTACTGGATGTATTATTTTGTTACCCCAAAGATGACAATGCTCTGTCATGGCCGATATAGCTACTTTTGAAGCAAAAATTAATTGTCAACCTCGCTTTTCGATGAGGATACAGTAGGTACTTTTAGCTCGAATCTAATTGTATTACTGTGGGGGACTGGGCCCTAAAACCCCCAGGAAGGTAATTGCTCCATTTGACAGAAATGGCCGTTATAATACCTTATAGAAATAGGTCCCCCTATTGTGCTCCGTCACTATCGTATTTTACAGAGTGTTTGCTTTTTAAAGCCCTGAAGATACCATAGTGGGCGAAAAATCCCGGCAGAATACAACAATGGAGAAAAGTCGCCAAATGAGTCTATCTCTATCATTTATAGCAGCTGATGCTAAATCTGGCTGGTGGTCGTTTTTGCTGCGTTAAATTACAACAGTTGCACTTAAGTAAAATTCACAAGTCTACGATGAAGTATTTAAGTTGCTGCGTTGTGCATTTTGACTGGGTAAGTAACAGCATTCTCGCGTCGGGAAGTCAATCAAAATGCTGAATGTTTTGAACGTTAGCTACCCATCGTAAAAAAAAAACCACCTACAATCTATAGTTATTTAGCAAGAGCTGGCAACATCGCAATTTTTCAGACCCGCCTAATTTCGTGTCAGCTACTAAAAAAGAATAAGTTGATGCGGTAATTGGAACGCGGATTGTCAACAAACCTTGACAATCTTCAACTCGGGTATATACCATTACCAATCAATACGTCCTCCGGAGTTTTCTTTCTAATCAATATTTACCGCATATAAGAATGTAGTCGGTGTATAGTCATTTTCAAGATTGATACATAATTCGCTCACTATCCGCTAAACAATGTTTCTTTTTCCGACTCTAGTTCAATATTCGGCGGTTTGGAGGACAAAGGCCAGTTCCACGTGTCGTTTCAACGCCTACGTTTATTGACAACTCAGCAACGCGATGAAGATAAACGAGATACGGCAATTCCTTGTTTGTCTGAAAGCGCTGGCTTCATCTGAGTTCCGAACCACTCGACCGTAGGAGGCAGTCCCTTGAGGAATTTTCTCGAAACACCTCGCACTGAGGGTTTTATCCTTTCTTTTTACTTTCACTCCCTTTGACCGTTCTTTCTTTCGTCGTACTCAGCTTGTATCTAGATGTGTACTTTGCCAAGCCTCATTTTTCCAGAAGAATAGAACTCTTTACTTGCGAATTTGTTTCATTCCTAATTTTTCGCTTTGAATGTTATATGTGGGTGTACTACGCAATTTGTTATCTGATTTATTCGCTTTTAAGCGCTTTGCAATTTATCATCGCCAGGTGGCACGGAATCAATCGGCTCTGGAAAATTAGTTAATATAGTTTGCTGAACAGTGAATTAATGAGAGGCAACAATGGCAGTCAATGTTGAACTATTGGAAATTTGCTGGTTGAACATACTAAGTCGATTCATTGAGACTGATTGCAGCGATGCAGTGATTTCCTGTCTGCTATAATAGTTTCGTTTTTGTCCAGTCAATGGGCAGGAGAGTCTTACTGAATCCTCTGAACCCCAAGTGGCGACAGCCTAGTGAATATTTCTCAAACTAATCCCGACGATTTTGTATTTTTTCGCCTGGAGAAATTTTTATCTATTACTTCTTATGATAGTTGAAGGATTTGGTCGCGATGATTTCCACTAAGATGACTGGTAGCATATTGATATAGTGGCAGCGATCCAAAATTCGTTGAGGAAAGGGAATGAAATGAATCTTTATTCTACATAGCAAGGTGAATAACCATAATATTTATGCGAAACACAAAGGAATAATAAATACCCACAATGGTTTGCGAAAATATTACTTCGTGTTCCCTTAATGCTTTACGTGAAACTAATTTTTTACCATCGTTGGAAAGATCTTGCTGAGTACCTTCAAGTATATGAATGTCCTTTACTATAGGCCAATGAATTAGAAACAAATAACGTCAAAAACATAATAATCAATAAGCAATTTTTCAAAAAAAGTTATAAGCTCGCAAAGTCAAAAGTTGCGATTTTTGCGGAAATCACTTTTTCCGGCATTTCTGCGGATCTGGGGCCGTATCTACTGGATGGATCGAATAGAAAGATTATTGGACCTACCGGGATAGCTGCCCTTTCAAACAAAAAACGCAACATCATCGCACTTAAGGGGCTGAACGCCAGCGGACAACACATAAACAAAAAAAACCCAAGTCAACCTTACTACCTCTTTTTGACATCGGTTGAAAATACAAAAAAAAAAAATCCAATGGGAATTCGTACTATCATCAGGCTGCGCAGTTATGCTTGCACTTCATCCGCATCTGGTGTGAAGCGAGGATGATTATATTGAAGAACTACCCGTTAGAAGAGCTTTCAATGCTCGTCCTATGCCGCTCACTCATTCACTGTATTTTACTCTGGCTCGCCCTTCTTTGAAAGACTCCGAAAAGACTTATAGCTCCTTCACCAGCTCTCAGCCGTTTCCAGCTCGGGAAAACGGGCTTTCATCCAGATTGACCCAATCTTCGTTCCCCGAGGCCTCGGATTCGCTATCAGGTTCTTCGTCGTGTAGCGCTCCGCCTTCGCCCAGTTCATAGTCTTATCATCCGGATGTTCAGTTCGCGCACGTTCAAATCGTGCCGTTTCTACCTTCTCGTACCGAAACGCCTTTATCGTTCATACTGTGTTCAGATAATGGTCTGGTCGCGCTGACCCGCGCGCTAACAAGTTCCTCGACTGTTAACAAGGGATCCCACCATTTGGATACTTGGACGATTCGAACGTGCCGGCTCTTTTTCGAACTGTATTCTGAACTCGATTGCTTCAAGATCGGCTTAAGGTCAGACGATGAGGAAAAAAAAGGGTGACCTCGACTATCTAATTATTTTGTTTATTTCGGGCCCTCCAATTCAAGAAACTCGGCACTTTTGACGTAGAGCAGAAGAAGTAATTCAATTTGAATTTCCGTCGGTTAGAGATATGAAATTCTTTGACGGCGAGACAGAGATCTAAAGCGAGCTGTGAACGGTAGATCATGGTATGATTGTCTCGGCCGATTCCATCGCGAAGTTCAGAGTAATTCACCTCCCCAAAGGTTTTTTCTCGTTCCCAACGATCCTCCGGTAATTCCATTTCCATTCACTCGCTTTTTTCACCCGCCAAGTTTCCATCAACCGCGTGCAATGAAATAATATTCGAACGCAAATATTTTTTCTTTTTACACCATCCAGCCCAGGAATTCATTCTACGCTCGAGAGATTCTTTTGGCCGGAGTGGAGAAAACCAAACATTTTACCTACGAGAATAATTTTAGAAAAAAAGGTTCAACTTTCCATTCGTATCGATAGCGCTCAGGTGGGTGGGAACATTCCACGGTTTTTATAGTGAATTCCATCGTACCCTCGGGTATTTGTATTTTAATAAATCCGCCTTCAATTTTAGCAACGCGCTATGGTGCAACTCTATTGATTCCGTGAGGTGGATCACAATTAGCAAAATTCCAAGTGCGTTCCGGTAAAGTGTACGCGTAATCGAGATTTTCATCTCTCGATATTTGTGCAGTTTTATCCCTCAACACGTGGATCAACGTGGGAAAAGTTCAAGATTAATAAATTGAAGGAAAATTTTATTGTAAATAATAGCATGAAATTATTGTTTTTATACATCCAAGGATTTCCTAGGTCTGTATAAATTTGGTACCTACAACTTTCCATAAAATAATGTACGAAAGAACGGTCAATTACTTTCCATTTTTCACATGTCTAATAAATAACGATCCCATACATCTTAATGCTTTCGAATTGTAATACATATCAAGAAGCGACGGTTGAATCGAATTCGCGTCGAATAGAGGACTAATTAGGCAATCCGTGCATCGGTTTCTCTGGGGAGCTTTTCAAATCCCAATCAGAAGCTGGAATCCGAGATCGGGTGTGTTCCTGTGGCGACTCTTTCGTGATTAGCGGTCGCGGTGCTCGCTAGTCGTCATTCCTGTCCTCAGAGGTTTGGGATTTTCGCCGACTGTTAATTAAGGCGAGTTGGATTTCATATAGAGCGTACGAATTTTCGCTTCCTCTTCTAGACAGGACCGAGCAGATTGCGAAATGGAAATAATGTTTTATTAATATCGACACTTAAAAACATGCTCAGTTTTTTTTTTTTTTTAATTTTTTGTAAATGGATGCATTATATTATGGTCGGCTTTCGATCAAAATGAATTATCTCAGGTGTCGAAAATGCAGCACTTCTAGCAACTTGGCTACCTTAGAGGTGATTGAAAATTCCTGACATCTCGCGCGTTCCAGAAGCCCTTCGACTAATCGCTCATCTCGTTTTCTCATTGATCAACCGCTTGAACTTGTTGCACGTCATCTACAATGTTTGAATATTGGGCGATGAGAAGTTGTTTCTCCTGGAGAAATTTAGCGAATGATCCGAGGATAGTTCTACTGAGAACCAATTTGCTGAAAAAAGAGGGGCCTATTTTTAAGTACTTTTACTTTGGGAAAAGTAGAAAATATTTTTTAACAAGTGAAAGATTTGGGAACATCGAAGACTTGCAGAGTCCTTTTTTTTTTTTTTTTTTTTTTTTTTTTTTTTTTAAGACCGATATTTATACTTTTCACTTTTCAATCCAGTTCTGATTTTGGTTTGTTATTCAATAATAAACCATTGTCGTCTAAGAAAAAATTTCGCCACTCAAAATTTGATCTTCGACGTTCAAGGCATGTAATAATCCGAATATCCAATAAGAAAAATTCTGTCCGTCCGCCGTACGCCGACAAAACTTTTCTGGCGAAAATATATAAGCTAAATTCTTGAGGCCTTCACCAAAAATCAATCTTGGCCTCACAATGGCTCAATTTTTCTTAACCAATTCGCTACTTAAATTTTTAGAGTATTCTTGGTGTGTTTGAAGAGGGAGAAAAAAAAAGTTTTTTCCAACTTTTTAAGAAAAAGGTGTATCTGAAATTAAATTCTGGAGATTTTTGGACGCTGAATCAAATGAGACCATTGCTGTGTCGATAACTTTATTGATTCTCGAGTTAACGCAGCTTTCGTGTGGAATTAGGGAGATTTTTAGAGCTATAAAAATCCTTTTATACTCGTTGGAATGATCGTAAAACACTTTCTTCAGCTGTACCATTACGCAAAAAATAAAGCATTTATATTTGAAAAATAAAAATGATAAAAATGAAAATAGTCTGATTTTGCACACTTGTTTGGAAAATACGTCCTGAAAATTGTTATTCGATTTGGTTGATTTTTCTCGACGCTAAGATGATGTCGTCTATGGACATTTTTTATCCGACGACGAGCACTTGTTTGAAAGAGATTACTGAGTAAACTTTAGCAGAAAATTATCCCAAGTTCCTTATTTTCCGAATTCAACATAATTTGAACAATGCTCTAGGTAAACGGAAAAAAAATTGTGAAACTTATCTTACAGCAATTTCTGGTCACCTATCAATTTTTCTGGGATGCCAAAGAGAATAACGAGCGTTGCAATTCGAACGGTCTTGTGTATCAACTTCACCCCTCCCATTGCTGCCTTGAAATTTTGACCCTAATGAACCCGCATCAGTCTCTCTCGATCCCAGAACTGCAAACCCACTCGTAACGACATGAGGTCTGCTTGACCATTACATTGACCTGATCGGCGGTCCTTCCCCTCACACTCTTCGCCAGGGGGAACCCAATTAAAGCGATTGCCCGTCGATTGTTCACTCGAACGATAAACGCCGAGTGATCCCGCTGGCTTAAATCAATTCATTAATGGCCGCTCTTATTTACCCAAAGAACCTCCATCTACTGCCAAACTGAAGGCAATTTTATAAATTACAAAGAACCATCTAACCGGTCAATTTGGGCCAATGGTGCCCGAATGGGTGAAAGTGCTCGAGTGATTAAATATTGAAATGCCATTAGTGTGGTCGTACTTTTATTATTCTCCTCTTCATCTTGGGGTATTTAGATTACTTATCATTACCTATCAATTTTGAGTGATAATTCAGGATAAAAATTTGTATCACTCTCTCAATGCTGGGCAAAAACTGAGAGCTCATTCCAAAATTATGATCTTCTGCGAAGTCGAGGGCTCCAAACATTTTTAAAATAGGTCCATGAACTAGTGAGGATCTTTTCGGCTGAGAATATCCATAATTTTTCTTTCGAGCGACTGTATTTATTTTTCAGCTGTTTAAGTTGCGTCCGTTCAAATTTTCGGTCTAAAGTATGCCCAATAACGTTCAAATGTTTGTTGACAATGCACGACAATAATATATGCGTATTTTATTTATTCATCTTCAATTTATTTTTATATTTTTTGTACGAGTGGTGTTGATTGACTGATATTTTCGAATTCCGCGTGAACAGCTGACAGATGAATTGGGATACACTGCCCAGAGAAAAGTAAAATACTACCATAATATGTCGTATCATTTGATTTAAACACAAATTTATGACCGTTAGTTGAGATTGTCGAAAAGTAAGAATTGATTTTGACAAAAGCACTCGCGCTGAATTCACAAGATTGGAGAGATTCTTGTGAAATTTACAAGAATTGGAGACAAAGAGATTGCCACGAACTCTACGAACTTGAATGTGACTTATATACTAATAGCAAGTTGTATGGTTGTTTCTGATGATGGAGCAAGTAGAACATTTTGACCAACTTCATAGATCTATGTAAAGGTTTCGGCTGAAAATCGGAGCGAATGTCTTCATTCGACAAAATACAATAATGATGAAACCGCTCAACATAAAAACTTCTAATAATATATAAAAATGGTAAAATTCTACATTCGTCAATCGCAGGTCTTGTCAGTCCCACTCTTCCTCACCAACTATCTGAGAAACCGGCCGCTTCATCGTTCTGCAAGTCAGCTGAATTGTTTGCTGCAGTGCCCTATCTCTATTCGTATTTCCCTTGAACTTCTTTAAGTCGAAGTTTGCTTCTTAGCCCGGTCGTTTGGTTTCGATATATCTATTTATAATAAAAATTATATTTCTACAAATTGTTTTTGATTATTGTGAATGTTTCTATTGTTTGATCGAGTATGGAGAAATTTTTGGATGTCACCAGCTCATTTGTTAAAAATGTAATATTTATTCGAAATTAAAGAAAAGGGATTTTACTCCCGTGTACTGTTAAAATAAATATATAAAAACGGTTTGCTGTGAATCCGTTCGAATAGGTCGCACGTCGCCCAGTTTCCTGCCGCAATTAAAAACTCGTTTTCCAACGATTTCGATTTCAATTGTTATTATATCGTTTAGTTTAATTTGCGAAGCAGCTGCGTCGACAATTCCACCGTTTTGTTCGCACTCCGTTTCACGCTTTTCTCTCCGATGAACTGAACCCCTTTCAGGCGATTTATGGTTTCCGCAGCTGATACCCGCACCTCTCAACATCCCCTTTAGGTGGATTACATCAAGAAAGCAATGAGCAAGTAGCAGTCGCTATTTCCGTTTCTGGACCGCATCGAGGCCAACCTGCTCGCCTTTTCAGGCCGTTTCCAAGTCAATGAGCTTCCCATCGTAGGTGAAATTAAATTCAAGACGGTTCCGTTCGCCGCTGCATAATATGTTGATTTGATGTAAGTTTTATCGGGTAGAAAATTATCCGCCAGCGGTTCACTGAAGCGGCTTTCTCGAAGAGGGCGCGTGGGATTGTTGAGTGAATCAATAATTGTTTTCGAGTTGAGCGAGGAAGTCAAAGCGATCGTCTTTCCATTAAAGTGCTTTTCATTTAGCCACGCGCTTTCGCCTGTATGGCATCTTCACGGCAGCATGTTCGCAATATTTCAGCGAAAATTACAAGCCGATATTGCCCCTACTGGCGAAAGCGCATGACGAAATGAAAAGCACTTAATGGAGAAACAATCGCTTTTAACTTCCCCCCTCAACCAAAAATCTAAAATTCTGATTTCACTCTTTCATTGCTTAACATAAATAATGCTTGCTCAATATAATATCTGAATAAGTCACTTCTTTCCATAGGTCATTCATCAATTAATTGCTTTTACCCTTTATTTTAATCTTCTATACCTGTTCTCCTGGCGAGCTATGGTTTAAAATAAATGCATTCATCACAAGAACTCTACTTCACAACTTTTGTTGCTCCACAACAAAAAATATTATTCAAAACTAACCAATAAAGCTTCTCGTGTGAAAGCGCCCACCAAACTTTTCGCATTTCAAGCAAAAACCCTTCGCTCTCTTGCAGTGCCCTCTATAGGCTTTGTCCGTTCAGAAACATAGATGCATAAATTTTTCTGTCATTTTCTATATTCCACGATGCTCTACATGTCCTGAAATTAACTCGCCATTTCTCTATTTTTTTTCTGAACGTTTTTTTCTGATAGAACGCTTACCTAGAACATTTTTGGTTTATTATTCAATAATAAACCATTGTAATCGCCCAAGAAAAAAAAATTTCTAACCCCCCTCAAAATTTGATGTTTTGCGTTTCAAGGCATGTAGAATCCGAATATCCAATAAAAAAATTTCTGTCCGTCCGCCGTACGCCGTCCGCCGTACGCCGTTAGCAGTTTTCCGGCCAAACTGTAAGAGCTAAAAATTTGAAATTTTCACCATAAATCAATCTCGGTCCTACGACGGCACAATTCTTGAACCAACTTGCTAGCTCAATTTTAAGGGTATTTTGGGGGGGTTTTGAGGGGGAGAAAAATCATATTTTCCAAGGTTTTTCAGAAAAATGTGTACGTGGTATCAAATTATATAGATTTTTGGACGCTGAGTCGAATGAGACCATCGCCGGGTCGTTAGCTTTATTGGTTCTCGAGTTATCGCAGCTTTTGTGCCAAATTTGGGAGATTTTCAGAAATTTGACATGAGGGTACAACTCGAGAGTTCTTGGGGCTATAAAAATCGTTCTATACTCATTGGAATGGTCGTTAAACACTCTCTCCAGCTGTATCGTTAGGCAACAGGTTTAGTTTTTAATTAGGAAATTAAGAAAAATAAAAATTATTAAAATTACAATAGTTGCTACGGAGTTTTCCCCTATAGTTACCGTCTGTTTTTCGGTGGGAACGTTCACAAATGTTCGGAATATTTAAAATTACAAATGGATGGTCTTCTTAAATCAATATTGAAGCGAAATAATAATAAACCACTGTACAATCATTTGCAGCGTTTTTCTTTTTCTATCATGCAGTTCACTCATTTTGTTCGGTTCCGTGGATGCGTTTATTGTGTCCATATTTGTTGGGAACATTTCATGGGTTCGTGTAAACCTCGCGTGTACCGTACATCAACAAAGACCGATTCTCAGGTTTTATTAACATCGGTTGCTTGATGTCGGGCTTCGGTTTGAATTCCTTTCAGCTTCAAAACTCGCCGACTTTGTACACTGCCAAAAGGGAAGGCGAGTTCAGGATATTAAAGGGCCTCCCTCGGTTCATTCGCACTCCTGACTCTATTCTGCACCGTGCGAACCTAATATTATTTCGCCGCGTTTCGTATGGAAGTTTGAGTTTTGAAGTTTCGCCGTCTGCGCTGACTAGTCTCTTCTCCCCGAAGTTCGAAACGGTATTCGGTCTTTATTGAACTTGACGCCCTAAATGAGCAACTCGGCAGTTTCGAGGCGTTTTCGATTTCAACCAACGGAACAAACATAGTATACATTTATATTTGCGATGATCGCGTTTGCTTTGCTTCTAATAACTGATCTATTATGGAATTGCGTTGGATGTTGAGAGAAATGCTCCAAGAAATTAGCCCTTTTTGCATATTCTTGTATCGTATGTGTCTTTTGCCTTGGAGGGAAGGGCATTATTTGCTTGTCGTTTTTCTGTTCCCTTGAATTTCCCTGAACTTTCACACATATAGGCTCCATCAGGCCTTGCAACGCCGTTCTATGGCTCAATAATTGTTCAGCATGATTAATTATATGTGTATATTATGTTATCTTGTAAACCAATATATAGTATACCTCTGGTTATTATTATTCAAACAAATTACGAGGTTATTAGTATACCAGCGTACTTTGGTCGTAATGTGCTATCTTTAGACACAAATTTATTGTTCTAAATATTGTATAAGGCTAGCATTTTCTTGAAATTCAATTTCTACCGGAGGTAAAAAATCGTATAATATTATATTTTTTTATAGAAAGGAATTAAAAAAAAAAGCTTTTTATCATCTCCTCATTGTCGACGTATTTTACTTTTTATCAACTTTTGTTTCGACCACTTACAAAAGTTACCTTTCATCCCATCTCCTTCGCGGTTTGAAACCCGTCCCAAATTGTAAACCGCAGTCCTTTCACCTTGAATGACTCGCGTTTTGATAAGCGAAGCCCCATGGAATTTGAAGTTCTTTGACACTTAAGGGAAGATGAAGAGGTTTATGAATGAGACGCTTTCCGAAAGGGACAGGATCCAATTTTCCCCTTTAGAAGTGATAATGATGAGCGTGCTAGTCTTCTCTCGGCACGTTCACAAAGGAACCACCTTCAATAATTAGCTTAACTGCTCAGGAACTGAAGGTGCGACGACAAGGACAGACAGCGCGCCAAGTGGCCTAAGGTAGAACGACTGAGCGCAGGCCGAGTCTTGCCCTTTAATGGATCCTTAATGGCTTTCTGTTAAGCGTATTTCCACCGAGCGTCTATCGACGTTCAAATTGCTCCTATTTTGAGGCAAAAACATTGCTCGGCGTTTCGATAGACGACCGTGCTATGATGAAACGTTGTCCGATGGAATACCTATTAGCACACTGCGGCCAATAAATCGTGAGCCTCAAACATTTCCATGCTATTTAGTAAGAACTCTTTCGATTGTTTCATTGTTGATGTGAATATTAATCCATAAAGTAGTCAACATATTGTTTTTGTTGGAAATTCAATGTTTCTAGTGTATTCCAAGTAATTATGCTCATATACCACAACATTGGTCCTTGTGGATGTGAATACTCCATGTATAGAGTAAATTGAGATATCTGCAATCTAACCGTGCACACAAATTTTTCGTCTACGTGGGGTCAGTTCAGATCCCAAAATTTAAGTTCCCCAAATTCACTTGGAATGTAGACATTTTTATGTCTTAGTAGGTACCTATAGGCTTAAAAAATTTAGTGACTACCCGTTTGTTGAAATATGTACAAAAAACATTTTAGACCAGGAAATTATTATGGTTTTTAACATAGTTTCGTAAAAAGTCAACAAAAACTTTCAAAAAAATAAATTCTCTAACATTGGACATTTTCTTTGTTTTTAAGGGTTTTTTTTATAAAACGTTCCATCAGCATTTCAAATAGTCAATATATATTGGTAATCAAATAAAACAAAATCATTCATTCCTATCGAGTAATTTTGTTGATATATCAGCCTGACCCTCATTTGAGTTTGACTGATGACTTTCACCAACCCATACGTCATTGGCTCAATATAGGATAAAAGGAAAATAATGAAACTTCATATGGATGGAATATCCCTTTTTTCGTTTTCAAATTAGTAGGCTGGTGTTTCAACTTTTCAAAAATTACTCGACTGGTTTTGGTACTAGTCACTAATTAATCACTAATCATATTATGTGTGATATTAGTGTGTGTGAACCCCAAATCACCATTCCATGTTTTCAGATAGCTCTCGAGGTAAATAAGAGGGCTTTTGTGGTAAATTAAAGGGAAAGGTGTTGATCATGATCGCAAGTCAACTTGAGTTACATCCTTTTTTTGAAATCGCTTAATAATATAGATAGGTGTGCTTGGCATCTCTCGGTCACAGGCACCTGATGGACCGATGTAGCCCTGAAGATGCCAAATTATGGCGAAAGATCTCGGAAAAATGGAGAAATGGAAAAAGCGTAGCCGTGTCTATCTTTCCCTCAACCAAACTATTATCCCTCTCGTAATGTACATTGAACCCTGAAAATACGATCATTTACTTCTGATGCCAAATATGTTACGAGCAGTCCCGCCGCGCCACCTAGACCGAAATTGAGCTCCAAAAAACTTGATGTTTTCAAACTCTGAATAGTCAACAACATAGAGTTTATCCTATCTCGTTATACTGTCAAGTTAGAGCGGTATAACAAAGACTTGCGAAACAGGGCAATGAGTGAATGATGTCGAAGCTTCTTCAGATTTAGCTCGAAGAAGAGCCTCTCAAGTCAAGACTTGACGGGAGTAGAAAACGATCGGAACCGAAAGGGAGCTCTTCGCGACCGAAAATGACGACAGGTAATAGCGATTATGAAGACGAGGAATGACTTGAAAGGCCTCTACTAGATGTTCCAAGGGGAAAATGTCTCATCGGTGATGGGCGTCCCAAAAGGTCCTTTTATAGTGAACTGCGGCAGAAAGGAAGCTTAAACCCAACTCTGCGCTCTGAAGGACGTTACAGGGGAACGTCATATTGCTGAGAGGTCGTCCGTCAGGATGATGTCAAAACGGTGCACCCTCACCGAAACCCATCCAATGCTCGCCGAAGGCTTCGAATAGCAGCACGAACTGGATGAAGGGTAGAGGTGGGAATAAAGCGGTAAAAAGGACATTCTACCGTTATAGTCGAATTTCCAACGTTTGACATGACAACTATTGTAGTAGCTACTTCGAAACGTTTCATGGGTAAACTAATTAAATCGGAATTGTTCTGAGGTGGCAGGGCTCCCATTATTGTGAATATACGATCCTGGTGATTTACCGCTGCGTGGGAGAGTGATTAGCATAATCCGTTCAACCCATTAGATAAAACAACCATAGTACGCTGTGCGAATTGGAAGCATCGCACTGCCGCAGTTGACATTCCTAGTTCACTCGCAAGGTGATTGATAAATCTTTTTGATGAATGTTGTGAAAAGTAATGTATTTATATTGGAACTTCGGAAAGCTGCTGTCCAAAGATTTTCAATACCTTCTCCAATTATGTCCAGCGGTTGTGAGGGGGAAAACCAGGCGCCTCATTCTCCGATTCTTTATTGGCTGGCCGAGCACTTTCGCCCGGTAGGGCATCTTCAGGGCGACCAAATATCGTTTAATGTTAGTTATCATGGAGACACTGGACAATTATGAAAGTTACAGAATTTTTATGCTACTTACATGGCGTACCAAGTCGGCTCACTCACGAGGTTTTATTAAAACACATTTTGTCTGCCGGGTTTTCCTATGTCTTGAAATGTTATTTTTGTTGAAGTTAAATATAATATAAAATTTGTTGATAATGGTAACTATATTCTACTTACATAAGTTGGAGGGTCAATCGTTGAAGGAAAAATGTGTTGTCTTCAATTATGTGTTGAATTCTGCCAAAGAGGACCTGATGCTACTGAAGAGCTGGGAATTGTTAAATGCCAAGGATATTGCGAAGAGTTTCTGAGACGATGAAAAGGCGAAATCCCTCTAATACGACAATAATTTCTAATAGGATTCACCAGAGAGGGAGCAATATGAGGAGTGAAACGGGAACCGAATAGATTTCAGAGTAGGAGAGTTCGATAGCATTTAAATGTAGAGTGGGAGACATAGTCGGAGGGACGAAGCCCGAGTAGCATGCAAATGATCGAGACAGAAGAACGAAGAAGCGGTCGACATTAGAATACGACGAATCTCATATCCTTCCCATTCTGTCGTAGTCTGTAGGACCTCTTCCTCTATTTCCAGGAACCGGAGCGAGCTAGTGAATCATTTCAAGCACTTTTCAATTTCCTGCGAATGACCCTCAAGCTATACCACGAACGGGCCTATTCAACCCAATCTGAGCTCCTTGATTTACTCACACCAGCAAAAAGGCTCTCAATGACTTCCATTTTCTTGAACGGCAAGTCCTTATTTAACCGCAGCTTGAAAAAATTTGCGATCCTGATTATTAACGGTTTTGTCGGAATCAATTTCAAATATTTTCTCGTCAACATTCAGCATTTTTTAATATATTCAGAACACTAACCAATAGTGATGGGCTGTGATTTTAGTTTTATTTTCTTAGGCTATAGGTAGGTTTTAGAAATTTCTTAGGGATAAAGCTATAAAATTTTAATGATACTTATTTGTTCATAAGTAATTTCTGACCATTGGATTGCACTGTTGAGCAGTTTATAAGCCCGGATGAAGGAAAAATATAATATCTGACAGCTCAGCAAAAGACACGTTCCAATTTGTTAGACTCTAACCTTGATCGACGACTCCATAATGCGAAATATTTCAAGTTGACCAGTTTTTATTTTTTTAAATGACTAGGTTTTTTCAAAGTGTTTTTTTACAGAAGATATTTTCAAACAGTAGACTGGTTGGTACAGTTCTGATATAGAGCCGTGGGTCTATCTTTCAGAGCTGCTTATCCTTTAAGCCATTGTCGTCCCATCCATCTTGATTCCCTAGATCTAAACTACAGGAGGCGAAGATTTTTGCAAAAATATTCCGATGGTTTTGGGTGATGATCCGCGAAGAAGCCAGGCTATAATATTTATCGAATTCAGTTTTGTTTCGGCCTAATTTACTTGAAGAAAAAACCTTGCTCTCCTTTCTTTCAACGTAACGTATCGATGAATGTTACTCGGAATGCAATATATTATGAAAAGAATGTTGTCTCGAGAATACCTTCCCTAAACAATGTTTTCTATATGTCATATATTCCGAAAAGCGTCTTTATTTTCTATTATTTTATATATACGGATGAATATTTTTCAAGAACTCTGTAGTTCAAAACTAGTAGTTAATAATTTATTTACGCATTTATTTTACTTTGAAAAACCAATTGGTGAGATACGCGACTACTAAAAACTCTGGTCATGGGCTTTGATGCATAGAAGAATTCTAAAATCTTAATACATATGGACACAATTATTAAAACATATATTTATAAATATTTTCCTGGAAAGTACCCATTGGTATTTTCAAAAATACTACGAGTCTTTGTTTTATTTCTGAGACGTGTCTATGTTTTAAGAATGTTTTGTAGTTCTTGGTTTAGTCTCGATTTCAGAAAATGTCGAATGGTTAAGTTCAATGACTGATGATGTTGACTAAAACTCCTCACTTGTCCCTCTCATGAAATAATTTTTGTCCTGTATTCGAATTCAATATGAACACCTTTTTACTTGAGTAAACCATTCTAATCGCCAAAGAAGTAATCCATGAATCATCCTCTGCAGCCGCCTCAGTCCTGATTTCCTCCTAGACACTGCTGAGCTTTCGCTAAAATGGGAGGCGATTTTAATGAGAGCAATTCAACAATAAATCGACTCCCGCTCGCAGTTTCGTCCCGTTTCATAGTCGCTTTTCCGTATTTCCCGGAGGAGCTGGCGTCTGAGGACGATGGCATCTCCTTTTCCATTGCTTCCTCACCTCCTCTTCTACTACGAGTAGTTCTCTCTTGTGTTCGCGGATCTCCTTTGGGACCCGTGATGTCCCATTATCATTCCCAAACCAGAATTTGCCTCTCTGTTCCCTTCGAGAATTGCTCCGTTCGCCAGTTCCTGTTCGATCGATATATCCTCCCATATTTTCACATCGGCTGAGTCACCAGCTCTTTGGTAATCCGTTGAATATTAATACGAGAAATGGTAACGAGTTAACGTATCGCACGCTAACTATCGATTTTAAATAAATCCTGAATAATTACAACCTCTCCATTACTGAGTGGGGAAAAACATTGTAGCAAAAAAATACTTACGAACGTTATTCCAGAACCTGAATGGTGCTATAATAATATCATTATGGTTTACAGGTTACAATGGAAGTTGAATATTTATTGAAGTTGAAAGTTGAAGTTGAAAGGTGAAGTTGAAAGTTGAAAGTTGAAGTTGAAAGTTGAAGTTGAAAGTTGAAGTTGAAAGTTGAAGTTGAAAGTTGAAGTTGAAAGTTGAAGTTGAAAGTTGAAGTTGAAAGTTGAAGTTGAAAGTTGAAGTTGAAAGTTGAAGTTGAAAGTTGAAGTTGAAAGTTGAAGTTGAAAGTTGAAGTTGAAAGTTGAAGTTGAAAGTTGAAGTTGAAAGTTGAAGTTGAAAGTTGAAGTTGAAAGTTGAAGTTGAAAGTTGAAGTTGAAAGTTGAAGTTGAAAGTTGAAGTTGAAAGTTGAAGTTGAAAGTTGAAGTTGAAAGTTGAAGTTGAAAGTTGAAGTTGAAAGTTGAAGTTGAAAGTTGAAGTTGAAAGTTGAAGTTGAAAGTTGAAGTTGAAAGTTGAAGTTGAAAGTTGAAGTTGAAAGTTGAAGTTGAAAGTTGAAGTTGAAAGTTGAAGTTGAAAGTTGAAGTTGAAGTTGAAGTTGAAAGTTGAAGTTGAAAGTTGAAGTTGAAAGTTGAAGTTGAAGTTGAAGTTGAAAGTTGAAGTTGAAAGTTGAAGTTGAAAGTTGAAGTTGAAAGTTGAAGTTGAAGTTGAAGGTGAATACTGTTGTACCTCAACTAAAGAGGGGGCATGCGAAAATAGTCCTTCCGTGGTTGGAAAATTATTTACCGCCGTGCCCAAAATCTGTATTGTGCTCGCCTAAGTGCAAGCAGACGAGAAAGCGCGAGAAGGCCGCGTTGTCACAACCGGAATATCTTATCAGCAAAGTCTGTTCGTATGCCACAAGTCGCCAGAGAGTGAGCGAGAAAGGTGTAGTCAGGTGTCACAGCCGGTACCAGGGAGAGCAACAAACGCTATCTCTTCCTCTCAAGGTGGGCTCACAAAGGCAACCAACCGCCTGTCTTTTATATTCTGTTTATCTTCTCTGTTCTAGTATGGATTGAATGTACCGAGACGAAAGTCGGCCTATTTCAATGAACAATGAGAGAAATATTCGTAGGCCGATTAAAATGTGACAATTGCTTGATGAGAAATTTGGTCAATTATTTAGTCGGTGAAATAGTGTGTCTCGGAGAGTAGGATGTGTGCGCGCGTTATAACAGCGTAACGTAACAATTTTTTTGAACTTTTCGACATGACGTTTATAATAGATGGTGTGTTTGGTATCATCAAAAAATTAAGTTGGAATTAGCCTAAGAGTAAGCTGTAGAGGCAACTCCAACTAGCAGTCTTACTAGCGAAAACAGGAAAAAAAATTGTAGCTAGTTATATTGCTTGTTGGCGTTGCATGTACCGCTAACTCTAAAGCTAACTGCAACTGAATATTTTGGTTTATTATTAATAATAAACCATTGTAATCGCCCGAGAAAATTTCTAACCCCCATCAAAATTCTGTTTCACGTTTCATGGCATGTGAAATCCGAATATCCAATAAAAAAAATTCTGTCCGTCCGCCGTCAACATTTTTCTAACGAAACTATAAAAGCTAAACTCTTCACATTTTCAACAAAAATCGATCTTGGTGTCTGACAAGGGCTCAATCCTTTAGCCAAATTACTACCTCAATTCGAAGGATATTTTTAAGGGTTTTGAGGGGGAGACAATTCGTATTTTCCAACGTTTTCCAGAAAAAGGTGTATTTGATAACAATATAATCTATAAGTAGGTTTTTGGACGCTGAATCGAATGAGACCATCGCGGGGTCGATAGCTTTATTGGTTCTCGAATTATCTCAGCTTTTGTGTCAAATTTGGGAGAGTATCAGAATTTTGACATGAGAGTCTAACTCGAGAGTTCTTGGAGATATAAAAATCGTTCTATACTCGTTGGAATGGTCGTCAAACACTCTCCAGCTGTACCGTTGTGCAAAAAAAAAATTAGCTTTTAATTTGGAAATAAAGACAAATAAAAGTGATTAACATTACAATAGTTGCTACGGAGTTTTCCCCTGTTGGGTACCAATCTGTTTTTCGGTTGGAACGTTCACACATGTTCGGAATAATTACTAGGTACCACAATAATGAATTGTCTTCTAAAATCAAGATTATAGCGAAGGAATAATAAACCACTGTACAATCATTTTTTTGCAGCGTTTTTTTTTTTTTTTTTTTTTTTTTTTTTTTTTTTTTAATTTAACATTAGGATCTTTAAAACGGAAGCGGCATAACACTATTTTCAATTTTCAGTTGGTTATTGTTGATCTCTAGTTCAAAAATTGCAATTATCGGACGTAAAACGTCGATTTCTAATATATGAAATCTTGAGTTTTCGCTTGAAAAAGACGAATGAGTCAAAGCACGCCGAATTCCGATTCAAAACGATCGACTTCATGTTGAAACGCGTCTATTTTAAGTGACAATGGTGTATTCCGGTTAATATACTGCAATTCGTTTTATTGCTACAGTATTTTTTATAAGAGTTCAACAATAAAACCCATTCAAATCTATTACCTAATATTTTTTTGTCTGTAATTAGATTGAACGGTCTTCTTCAGTTTCCATAAATTTAAAGGGGGAATTCGCTCAGTTAGTTTCCACCAACTATTATCAACTTCTCGAGTTTTATTTTGAATCAGCAATAATTATACCATCAGAACTAACGACCTGAGCTGCTCAACAAATCAGACATGTTGTGCTGGTTTTGATTCCGTACGCTCGCTGAAAAAATACCGTATGTGTATACTACATTCGGATAAATCCTTGAGCCGCGTGTGACACGGCGTACTGAGTTGTTGGCCGTCGACGTATACCCGTATGAGTTTGTTGGCAGTGTTGCTGGCGAAGAGTGTGCGAGAGTTGTCGGCGGGGAAGGACAAGCTTTAGCTTATGCGCATGCGCAGAGAACTGGGAGGGGGACGATGCCCCCGCGCTCCAGGCGGTCGTTCCGAGCATCCGTACCTCATCCACATACCGGCCTGACTCAGTTGGGAAGACCTAGAGCCCATCCACGAGTCTTCTCTTCGTCACTTTGCTTGTATATTAATTTTTCCCCTTTGTTTCTTCTTTCTTTTATACATCTCAGTCTGAACCGATCAGTTTTCATTTTCCGTCAAACGTTCGGTTGTTTAATAAATAAATATTAACAGCGACCCCCTTCTCGAATCATTTTTTGTTGGGAAAAATCACTCCCAACTGTGCGGGAAGTCTCTCGTTGAGCAGGTAAAGTGTTCGTGTTGTGTGTTGTTTTCCTGTGTTGTTATTTCCTGTTGAATATGAACAAACCTAGACATCAATGCGAAAATAGAAATTGTCGAGACGATTCATAACACAAATACGTTGAGACGTCACGTAGACCACAAAAAATTCATCACAGATTGTGAACTCGTTTTGGAACCCCAATTACGGTTAACCGGGTAAGTCAAATGTACACAGTAGATTCACTCGGCACATGATAGTTCAGACACACCTTTCAGCACCTTATTTTTCGCATGCTGAATAATTTAAACAAAAGAAATACCTGCAAATTTCAAAATCGAACTCCATTAAACACTTCTAGTTCAACCCTGAGAATATAATTTCGATTGTGCATGCAAATTTTGTGAATTGTATCGTGAGAATTGAAATTTTGTAACTATTTTTAAACTGTTTGTCCCATGTAATTCATTATGTGAATTGAATACTAACGTCATTGAGCCACTGGTGGTGATTTACAACTAAACGTCCCTACCTGGTGCTTACTGGCACCAGTGCATTTCCATGTCAAGGGGGTGTGGCGATTTGGGTGGGGATGCTGAGACACGCCCACCTAGGAAGGTTACAAGGTTATCAGGGAGCAACACCTTATAGGACCTCACAGCTTAAATATTCCACAATTGATTTGATTGTTTTGAAGAACAAAGACAACTATGTTCCAGTTCATTAATAAATTGAAGTCAATATTTTTTAAATTATTTTTATTTCTTGTGTAGTTGCCTGTTTCAATTTTATTGGCAAAGGAATTTATTACTTATTGAGTTTTTGCTTAGATCAGCTGCCCCAAAGTTGTGGGAGAGAGACCCTTTGATTAATACTTCCACCTTTGCTCGTGTTTGGAATAAAATTATCCAAGTATGCGAGGGTTCTGATGAAATTGGAATTCCTTGGTTTTCGAATCTTTCAGGTGAAGCCAACTTTTTCATAGTTGCCTATTTTATAGCCTATAGTTGCCTAGCCTGATTAGAACCCCTCTTTCTCTAGGACGTTTGATAACGAGAAAATGAATACATTTCCCAGAATAAAACCACTTTGTAATCACTGCATTATTGAGCAATGTGAAGAGTCGATAGATTTCATTGCAGAAGAATTGAGATCAGCTTGCTTTCAGGCTATATATATAAGTTATTTGGAGTAGAAAACATGCAGGTACGTCGATTTTTAGTGCACTAATTCTCTGAATAAGAGCAAACAAATTAAATTTTGAAAATCGATTGACGTACGAGGTGAATAACTATGGTTGTGCCACGGTGCGAAAAATTATGGCCTATAACGCTTACTTGCTAATTAGACATGTTTTATTATTATTATTTTTTTGGTTTATTATTCAATAATAAACCATTGTAATCGCCCAAGAAAAAAAAATTTCTAACCCCCCCTCAAAATTTGATGTTTTACGTTTCAAGGCATGTAGAATTCGAATATCCAATAAAAAAATTTCTGTCCGTCCGCCGTACGCCGTCCGCCGTACGCCGTACGCCGTACGCCGTCCGCCGTACGCCGTACGCCGTCCGCCGTACGCCGTACGCCGTACGCCGTACGCCGTACGCCGTACGCCGTTAGCAGTTTTCCGGCCAAACTGTAAGAGCTAAAAATTTGAAATTTTCACCAAAAATCAATCTCGGTCCTACGACGGCCCAATTCTTGAACCAACTTGCTAGCTCAATTTTAAGGGTATTTTTGCGGGGTTTTGAGGGGGAGAAAATTCATATTTTCCAAGGTTTTTCAGAGAAATGTGTACGTGGTATCAAATTATATAGATTTTTGGACGCTGAATCGAATGAGACCATCGCGGGGTCGATAGCTTTATTGGTTCTCGAGTTATCGCAGCTTTTGTGAAAAATTTGGGAGATTTTCAGAAATTTGACACGAGGGTATAACTCGAGAGTTCTTGGAGCTATAAAAATCGTTCTATACTCATTGGAATGGTCGTTAAACACTCTCTCCAGCTGTATCGTTAGGCAACAGGTTTAGTTTTTAATTAGGAAATTAAGAAAAATAAAAATGATTAAAATTACAATAGTTGCTACGGAGTTTTCCCCTATAGTTACCATCTGTTTTTCGGTGGGAACGTTCACAAATTTTCGGAATATTTAAAATGACAAATGGATGGTCTTCTTAAATCAATATTGAAGCCAAATAATAATAAACCACTGTACAATCATTTGCAGCGTTTTTTTATATTTTTTATTTTTTTGTAGGTAGGTACCTGATGGTTTTTTGCAAGAAGTTGATCACTTGGGAAAAATAAAGAAGATACTTATTACTACAAATATCTTACAAAAGGTTTTCGTAACGATCAAATAGCTTTTCTGTCTGTGCAAATTATTATTTTCCACCATTCCGCTTGACGGTCTTCCGAAAATTACCAAGTTTTCTTGCCCAGGGCGCCCAACTTCCGCTGCAATATCCCTCAAATTGGAATAAAGGGGAACATGAAGTTATGCAGTAAAGCATATTACGAGAAAGGAGAGAAAAATTGGATTTGTGACAATGCCACGCCCACTCCCGGGCTTAACCCGCAGCTATTGAATTATGAGAGCTTTTGTCTCATTTTTTCCTTCCCCCGATCCGTCCGTTGTCAAGTTTCTACACCAATTTATCGCGAAAGTTGGTTTAAAAAATTAGTCAAAATATCCGAAGAGGATTAAACATTGATCCACCGAATAATGTTGGGTTTTTTTCAATTCGTGGAACGAGGATGTGATTTCAGGATATACTCAGTATTTGATTTTGGATTTAGGTGCTCTTGAAGGATTACGGGTGAAAACGATTTAACGAAAAGTTTTCTATACAGTTGAGATTTTTATTTTCGAACTAAATCACGCTCGCTGAATTAATAATTCATTTGCAATTTACCTAAATGTCAGAGGAGAGAGAAACACGGAGAAAAATAATTTATTGATTAAAACAAAATAATCTGATCATCAAGTATGTTAAATAGTTTAGATTCGAGCTCTCTTCCGTTGAATAGGATCTCCCATTTACCTCGGAGAAGCCTTTTGTTGGAGTTGGTGACGTCTCTATCCATTAGGTGTAATTAGCAGGACGAAATACCTTATGTCAAATTAAGATACTTCTCGTATCTGACACTGATGAAGAACCAGTGCCAGGTGTTATTTCTATCCCTTGATCTTCACAATGTCAAAGTGAAACGCGAGAGGAGTTGTTTCGAGAATCCGTTCCAGGAAAACGTCAATACTTGACGCCGTGTCGCGCGAGTGAAATAATAGCATGTAAACAGTCTGGTGCATAAATATTAGCATTGCGAACGTTCGTGAAAGATGTAGGCGTAAGACGGTCTGGGCTAAAATAATTTATTTTCGATGAAAATTCTGCTAACGTTAATTCAACTGATGATAATCTTATATTTATTTACGGTTACAAGAAATCAGATGCTTAGGAGTGAGGAAATTTGGTTTATGTGGTTTAAGACGGGGAAGGAAGGGCTGTGCGAATGTAGCTTCATAAAACTGAAACTTGGTCGAACAGGGAAATCAAATTATCGTACAATTCGCTTTCCTATCTGATGGCATTCCCCATCTCAACTATGTCACAACGCACAGCTTAACTGGTTGAGGTTTTTCCACTGTTTGCACTAGTTTGAATGTCCAATCGATTTTTTCGTTTCAATCCATTCTTTCATCTTCTATTTGAACTTCTTCAGGGCAGGATTGAGTTTCTAAGTCATAGTAGTCACTGGATGGATCAACGTTAATTCGTAATCGCCCAAATGTGCGAGAATACCTTGCTGAATAAACGGAAAAAGCAAAATTTACCGTTAAAGTCTCCCTCTCAATTGATTAATTTACTTTTTCACGCTACATATTAATTTTCATAACTATTGGAATAAAAAAATTTAAAAACACACACGTATTATTTTAGTCCACTGAATAAATACATTTTTATCAATTTATATAAACGACTCTGTACAACAATACGAAACCAATATCAGAACAAGAAGGCTACACATATTTTGCAATCCATTTTCTACCACTTCTTATACTTTTATAGCTATCTTTCGCTTCAGATATATTCCAAGTAACAAAAATTGAATCGCTTTTACAACCTCTAATTCGGTTCCTTTCTCTTCAAAAGTTGAGATTCGATTCAAGTATTACCAGTCAGGCGTCATTACCCGCGGCCCGCCACCCGAAACTTTGTGGACCACAAATAATTCCAAATAGTACCTAATACTTAGATGAATTTGATCTGACGTGGAATGCCAAATGAAAATGTTATCTAGGAGAGCATCCGAAAAACTCGAGAGCCGAAAAACTCGAAATTTTACGGACTTGCTTCAGTATCTGATTTAGAGCGTCAAAACGACGCGTTTCAACTGAAAGCACCATATGAGGCGAATTAAAAGACATACTATTCCAAGTCGAATGATGTCATGGAATATAAAATTCGGTCGATTTATACGGTCGCTATTGGCGGACAAAGATTGACGTTTTTGCCAACTACCAGAAGCGTCTGAGAACAGTCCAGTAGGCAGGAGAGATCGACCTCATCAGAAAATATGGATTTTTCTGAGTACAGGTAACCGAATTTCAAAACTCTAGTAAGTACTTTTGGAAGTCAAAAGTGAATTATGTACATTGTTAATAATAAGCTTTTTTTTTTATTTGTCTGTTTCGAAGCTACGGGCGATCAAAAAATGAATAAAACTTCTCTGTTATCCATCTCTGAAAAGATATAGTTTTTTTTTGTCAGATCTTACGGGCAAACAAGTCAATCATTGACCAACCATTGTGCCCGTATTTCTTCAGCGTACCTTCTGCGATACTGATAAACAAATTACACGTATCCAGCTCCTATTTTTCCAACCTCAATATATTTTCCAGCTTTTATTTCGGAATAAGACAATTTTTTATTTTTTATTATTATTTTTTTTTTTTTATTGTGAAGTGGTAGGTAAGTATATTATTCCTTTGCTTCAATGATTTTTTTTTCAACTGTCAATAGCAACGTTTATTTAACACGGTGGTCGAGTATGGGAGGACGGTTGCATCGATTGGGGAAAACTGAATAAATAAATAAAAATTAATCTTCAATAACTTCAATTTTTAAATCATTTTTAACTGGAACTATAATGAGGAAAGGAAAGTAAATTCTAACATTCGTTCATTTTAATCTTCCCTTTGTTAAGATGAGAATGTTTGGAGGACGGAAATTTTGGAAGGGAAAAGGTACGGTTTGCGAAAAAATCATAACCAAAAAATGAGGAATAATATTGGTATTCCTGGGGGAGAAGGTTGCCGACCCCTGGACTGAATGATACTCGAAAATCGTTGAGTCCGTTAATGCTCAGTAAGGCCAAAGCGGTCGATATTACAATAATAACGTGATATTGCCGTGATTTTCATCCTCTAAATCCACTGAGTACAAATAAAAACTTCCCATCGATGAAAATATATCATCAATCGTAGATGAAGTCGAGATATATTTAGAGTTAGCGGTTCCAAACAGTCTTTCGTATACTCACTAACGAAAATAAATCGGCATTATTCCATGAATTCGCTGGAAAAACAATTTGGGACTTGTTTGCTTTTACTTGCAGACAAGTAACCTAGAAGGAAGTAGTCTCTGTTCATTCAGTGCGCCAGAGTTTCGAGAATTCGATAATTTCCCGTCTATCGATTGAATGTTGTGCTTGATTATTTATTCGTCTGCCGATTCCTAGCTCGGTGTGTGATCGTGACCGAGTAGTAAACGCAAAGACGCATTCGCGAATAGTAGTAGAAACCTTGAAATGTTTTCTTCGCTGGTGTTGACCAAAAACATGTCGATAGCTGAAGACTTGGTATTATGATTTAAAAAATACTAATGAATTGCGTGTTTTTAATAAGTAATCAGGAAGACATGAAGTATATGCTTCCTTGTGAATTCTGAAACGAATTTTAAGCAGCCCTAATTGAAATAATTAATTCATTTATTTATGACAACAGTATATATAATTATTATTTTCCATTTCACTACAATAGCATTATTTGACCTTATTACCTCTCCAAACTCTGCCACATCAAAGTTTTGTTCGGATCAATACATTTTCATCGCCAAAAAATATCCACCTATGAAATGAGGAAAACGTTTTTACACTTAAAAAAAAAGCAGACGTCGGAAACTGTCAGACTCCACGTCGGCTTTTCAGTTGCAATTTATTCCCAAGGGCGTTACCTGGAAAGTTGGAAGGGAACGTGTTTGCACGTTTTGAACAAAAAACAGTTCATAACAGTTCATCCATCACGTCACATTGTTTCCAACCCTTGAATACCTCTGCGAAGAAGCCAGAAACGCGTTATTATGATAGATGTGCGTTAGCATTGGAATGAAACTACTCAATTTTTGTTTCTTTGGTCATTATCCAATAACCAAAATTGGAAAAAATTACATTCCACTACATACATTAATGCACAAAAATACTTGCCTTAAAACCAATTAATGTATTGAAATCAAATCTTGAGAAAAGGTAGAAGCTATTTTAGGGGCCGCAATGGTTCATCAGCAGTACAATTTTCAACCGCAAATTGAAAATTCTCACACATCAACCGTGATATTTTATTCGCTCCGAAATTGAGGAGTCTTCATTTTTTCAAACGCCAATAAACATCTTAGAGAATTTATTGCTGAAATCCAAAATATATTCGGAAGTTCGGTTGAATAAACTCGTTGCATTTTATAATTGCCTTCGACTCGTGGAATTACGATAATACGTGATTACCTAATATACGAATTTTGAGTTTTATGCAAAACAATTGTTGAGAGCGAGCAACATTTTACTCTTTTGTCCGAGAAAAAAATCGACCGTTCTACAAACGCGATTCCAATGTACTTAATTCCAAACATGAGTGTTGTCCATTTTGTGTGGAATTTGGCCCGCTTCAATTTTGTTTGGGAAGGTGATTTACGAAAACATATCGTATCCGATATAAAATAAAAATAACTCCCCTTGGACGAGACGTTTCAGCTCGGATTCAGCACGTTCAAAAATTTCAAGAATGAAAATTCTTATTATGCTTTTTATTTTCACTGTTTTTATCTAGCTCTTGGCTATTGGAGTAGTAATACGATGTCACTAGTATTATAAACAGCAAATTTCTAAACGTACGACTTGCTTGAAAATTATTTAACGGATTTCCGGCGCCATTCGAAAATATTCTGTTCTCTCAACTTTCTTACTAATATCAGCTCCCATTATTTACCGAAACTTCGCCATGTTTAATCACGGTTGATCCTTTATTGGCCGATAGTTATGTTGTATCCTGTTTCCGCATCCTGTTCAATTCGATCCTTTCCCTTGAAAGTTGTTAAGCCCTTCCCGAACTTGACGCACGAACTTGGACAGACTTTGATGCTTCTCTGCCGTCAGTTACTACTTCCACTTCGCCGCTTCCGATTGGGCAAGTTGCTTTCGATCGTGAAAGCTTTCGGCCTCGTTGTATAAAGCTTCCTAAGTCACTGTTACAACATGGAATATAAGTTCTTAAGACGATTGGGGCCTGTGGCAAGACCTTTAGCCGGTCTACTAACTTGATAATTACCTTCAATTCCATTAGTTCGATGTAGACTATTTCCCCTTACACCTAATTGGGACTTTGACGCGTAATTTAAGCCTCGGCGTAGATCAAAGAACTATCGATTGAGGACGGTTGTTTCTGAAATGAGCAGTAGGAAAAAATGTGTGGTCGCGTGGTGGAGCACAAGCGAAAACGTTCCAGATGTGACAACTGTTGAATACCTCCAGATTATGGTGGTAGAATAGTCATCACAGGAGGTGGAAAGCTGCAGAACTTTACGTGCTTTGAGATGACGAGCGCAAAATTCTATAATAAATTATGCCTACTGGTACAATACAATTTTGACTAAAAAAATAGCCAGGAGGCCGAAAAACACTCACGAAATACTTTAATAATGCACAAATACGAAGTCTGAGTCTATTGTTAAAATACACTTGTTTAATGGAATTACGTTTACAGTAAAGGTTAAAAAAAAAAAACTTGAATAAATTAACGCAAAATGCAAATCACGTGGAAATACGGTGTGTGATACTCGTGATCAAAGATATAAATGGACAAATTTCTAACTCGTGTAACCGGAAGTACTGTGTGTTATCCAAAATCTGGAAATGGCTAATTTTGCACATTCACTTGGAGAACATTGATTTTCATTTATTTTTCCACAGAAATATCATTTTAGCTTTTCTTAATGTTCAGGCCGGCTATGAAAGGTACATGTTTCCCTTTCGTCTTGAAATGCAGGCGATTATAATTCCATACTGCTTCATTTCCCTTGGTTGTTTCGTATGATAATAATTAGTCTTGCCAATGTATCGGCCGACAATCGAACAAAAGTTGAAATGATCATTTTTTTCGAAAAAATTGCTCTTTTTCGCTGAGCTGTATTTTTGGGGCCAGCGGAGCTACAGATCTCCGTCACAGCTCAAATTGTTGCAAATTTTATTCTTTTTTTGTCGGAATTATTTATTATTTTGTTCGGATTTTTTTTTATAATAAAAAAAACTGAAAAAACCAACATTCCGCATTTTTCACCCATGGCTCAAGTTTTAAATTTTTGAAGGCGTCAAATCTGCATTGCGACTATTTACGCTGACCCTAATAACAAAGC
This sequence comes from Tupiocoris notatus, assembly GCA_037159825.1. Classification (NCBI taxonomy): domain Eukaryota; kingdom Metazoa; phylum Arthropoda; class Insecta; order Hemiptera; family Miridae; genus Tupiocoris; species Tupiocoris notatus. Next base: position 337,355 of record JASJUZ010000405.1, on the reverse strand, counting down.
CAAACGATCTTCCCTGAATCAGCCGAATTCTTCCAAATCATCTTCCCACTTTATAAACTCGCTTTATTGACTATGTTGCTACGATTTTCTTCGGGTAATATTGTTGAAAAACAAGGTCAGGAATAAACAAGTGGAAATTCAGTAGTACGATAAAGTTCTAACTCTGCTCAGGCCTTTCATCAAACGAAAGCACTGACGTTTTTGTGAAAAACTTCAACCCTTTCGGATCAGGGTTGTACAACAAATAGGGTTGAGAATTGTTTTCGACTCGGCTTCAAAGTTGGAGCAAGTTTTGATTTCGGAATGTTTTGCCTCCTTTCGTCGAAATTACGAAACCAACAGCGGCAGCGTTCCATTACTTCAGTTGAAACGGTTGGAATAATTTTAATTTGATCGTTTGATAGGTAGGGATTTGCGAATGAGTTGCAAATTCATCATCTGAAGTCGACGTATTCAATTAATGTAAAGACACAATTATTAATAATACATAGGGACATGGATGTGTGTTAGAATAGTCAAATACATGATCAAGTTGTCATCAATATTTTATGTGCGGATTCGGTCGATAGCGGAACGATTAAACGAACGAGCTCGTCCCTTCTGGCAGAATTGAAATTAATCCAAGCAATATAGCGGTCAGATTGACTCGCATCCTTCCATCGTTCGGTCAAATTAGCATCGTTGGTAGCTATAGTACAAACTATACCGTGAATTTCCATCGTCGGTTGAACCTTAGGGCTATTTACAGTTTACCAAGTTTTGTAAACGAGAAAGTTCATTAGTCAAATAAATCTAACATGAAGAGTGTGCTATGGACCGTGCTATACACGACAGAATCGATAAAGCGTGAGCAGTGATAAAAGTAAATGAAGTTGTGGCCGTAAGGTAGAAGTTGAGCGATAAGGTGACACTGGAATACGTAGGCGCAGAAGAAGATTATGCTATGATCTAAGAGCAATTGGATTTCGAAGGTTCAATTATGACAAAGATTCGTAAACGGATAGCTCATCACAACATATTTGCGTTAAGGCGAATGTCCACAGGCACGTAGTGATTTTCACTGATTAAGGATAGCGCCACCGTCGTTTCATTTTATTTCAACAATTTCTCAGCGACCCAGCGTCAGATTTAAAAATTGAAAAACGATAAATACTCAGGAGATACAACTTAATGAGACTCTCATTACAAATTTTAATTTTTTTAAATTTAAAAATTATTTATTTTTTTTTTGGAAAATGGTTTTTTAAAAATATTTTATTAGGATGACAAATAGTACAGAGATAGGGTACTTCAGTGTAGTTGTGATTCGGGATGTACAAGAATTCTTGATGATCCCATTTGGAAAAATATATATGCAAATTCACCGTTATGATCGGTCATCACTCTGCATTATTATAATATGATCATATTATATTTTTACTACTCCGTTATTGGGCGAGAGCGAGAGCTCTTATTATAGTTCATTTCTGGTTTTCGAGCGTGACATAAATATATAGACCTGTGTATAGAGAATAATAGCTATGTTGCAGCACTTATAGTCTCAACAATTCGAAGGCCGGAGATCCAATCACCAATAAGTAGCAAAGTTGGCCCTTAGCTCGCAGACGATCTCCGTTCGTTCTCTGTAGCTAGCTGCAATTTTTTGGACCCGCCTAATTCCGCGTCTGCTACTACAGAAATGGCCAGGGTTGCCGACCAGATTTTCGTTTGGCATTGTGGAAGTTTTAGACTTCAAACGATCCATTCAGTGCCAATCCGATGTGTAGATTCAGTTCGTATATCCTCAATATACATTTATACGAATTTTTTCAAGCACCGGACACTTGCCCTTTTCAAAAGTACGAACTTTTCCATCCTCTAAAGACGTCGCGCGATGAAGTTCTTTTGAAAAATATGAATACACGTGACCTACCAGAACTTTAGCCATTGTTCATAGACAAATCACAGAGTGCAGATATCTTCACTCTGAAGTAGGAAAAGCCATTCTAAAAATTGCGTGTCGCTCTCTTTTGAATGCCCTCTCAATCTCAGTTGATGAGTCGTCGGATTTTGAAAGCTTAGGCTCTCTATTTGAGGAAAGCTCGATAGGACGCAGAACTGGGCCGCTACTGAAAGAGGTTTCTGGAAAGTTGGCCTTGGCTGGAGGAAAAGCAGTAGCTCAAAATTGGTCTCTCGAAGTTGCTCTTCTCTGTCTCCACTGCCAAGTTCGAATCTCGTAACTCTTATTAAGTCAAGGAGGCGAAGAGAAGTGTAACTGTGGCGGCTTCCTTTCTGGCATCCGTCACAAAGTGAACCGTCCCGTTAATTAATTTTAATTGACCAAGTTCTGCATTCTCCTTAGCGCCAAATTTCTAATGCCAATCTACAAAGTTCACGTAACAACACTGTTTGATCGACGTGGTGTAATATTGTACCTTTGATATCACTACTCTCGGTTTGCTGCAGAATACGCCGCCAACGATTGTTCAGTGTTTTATAGCTCTTCGCCTAATTTAATTGAAGATTTTTGTTAATTGTTCTTGTTAATATCATCAGTTATTTGACAGCCGAACATTTTTGAACAATTCATGGCATTTTCTACGAACCAAGTCCTTCGCAAAAGCCTCGAATTTTACTAGTTGTTGAATTTTATTTTCTATATTTTACAAAGTGGCTTTTAGGTGTCGTTGCTATAAAAATGATCCCATTTTACAAAAGTTGGCTTTTATTGTAAGGCTCACATACTGCGGAAGCATCGTCAACCTAGTAAGTCGTGCGTTTTTCTATTTTTGGGTCTCCTGGCTCGTTTTTCCAGAACAGCTGTTGTAAATGAACGTTTCGGCCTTCCTACGATTTTCTTGATTATGCGGTAAGTTAGAAGCCAGATTGATACAGCGTTTCATGACTCGTGAAAGCTGCGTTAGTTGTGTGACGTACGTGTCTAACGTAGTTGAATGTCCTCAATCGATTCAAAAGCAGATATCAAACACCTCGAGCACAAAATAATATGGATTTACTCCCTCCTAATAAAAATCTTTAAACGGACTTTCACAAGACGCTTCCCTGATGGAAATCGTCGTAATACGAAGGGATAATCTTGGAAGATGTGTCGGTCCTAAATCCAGTAATGGACCGGGTCGAAGCTTCCGCCCGATGTGAGAGCGATTTAAGAGGTTTCTGCTTATCGAACCGGTAAATCTTTCGGCCGGATGAATGACGCCATGGATAGAATCACTGGCCGAAGGCATGAGATTGATTCTAGCACTTGCTAGAGAAAACCCGCAGCCCCAGGATTTCGAAGATATGACGAAACCGTCATTTATCCCTATCCTTATGTGGACGACATTTGTGTGGACAACATTTTTTATCTGAATTCAGCTCCATTTTCGTACAATCTGCGGAAGAAGAATGTAATAAATCGGAAATTTCTTCGAAGAAATGTTGATGGCCGAGGTACAGAATTTTTCCCCCAAAAAGAGAAAAAGTTTCTCTTTCTAGAACTGATCTCTAGCCAAATCGCAAGGACGAAATAATGCCAACAAAAGTTGTTCTGAATAATCTACTCTAAATTTTCTCTACTCAGTTTTTACCGTTTGGGAATGTGAGATGATAAATTTCGTCATTACCGATTTGACCGGACTAACGAACTCATTGCTACTTCGGTAGGCTGGGATTAGAGGCGATAACAGTCGGAGGGTCGCAAATCCTTAATCTACTTAACTAGCAAGTTATTCGAGTGGCCGATCCTTCTGGATACGTTTCCCACCTTTAACGAGCAAGTGCATAGTCTAATTCTAAATTAACGATTATTGTTTGACAAAAAAATAATGTTGAAAGCTTTTTTTATGTTAGATAGTCGGCCGTAGATGTAGTTTTGGTTTACTATTCAATAACAAACCATTGTAATCGCCCAAGAAAAAAAAATTTATAACCCTCCTCAAAATTTGATGTTTTACGTTTCAAGGCATGTAGAATCCGAATATCATATAAAAAAAATTCTGTCCGTCCGCCGTACGCCGTACGCCGTTAGCAGTTTTCCGGCCAAGAGCTAAAAATTTGAAATTTTCACCAAAAATCAATCTCGGTCTTACGACGGCCCAATTCTTGAACCAACTTGCTAGCTCAATTCTAAGGGTATTTTTGGGGGGTTTTGAGGGGGAGAAAATTCATATTTTCCAAGGTTTTTCAGAAAAATGTGTACGTGGTATCAAATTTTATAGATTTTTGGACGCTGAATCAAATGAGACCATCGCCGGGTCGATAGCTTTATTGGTTCTCGAGTTATCACAGCTTTTGTGCCGAATTTGGGAGATTTTCAGAAATTTGACATTAGGGTATAACTCGAGAGGTCTTGGAGCTATAAAAATCGTTCTATACTCATTGGAAAGGTCGTCAAACACTCTCTCCAGCTGTATCGTTAGGCAATAAGTTTAGCTTTTAATTAGGAAATTAAGAAAAATATAAATGATTAAAATTACAATAGTTGCTACGGAGTTTTCCCCTATAGTTACCATCTGTTTTTCGGTGGGAACGTTCAAAAATGTTCGGAATATTTAAAATGACAAATGGATAGTCTTCTTAAATCAATATTGAAGCGAAATAATAATAAACCACTGTACAATCATTTGCAGCGTTTTTGGTTTGGTTTGATTGGGATTCGGTAAAACAACGAAGTCCTCCTTAGTAATTCATCTTTTTAATTGGCGACGTTTCGGAAACCACTGTTTCCCTCATCAGGCCTTAAACTATAAAAATAACCTTACCTTCATGATTATCGCGTGTCAGCATAGCGTGGAATATGATGTGATTCTACCTTTTAGCTTACATCTGCTGCTTTCGATTCTGGCTGCGTTGTTAGAGCGAAAGAATATTTAAACTCAATTATACTTCCGAGAGTATTGCACATACACAGGCCATCATATTCAGGAGCGATCATGGTTGTTAGTACGAATTGAAAAAGCTTTCAAACACACCCGGCGAGAAGGAGCTTTCATAAAAATCGACCATTTTTCTCCATCGTCGAAAACTGGGAAGCTGACCCTCGCTGGACCAGGACCTAGGCTATATTTTACTCTGATACCGTGAGTGATTGCTGTAGTTTAAAAACCCGTCCTTCTGTTTCACCTGACGGGTTTTTTTCGCCGCCTGCGTCGCTCACATGAGCACGACGAGAATGATAGTTTATTTTTCGTCGCTCCGCCTGTTTGCATGTGATGGAGATTGATATCAGTCGCAGATACATCGTATGGAATCAGAGTTACTAGCAAAGGGATGAAAACTATCTGTTTCACTGGGGGAAAATAGTAGAATTCATACGTGACAACTCAATACGTTACTATATCTAGTCGCCATTGAAAGGATTGAATGAATATAAATATACATTTTTTACCCTATCGTTAAACATTATTGACCATCTTCGTTTTTGGGTTGTCGCTTCATATCTTCTTGATTTTGAAGTTTGCGGGGGAGAGAAACTGGGCGACTCGTTCTCAATTTTCGTTATTGCCCGCCGAGCACTTTCGCCCCTCCGTAGCTACCAATGGTGCTACAAAGCCCTGATGATGCCCGAAGGGGCGAAAGTGCTCGGCGGGCAATAAAGAAAATTGAGAACGAGTCGCCCAGTTTTTCTCCCCCGCAAACTTCAAAATCAAGAATTATTGACCATGTTAATTCTCAGACAGAAAAGCGTTAATGTTTTTTGTGCCTCCGTCTCATTCTTCAGTGAGGAAAGTTGACTCCGATAATTCACTTAGTTCATAATAGAAGAAGAGCTCCGGGGTTTTTTAAAGTACGAAAGAACAACTACCTCCTGTGGATTAGTAGAAACGAGAAAAAAAAACTCAAAATTACTTTTGAGGATACAGCGTGACATTTCTTACAGTTGACTTTCTCGGCTTTTCCCATCTCAACTTCCGTGTTTAATACTCACAAACGAGGGTTTAACTGATACCATAACATCTTCACGCAACGCAGTGTTATTATTCAGTTGAGAGCGTCAAACAGCTAAGCTAAGGTTACCTTTACCATGGTTAATTATAAAGACTACTTGCCTTATTCTGAGTTACCTACGCTGCAAAAACACATCAGAGACATGTCTCAACGAGGGGTATCGCAGACATTACAAAATTGCTTTGAGATCTCAGATAGACTTCTTATGTCCTCACTTCAGACGTCTCAGAAACAAAGTTCGAGAAATATTTGGGATGCTTCATACGAGAGTTACGGAAATGAGTCATTTGTGAGACGTCGCAAAGGTGGGTCATCATAGGTGCGAACGTTTAGGGTGCAAAAATTTGAGCTGTCACTTTTTCCACTTTTATCTATAGCTTTAGAGGCAACTCTAACTGGAAAGAGACGGAGTTCTAGATACTAGTGCTGCTGTTTAAACAATAGCTGAACCTTCTCAATTTTTCAACGAAACATCTCCCACGAGAACTATCTGAAACTCATCTAGCAAGACGTCTCTAAAACATCTCCAGTAAGCCATCGCAGGTGAGTCCACTCTAAGAGATCTCCAGTGAGACTTCTCTGTGATACTTTCATTGAGAAGTCTCCGATTCATCTCAAGCAAGACCTCTTTGAGAATCACCGGTGAAAACTCTGCAACATTTCCAGCAAGACAATTCCATGGGTCATCTTCAGTGAGAAGACTCTAAGAAATCTTCAGTGAGTCGTCTGCGAGACATCTCCGTGAGAAGTCGGAGCAATCTCCACTAAACCAACTCTGAGACATTTCAGGCGAGACGCCTTCAAATAATTTTTTTACGGTTTTATTGTGTTTATCATAAGATTTCACAATGGCTTCAAATAATTTCTAGCAAGACGCCTTTGAGACATCTTTATGGAGACGTTAAGACCTGCTTGTGACTTCTCTGAGGCTTTTTCTGTGGAGTGGTCTTGAAAGGAAGTTCCTCTGAATTTTCACAGTATTTTTTCCACTCGAGTCATCAGAATTTATCGTACTCATCGATCAAAAAATCCATGCTACGAGACGATTAGCAGTGGAAGCCTTTTTCATTGTTATCCTTGCAATACGGTTTTGCAATCAGTACTCTAAAAAAAAAAACTTTTTAAAAAAAAATAAAACCGACTTCAAAAAGTTTGTCTATAAAATACACTCTGAAAAGGAAAAAATAACAAAAATGTCCCAACTTCGCAGCAACTCATTCGCCAACTACACATTTTAAGGACTACTTTACTACTCGTATTGACCTGACCACTTCCTGATTGATTGGATCACCTTCCCTAATAATATAAAAATTACTATTTCTCATTTCCCAAATGATTAAAAGATTTTCCTTTCACCTCTGAATCGCCTCCAGATTGATCATCTTTTGGAGTCGGCGCCTCTAGAAATACGGCCTAAAAAGTATCTAATTTTAGTCCAATCAACACCAAATTTGAATCACGTAAACTAGACTCAACTTTGAACAATTTAAGTTTAAAAACTATGGAAAAACAGTTTTGGTTTGGAAGTTATGAGGTCTCAAACACAGGTCCATTAAAACATCGATTGCTCCCTTATTATGCCACCTAAACTTGATTTTTTACCATCGTTAGAAAGCTCTAGCTAAGTGCTTTCAAGTGCAATAGTGTTCATATTTTTTTTCTCGACGTGGTTGGGAACGGTGCTCGAAAAACCTCAAAAAGTGAAAATCGGCATCACGTTTTTTGTTACACTTTCTTCTCTACACGCTATATTAGAATGCTGAACGAAAAATCGGAGCTAGGCCCTTGTAGGCAGATAAATTATGAACAAAATGACACCAGAAACAAAACAATCGAGCAAGTATTCTAGAAGTTATAAGCTTGCAAAGACGTAGACAAGAGACGTAACTACTGGACGGACTCAATTGAAAAAATTATGGGACCTACCTGGATAGTAACCCTTTCAAACAAAAAAAAAAAGTAACCCGATCGGACGTACAGGAGCTGAACGCCAGTGGACAACACATACCGAAAAAAAAAAAAAAAAATCCCGCTAGACGACCATAGTAACCTCCTCCTTGTTTGAAGTCGGTTAAAAAAATTGATAAAATATATGAACTTGAATCGTTAATTCCATCACGTAACAAACGGCTTAATCCACGTCAACGTGACGGTTAACTCAGGACCGGCTACGCGGATGAAAATCAATTCTGACACAGTTTCAAACGCGCACGAGACCTCGCCTGTCGAGCAATGAAAAAATAACCTTCCCAATTTCAACTCTTCCGAATCAGAGGGGAAACGATTGTTGAGAGCAAGGAAACTGTGAAAGGGAGGAGTTTGGATTGGCGAAATTCCGTTCGGCGGAAGGAACTGAAGGTTGATCACTGTTTTTGGTTGAGACATTTTCTTCTTTCAACTTACCATTCTTCGATCCAACTAATAATTGAATAACTCACCTTGGAAGTCCTTTAATCTTTGAGTCAATAAATTCAGATTTAATTCAGAAATACTTGGACTTACGTGGATAGAAAAAGCAGTCTACAAAACCAACGTAGTGTATTAGAAACAACCTCAAACGCAGTGTACAGGTAAGTACAGAATATTCCAGATCCAAAACGGACAAAGACGAAGTAGTGGCGGAAGGCCAGAAACACGGAGGTAAAAGTCTTTCTTTACATTGAGAGTAATTCACATACATATTAACCGGACTTGAAGATGGCAGCACATACTAAGACAGTTCAATAATGAAGTGACTAGCGGATATTTTCAGTAGCTTGTTGGTGATGCATGTGGATCATTATTGTATTTTATGGACAGGCCACTAGAGGTCGGAAAGGTACTTTTTCCAACACTCCCTCCACCTTGACGTCCTTCAGCAGAATATCTGGTCCATAAAACACATCACTAAGATAGGGCACATCCATACTGATAGCCAGTTGAATCATGTTGTCATACGGCACATCCATACTGAAAGCCGCATGAAAGGTTTCACCATATTGACTTGTTTACAATCCATGGCATGGCTTACCAGTTGACTCAAAATGCAAAACCCATGGAGTCAACATATTTACAACAGGAAGCTAAAATCAAAAATTAGCACGTATCCAAAACAGAAAAGTATATTTAACAGACGCAAGAGTGACTTAATAAATCTCAACTTTCGTAAAAAGAACGAGGAAAGGAGATGCTGCCAAAACTGCACTTGTCACTCAGTCACCTTTGGATACAGGCAATATTCAATTCCACAGCTCCGCTTAAAGAGAAGAAAAGCATGTGATTAGAATATTACGCTTCTTCATTCAATAGGTAAATAGCTAATTAGTAGGGATCTAAAGTTCTCAAACGATTCGCCAGCTAACGGTTTTGTAAGCATGTCTGCGAGTTGGTCCCGAGAACGTACCCAATCAATAATAACATTTCCAAGCTGAAATTCATCTCTCACAAAGTGATAACTAAGTTTTACAATGTGCTTGAGAGTTCGGGACTCATCTGTCTTTGCAATGGATATGGCAGGTTTACAATCCCCAAAAAGTGTAGGTATTGTGTTAAACCTGATTAAGTACTTGCACATACTCCTGATACTAGCCAATTCTTTGCAGGCAGAAGACATGGCCAAATATTCAGCTTCACACGAAGACTGGGCTACGTGTGACTGCTTCTTAGAACGCCACATTATAAGATCACCGAACACTTGAATGGTGTATCCAGTTGTAGAACGACTATTTACTGCATTTAGTCCTAAAGAAGCATCTGAATATCCCACTATATCATTTGATGATCCAGTATAGAGAAGACCCATATCGATTGTTCCCTTTAGATAACGAAGGACTTGCAGAACACATTCCCAATCATACTGGGTGAAGCCCACTTGTCTTCTACTTAAGAAATTAACTGCAAAGGCTATATCCGGGCGAGTTCCATTTTGTAGATAAAGCAACGACCCAATCACTCTTCTATACTCTACATCAGGAGATTCACCTATGTTACTCAACTGTTGTTTTAGAGTGACAGTTTTAGGATTCATTGGTACATCCGACACAGACATATATTCAGGCAAATATTTTCCTAATATTTCTCTAATAAATGTCTTCTGGTTTATGAAAATGTATCCCTGTTCCTGGTTTCTTTGAATTTCCAAACCCAAGAACTTCACTGGACTTCCCAAGTTTTTCATTTCGAAGGATTCATTTAATTTATTAATGATTTCCAGGGCTTTAATATCAGAGGTTGATGCTAATAAGCAATCATCGACATACACCAACAAAATCATTAATTCATTTTCATATTCCCACTTGAAAAGACACTTTTGATGAGGATATCGAACAAATTGGAGATTTTGTACAACCGTATTGAGTTTCTTATACCAAAGTTTGGGGGAAACTTTCAAACCGTACAACGATTTTACGAGCTTGCACACATGTGTTCTTCTAAAATCGGACGGAAACTCATTCAACTCAACCACTCCATCAGGCACCTCCATGTAGACAGTTTTCTCTAACTCACCGTTTAAAAATGCTGTCTTCACATCCAACTGAAATAAATGGAGGTTTCTCTTGTTAGCAATGGCTAGAACGAGCCTTACATCAACTAGTCTTGCTACGGGAGCGAAAATCTCACTTTCATCATATTGATTAGAATCGGCAAACCCTCTAGCCACAAGTCGGCTTTTGTACTTATGTGAGCCATCAGCTTCATTTTTCCTCTTATGAACCCACCTGGCCTTGATGATTTTAGTTTTAGGAGGCAACGAATTTCTCTCCACATATTCCCAGGTACCTTTGTCGTTAAGGGACTCTAACTCATCTCTAATGGCTCGTTCCCAAAACTCGGATTCATCTGAAATCATCGCTTCATTGTAAGTTTCTGGTTCAATAAACATGACAGCGTTTGCTGACTCCTCCAGAATGAGAGGATCATTAGAGTCTTCTTTCTCTGGTTCAGGCTCAAGACTCTCAGATTCTGACTCAGGACTCACATCTTCATATCCCAAAATTTCTTTAAGGACCCCAGGTAATTCCTTTACATTATCCCCATATACTTGGGACTCAATACATCTAACATCAGGTGACCTTACCAAAGTTTTGGTTAGTTCGTCTAACAACCAAATTTCAGTGTTCCCACAATGAAGATAGTATGCTCTCTTACCGTTAGGAGCGAATTTAGTTTGTCTGGATTTGTCAACATACATAGCTAGACAACCAAAACGTTTTACAAATTTCAAACTAGGTGGAAGACCATTTACTTTCTCAAACGGACTTATAAACCCATTGGATTTATTTGGCATTCTATTATGAACATATGTTACATGTTCCAAGGCAAAACCCCAAAAAGAATGTGGCATTTTTGCAGACAACAAATTGACTCTTACTTTTTGAATTAGTTCAAGATTAAAACGTTCTGCACAACCATTTAATTGTGGCGTGTTTGGGGGTGAAGTGATAAGTTGGACGTTATGTTTAGACAATAACCTTTTCATCTCTACTGTTTTATACTCCAAACCGCCATCGGTCCGGATTAATAAAACATTAGGCTCCTTTTTAGTAATGACTGTTATTTCATCCAAACATTTACTAAACCCCAAATGAACCTGTCTCTTGTTAGAAATTTGGTATGCAAAGGAGTACCTTGAATAGTCACAAATGAAAGTAACAATGTACTTAGCACCGGTGCGAAAACTAGATGGTCTGATCGGCCCCATAAGATCCGAATGAAGCACTGCAAACGGTACATCCGTTCTAACCCTTGTCTGAGTATGAGATACCTTAACAACATTAGCCTCAGCACACTCTTCGCATTCCATAATTTCGTTTCCCACTTTCACTCCTCTCATTTCAGGAATGAATTTACTAGCAACCTCCAAATATGACTTGGAGGCATGATTTAATCTCAGGTGCCATAATGCTGCTTTGTTATCTCTCAAACTTGGCTTGAACCTTGAGGCAACAACATTATTATCAAACCGCTCAAGCGCATCAATCACTTGGTCCGATTTCTCCAAAGCGTCCGTTACTGACATATTTTCTCGATTCTCCGTTGACTCGTACTCCATTACTGAACTTGAAGTAGGATTCGGAGGATTACTCCCTCCCACTTCGATATCCTCAGAGTTTGAGTCAACGGTACCGGCATAACTTTTGAACTTTTTATGAGTTGGCTCAGGCTCGTCAGAAGGACACTCTTCCAACTCAAAATCAACCCACCATAGGTTATTCCGAAAATATCCCTGTTTTACTACTTTGCCTGTTTGGGAGTCAATGAAGTCAACTCCATCCCTTTTAAGCAAAACATGCATACCTTTTTCTGTGACTCGTCTAACACTAAACAAGTTAGCACTTAACCCAGGCGAGTACAAAACATTTTGCAAAACTGCTGATGATGAACCGGTTTTAAATTTAATATTACCTTGTTGACTTACTACCAAATCAGCCCCTTCATCATCATTAGCACATTTGAATGTTCTAGGATGATTTAAACTAGTTACATTACTAAGATACTCAAGCCTATTCGCTAAATGCTCCGTGGCACCCGAGTCAATAATTGCAGTGAAATATTTAGGACAAGTACCTTCTCGAGAGATGAGCGCTTTTGAATCCTTATCGAGGAAGAATTTTGCAACATCTGGTAGAGATCGTTCACGTTGACCAATTGTCACCCATACCTCCTCTTCGTCAGGACCATTTCGAGCTCCACAGATGGCAAATACAGCGTTAGTATTTTCTGACAGACGACGCTCAATAAGCTTGGCATGACCTCTTGACATCTTGAACGTTTGTGGAGTCTGAGCCTTGGCATCCTCAATAGCTCTTCTTTTTGCCACTGAGTGGGCTACTCTCAACTCGACTGCCTTTTTCTTTCCTCCAAGCTCAGCTGACCTGGGTTTGGGACAAGTAGCCGCAATATGTCCAAGGCCATCACAATTATAGCAGCGTTTATTCTTCTTGTAGCACTGATTAGCAAAATGGCCTGTCTTTTTGCAGAAGACGCAGCGTTTCCTTGAGCTTCTACCTCTTCCTGAACCTCCATAACTGGCAGAATATTTATTGGAAGCAGAGCTGGTTTGCTTGTAGCGGGCATTCATTCTGTCTTGAGCAGGAGTACGAGATGGCTGGCTGCGCGCATTCAGTTTATCTTGAGCAGGAGTACGAGATATTTTCCTGTGAAATTCTCTAGCAGCAGTTCTGCCTCTGGAGGACGACCTCGCAAATAATGCGTTCTGCCTACCTCCGACAGAGACAGAATTCAACTGCTCATCACCAACTTCATCATCCATGAGCATATCTTGAAGTTGAGAGAGAGACAGTGCAATGGAGTTGGTGCTTGTTGTCATTTTTATGCGATCCCAGGTTGGCGTATCACGAATGGCAACAAGAAACGTGGATTTAATATATTCATCTGACAGCATATCTGAATTGCAGCTCCGAATGTCCAAAACTGTATCTCGGAATCGCGACACAAACTCATAAGCCTTCTCGGCTTTTGGGTCGAAGTAAATTGAGTTCAATTTCTCCACAAGAGTGGTAATGTGCTGTAGAGTAGTCGGTTCACGAAGTTTTGACAACTTGTTCAGGATATCTTTAGGCTGCTTGAGATCTTTTACAAGGTTTTCGTAGTACGGATCTAGGCTGGACTCTATGAAGTACTTTACCTTTTTCGCAACTAGTTCTGCTTCCTCTGAAGTGAAGCAGTCTGGACGGGCAATGCTCGAATCAAGAACGAATGAACATTCTTCTTGATCGATTGATCTCTCCAAATTCCTTTTCCAAGATTTGAACGACGTGTCCAAACTTAACTTGGTGTCAAGGGTCCTGAACTTTATATGATTAACTTTCCTTGAGTTGAAAGCAATTTGTCGGACATACTCATCTGAGAGCGACTTTTCGGAGGCAAATTTCGAACGAGTTGAATTTGCCGGCTTTTTCTCGGCTTTGTCTGCTGGCTCATTCTCAGCCGACCTTCGTTCGATGACGGATCTAAGATCAAACGGCTCAGTTCCCTCCTCAGTATCCATCTGTACTGACTCATTAACTTTTGAGTCACTTGGTCCAACATCTGAACGTACGGCCATACTACCACGATTCAGCAGGACACTAACTTGAGCAACAATTTTGGCCGAAAGTGTTTCTTCCATCTCATCCATCTTTTTATGGATTTCGTTCATCACTTCTCTAGAGATTTTACCTCTCTGGGGAGAAGGATTTCTTCCAGCGGAAGAGGAGCGTGACGAATTATTCGACATTGATGATTCAAGCTGATAAACAGAAATGGCGAACTCAACTTCGTGTTTTCAGCCTAAAATAAACAGAAACATATCAGATCATGAAAACTGTTGATTTTAAATCATTTGGCAAAGGGGCTATTTTTCCTCCCTTATCATCATATTAATTTGAAAAAGAGACTGCATCTCCAAATGATCATCGGAGGGACGAAAACGGCCTGAGAGCCGATAGTCTGCTCCCTCCTATCCAGTAATCCATCCACATAACTATCCAAGTTGACAACCATACTGTTCTCCTGAATTTGACTCAAAATAATTCCAAACTATCGACTTCCCAAATTCGTATTCAACAATAAGTACGTTGTTCGCTTAACCTTAAAACCTCTCATCCGGCATGCGCATTGAGGCAATCTGTACAACCCCCTCACTGTCAACATGTTCCTAGGACATGACAAAACAAAACAGCTAAGACCAGAAAACTAGAGGAGCCCGCATCTCTATTTCTCTGTTCTGCATTTTTCAATGTATCAATCAAGTTTATCAACATAAATTAATTTATAAAATTTATTTATTTATTTATGAAAATTATTTCAAAAAATAATTCCAAATAACTAGAGACAAATAGTTCCGATCGGTATCGGAAAACTAATAATATTTTCATGTCTAGGAAATTAATAATTTAAATTTAATTAAAAAAAATTGGGGTGGAATGTTAAATTATTGAAAATCATTCAAGCCTAGAACACATCCTTATGCACATAAACTACATGCCGTGTTTAGGCTTATTGACTGTCAACGAGCTCCGCCGATCTCCAGCTCATTTAGGCCAGAGGTACAGCGTATTTGAACCCGGACAGGCGTCAGCTTCCACACCAATCAAGTTTATCTACTCGGCCATACCGCCAGTAGTGAGGCAAGTTGACAGTGAAGTTCCCCAAAAGATCTACTTCAGTAAGACTTCAAAATATTCATTGGTATCACAAAGAATGAAAAACCTTGCATGCCCCAATGGTTTTTCGGTGGAGATGGCTTGGATCGATTATCGAGCTTGTCGATATATCGATACAAGTACCCGCTGTGTCGATCGCGTTCCACTTTGCGAACAACATAAAAGCAAAAATAAGTTTT
Organism: Tupiocoris notatus; assembly: GCA_037159825.1. NCBI lineage: Eukaryota > Metazoa > Arthropoda > Insecta > Hemiptera > Miridae > Tupiocoris > Tupiocoris notatus. Next base: position 322,102 of record JASJUZ010000405.1, on the reverse strand, counting down.
TAACCAACTAAAACAATATTTGCAGACAGGCATCCTCATTTAATTAAATGGCTACTCAAATTTTTCTGCATTGTTTTAACTATGTACATAGTTTTATTTCGATCGACAGGGGCGCATATCCCCCCTTGGAATATGTCGCATCTCCAGGGGCGCGTACTGTTCGGGGCTAAACAGTTACGGGCCAGTCCATTCCGACAGTGTACGTACAATCACAAAATGGTTATTAAATAAAATAAAACTTAACAACTCATTTTGGTTCTATAAACGTACAAACCAATGAAATAAGATCTTTTCCCAACTGCACTGTATAATTTCTACACCACAGCTGAGTCAATCTCCGAACATAACTATGTACTCACTCACACACAGTAAAGCATCACAGGAGTTTTTCCAAAGCAAAATACTTCGCTGCCAGACGCGAAATATTTGATTGGATGACGAAAATCCCAAAACCTAACTCTACCTAGGTGAGCTCAAATAATTTCTAACCCTATCACAAAGGAAACGAGATCATCCACTCAATCATGCATTCACCGCCAGTACACAGTTATTTACGTTCCTAGAAGTCCCACTGAAGCAATCTAAGGTTGTACCATTACTCAACATTAGTGATCAGAATAGGAAAGTATATAAATACGCCTCAAACAATTACCGATCGCCTTGCAAAACGGCGCCGTGAAGGTTGATCACTGTTTTTGGTTGAGACATTTTCTTCTTTCAACTTACCATTCTTCGATCCAACTAATAATTGAATAACTCACCTTGGAAGTCCTTTAATCTTTGAGTCAATAAATTCAGATTTAATTCAGAAATACTTGGACTTACGTGGATAGAAAAAGCAGTCTACAAAACCAACGTAGTGTATTAGAAACAACCTCAAACGCAGTGTACAGGTAAGTACAGAATATTCCAGATCCAAAACGGACAAAGACGAAGTAGTGGCGGAAGGCCAGAAACACGGAGGTAAAAGTCTTTCTTTACATTGAGAGTAATTCACATACATATTAACCGGACTTGAAGATGGCAGCACATACTAAGACAGTTCAATAATGAAGTGACTAGCGGATATTTTCAGTAGCTTGTTGGTGATGCATGTGGATCATTATTGTATTTTATGGACAGGCCACTAGAGGTCGGAAAGGTACTTTTTCCAACAGGAACAATTTATAAACGGATGACAATTCGTGTTGATTGGGTTTCACCACTCGAAAGCTTGATTTAACGGTCCTCCGTCAAACTTCGCTTTCTTTCCCTTTCGGCTCCCAATAATGAATCCTGAAAGTAAAATGAAGTTAGTGACAGTGTTGGCAGTCGAGTGGAGCGGAAATGGTGTCCAAGCTTGATTTGAGTTGATTATTAATGAGCCATTCTTCCGTCGAAATTACAATCGTCGGAGAATGTGGGAGTTTTATTTCGATTCGCCGCTGATGGTAAATAAAGCTGAGCTTCGAGCCGGCTAATGAAAACGAATTGTGCGAATTTGGCGCGTTCTTTCGTGCCGATGAATTGGTGACGTATTTCAATTAATTATCAGAATATTGGAGGTAAGGATGAGATTTGGTAAAATAGTACCGTGGATTTAATAGTCATATCGAATCGTCAGAACTTGCTGCTCAAACTGGTACTACCTATGAGTTGTAAAAAATGAATTATTTATGGGTCGAAAACCTTTTTCCAATACAGGGACATTTTTTCCACTTTTTTCTCCACTTCCATTTTTTCCACGAGGACTTTTTACCATTTTTTCCAATATACTAATTCGTTTCGCCGTCCTCTGCTTCGGATATTTTCCTTTTTACGACCAATAATTTCCGGACAAAGTATTGTTTATCGCAAATAAAAAAATCGGCTATTGTAAATGCTAACCTGGCAGTAAAAATTGAAGAATGTCTCGATTTTTATATTACTCTACTAAAACATTAATTCCATTCTGATCACCCTGAGGATTTTTCGAAGAGGCGAAGTAACCATTTCGTAGGAATCGATTGTAGATTCTCCCCTGCAAATCGACAGGTCATTGCTGGTTAGTGCAGATGTCATCGTGAATCATGTATAAATTACTCATTGGCCATCTCATCAGTTCCAACGATGCGGACACGTTGTCAAGTGGAGCTGCTTGAGTTGATTCGTATTCTCAGCTTTTAGCCTCCACAGAAAATGCAAGCAGAGGTGTTCAGGGTCGAAGGGTGAAACGAAGTGTATAGTTTGCTGAACGTGCTATCTACTGGGAAGAACTGTTTTATAGGTTGACGCTACAATATGATACGACAGTTGTATCCTCAGCAGAATCTGATGTCCGTTTTGTATACCCTCGAATACAGGTTTATCTTATTCGTTGTGGTTTGTCGCGTATCCATTAGATTCGGAGGTAGAGACAATAAATGCGACGTTATCTCATATTTACAAGCAAATTAGCAAGTAGTATAATTTAACAAATATGTTTCCTAAAAATACTTTATGTCTACCACTACCTGCTAAGCTATTACCATCATCAATACGCATCTTATCCTTTTGTTGTAGTACCATGTGATCACTTCTAGTCATTCTTAAACTTAGTATTTAATGTTAAATTCACCCCTTTCTAGTCACCCCTGCATTTAAATCTAGTCCCCTATTTATTTTAATTTATTAGACTCTAGGTTAAAAAGCGGAAGTGCTCTAGAAATTTTCCCAGTAAGTACCCAATAAGTTACCATTTCTCTGTTGTAAATAAGATCTATATGCTTAAATGTTAACTTTTTAAACGTTTTAGATTCATGACAATTCCAACCTTGTGGAGCTATAACTGGGCCTTATTTTTAAAACTTTTATATAGAAGGTATTCACAATGTTTTATACTCAACAAACTAGGTACTTATTAACTCCTAACTGATAATGTGATCATAGTGTGCTGTCTCAGTTTATAAGAAAAATATCAATAATAGCTATTAATTGACAGATGTTTCCTGAAGAGGCCCAGAGCGGCGAAAGCGCTAGAAGAGATATAGAAGCAAAATATGAGATAACGTCGCATTTATTGTCTCTACCTCAACCCCACACCGAAGTTAATCTTATTGGTGCTCTCCGGACTCTGGCCGCGCTGTGGAAACACTAATTCCTAATGAGCCGCCAGGGTTGACTTATTTGCCGTGATAGGGCGACTAAAATTTTTTATGTTGTCTCCACACGCTCAACACTGTTGAACTAGACGATGAATTCCCACAATAAGTATCAGGAAAATGAAATCTGTAAATAAGGAACACACAATATTGTTCAATATGTGATTGGTGTCAAAAATTATCGTTCGATGGTAGTAATGATATTGAAAATATGACTTGTGTTATCGAAAGAAGTACTGATTGAAATCAAAATTTTCCTGAATTGTGATTGAAATTGATTCATACAAATATTACAATGATAACTGACACTCACCGTCAGTGGCGGATCCAGGGGGGGGGCTAGGGGGCTGAAGCCCCCCCCAGAGCTTCGAGCTTTGCACTAGATATTTTGGAAAATTACTTGGAGTGCAACTATTATACAGTGTTTAGTAGGGTATATTTTCGGTAATAATAAATATTTTTGGTTTCTATTGAAACTGAGTACTTTCTGAAAATTCGTTCCCACGTGGGTCATGATCCAGCCCCCCCCCCAGAAATGATTTCTGGATCCGCCCCTGCTCACCGTGCAATATATTTTTGTTACCTCTCATTCGATACTGATATCGATACTTGTGATTCATTATAGCCGTGTTTTGATGCCAGTTAGTACCCTTATCGATCCTAAACTAATATCGTTTTCCCTTGGAAGAAAAAGCTTGCAATAAATTACTCACCTTTGTGGCCAGGGTCGAAATGGAATGGGAAGGTTCGAGAATAAATGGGCACTGACTAAGCTTCTGTTATCATGCTAAAATTACCCTTCACGAGGGAAAGTATTCTCCATCAACGTGATTATGTAGGAATAGTAGTTCTCAATCCTATCCTTCGATGATGTTTACTGGGTGATATTTATGTATTAATCATCCCAACAACGCCTAGCTGGCTCGGAGCGGAATAATTCATTTGTGCTGCAGATGACGCAGGGCGCAATAGAAGCCTGTGAACTTGATACGGTTGGCTTCGCGCAATCGCCCTACAATCCCAATCATTGTGTACGTATGTGGACTTTCCCAGGACCTTGGGCTCGGTGAGGCCAATGCTACTGCCAAAGCTCGAGCGTTGACTTTTGACTTAGAAATCGCTTAACGTAGATAAAGAGTTTAGTCAAATTCGATTTTTTCCATGAATGTTATAATGACTGAAGGCACAAATTTAAAACGTCGAATAGTAGATCGCTAGGATCCATTTCTTATTTGAGCTGAAAATAACGAAGTCTCAACGATTCGCCGTGAACGGTAGCAGAAAAAATGCCATGCAGTTTTTCCGTGCAGTTTTTCCGTGCAGTTGTTATGCAAAAGAATAATTTCCGCAAATAACAAAGTTCCTCAGCGAACAATTGTTGAATCTACTAATTTGAACTAACTTTGATGTACGTCGCTGCGTAGAACAGTATTTTTTTAATCATTTTTGTTTATTATTCAATAATAAACAATTTTAACCACTCAAAAAACTAATGTATAATCTCCTTCAACGTTTGATGTTTTATACCGTCCACACTTCTTGGAGGAAACTATGAAAGCAGCCCACTTGAAATTTTCACAAAAATTATTATTCTTGGCCAGCAAATGGCTCAATTATTTAGCCAAATCGCTACCTCAGTTTTAAGGGTATTTTTGGAGAGTTTTAAGGAGGGAAAATTCGTATTGCCTAAGGTATTTTTTATGACAAAGGTGTGTTTGGTATCTATTTATACAGATTTCGGGACGCTAAATCGAATGAGACCGTAACGTGGTTGATAATAGCTAATGGTTCATAAGCTGTAATTTTTTTGAAATTTGACAATCAAATCGAGAGTTTTAAGAGGTGGTAAAACCGTTCTCTACTCACTGTAATTCTCGTCAAATACTCTCCTACTCTGTATCGTTGGAGATAACTAGGATAGGGAATTAAATATAAATATTTAAAATTACGATTTTTACCAAGGAGTTTGCTCTTAGTTACCGATACATCGTTTGGTAAAAACATTCACAATAGTTTTGTTAGTTGATATAAAAAAGAGATGGTCTTTTTATGGCATGATTGAAGCAAAGAAATAATAAACCATCGTAAAATCATTTACATCGTTTTTTTAAATTAGGTAGAGTGATTTTGGAGGGAGAACGGATAAAAACTAGGCGACGGGCCTTGACACGATGTTGTTTCTTGACCTCGTACGTATCGGCTATTGCCACTCGCCACTCGTCCTTATTTGCTCAGCAGTTGTATGGGTGCACTTGAGTCAACCGTCCCTTGAAAAACCTAGGGCGAGGATGATACCACGAGCCCAGTCCATGCGCCGGCTATTTATGACAAAGTCGTAACTCAAAGCACGTTCCCTTTTCAATCGATTCGCAATTCCATTAGCGATCCAATGATCGTGGAAAAAGAACAAAACACGGTATTTCGTATTGATTTTAAGTGTCTCAGAAATAGAAACTGATATGTAGTGGAAATAGTTGCGTATTCGTAGGAGAAGTTAGGAATCGGATTTGAAATCAGGGGCCTAAGCTTGTCAAATTTCCAGCTCTCTACTTGTTGGTTGAAATTATTTGTTATTGTTCTGTTACTATGTGAAGAGGGATGAACGAATGTAATTTTAGTGGAATAGATGATGGTACAAAGAGGATGAAGAACACCTATGCTAGTTTTCGTAACTGAGTGACTGGTGCTTCTCATATAAAGATATTACTTCGGGCCTATTTTCTGCCAACATTATTCACTTTTCAAATTGGGAAGTACATGTGAAAACTGAAAATTCATTTAGTGTTTAGAAACCGTTCAAGACTAGCAGACTGTTTTCTAAAGACTGATTTACTTTTCACTTTCACTCCGCTGTTTTTCCTAGTAATTATTATTATTGATTTATGACTTTTGAAAAGTGGACTTATTTTTCAACTCTGGAAAATATTTTGCAAAGCGTTATTTTTTTCTCTCTTTGCTGTCCACTTTTCAAATTTGAATCTCGCTATTTAGAAAAAAAATCAGGGTGATTATTGGCGCTTTTTTAGCAATGTTGCGTTTTATCATCGCGGATGTAATGGACGTAGAAATATTGAGTGATGAGGAAGACACAATTCTTTGGAGGTCACAATGATTGCTATTAATTCCTATTTTTCCAATATTTTGTTACAAAAATCATAGTTCATTGAAGCAAAGGTTATAAGAAATAATAAACCACTGTTTGATAATTTTCAGAGGTTTTTCGTTTAGGAGATATGATTGAAGTCAATTTTTGATTATTAGTGGTTTCAAGACCTGAGCGAAAAATTAATTGGCATTTGCCAGTCTGAGACAAGCTTTCAATATCGAGGGGAAGATGTACTGCTAAAGCGTATCTACACTGCGAAGACAGGAATACAGAGCTCATTAGAAAAAGTACCTAAAAAAAAAGGTCAACTTTGCCACTTTTCACTCATCAGTTTTCCATAGTTCAGCTTCAAAAAATACTATCGAGTTGGAAAAGTGCAAAATGATGTGTGACAAGTACTTAAAAAACGGGTCTCCGCTGTCACTAGCAGTGCCAATTAAAGACCCGCTTATGAGCTCTTTATAAGCACCCCATAATTAAAACTCAAGGCCGCTCTCTCTAGCGAGTTAAAGCTATTCGGACGAATTAGGCTATCCAACCTGGCAATTGTATTGTAATTGTATTTTAAATCACCTTGCCATGATTACGGCGAACTAGGTCCAGTTTTGCTTGGAGTTCATGGCCGAAATCGCCTTCCAATCGCGTAAGGCCCAAGCCATTTATAATTTTTGTCACAATTGATATATTTATATGGGCAATTTTTTTTTCTTCTTTTTTTTTGCTGACAGATAAATTTGAAATTTCCCTGGAACCGTTCTTTTTACACCGACTGACATTTCCTTTGGCGCCGCTAATTTCGTCAGTATTTTACAATTGCTCGTGTGCAGTTCTGAAAATGTGTCTTGCTTGGCAACAGCGTAGGCTGCGAATCGTGAGTTTGAGAGCCTCGAGACGTGAAGGAAGGGTTGCTGGCATTTCGCTTTTATGAAACTCCATTCATCACCCGCACTCCTTTGCCTTCTCGCTCATTCTCATCCGTCTAAGAAAGATAAAGAGCAAGGGCTGTGTCGTAGCTGTAGAAAATGCGGCCGTGGTAGTCGTGCCACAATTCAGAGGATGGCCCTCGCAAGTAAAGGAAAAAGCAGCGTCGGGTTGGTGGAACTTTCTTTTAGAGTTGGCTGATGGAATCATCAAATGTAACCGCCTTGCGGTGCTCACTTGTTAGGATCGTAAATAGGTACTGCTAGCAGCCATAGTTGTAAGAAATGTCTGCGCTGAAATGATGATGGCTATGAAAAGGGTTTTAGCGGCAAAATCATCCTTTTCATTACCGCAACTCCCGTATACTGCCAATATTTCATCCCTAATTCATTCTGCCAGTTATTGCCCCATGGCAATTTCATGCCCTCGATAGGGTTGTTTATTAGCTCGTCGACAGAGTATTTATTGGCGATGTCATCTACAAACGCTTATGGTTCGATTTCGTATTACTGTTACGGTTAGCCAACAATAATTGACAGCAGGCTTATTTCGATTAAATAAGAAGTTCGATAGTTAATGAACGAAACGCAATGTGTAAAAGGAAAATTGGTTCATTCAACGTCTAGACTTCGGATGAAATATGATAATACTCCAATTTTCTACGATAATGATGATGACGACGGCGATTTTACCTTAAAATATCATTTTTGATTCGAAAATGTATTATTAGCGTTCGATTCAACGTCTTTTTACAAAATTTTCTGTATGAAAACATCACTTAAGGATTCTACGGAATTTCTATTGTCGTATGTTTAACAGAGTTTCGTTAATCTTTTGTTTCAGGTGAGCCATTTTTCGCAATATCTTATATTTTTGCTGTGAAGTAAGTAAATTATTTATCGAACGATCGAAAACTAAAAGGAATAAGTCAACAAATCTTATTTTTCTGATTTTTTGTCTTCATCATTATTCTAGAGTGGAATTATGTCTTGTACATACGATTGTAAAATGGGCCTTATTTTCCTCTGGAATTACCTGGCCCAAGATTACGCTGCATAGTTCAATAATTTTTTATCAATAGTTAAACAATATTTGAAAAATGCTAAATTAGATTAAGCTGTTGGAAGAGGCTATTATTTTTTTATCAGGCAATAATTTTAAGAGCTGTAATATCCGAAGCAACGTTTCGGTGAGACGCTGAGACCTGCTTGAGACGTCTCTGAGACATTATTCGTTGCCTGATTAGGGAAAATTGTAAAAGCGAGAACTAAAATTCTCGCCCATCTGCATATCATTTTTCAAATTAAATATGGAAAAATATTTCTCAGACGTTTCGTATCAATTGTTTCAAAAATAGAATACACACCTTCGAAAATGTCGCTACTACTTTGGAAGCGTTCATTTCTAGAGCAGGAATGAAAACTATGAGCTCTCTTGATCACCTTTACACATAGAAAGGGGTTCTACACGTTGAGGTCTTTGTGGATTTACGATCTCCGCTGACCTGGATACACAGCTTCGCTCGGCCGAGCACCTTCAGCATATTCTCCTATCTAACGACTCGTAGGCAACCCTACTCCTGGGCTCCCTTTTAATTCGCCCACCTTACACTAAATTCTGACTAGGGACATTGGAAAGGCCACGAGCTATTGATTTTAAGTGTTATTTGACGCAGTAAAGTACAACACAGTGTGGGTTTTATCTATATGGGATAGTGCAGACCTGAATTCGTCGTTCGCAGGGAAATCTATATAGAGATATGGTAAACGAAGAGATTATCTCATGTTCCCTTTCAATGGAATGGCTAATACCGCAGACATTTCTGAATATAATATAATCAGTTTTACATTGATTCAGAATGGGAGAATTTCTACCTTAAATACGAATCGACACATTTAGGTTTCATGTATCTGAACGGTTTCTAAAAACGCGTCATTGAATAAACTCTAGAATTTGTAGGCTTTGAACATTTTCTCGAATAGCTCAAACTTCAACCTTCCTCTTGGGCTTGCGTTTCATTATCATTCCAAGTCCTCAGTGAGCTAGACTCGAGTCGAAGTTCTGAAACCGAGTTATGCATTCACCTCGAGCTGTTATCTTTCCTAAAATAGTAGATCGGTTGTCATGTTGATTGCGTGTGATCGTTGAACAAGCGGCACTGAAATTCGCCCCGTTCTCTGAATTCCCCGAGCGCCGCTGACGAGCTCCTAGTTCGTGATTGTCGTCGCCGATGTGACAATTCTAGATTCTCAACCGCTTCCCGATCCCTGTGTGATTAACTATTCCGAGTTAAATTGAGCTTCCGCTGGCTCCCTTGGGAAAGCACTACACGAAGTCCCCGATGTTGTAGAGTGAAAGCCAGGAGCAAAACGATCGGCACGAATGGCTTCAATGAATTGAAATCCAGGTCGTTCACTCGGCCATTCAATTAGTGGACAATCTGGACTTCAATGCCTTGCGTAACGTTATTCTATCGCTGCTCGTTTGATTCTATCGAGGTTCTCGTTAATTTCAACTTATCTACGCGAGAAAAGTTTTTAGATTTTCTAAAAATCTATCCATCTCTTTCTTTTGGTTTATTATTCAATAATAAACCATTGTAATCGCCCAAGAAAAAAAATTTTATAACCCCCCCTCAAAATTTGATGTTTTACGTTTCAAGGCATGTAGAATCCGAATATCCAATAAAAAAAATTCTGTCTGTCCGCCGTACGCCGTACGCCGTCAACACTTTTCCGGCCAAACTATAATAGCTAAATTTTTGAAATTTTCACCAAAAATCAATCTCGGTCCTACGACGGCCCAATTTTCGAACCAACTTGCTAGCTCAATTTTAAGGGTGTTTTTGGGGGGTTTTGAGGGGGAGAAAATTCATATTTTCCAAGGTTTTTCAGAAAAATGTGTACGTGGTATCAAATTATATAGATTTTTGGACGCTGAATCGAATGAGACCATTGCGGGGTCGATAGCTTCATTGGTTCTCGAGTTATCGCAGCTTTTGTGCCGAATTCGGGAGATTTTTAGATATTTTTGACATGAGGGTATAACTCGAGAGTTCTTGGAGCTATAAAAATCGTTCTATACTCATTGGAATGGTCGACAAACACTCTCTTCAGCTGTACTGTTAGGCAAAAAATTTAGTTTCTAATTAGGAAATTGAGAAAAATAAAATTAATTAAAATTACAATAGTTGCTACGGAATTTTCCCCGATAGTTACCGATCTGTTTTTCGGTTGAAACGTTTACACATGTTCTGAATAATTACTATCATAAATGGATAGGATTCTGAAATTATTATTGAAGTGAAGGAATAATAAACCACTGTACAATCATTTGCAGCGTTTTTATATTTTAGAGTTTCTAAAACAGAATAAAAGGTCTGTTTTGGAATGTATCGCTGCTAATGATTGTACACTGGATTATTATTGCCAATAACGTTGAGCGATGGTTTACCTGAAAATTGCACAAAAGCAATTTACAGCTTGAGAAGAAATAAGCCCATCAGAATTGTGACTCGAATCGATTTCAAATTCGATTCGACTCGAAAATCCATTGAAATTGATATCAAACTATTCAGTAGTATATCAACTAGTATATCAACTATATAGACTAGTATATCAAACTAGTCTTAGCTACGTCGATAGCCCATTTTTTTGAAAACAAGAATTTCCCCTCTTATAAAACTCATGGAAAAATACCAGTAAATTGAGGTCCTTTTAGCCTATCATGATATCAGCTTTGTTCTGTACATTCATCGAATTGATCTACCTCTTGAAAACAAATCGGGCCCTATCCGGAAATATCGCGCCCATCATCGGCCAAATGCATTCCGTCCAATCCTCCGGAGCGAGCGGAATTGCAACGCTTATATTGTAAAAGCCATCCATCATCGTTTTCCCCGGCTCGCTGTTGTCTCAGTGCGATTGAATTGGGTTGGGAACTAGTGTTACGAGAGCTCTTCCGCATAAATCACGCGCTGTTACGGTTGAAATATTTTCCTAGCGACGACCCTCCGTTCCGCTCGGTTTTGAATGCCACCAGTGGCATTTCGTTGATGATAAGTTGTCCGAATTACGTCCACAAAGATGCAGCGGATATGAACCAGGAGTGAACTGATGATCGAAATTCCTCTCGTATTTCGAATTTCAACGTCCCTTTTTGTGACAGAAATCGTTGAAACAACGGAAGCCTCTTTTTGAGCTTTATTCTACCTGAATTAGAGGAATTGCTGATTCAATTGGAACGCTTACGAAAATTCGTGACTCGGAAGGAAACTTGGGAATAATTTTTGCGAATAATTATTATTTAGACAAATAAATATTTTAACTATTTAAACCACAACTATCATTATTCAGACAAATAATAATAATTAGGATTAAAATCGTTTGAAACAATATTCGCATTTTAAACGTACCTCGAAACCAATATCAAATTTTGAGGACAAGTTAGAAGAAAAATATACGTGATCGATTACAAAGTATTATTATTGAATAGTAAACCCAAAAGTTTGTGTGAGGGGAAATCGTTTTACGAAACTTTCATGTTGTGCGACTCGGTGCCATGCTCATAATTTCAAGATTATCGAGGGAGATTCCGAGAGGTTCTCAGGCAGGTGACTCATAGTTACGTCAGTTTAGTTACGACTTAGTAGTTATTAAACTATCCTCCGCGAATTCCTGTCTCCTTCCTTGCGTGTGATATATCAATGTCCAAAATTGCTCGTAGGCCATACACGCTATGATTCATTTGAAAATCGCGGCATGGGATAATTTCCTTTCAAAAGCATTTGTTTTTGTGGACGTCAGCGCACGCCATGATAATCGTCAAATGATTCCTAAGTTTTTAATTTATCATACGTGAAAAAAAAAAAAACAGGGAGGGGTTCACCAGAGAGTAGATTAATTAATTTATAAACTGTTTCCCGAAATGTTGAGCATTACAACGAGCCGTAGCGAATTGTTCTATAACAAAGACGGATAATCGGCCGATCAGGCTCTTTTGAGTTGAAAAATCACTATTCCCAGTTAAAAAGAAAAACAAAGGGTTTTCGAACTTTTTCTCCTTACATGGACTTATTTTCTTTCATATTGAGGTGATTCGCTCGAACCCTTGCAAAAACATCTCATCAGGCCATTCACCAAAGTTCAAAAACGATTACGCAAAATATACTTTTTACTCAAATATTCCCTACCGTATTCCTCTCACTTTTCCACGCCCCGTGATTTTCAAGGAAAAGAAGGTCAGTGTATGGTCAGCTAAATAATTGAGGCTGACCTCCCATGCAATATTTATCCTCCCGCATACTAGATTATGCAGTACAGCTCGTCAGACCTACTCCCGTACATGCGGCCGTTGAAGAAATCAGAATTTGCCCCAAGTGTGAAAGGTAGGAGTGTATCGCTTTGCTGGTGGCAGAGATATAATAATGACTGTTGTAGCTTTCCGCATTTGATGCGATGTCTGCCAGCAGACATCATGCGCCCCTCCTCTCGGGCATTACATATTATTTTGTGGGGTGGTTGTCCTTGTCACTACTATATATATATATATATATAGTATATAGTATTTATGGTATATAGGTATGGGTTTAGTAGTTAATTATTTGTGTATGGAGAGTGGGATGGGTATTTTCATAGTAGGTAAGTACTTAGTAGTAGTTGCTATAATTTGGTATGTAGTTGGTGGTGTTTGAATGTACTTTGTCTCATAAAGTATTGGGTTTTTCAACTGGAGCAAAGTTGTAGCAGAATTAGATGTAACAACTGTAAGTTTTCCAAGATTTGTAACTTGCAGAGTGGATAACTCAAACAAAACATCGTCAATTCAGACGTTTGAATATACCAAAAGATAGGTAATTCAATTGTCCACATTTTCCCAATGTAATGTACCTATCCATTTTTCAACCGTTTTTGCGTTATTCAACAATGTTGGTAGACCATACGCGAAAACATGACATTTTTCAACTTCAACCGTTCTTTTCATCTATTTAGTGCGAAAGAAACAAAGAATGAACCATATATTATTGATATACACATCATCAACTATCATTATGCTGAATTTGAGCTAAATCTATTCCAAAAAATTTTTCGCGAAAAATCCAAGGGGTACCCCTGCGATTTTTTTCAACCGAACAGTTAACGATTTTTTACTCCTCTCTCAATGCAGATAAAAATCTGAAATTTTCAGGAAAGTTGTGTCTTACCAAGATGTATTTTTGTGATTTTTTTTATTTCTCGGAAAAATCTGCAAGTGGTCCAAAAAAATCGGTTTTTGAAAGCTCAAAAATTGGACTTTAACCGTGATTTTCGGGGTCAAAATAAATGCGAATCAATTATTTTATTATTCAGGAGTCTTCATTCGAACGCCTTACACACGTACATAGCAAAAAATTTTGTGAAAAAAATTTAAACAGAGCCAGAGAAATTATTTTCCGTAAATCGAGTTTTTCGCCGGCCGTAATTCCGAGCTCCGCTGGCATCGGTAATAGTGAAGAATTAAATTTTCGTTTTAAAGCGATTTTGAAAGCTATTCTTATAGAAAATTTAACGCTGAATCCGAATATGACGTCAAAACGGTGGAAATTTGACGACGAACATTAGTTTTTCCCAGTTTTAGTACTACACGGTTCATGTTTTTCAACTTTGAAAATCCGTTGCAAATACTTACAGTATTGTTCAAATTTGGTTAATTAATGATTCTTACAGGAAATTAGACGTAGAATTCGATTTCAAAGTGAAAATAATCGAATTCGAACAATTGATATTATTTTTTGAATCATTTATGATTTTCATACTTTTGAAGTTTCAACTTTGGGTTTTTTTTCGTCACGTTCCCGAAATGGGACAGATTAGGTGTTGTGGAAGAAAATGAAGGAAATTTAACGTAGAATCCATTAAAAATAAGAAAATGGCTAGCGTATATGATGGCTCTCGAAATATATTCCACTTTATGTCAAAAACGTGTTTTGACTTTTCTTCATACGTTAATAGCTCCGCGGGGACATAACATAAATATATAATTAAATACACCATATTGTATGATTTTGATCTCTTTCTTGCCTCTGAGTAATATGCCTATGTAAAAGTGGTCGGTTCAAAAGTTATTTGCGAAAAACCTGCAAAAAAACGCAAAAAACAGGGTCATAAAATTTCAAAGTGCAATAAAATTCGAACAGATGCCTAATCAAAAAAAAATAAGACTTTTCCAGCCGATTATGTTCTCTCAATTGAACGGCACTATGACCAAAATTTGATTACCTATTCCCAGTTTCTCAATTAATCGTATACCCAAGGATTTTTGACTTTCACTTCGGGCCGCTCTAGCTCCGGCTAAAATCGATCAACAAACCAATTCTTGTACGTTTTCGTTTAAAGAATTTATCCATGAACAAAATGCGCTCATAAAATCTTTCCGCGTTGCTGTGAGAATTTTTCGAGAAAATCGCGATCAACTGCGGAAAAATGTGGTTTCGAAAAAGCTCAAATTTTGACATTTTCCTTCCTCACGAAAAATCAAGGTCGAAAATCGAAAAAGTAAGAATTGACGGCATCAGGAATTTTGATTTAATTGACGAATATATTGTCAAATATTTTTTATCGTTTCACAATTTTTCTCTGCCCGTGAGAGTTTTTTCAAAACGAAATTTCAAAGTTACGACTTTGACTCGCTATAGCTTCGCGGAGGTGAGTCGGATCCAACCGGTGTTTAGAATTTCCCGCACAACATATCTGTAATGCACATGGTACGTGTACGAAAATCAATATTTAAGCCGCTACTTACAGCTCCTGAAAGAAAAAATCCCGCGATCTCAAAATTTCACCAAAACGACGTTTTTCGAAACATTTCGAATTTTTTTTCTAAACAGGGGCCGAAATTCAAAATTCCAAGTGTAATGAGTGTATTGATTACCTATCCTTTGTTTTTGTAAAAAAGTGTAATCAACAAATAAACTTTCATTCGGATTCTCCGATCCATTCATATTCAAGGAGTTACAGGAATTCTTGGACAATTGCAATACTTCCATTAACAACACAACAAGATAGTAAAAAAGTGTGGGAAACCGTTTGAAACTAGACTGTAAATTTATAATTAAAGTAATAGCTATTGAGAAAAGTCAAGGAATATTCGCATTTTTTGAACCGATACTCTGACACCAAGTATAGTGACTACCAACGGCAAACAATTTCCAGCTTCGCTAAAAAGTTGAAAATCTCACATCTCTAGTTCTCAAAAATCTCACATCTAGCGTTCGGAATCCGATAATTGTGAGAAAATCACTCCTACGTTGTTCTTCCGAAAATGTTGTCGGCGTAATTGAGACGTGAAATTCTATTCCCATTTCCGCCTTTTCCAAGAAGCGGGAAAATGTTGACATTACATTTGAAGGATCCCAATCGCCTTTATCGCCAGCGTCTCGATAAATATTGACGATTACTCCGAGAAAAACAGGCTCACCTGATAAAAAATTCGAAAGTGAAGAAGATTCAGCTTTGGATTATGCAAATGGAAAGGACTCGGGCGACAAAAACGAGTTGGCGTAATAATGGAGGCGGAATTCCAATTTCCTTACTAGTATTTTCGAGCTTCGGCGACGGCAAAAACTACTCCGATGAATTATTTTCTTTGAGTCACACTAACGTTCACTTGATGATTTATTTTCTATCATTTTACTCTATAGATAAATTAGTAGTCCATAACCCACTTGAAAGAGTTTAGTTTTGTTTTATAGAATTTTGTTCGTAAAAAAATATATTTTTATTCGTTTATCGTTCTTCTGTCAACCTAGTAATCAGAATGAAATCCTCCGAACCATCATCTGAAACTGAAAAAATTCGATCTGGTAAACCCTCCTGAAAGAGACGAATCAGGTCAAAATAACCAACGAGATACTGTGACTTAAAAAAAAAAAAAAAAAAAAAAAAAAAAAAAAAAAAAAAAAAATTAACCGAGAACTCATGACCGGCATATTATTTCGATTCCATACATTAGTTATGCAATAGCAATACTGGTAATCTACTCTGACAGAGGGAAGAGTCTTATTATTTTAAATGTGGCCTACTAGAAAAATTCGATTTAGAACTAAGTACTAGAAAAATGAAAATGTATGTTACCACCTAAAAATGAAATGTTTAGAAAAAAGCAAGAATGAAATGCAATTTTACTTGCTAGAAAGTGAAAAGTTGAAGAGTGAATAAAAGGGGAGAATAGAAGAGGGAAAATCGGCTCTTCTCCCTCTGTCTTACTATTTTACCATTGAGTCGCTCATTATTTGCTCCATTTTCAAATAGATCGAAAGTTTCGACATGTTCCAAATCTAAAGAGATAATAACAGAAGGCTTTTAAGTAACCTTGCGGAAACCGCAAAATCGATGTCTTCAAAGGGCTCGCCTGCGTCGGAAATGAGATGTTTATTCTCCCCTGCGCGGAGGAAATAAGAGAACGAAAAGTTATATAATCAGCGGCGGTGAGCGAAACCGAGTTTTGTAAACCTGTCAGGAATTGGACAGGAGGAAGAAAAGGGAAAAGGAGAAAACCTGTCAAGGAAAATAAGAATATGAGACGCTCCGTCAGCAATTGACAGGGTAATGCGAGATTGGGTTTGTTGTCATCTTTCCGAAGGTCGAAACCTGATTGAAATGTTATGAGGACACTGTCGAAGCGAATGGGTTTTCCTAACGTTTCGCTGCGATCGAATTTCCCATTTCTGTAGTGTCGGCACTGGCGAAAGATAAGCATCACTTGATTACATGCGCGGCCGTTTTTAAAATCGGCTCCGTCCCGAAATCAGTTTGCTGAATGAATGGTAGAAAATAAAGCTGTGAGTGATCGTGTTTCTGAAGTAGTGAACGTTGCGTGCTAGAAAATAATGCGTTTTTGCCAGCTAAAGAATGCGACGTAGCCAGCCAAAAATGCAATGTTGCTTGCTGGAAATATTTTATGACTCCAGCCAAAAAATACGATATTGCCTACTGGAATTATAAAGAGCTGTGTATAGCTAGAATATTTTAGAAAATATAGATAGGAAAAAAATATGATATTGCTAGCTGGAAAGGTAATGTTACTAGGCAAGAAATGGGATATTACGAGCTAGAAAATTTGAGGTTGCGCGAAAGAACAAATGCAATGTTTCCTGCTGGTAAAATCCGTTGTTATTAGGTAGAAATGTTGCCTAGTGAAAAAATGCGATGTTTCCTGCCAGAAAAATACGATGTTGCCTGCTGTATGTATTGAAAGCTGTGCAGCTAAAATAAAAGTATATAATGCTAGAAATATAGCTAGAAAATGTGATTTTGCTAGTTAGAATGTTTGATGATGCAAGCTAGCAAAAAAAATGCGATGTTAGCAGGTAGAAAAAGCGAGTATGCCAGTTAGAAAAACAATTGAAATGATCGTGCAGTGGTTTATCATTCCTTTGCTTCAATAATGATTTGAGGAAACATCATTTTGTGATCGTAACTATTCTGAACATTTGTACACGCTTCCATGATAAAAAGAGTGTAAATATAAGGAGAAATATAAAGGAAATATAAGGAGAAATTCAACTTGATTATCGCAGCTTGTATAAATAACTAAATTGATAATTTTCTATTTTCTGAGAGTCTCGAAAATTCTACACGAAAGCTGTGATAACTCGCGAACGATTAAAGCTATCGAGTCCGTCACGGTCTCATTCGTTTCAGCGTCCAAAAATCTTTAAAGATTAATACCTACTGAAAACACCTTTGTCCGAAAAAATTGGTCAGTGCGAATTTCCCCCCCTGAAACTCCCAAAAATACTCTTGAAATGTTGGAAGCAATTTGTCTGAAGAACCGAGCCATTGACTTGCGAAGATTGTTTTACGGTGAAAATTCCGTGTATGGAAATTTTATAGTTTTGCCAAAAAAGTGTTGACGGCGGACGGACAGATTTAACAAACATTTTTTAGTTTTAGAACGCTTTTTTTTCTTTGGCGATCACAATGGTTCATTATTGAATGTTGCAAAAATGCGATGTTGCTAGCTAGAAATGATGGTTTGTTGCTCGGTGGAAAAATCGCGGTTTTGCTACCTGGAGATTGAGATATTGCAAGCTAAAGAAATGCAATGTTGCGAGCTAAAATTAATTTGAATTTGCCAGCAGAAATTGTGTGATGTTGCTAGCTACAAAAAGAGCGGTGTTGCCAGCTACAAAAATTAGATGATGTCTGCTATAACTAGTGTGATAATGATGGTGGTCAATCGTAGGGGAGTACTAGGCTAAAAGGCGAAAATGCGCTCCCATCTAATTTCACGTCCACTATTATAGTTGGAAAGGTAAAATATTTTGAGGATGGTACCTAGAGCTTATGTATTTATTTCCAGAAAAAAAATGCTTCAGAATTTGAAATCGTTATAAATATATACTATTATTTTCTATGAAGGAAGTTGACCAACATTCGTCTGTTAGGTATCTATCTAGGTGAACTGTAATCCGATACTAACACCAATAACTTACTTCATCATCAGTCACCCAAGACGCGTATGATTATGAACTCGGTTTATGCATACTAGTTTAAAAACATAACGAGATGCTTATCCATTTATGTCACTCGGGTCTCGCCTTGCTAGAAATACTCGAGCGAAGCGTTCTCCTATCACTGCGTTCCACACGGCAATGGTTATCGTATTTAGTTAGCGAAGGCGACGCTATGGTGCTAAAGGTTAAATGACAACATTAGCCCGATAAGGTGAAGGGCCAGTAATGGGCAAAGGGGCAAAGAGGACCTTAATGACTCCTAATAAATTTCCGCTTAACTCCGCCGAGTACGGCAAAACGCTTTCGATACTGCTGAGAAATATGGTTTCCGGCGAAAAGACGTGTTCCTGTAGACTAGGAGTTGCTCGGAATTATTTTCAGGATTACCGTAAAAGCGTAGTTTGAGGAAATGAAAACGCCGGTGGGAAAAGATGGCAACGGTGACACTTTTTGTCGCGGCTTAATTATTTTTCCATTTTCTTTATCAAACGGATTGACAGCGGTAATTGAGTGCGATCAATGCATACGACTATCTAGTTGTCTTCACATCGAACACATGTTTTTCAATTGGTGAATCTAATATAAAATTGGTGCGATGAACCGAAAGGGCTCCTGGTTTAGGATACTTGACATTTTGACTATAATTGCCATTGCTGTTGAGACGTACATTCAGACTGACCAACTGAGAAAATATTTTGTTTAAAAAAATAATTTATTTATCTCAATCTCAATTAGGTAAGTGAAAATTTATACTGTCAAATTGCGATGTATGTTTTACTTAAGTATTGGGAGATTATGATAATAGAGAACCCGGTTTTTCGGGGGTTTATTTTTCTTTCAAGTACTCACGTGTCTTTTCTTTCTATCGTTCTTTCTTTTTCTTCTTCATCCTTCCTTATTCTTATAATATTCTTTCTTGCTCTCCCAAAAAATATGATTGACTCTAAAGAAAAAATGTAATGAGGAACATAAACACATGAAGGAACATAAAACCCAGATAAAAAAATTAAATGAAAACTAACAGTGCTAAAATATAATAAAGAAAAATCAATATAAAAATGATCAACAAAAAAAAAAAAATTATAGAAAACTAATTTTACCAATTCTTAATACACAAATTAGAAACCAAATTATTCCCACGATTATTCCTACCAAAATCGAAAGGCCCAAAACAAACAGATAAATGTATTAAATTTAGAATTCAATTATGTACTTTTGATTACAAGCAGTAATTTTTGTATCGAATTTTTTCATTCATATTGTTTTTGTGTTCATTTCAGTAGCTTTCTTAACTTTGCGTGAACATAAGGTATTAGGGTATATTCAATTACGGGAAGGCCCTAATATAGGCCCATAAATTATATGAGGTTGCTCCAACCCTTTTCTGATGCTATTAAGCTTTTCTTCAAAGAACAAACGCTCTCGTCTTCGGCTGCATCTATGTATATTGTAGATAAGAAATACACTACACACTCTTGGTTTCTGCAGAACGCTTATACATTAGTTGAACTGTATGTTATCCAAAATTCAACAAATATTGGCAAAAATGCGTTATTTAGCAGATTTACAATGTGAACAATTCCGTAAAGTAACTTGGCACTTGTAGATAGGTCACATACGGAGAAAAAAAATATAGCCTCCCTTGAACGTCGAACGCATCAGTCGGGCGATGATACTGTGGCGAATCTCCTCTTACTGCGGTTCGAATAAAAACTTGCCCTTTTTTCTACTTGAACAGCCGTCGTAGCAATGTCGTTAGGATACTTGATAGGGGAAGTCGAAGCGACGCAACGTGTCGCACAGGCAGAGAATCACGATTTTCCAGTGCTTCCGCACAAAACGGCGAATGCTGAGCCTACAGGACCGCAAACGATGCTGCGCATACAAACAGCTTTATGCATGAAAATGTAGTCTGAATGCGGGGTCGCGAACGGCTCGTGTCATGACATTATTTTTCGGTCAATTATAGGATTGGAAAATGGCTCAAACGGCATATCGTTTTAATTGGCCAGATTATAGCTTTCGACAAACGCGATTCGATACGGATCCAATTACCGACCATCCGATGTAGCAAAGTTGGCACATTTTAATAGAGTAGAAAATCGGCTATCGAGGCTATCAGCTGAGTGAAAAACAGTTGATCTCCTGGGAAAACGTAAAAATATACATTTTCCATTTTGGAAAAGTGGAAAGCCTCAACGTGAAGAAATAAATTCATCATAAAAGTATAAATGAGTTTCAAAAGATGGAAGCACGATTAGTACTGACAAACATTATTTTCACAACTATTGTCAGTGTGTAGAGTTCATATAACGCAGATATTGTCAAAATGTTGTACAGTAGTCGTATACATTGCTTCAATTAACTCGTGCAATAAATTTAATTAGGTGTTCATAGATTAGTTCGGTTCCAGTCTGTATAATAGGTAGGATTCATAATTATCATTTATGTACGATTTATTTACTCGTATAATGTGTAGTTAGTAAGTGAATCGTGTACTTACTGTACATTTGGTGAGTATTCCTGAAATTCCTAGCGATGCGAAAGAATATTTATGCAGCCTTCTGGTGTATTTCCCTCTTATGCTACAACATGCTCCATGGAAACAAAGTTTTTTTCAATCTCTTCAAAACTTAGTTATCGCGACATTTCTCAACTCCCAAGGAATGAAGTCTCCTGCAAAACATGCAACTGCTTTTAAATGTTTTACTCACTAAAGATTTGTAGAAATGCCAGTTTTGTATTGGTACCATCTTTTCGCGTGGAAAATTGACCAACTTTTACGAAGTCTGTTTTACGTTCAAACGAAATTCGAACTCCTTTCTCGGCGACGAGACGGTAATAATTATAGGGAGACGAGAGTTTCCACCGTCCTTCAGTCTTTGTGTTTAATTTTATAGAGCACTGAACTTTAGCTCAAGTATTAAAATTTTCCAAGCTTCCCGTTAATGATTTCTTGTTTCAACGACAGCTCCTCGAACTGAAGGGTTCTAAGAGCGATGGCTTTTACGGATGCAAAAATTATCGAAGTAATAATTGATAAAAGTCGTCGAAGTAATTTAATGAAAGGATTCAATTAACAATTCGTGATTTCGTATTGTCATGTCGCCCTAAAGAATAAGTCTGGGGCGTTTTCTCATTCGATCATGGATTCAACTTTTTGAATTTTCTAACGTCGACGAAAACGGTTCGCCTCACGAAATTCACCGTCTATTTTGTTATTCATGCCCTCTTTTCAATGTATTTCGAGGCATTTTCAAGAAGGACGTTACGTCTTGACCTTTGGGCTCGTACGCGGTTATGGATCGTCCAAAGTTACTGAAATATTCACAGTCGAGTCACATATACGTAACGTAATTTATCACCCGCATGTAACGTAAGGCACCTTTTCAACCGACCCTTCCATCTTACGGCCCGAGTTCGCCGTCTTGCTCAGACCCCGAAAAATTGACGCAATATAATGCCGTGAAACGATAAATCCCTCGGCTTCCTAAGTATAATAAGGTTATAAATCAAGTGTAGTTGAGACAAGAACTGTATAGGTGGGTTACAAGGGAGAGCACTCAATTCCCGCAATATTTCATTCGAGCTGCGGTTGTTAAGACCAACGCAAAGCCTCCCTGAAACATCTTGGGGCGTGTCCGTGCGCTGAATCCACGCTAGACAGCGGGTCAGCTTTTCCGACACGGATGCCGAAAGGGCCCTCATACTTGAGCGAGTTTCTATTGGCCGGAGTGCACAATTGGTTCTTGTACAACATGGGAAGCTTCCTTGGTCGAAACGAATGGCGAATTGTATCAAGCCTATGAGCGTAGATCACTCGAGTCTTCGCCCTCGCATTTGAGTAATTTATAACAGAGCACTTTCGCCAACAACGGCCTCTTCAGAGACCAATTGAAATACGATAGTCTGCTAACCGGATTAATTTCATCGTTCAATCAGTTTTTAATCGCCTATGAGGAATTCACTCTCATATTTTTTGTTTCGCATTTTTTGCAGATCGTAAGAGAAGCTTTTTGAAGAAGGAAGACAAGAAGACAGCGAAATGGCAGCGTTCGTTGCTAAGCAGATGGTCGGCAATAAGCTGAACGCCGTTAAAGGTGAGTTATTATTTTATTCATTATCAGCGAATTTGTGTGGATTATGATGATGTAGGTATGGCTTGTTCGGAGAAATCGACCGTCGAATTTAGACCCGAAAAAAGTGAAATATATCTCTTCTCACAATAGCTGCCGTAATTTTCGAGGTACAAATCTTACTTTATGCAGAAAATTCCTGTTTGGCAAAAGTAGTTATGATTGTGAGGTTGAGGTGGAGACAAAAAACGCGACCATTTCTCCTTATCATCTATATTGCTTCGAGCGCTTTCGCCCTCACGGGCCTCTTCAGGAAACATCTGGAATGTATACGTGTAGGGGTAAGCATCCATATTTTGTTTAAAAAATAGCACGTTAGGAAGTCACCATTCAGGAAAACAGGCACAAAAATGTGAGATACAAATTAAAAATCTAAGGGTTGCATACTTGTCCATTATCATAATTACTAGTTACCTTAGAAATTAGTATGACAAGTCTTTTTAAAAAGGGGTCGCCCGTGAGGAGGGTTCGTCCTGATAAAAGAGTCGGATATAAGTTAAAAACATAAATACTAAAATCATTGTAAAGGTGAAGAGAGGAACAATAGTGCAAACAAAGATTCTCACTTGAGATGAGGAGTTCTAAGGACTTCTAATTTCTAAGGTAACTAGTAATTATGATAATGGACAAGTATGCAACCCTTAGATTTTTAATTTGTATCTCACATTTTTGTGCCTGTTTTCCTGAATGGTGACTTCCTAACGTGCTATTTTTTAAACAAAATATGGATGCTTACCCCTACACGTATACGTTCCAGATGTTTCCTGAAGAGGCCCGTGAGGGCGAAAGCGCTCGAAGCAATATAGATGATAAGGAGAAATGGTCGCGTTTTTTGTCTCCACCTCAACCTCACAATTATGTATCAGCGACAACAACCAATGAAAGTAGTTATGAGCTCAATGGACACTCAGATCGGAGCAAACGGTGGTGTTCGAATTGGACCTTGAACTTACCCTAAAATAAAAAAAAAACCATCCGTGCCCGATTATTATTTTTATATTTTTTATACTGAATCGTTTGAGGCCATAGCCGTGAAGGTGTCTGCAACGGTTCTCAGATTATTCCAGTTTTTCGAGATTTTTTTAGCTTTGCAAAAATGCATAAATACGTATGTAACGATGATATCACTCAAGCATTTTATGAGCCTATATAAAAATCGTTCTATGTTCGTTATACAATTCTTAAAACTCTCCCCTCTATGAAATGCATAGAAAATTCACTCGTTGAGCCATGCTGCGTGCCTGAAACTTTTTTTCGACTTGAGTGTGTGAATATAGTAAAAATTGAGATCTGTTTTGCTATACTACCACCGACCGCGCGTCGAAGAATACTTAGGTGGTGTTGTGAAAATTTATGATGCAACGGCGTAAGTTATTTTTGTTAAGGCCCTTTATGTGAACTATTGTTCCCTTCAAATTATTTTGAATTTCAACTGTTTGCGCTCTCGTATTGTTCATCCCTTTCCGAACGCAATATCATTAGAAAACGGAAGCCGGTCGATTTTAATCAGTCGTTGATCATTAGGATAATTGGAATACTGGGTATTGTGTAGATTAATTAGTAGTACTGCCGATACCGTACATATTGTTTGGCTATATGATAAATATTTTAACGACGACCCTGCGATCTCCATCGGGCCTTTTAGTTCTCCAATTTCACCGCTGTTCGCTTATATTATAATTAATAATATTGCGAGAGAGAGATTCCGATAATAATTACTCTCCAGTTACAATACTCATATTCCTCTGGAGCCGACAATGTCGAATAATCGGCTGACGGTATAGCGACGTAGGGTGGAACTCATAATGCTCCTGATCAGATCACTCTACTCGACTTAATTCGTTATTGAACTCCCGGGGAGAAAATGAAGTTCCGAACCGAGAATACAGTTTCCATTCTGTTGGCAAATCATCTGAAAATTCTTCCGGCAAATTCTCGCCGATTTTGTGGAGAACATCGCGTTTCATTACGGTCGCGTTGTGTTAGCTCTTCCGAACTGTTGAACCGGAAAGGCGACTGGGAATCGTGAACGTTCTGTTTCCTTCTATACTTCGATAGAATTCCGAGGAAATTCACGATAAATTCGCGTCAGTGATGGAAAAATTGAATATAATTATGATAGAAAACTAGGTGCGAACAAACCTAATTGCGTGTTTAACTTGGAAATCGGATCTCCAGACAGAAAACCGGGAAATTTTTTTACTAAAAAGAAATTTGCTTTTCTTGCAGTTTACTCAATAGTGAAAAATATTGATAAAAATTACATAAAATGGACGCACAGACACTTGTTCTAATATTTTCCCCAAAAACTTTCAGAAAATTCAACCACGTAACGAATTCAACTTTTCGAACGATCCAAATACTTCCGTCTACCAAGTAACGTAAATGAAAAATTCAAACGCCCAAATTCTTCGACTTTTGTAGATTTCCAGGACATTACGCTATTTCATTTGTTACTTCTCGAATTGAACGTCTTAATTCAAGTGATCAGAAGCTAAAAACACAGTTTTCGCCAACGCTGGCAATTTATTAACGAAAGAAAAACTCGCGTTTTCTTTATTAGCTGACCTTTTCCCCGGTCCCTGGAGCATTCGTTGAGTTATTGTTTTGCTTCGCGCCAACACTTGGACAACGAGTTGTGTTTTCTTTTATTCGGATATTCTCAGACTGAACGGCGAAACGCGACGTGGAATAATTCAGAAGGAAAGTCCCCTGTTATCCAAATTTCAGTTTTTTTTTCGATTTTTTTACTAGCTTGCGAGTTGGGGTTTGCGAAATTTGTTGAAAGATCAGTATGGTTAATTAGGCTGTTATAACAATAAAAAATATACTCATTTCCAGATGTTAAACCGAATTACTCGTATTGGACAAATTCTTGAAAAATATAATATTCAACCCAGTTCAGAACCATCCTTTTAATTAAGCAGTGAAATTAATCTTATAATGACTGTTTTATTTATTTAATTTCTATGATTTAAATATGAAATAATGAAATTCTATTATTTAAAATTGAAATGGCGCTGAGGAAGTACTGTGTATATAGAAAAGTAATGTATATTGAATTTCAATTACTTTTCATTTAAAAGCGCACGTGTATCAATTTCCAATTTATCTTCAACTCCCTTTGATCGCCTTTGCTGTAATAAAAATACCCTCCGTTCGCTAGAATTCTGTATTGAACATGGTGCTCCTGATTGGACACGATTCTAAAGGGTAAAGTATTTGGTTTATCATCCATCCAATTACACAAATTGGTCGCCCGGCGAATTAAGTTCGTCTCGCATTTTCGTTCATTCAATTTGATTTAAAACGAACCCCCTCTGTTTGCACACAGCTCAATTGATTTTCCTCAATTGGCATGTAATTAATTGAGTACACATGCGCCGCTAATTTCTTTCATTCCGAGTACTGCGATTCATCTATTAGCTGCGCTTGGTTCTCTTTCAGTTTGCATTGAAATACGGCATAATAGA
The DNA here is from genome assembly GCA_037159825.1 of Tupiocoris notatus. Classification (NCBI taxonomy): domain Eukaryota; kingdom Metazoa; phylum Arthropoda; class Insecta; order Hemiptera; family Miridae; genus Tupiocoris; species Tupiocoris notatus. The sequence continues at coordinate 295,874 of JASJUZ010000405.1, read as the reverse complement.
AACCATGGAGTAGCATGATGAATTTTTTGTTGATGGCTGTTATTCGAATTGTCGCCTCACAGCGGAGAATGATTCGATTGATTAGCTTCTCAACTATCACGTGAGAGCAACTGCGCGATAAAAATAGTGATGAAATATTGCATTTTCGCAAAATCGAATTCAGCCGTTGGGTGCAATTTTGAGTCGACTGTCGGGGGAAGATTTCATTCTCCGTCGTTACTGAACACGCACGCTGGGATTCAATGAACCCAAACAACTTGAAAATCCCACTGCCTGCGGATCTTTTGCCGAAGATAACTCGCATAAATCCAACCTCGAATTCCAGACGCGTGCAAAACAGCGATATGCCTGTTTTTATTCTATTCTTATTTTTCCTCGTCTCAAGTCGTCCCGACGTGATCGCAAATCCTTCCGATCCTTAGTAAATCCGCGTTCGCTTCAGTACATTCACGCCGAGTCAATCTACATTGATTTTTTCGCATGGTCGAACGCAAGGTCGATATTTTCACATGAGCCGGCTGCTGATTTGCGCGAGATTTTCTAGTGCCGAGTTTTGAAAACGAAATCGAATCGAATTTCCAATTATTCCAATTGCTCTTTGTGAGGATTGAAGAAAATGGATTCGATCCAGCTTAAGTGATTAGAATAATAATTCTGTGTCTGATTTCTCTAATTAGAAATTCTCTATGTTATTGTCGTACGGGCGGGTGTTTTTATGACGGACATAAAAGTTCCAATTCAATTTTCTAAGTGTAGTTCAAGTTCAACAAGTCAAAAATTAATGTACCACTTTGTGCTACATGTAACGTACTAAGTAAATGTTCGACCAAGGGCGTGGCCGTCCAAACTTCAGCTCTCGACTCGCTCACTCGGCCCACTGAACTGTGGAATAGTCTCCATTCATCTTGAAATATCCTTAACGAGAACACTCTTCCTCAACTGTTAGAATCGAGCGGCGAAAAAATTTGGGTTCGTTGCAAATATTTTATTCACTGTTTAATAATTATATATGTACAGTTCACTACAACTCCACAATAATCAATCCTCATTGAAAGCTAGAGTCAAACTGAAAATATATTATTTATAAACGGTATCCACAACGATGGATAGTTTCCTATTGGTGATAGTTGTCACAATATACTTGCGATATTCTATAGCGTTGTATAAATCAATCATCACGATGATCCGTTAGAGTGTTGGTCTTAAATAATGAAAGAAATAGGGGCAGATTCGCTAGGTATTTCTCCCTCTCAATCAATATGGAATGCCACAACAAAAAGACGCATTTCTTTGATACATAATATGCTTATATATGTTTCATACGTGACGGAATCGACGACGTATGGCAGTTGGATGACTAAAAATGAAATAAGAGCTCAATCTTTCTATAGGTCAAATAACTTTTGGTCTATCTATTTTCTAATTAAATAACCCGGGTAGAGCCATCTTCGTTATCAATTAATGGTCGATTACCAAAAGTCGTTTATCGGTTAGCACTATAATACATCGCAATTCCGCTTGCAAACGCTTATTATTTACAGTCTAAAATGTTTGTCAACCCCGAGGGGATAAAAATTGGCTCTGTCAACCTCTTTGGTGATTCTTCGTCATCAAAGAACTCGATTTCATATTCCGCCCTATATGAGTAAATAATCATCTTTTATGCAACAATCCTTTTCCTTTCTATTTTCCAAGTAAATTTCAAAAATATTGCAAATTCCGCTGTTAAGTTACAAATTTGATCTTGCAAATTCTACGGAGTATTTTTCTCAAAACATATCGATAAATTATACTCAACAACGTTGAGTCAGATAATGGATAAATTACTCTTAAAAACACATCTCATTACGAGTTGAAAAAGAAGAATAGTGAAAAATCTCAGGAGACAGAAATTACTCCAATTCATTGTATTTCTCAAATGAAGTGTAAAGTCACACTGGAATGAAGAGTATGAAATAAAACTTTTCGAAGTAAAAGCACATGAGAGCGCCCATACCGTTCGTACAGTCGATGACACGTCATATATTCCTCAACCTTGAATCTTTTTACTATTCCCCTGATTTGTGTGGTTCCATTTCGTCTTGAACGATTTAATTCCAAGTTGAATTATTTCTCGTTACTAGGTCGAGAATTATGGATCGCGTCGTAGACCACAGGGAAAATCAATGTTACCCGAAGGATTTTGAGTTCAGGATTAGGAAAGGTGCGCCGAACACCGGCGTGCGCGATTATGACGGGACGGATTGCCCGAAGGAACCTCGCAAGCTCTTCACTACCTCAAATCTATTCTTGGCTCAACTCTAATTTCCTTCGTCTTTTGAGAATCAACCGACTAATCATCAGAACTTCCTATCCCTTCTAAGCCTTTCTTATGCACGCCAAGATCACAACCTCGAGCCGTTCCTCAATCATTCCTACAATTCTTATTTCCTCCTCGGCGGCAGTGCTTTTTCAAGGGAGAACTCCTTTCTTCTTTACTTTGACAATGTGGTGGAAATAGAGGGGCAAGAGGTTTTAAATTACTTCTATAACTCGAAAAACCTCCCTCTTCTTTTGATTGGTAGTTCTCGAGCCTAATCACGTATTCTAATCAACAGCCGTTTCCTCTTCGCATCCTTCTTTCGTCTTTTCCGCCGCTTTTTCTTACTTTTCGTTTCCTCCATTCTCGACGAACTCCTTTCCAATCGAGGCAACCGAACAGACTGAGAAGTAATATTAAAACCGGATTCCTTTTTCGGATACAGATTAAAAATAAACGCGCCGAGTTGAAAGAGATTGGGAAAATCATTATGAGGAAAATTGTAGAAGTGAATGAAATTTACATTCAGAATACACTTGACATTGGAAAATATCGAGGTCTAAAGTCACTCCAATTTTAGTTAGGGTGGATCTATTTGAGTGATGTATGTTTCTGAAGTCACCCTTCAGATATTGCTAGAAAATCAATCACGAATATGTGGCCAGTTGACGCCTTTATCATGAAACCCATGGACAAATATTTTGTGGAAAACGTCCAAAAGTTGTTGAACTTTAACTTCCAGAAATAATAATTCGAAAATCTCTCCTCAGACCATTCTTGAGAATCCTGCATGTGCTGGGCTTCAATATCGGTCTGCAGAATGTTTCTTATGGCATTTTTTTTTTTTTTTTTTAATCACAATTAACTCTATCACAGAAACGATTCAAGTTTGTACTGTCAACCATCATTGACGTTTGATAACCAACTTGTGACTGTTGAAAATAATTTCTAAAATCGGAAAATTTCCTTTTTTACCTACTTTTTTTCTTTAATTTGAACCCACTTGTGTACATATTTGCGTGAATTGTCCTCATATTTTTCATGTACCTATGTTAAATAAAAAAGGCAGAATATTAAGGTACTTTCGATGACATTCAATCTCCTGAGTCCAATCGTCCATAATCAGTAGTTATAAAATGGATGAATTAAGGTTTAAGTCAGAGAACGAAAACCCACTTGCTCGGAAAGATTTACAAAACGTATATTCTGTTTACTCCTGATTGAACACGATTGAACTTGCCACTCAACCAGCCTTGCAGCAGTGAGCCTTTAATTCAATAAGCTGTGACAGTGTGTGAATCTACTATTTTTTTGTATTGGGTACTATTTTTTTTCTACTATATTTTTATAGCAATCTAACACATTTACGAATTATCGAGAGACACATAATATTGGCATCCTCTTCGTCGTGTGTAGCCTGGCCGAAGTATCGATGTGCAAGATGTCTGCGTATCCTAGCGGCATTCTGAGTAACCTCTTACAACTCAGTATTAAGTCTCAGCTTTGCGCCTAAATACAAGTGTTGAGAACCAAATCATGGTCAATGGTGACCCTGCAATATCGGGTTACATAGATTCGAGTTATAATTTGACATTTTATTTTATAATTTCCATTGCATTATGTTTTGATTTTATCGTTTTAATTAATTTAGTTCGTTGATGTTCTAGCAATGATGTTGAAGAAACCGGCTGAGGCAATAGGTAAATAATTCAAGCGCCTCAATAACTAAAATTAACCTGAATAACCCAATATTAACGTCAATGAATAAAATTAACCTGAATAACACAATATTAACGTCTATGATTAACAATATTTCTCACTAATTTAAGATGGTGTTGGAATTTGATAAATGTTTCTTGCCATTGCCAACTGAACAAAAAATTGTGTTGAAAAAACCTATATTCTGTGACATCTTAGGAAGAAATCGGTTATTCTATTGACTGCGAGGTATTACTATTTAAATTTCATGTATGTAGGAAATGTATAATACAGCTGTCGTTTTCGGTGGCAGTGGCTGGTGAAAACTCAGTGTTATTTATCACAATAACCGTGGCTTAAGAACTAATAATGGCTGTATGGTTGTGCGTACATGCGTTAGCCATATGGAGAATCAGAATCATCAAAATAAGGTGAGTTAAACACAATCATGAGTACAACTACACAATGACTTTTGGAAGCTGTAGTGGTTTACACGACGAATATAAAAAACCCTTGCTTCGTCTCATAGAAGTCACAACAAGAACTAATAAAAACTTCCTTGGTGTCCGGCGTTGCTTGATAACGTGACAACAATGAACTGCAATCATATAATTTTTTCCTTCCACGTCTTATTAGATGTGACTCGAGGAACTCGAGTTGCAAGTTGCGATTTTCCGATTTCGCTAGCGCTTCGACCTTTTCGTTACTCACGCGATTACTTTTCTTTTCGATATATTTATCGAAAGAGTAAATCAGTTCCTTTCCAATTAACATCATTTCTTTTCTTCTCCTGATTCACAATTTCCTCAAAGTAAATATTGCAATCTATCAAAGTAGTGATGTGGAAAATCTGGCGACACATTCTCCGAACCTTTATCAGCAGTTGGCAAACCTTCGCCCACTCGAGCTCGAGAATCCTTGGGCGATGTGGAGACCTACGAAGTTGCTTGGTTCTTCGCCCTGTACCACGTCGACAAGGAGAAGACAAGTAATAGTACAAGACTTCGACGAAGTAAGTAAGGTTGGTAAGCAGTCGAATAAAAATTATTAGGCTTGAAAAGTGGGAAAACAGAGATGACATTTTCGTTTAACCCATGCCAAACTCATTTCCAGTATCTATTAATAAATGGCAGCTGAACGCCTACATTTTTAGAGCTAACACTATTCCACACATATTATTTTTGTCTGAGACATGGTTTCTCGTTTCCTATCTCGAAAAAAATTTGAGGTTTTTGAAAACCTCAATAAACCAAGGTCGAAAGGGTCGAAGTTCCGCACATACGGTTCTTAAAGGAACGGTCGATTCGATCTGGGCGTTTCTGGCTGAGCAGTGTCTATTTCGCACACTTCTATCTTCATTCTCCTTCCACTTAGCGTGTGAAGTGGATAAGTGGCAAGGGACACTTGATACCGCGGGGATGGAAGTCACGTAGGCCCCACCCGGACCAGACTATTCCGATTGAAGACGCCGAAGGGTGAGACGGAAGAGATAGAAGTGATGGAAGTGAACACAAAACTGCACTCCCGACCGGCCTTATCTTTTTCTCAACGTTCCTCCTCGGTCGGCCGAGTTTCTCTGCATTTCTGAGCATCCTGCGAGACTCACGGAAGGCAAGAAAGGGAGTTTTCTGCAATTTTAGGTGTTTCGGTTTATTATTTATTATGAATATAATAGTAAACCGTTGTAATCATATAAGAAAGAAATTCGTGCATAAAACCAGTCGACCTTTGGTTTCTTACTTCGTTAAAACTTTTTTGAAGAAATAACAAGAGCTAGTCTGAGTTGGAGAGTTCCTCGCTAAACTGTCTTCATTTAAAATTGCTTTATTTCCATATTTTCTGGGAATCTGAACGTGCCAGGAATGCAGTTCAATACAAATTTTATAAAACCTTGGGTCAAAATAATTTTTGTCTGACGATTTTCGTACCAGTCACTGGCGACATGTTTTTAACGTAATGTTCTTATTATTGGCCACCTTGTGGAATTTTTTCTTGGTTAAGAAGCTCTTCAAGCGGAGGAGTACGTTTATGAGATACCAAGCATTGAATTGAAGGAAGGCTGGGGATAACAAGGAAATATAAAACACAAAATAGCGAAATCACGAATATTGAAAATGCTTAGAAATTGCTGTTTATCATTTGCAGTCCCTATAAAGACGAATCAGAGAACGACTAGATTGATGAGAAAACGCCAACTCAAGCATCGTTCTGAGCGCTGAATTTCAAAAGAAATGTAACATTTCTAAGTAAATAATTATGCTTTTACATGAATAGGATACTTCTATATCATAGTTCAAAATATACCCTTCATTATTACTACTGTACAGTAGAATATTTATTTTTGTACTCGTAAATACTGTGGAAGACATTTGTTTGCTCTTATATCTTCGAAAAAGAAAAAGCACTTATAAGTTTGGTCTTCACATGCAAGTGAAGTATGATTGGAATTGAAAAAAAAAAATTAATTATAAATTAAATAACAATTGATGAAACAAAATCCTTTTTTGAACATAAGGGCGCTGAGGAGAAAATCGAGTGCGGTTGAAGATGTTTATAGTATCAAAATCGATCACGCATCGTAAATCATGGGGAACTTCCATATCGCCTCTTTTCCCGTAACGGCTGCAAATTTTGTTTCGTCTTTTAGCTGACGGTCTTTTATACTAATTTTAACGACTTAAACTAGGTAGTGAAAAAGTTTCATTTTCACTTATGTTTTGAACATTTTCGCCGGGCACTTGAGGCCTGAGAGGATTCATTCTCTGTCTGTCTTTCGCCGACGACAATGTAAAGGCCGAGGGTAGATAAGGGATAAACCCTGTCATCGACACTCGCCTCCGCCGCTCTACCCAGTTCCTATTTCTGCTTCCTCTCCGCGCTGACGGTCGACGATGGCTTCTCCATTCACTTGTGTGGAAGACAGTTCCGCAACCTCGACTTCAGACTTCACATTCGTACCCTCTCTATCGCCGTCTCTCTCTTTCCGACTGTCACAACAAGCCACAGTCTTCCTCGTCTATCGAGCCAAGTTCACATTCGGCTGCAGGTTTTCAAATTGGAACGGAGGCTGTTAGTTGTTAGGTCCGTATTACACCGTAGTGTACTTTATTTGACTAACGAAAGCCTTTTAAGCTTTTTTCAAACAAAGAAAAAAAAATCGCTGCTAATGATTGTACGGTGGTTTTCGTTTACTTTCATTGTTCGTTTGCTTCAATAATGATGTAAGAAGACCGTCCATTTTTTATGGTAACTATCCCAAAAATTTGTGAACGATTCCCACCAAAAAACAGATTGGTTTTATTGCAATTTTAATTAAATTAATTTTTCTCAAATTAATAGCTAAATTTTTCGCCTTACACGGTACAGAATGTTTGACGAGCATTCTAACAAGTTGTTGTGGAGAGTGGAAAAAAACCATGGAACTTACTCTTATTCTTTTAAGCACTTTCGCCCATCCTAAGGGCGATGCGACAGCTGTGGACGAAAATGCTCGATCAGCCAATGTTTGGGCAGCCAATAAAAATATACAGAATGAGTCACCTGGTTCTTCCCCTCTTCAAAATAACAAAAATGCGTCGAGCAAATTGTTTTCATTTGATAAATCGTGGCGCTCCCTATGGGAGAGAATTCGCCAGAGATGAGATGTGAAGCAAAAACTTTGGTTGAACTTGCGCAATGGCCAGATGAGATGATTTGGCATGGGATGGTGTGGCGCTTTGTCATTTGAAAGTAAACGACTTCATGTATGCGGATAAACTTACAATTGAACTGTCGCGTTGTCCAGCCGAAATTTGAAGACTATCTATAGCTCCAATCGAACAGATTCTCAGTCATTCATAATTACGTCTACATAGTAGTAGATAAGTAGTTGAAAAAAGTCAAACCATCCCCAGGTGAACCCTTTATCGTTCCTTACGAGTCTTGAATAATTTGGTATGGAATCACTGGTATAATAAGCAGTCTACCGCGGATCCTTTCCCAAATTCGCCGATTATTGTGGCGTAGCCTAACGTCGACTAATCCAAATGATCTTTGCAACGGAAATATGATCCAATGCCACAATTTTCAAAGGGGAAGTTATGAACCAGCTATTATTAAAATACTAAATTTTTTGCTACAATTATTTTTCTTGTTTTCACGGCTGAATTTTCGGAACATCTTGTACCGCATTAAGATGGACCGTTTTTCCTAATTTAATGAAAGGCTCAAAATCTACCCCCTTTCAATCTTCATCGATATCTCGTCACCGGAATTGAATTCGGTATTCAAATTGTTATTTCTTGCAAATAACTCCGTTATTGAGGAACGAGGGCTTCTGTTAATCCGCGAAACGCTCTAAAGTTATTACTCGTAAAAGGAAAGCATCCAGGAAAATAGCGGATTTCATAAATTCAACAGTCTAATCTCTCTTCCCTCACTTTCTTATCCCCTAGAAAGACGTCTTGGCGCGCTTTGCCGACTTGAAAGCTCCGCCTTTTCGCCGGAGAACATTAATAACCTTTTCCTTGATTAAATATTTATTCATCATTATGGTTTGTTTTCGATTTTTTCCTCAACGGGAAACGCCTGTTCCGCAGAAACGCAAGGAGCGCGGTTTTGAAAAGACGCTTTCTTTCAGGTCGGTTTCATCGGGTGAAATAAATGGCAGCGTTCCGAAAATTCGGGATTAAAAGGGCATTAGTTACGGAGATTAAAAAAGAAGAAAGGCCGAGCGATGAAGGGGAAGCTGGTGCTTAGCAAAGGTCCTTTTGTTGTGTCGCTCAAGGACCCCGAGTTGTCTTACACGTTTATTGCTTTGTTTAAGGACCGTTTTGAGAAACTGAGATTAATCGCGGTAGTAGATTTTGAAGAGCCGCTTGCATACTTCCAGTTAAGGTTAATTGAATGGCTTCTTTTTCCCGCACCCCTTCCTTTCACTTTAGTTACGAGCTTGTCTTTTGTTCTTCGAATGAAAAGGGGCACGATTTTGAACATTCTTTGACCGATGAATTTGGAACGGCGCGTTTCATAAAGGTGGAGTTGAGTTAAATAATGCCCATACGTTTTGCGTATATTGTTTTATGGTGACTCTGCTCCCCGAGATTGATAGCCTCAGTAACTGCGATTAATGGGAGTCTCGCGGTAGTCCCCTGAAGCGCCCCTTGTAGCGCTATCTGGTAGTTATATCTTGGACTAACACAGGCGAGAGTTTGAGGGGAGTCCTAACATCTACATCAATACATTCGGTAAAAGCAGTAGATGATACTGTTTTGGCATTCCAGGCAATAATTTTAGTCACATATCAGATGCTAAAACTGTTGTTTCCCGGTTGGTATTTTCCTATCAATGCGGTGTTGTTTTTCTATTGGGATTTTTTGGAGGACCCAGTTTGTTAAGAAATTGAAGGGTGCATTCTCTGGTAGCATCAGATGTTCTCCCATTGGGAATCCATGGATAAAAATCGTATCTACTTATTCTGCCGTTCTGTACCCAGCCATGTTGGAGTAGCTATAATATGTATGATGGAAAAAAAGAAGGGAAATGTCGTGGTCAACAGAAAAACTGCAGCTGGTGTTCCAACGTGCAAAATGACAAACCAGTGCATGTTCTTGACAATGTAATGACTGATATCGCAAAGAGAAGAGAAAGATCGATCATCAATCCATGATGACTTGTGGACTTTCCCATCCTTATTAAACGCAGACCCCCCAACCCGAATCTCGCGTTTTTTTTCGCAATTATACCTGCTAATAAGTTTTTGCCGCCTTTTTCAACCGAAAATGTTGTTTTGATGGATCAACACGGCACATTTCATAAACTGCATGCATGTAAACATTATTGGATTACCGAAGCATAATAAACGTTTTATGAACCAACTTTTTCCACAACTCTTCATTTCACAATGATTTTTGTGAATTGAATGCGAGCAAAACTGTTCGTTTTGCACATAAGGATAGGAAAATCAACGTTCCTGCCAACGGTATACTCAGATTTGAATTTGCTGTAAAATTTAAGAAGTTATTGTGATTTTATGGTGGTACACCCAATAACAAAAAATCTTCACAAAATACAATAGTATGCTATACCTAATAATACACCAGAACACCTGTATACTTTGGAAACGTCAGGCTCTTGGCTGTTGACGGGGTAGTTCCCTCAGAGGCCACTAGGAGCGACACGTTACCCTTAGAAACTGTTTTGGAGAAGATAAAAAGTCAACTTTGAAGTCAAAGCTGTCTGACACTGGGCACCCTGTCTGTAACAGGTGATTCTACCCTAGTCAGTTTGATTTTGAAGTTACACTTTTTTTGCAAAAATTACAGATTTTTTTTTAGAAAATCTATTATCAACATGATGTTCACAACGCGTGAACACGTTGCAAGATGAAATCAATCCTTCGAACTTTATTTTGGTTGACGTGTCTCATTTGATGAACACCTTCAAAGAGCGTTTTCCCGCTGGCGAAACGAAGTATTGATCAATCTTCTGTTGGTAATGGATTAGCGTGTGATGAAACATAATACCAGTAGCTGATAATGTGATAGCCGTACGGTAACTGAGATAGCTCGAAATACGCGATATCGCGTGGCATTTTATCTTCGTCGTTCACACGAGCTTCGCAGCTCTCTATCCGCTTATCGTCAGGATAACCTTTCGATAAAGTAAATAGCACTCGAGTGTTCGAGTTGAAAAAAAAAAATTCAACACTAAATTTTAAACATTTTTCCTGAATATTCACTCGCAATTTATCTATTATTAGGGCTCAATTTGAGCAGCAGCTGAAGATGTACTCGCTGTATCTGATTTATATCGGTGATCTTGTTCGGCTATTATATTGATCTACTGTATTTTGCGGGCAGTAGCGTCATCATACAATATTTTTCGCTTCTATATTCTCTTCGATACATAAATTTTACTAGTATTGAAAATTGCAATTTTCGATTAGTCAAAGATGGAATCCATCTCTACACAATTATTGTCCTTCAAGGCTCGTTGAAGTGCAAAATTGAATCCTACTCGTATCTCATCTGTCGACTGAATCGAAGCTAGAATGACAAAACAAGGAATTTCCATCTTGTCTTCTCCATGTTCTGGATACGTTGCACGTGGGACGTCTAATGAGAGATTAATGAGATGATTAACCGCGTGTAATTATGTCAGCGAATGGCAGCCTGTTCTCCTTGATGCTACATAATTAGGATGAAAACCAAGACGCGAATCATTTTTACATCGGCAACTACAATCATGTCTTTCAATAAATTTCTTTAAAGTCTCTCCACTCTTTGAAAAGTCTTTGATCTTCTGCAATTGAAATTCAGAAAACGATAATTCCAGTCTTACAATGTCCTGTTTTCTTTTCCATTATCACCTATCTCACAAGTTTTGTGAACAATGTGAGGATATTTTTCTTATTTTGCAGTATTTTTTACAAAAACATCTCCATGAAAAAATCGCAATAATATTCACGCTGAAAAAATATTTCTTTGCTGAGGTAAAAATAAGATATGTCGAAAGCTTTGTTCCATTGTCTGGATCATAAAACTGTGCACTAAACTGTGGTTTATCATTCCGAATCAGTCGTTGTATCATTGATGATTAATTTAAGACTACTTTTCGTCAATAGCAGCTGTCGTTCCTTCAACTCTTAAGGCTAATGTGGTCGACAAGTGTGCGAGTGAGAGGGAAGTGCTCAAAGTATTTTCACTTTTTCCCAACAACCAAGAAGAATACATTTTTTTTTGAAAATTGGAGGTTGCTCCTGACGAACAACCAAGACAAGGCATCATAACAAATTCTTTTTTGAATTTGTAAATTTCACCCCTTCCTACCCGGACAATTTAGCAAAGGAAGGTTTGTATCTTCTATTTCTAATAATTGTTAATTATTGAATTCTCTGAAGTTTCTACGAAATTGATGATAATGAAATCTTTTTCTACCCTCTCCACAATTTTATGGCGAACGAGCTCTCAACAGTCAGCGATGAGTTCCATCGTTTCCAAACGTCCGTTTCGTTCCAAATTAGTACTATTTGTAACTGCTTACTGTCGAATTGGTTTGAGCTGTTTCCATCCGGCGATCATTATCATCTTGAAATGAAAGTTAACAAAATATATAGACAGTTCTTTCACGTTGGCAGCTGTTGAATTGAAAATCAAAGCTCTCCTTTTCCCGTGAGGTTTCAAAAAAGTTACACTCTGTTCTTCGAACTCAAATCTTCTTCCCTTCTTGGTTATGGAAGTGAAATCAGGGCCTAGACAAATGCGCACCAACAAAATTATGATTCGCTCCTCGTCCCCTACTGCGAAACCTGCGGATAATCGTGAACACGGGAAAGCTGTTTGGCGAATTGCATATTCAACCGTTTCAATCACCAACGGTTGGTCAGAACCGTCAAGGTAGCTCCGGTGATTAGCAAACCATTGCCGCCTGGTCCGTAGACCTAGATGATCAAACGAACATGAGATACGAGCTATGCAGGTTCTTTTCCATCGTTGGCACTTATGCAAAACATCTGTACCGCTGTTGCGACAGCTATTTCACTGCTTTGTATCGCATAAATCATCGGTTTCCACTGACCACTTAGTAAACGTACTTCCAAGTCTGGTTCGGCTGACTGGTAATCTTTAATAAAACCAAGAAATTGTACACAGAGTGTACACACAAGTATGCCAAATTTGAGGGTTATTTGTTTCTAAATATTATTTCTATTATTAGCATGTATGCCTATTACAATCCACGAGGTTCTGAAAAGAATAACATCGTATTCGCGTGATTACACTCACAGGAAAATCACTCTCCCTTGAAGGTATAACGCGCACAGAGAGAGGAGTTGTTTACAAAAAACACAATAAATTTAAATAATAATTAATTAAATACCACCCGCAAGCTCAGTCTTGACACGTCTACGTTTCCTGTAAAGAGGTCCTTCGTCACCCTTTATTGCCTCGTGATTAACAAGTTGATGATCTTCCTGAATCTTGAAAATCTTCGCAATCGATCATTTGAATTCTGAACACTTTCCGCCAAAGTGTATTCTTTATAAATTTTCTGACCTTCGTTTTTAGTACATTTATGCCAACAGGGTTTTCGCCGGTCTCGCGGAATTTCCGCTTATCCCATAAATTATTCATGATCCTTCCAACTCCTAAGGCGTGTTTCCAATTTTAAAACGCCAGTCCCGCGGACGGTACAATAAGTTTTATCACTGAAAGAAACGGGATTCGATGGCTTTTATATGGCTTTAAAAAGCAGCTTGGCAGAAAAAGTCTGGCCCTGTCTTCCGACTTGTTTATCTGTCTGCTTTTATTCACAATTTTCCCTGCGTTTTTTTTTTTTTCTTTTTTCAACCGAAGTTGTTATTTAACATCCGATGAATGTGTTGTCGATCATCTCTGAGAGAGAGTAGATTTGCGAAAAACATGTCGTCTGCAGTGTAGTCGGTTTTTTTTGCGAGAAGAAAAAATAAACCAATCTGCGATCTCTACGCTCATCTCAGCCCTGGCTTTCTACTAAAAGCCATTAGTAGCTAAACTGGGTTTAATTTGCCCTCCCCCTCGCAATCCCATCGACGCTGTTTTACCCTGATCAGATAGTGAGAGAAGCTAAAGAGCAAAAACAGTGCTGTAATTACATTCCGTCCGGCCTCCCTTGGAACGTTTGCTCGAGCACGTTGGTTTAGATAGCCCCACGTGGTAGGAGATGGAAATATTATGATTCTTCGTAAAGAAGGTTGAATAAGTATTCGGTACGAAAAACTCGAGATAGAGAAGGAATCGCGATTATGACCAATCTAAGGGCGAGACACCTTCACGAAAACGAACTTTTGTGTCTACATCCCGAGCGTTTTTTATACCTGAAAATCGAATGGCAAGTTCATGTTTATAAAATAATAGTTTAATAGTTTAATAGTTTTTAATAGTTTTAATGTTAGTTTTTAATAGTTTTTAATAGTTTAATAAAAATTTTATAAAAAAGTTTTAATGTTAGTTTTTAATAGTTTTTAATAGTTTAATAAAAAAATAGTTTGTAAAATAATGGAAAGTCTCAAAAGTCGAATTCGAAACAAAGGTGAATTTGGAAGAAATTTTCGTGAAACTATATTCAGAAACAGTTGCTGAATAATTCTCTGAGTGTTCGTTTGTCCGTGTGTCTATGGTGAAAACTGACAAAAGTTTTCTATCTCCATGAAAATATCCAAAATTCAATGAAATTTACAGAAATTCATCTCCAAGTAAATAAGCAGAACTATGTTTTATCGGATTTTGGGTAGCACACAGTACTTCCGATTATTTCGCGGTCGACTTTTTTTCTATTTTGATTCTTACAAGACTCAATATTTTTGAACTTCTGAGGTCTTGAAATGTTCTTCGTGGCAATCAGATGAAGTTTGATTTTTTTCTATTGTCTCACACATCATACTTTCACGTTATCAGCTTATTTCGCCATCTCTCTAATGGGCTATATTATTTTGATTTCTTCAGGCTGCAAAAATCATTATACTTGAATGCTTAACATTTTAAAATGTTTCGTTATGGCGATTGAACGACGCCCGATTTTTTATCATTCGGGTCACACAACGTACTTCCACACAATTCGCATTTTGCGTTCCTTTATTCAGCGTTTTTCACTTCCATGCTTATTTTTGGCTCCACTTGCTGTAAAAATGATCCCTTTACACAAAACGTGTCGTGTATCGTTAGGCTCACACACGTTACTTCACGTCGTTAGTTCTTTGTGTGCTTATTTCCATTTTTGGATAACCTGGCTAGTTTTTCAGTATCAATACGATCGTTTAGTATGTTATTCACGTTGTGGCATTTGAATGATTTTCTTGATTTAATAATTGGTTATACCTGTTCGCCGACTCAAAACATGTAAGTACTGTAAGATCTAAGCACACCACTGGTTTTTCGCTAACCATGAATAAAATTACTGTTTGCTCATCCTTCACTCTCATCCTTTGTACTATAGTATGGTAGCGAAAGTGTTTTAGAACTTATATTCGATGATACGAGACGTCTAAGGTTAGACATAGCCTGAGAGACCGCATCTTTTTAGTCGCCGGAAGCTTGGTATCATGTTTCGATCGTATTTGGATTTTGATGGATGACAAGGAAGTTTTGGAACTTGTAGCGGCTGTTTAAGTTCTTCAAGTCTCAGTTGCCTGAGGGAAGCGCTGGTTGGCGAAACTTTACTAAAGGAAAGATCTCCTCTGGACGCCATAACTTGAGCGGACGGTTCCTCCCTGGCGACAACAAGTTTCCATGCAGCCGAGGTGGAGAAGGCAGTTTTACGAACTGTCCAACTCCTCAGTCTTCTAGAACCGGACTGTGGACTAGAGTTTCCTTCCAAGTAGATCGCACAGCGTGGGAAATAAAATATAGCCCCAGTTAGTTGGATGAAACGGAAGCCAAGGTTTAGTATCAGTGTTCAGAGCTCGGATAATGCTAGATAATATAGTTGGGAAGTTATTGGTCGTAGAGTCGAGCGATAAACTTTATTATGACATTGCTAAAGTTACTCGGCGATATATTTCCTGATAATATATAAAATATAATATCGAGGTAACGGCGATTTAGCATTGGCCCAAATTCATTCTACACGTCTGTGTTATATCACGTTAAAATATTGTCATTAGCTGGCCATCCACAATAATCTTTCTTTTGGAAAATCACGGCGCTTGGAAACGTGATAGGAAGCCTCCAAGGAAAAATTTTGGAAGGAAAATGCGGTGAAAGAATGTTACTTTTCGTTTAGTAACGAGTGGCGCGTCGTACAACAGCAAAAAACGGAATAGGATTCGGCAAGGGATCATACCAATGTGAACGGAAGATTCGTAGAACTTGCGTGTATTCCTAGATCTAAGGATTCTGCAACATTTGAAAATGAAAAAGTCGGTGTTCAGGGAAAACACTCAATAAAATTGTCATTCGGTGTTGCTCGTTATCATGCTCGAGGTTCGAAGATGACCGAGTGAAAATCCAAGAGATTCTCTGTCAGTTGTAGAACCAGTAGTTGTTGCTGTTTGGCAGTTACAAAGTTAACTAACCGGAATAGCTAACCATCGCACAAGTTCTTTCTCTTTGAAAGCTGTGGCATAGTATGGTTTCCTATAACTATCCATGTAGGTCCCATAACTTTCCTTAAAAGTCTAATCCATCCAGATTAGGAAAAATTCCGGAAAATGTGATTTTTGCGAAAACGGCATGTTTCAGTAGGAAAATATCTAGAAAAATTGTATAATTATCAAGAAAAATAGCTCGATTTTATTGATTTTGCCGTGATTTTTTTCATAATCTATTATGACCATGAGGGCTTAGCTCAATTTTCAGTCCGGATTTCTGATATGACTTGTAGAGAAGAATGTGTAATGAAAAACGCAATACGGATTTCACATTTTTGAAGTTATTCGAACACCTTAACCAACCGCGCCAAGAAATTTTTTTGATCATTCTTGTAATTGAAATTACCCAACTAGAGCTTTCCAACGATGTTAAAAAAATTATTTTGCGTAACATATTGAGAGATCAATTCAAGTTTTTATGAAGCCGGGTTAGAGACATCATAACGATTTCATTTTTTGTGGTCTTAAACTGTTCAAATTTGATTCTTGTTTGAACACTCCAAGTTTTGTATTGATTAACTATGACTGAATAATTTTCAAGTGGTATTAAAAAAAGTTTGAAATAACTATACATAAATAATGATACTCGTATTTTATTGTTGTAGAAAAAACCTGCTTGAGCTGCTTGTTTTTTATTAAAATAGGTATTTCCATTCAGCATTAAATTTGGAACAAACAGGATGGTTTTTAATATCAAATCGTTCTATCTCTGTAGTTCGTTCTGTTCATTTGAAGTGTGTAGTTGGCGATTCAGTTGCTGTGAAAACGGTTTTCATTGGACGAGCAACGGCTGAATTTTTGACAAGGATAGAAGACAAGGAGATTGGCACGAATTCCTCTGATTTTGAATGAGTTGTATTGTTATATAGATTTCGGCGATCAGGCCATCATCGGTAACAATCTTACAACACAATCTTACATCTAACAGTTGTTCGATTGTAACCGATGATGGCCAAACCGCCGAAACCGATATAACAATACAACTCATTTAAAATCAGTGGAATTTGTAAAAATATCTTTGTCTTCCATTCTTGTAAAATGGGATTACAAAACATCAGCGCGAGGGATTTAGTAAAAAAAAGCTAAATTTTTCCACCAAAATCAATATTAATAGTATTTTTCAGACGAAAATTTTTTATGTGTTTAGAGCAAAAAATGCGGTGCATCGAAGATATTTTTGAACGATGGGGGATGAATTAGAAGCAACTTTTAGGCATAGGATGAATAATAATCCATTGTTTTGATTGTTTTACTGTTGTTATTACTGAAAAGACAAACTCCTGCTCTAGATTAATTAATGATCAGTGAATATACTTAGTTCTAGGAAGAATACAGTTCATTTTCTTGGGTGACCGGACTTCCTGCCTCTTTTACATCTAGCTCTTCCTCTGAACTAAAAATTTCACTGCCCCGCATTTTTTCCCTTCTGAAACGACGAGGGCTAACCTTTGTTAGGTAAAGTCCTGGGAGACGTTTCTTCAGGTACGACATATAAATGGCGTCGTGTGCGTACGACAGTTATATAGCTGGGAGTGGCTGAGCACTTAAAGGATGTGGAATAGTAGAACAAGGAGTCTCTCGTAGGCGGCGGAGCGCGTACAGTCAACGCGTTATCTCTCCGTTTACGCTCGCTGGCTTCGTTCATTAAAGTCGCCTACATCCCGCCCTTACTTTAGTTGCTTCCTCGCCCGTTTGAAATACTCAACGAGCTACCCTCGGGTCGGCCAGTGGCGAGACGAAGCCAAGGAATCCAAATTTCGTTTTAATATTCTCATTTGAGGACAAAGTGTGAAAATTGGCGGAGTACGCTGAAATCGGACGGTAGTGAGATCTTTGGAACACGCATTAGCAATTATGTCGCTTAGCGTCTTAATAATAGTAATGTATTCCAACCAGTGTTTCTTCGATTTCGAATTGCGGCGAAGTTGCCTTGAAAATGCCATTCAAGCTGTTAGCTATGCTCGGTAAAGTCAAATGTGGGTCACTATAATAGGTTTGAAAACATAATTATATGCGGGCTGGTGCCAACGGGAACTGGAGATTCAGCTGCTTGAATGTGTTCCGAGGTAAAAATGTATACTCCAGCTCATCGATTTCCATTTCCGATCCATTTTCCATTGACATTTACATCAGCATTTTGATTAATGTCCACAAGTTGACTATTACCATAGATTTGATTGGTCGATTGCGATTTATATTTCATATAGGTATCTACTTACATTCGAGCGAACGCATACATTTGTAATATGAGCTGACTTTTTTACGACTGGCATTTTAGCTTTGATTTGTCAACGTGACAATATTTTGAAAGGCCACACTGGAGGCTTCATCCGTCAATATACAGAGCTGCAAAATCGATTTTAATGAATGTGATTTTGATTGGGACGTACATCGCAAACAATAACGTTGCTGGTTTGATTTAAAAGAGTTTCTGTCATGTTTTATACTGCTCACGTCAATGGATTTTTTAGGAGCCAAACCTTAGAATTAGTTTTAGAAGCTTCCACTACAATGGCATCAAAACTCAAGTCTAATCAGGTTTTGAAACCTGCAGGGACAGAAATTCTCTTGAACTCTTAAGCAAACGAGGAAGTAAATGTGAAAAAGATCTGGCTCTTGAGCTTCCCTCGAAGATGGTCCAATTATGGTTTAATACACAGGTCTAAAAAAATATTCGATTGAAAGATTTGTACAATGTGTGGCGTAGCAATGTATGTCAAGCGTTGTTTATCCGACATGAAAAACATTTCAAGACCTTAGAGTATTTACCAATATTATTTTCTTGAGGCCTATAACTATAGAACTTTATACATTTTTGAACCCTTATTTATTGGAACAGTACTGCGTGTTACCGAAATTTGAATAACAGCTGATTATTTGAGGGACTATTTCCTGAAAATTACTGAATTTGATTGGTTTTTCAATGAGATGATAAATATGACTTTTGTCTTTTTTTTATTCTAAGATAGACAAACATTTATACTTCTTCAAAAAGTATTGCTACTTATATAGTAGCTGCTATAAATGTTTACCCAAATTCATCATGTACACTTCATTTACTGCTCAGAGATAGAAGTTAAAATTATGGTAGCCTCTTTACGTCCTAGAAAAGAAAATACGATTGATAAATTAGAGGAATCTATGATAACAGTAATGCAGAAACATCCGTTGTCGATCCTTCAACCTAGACAGTATTTTCGATAAAATCCATCCAAATAATTCAACGATTTTTCATTTTTCGCGATGACACATTCGACAATAAATTAATCCCTGAAAAATATTTGTAATTTTTCAAGTTTCCGTTGAGAAAACTGCAAGCCGTCGAGTTGCCCTTATTTACTAATGGAATCTGTGATCGATGAACGTTGAAAGCCGAGAACGAGCTTCCGTCTCTGCGCACGGGCGATGACAAAAGGAGCGTCAGAGCGAATCGACAAGATCATTGGTTCTTGACAGAACAGTGAACCCCGATGCGATGTCACTGATGCTCCGACAGACCTTCAGATGCAGACGGTCGATACGCGTTAGCCAGGCTTCCACAATACCATGAAACGGTCATGTTTATCAAGCTGCGCGACAAGTGCACGAGATAAGCACTAATTGTGAGCCAACATAAGCGCGTCCAACTCGAGAATATTGATGTAATATCAATTACGTAAACGCTCGAGGCGTGTTCGTATTGTCGAGTGAAGTGCCTCGCATTGTTTGCCCATCGGCGGATCAAATACCGGTGCTAATTATCTATGAACATATCCCTTATTGTATCCTCTTTCAACAATAGTGGTGAGTCGTCCATACGAACGTTCTTTCCCTTGGACAATCACGGCGCGGGCGACAGGAAATATGAGAGGAAACCACCAAAGGAAAATGTTTTTGTTTTCCTGCCCTGTCGTGCCCTGCGGAAAAGAAACGCGTGGGAATTTGCATAGGTATGCTTTTTTAAAGGAAAACATTCGTTGAGTTGTTTGTATGGCCAGATGAAATTATTTTTCTAGTGATGGTGCGGCGCTTTATCATTTGTTAAAAATAGCTACGCACAAGGCACCACTCGATACAAAGGAATAAAAATAATCAACAAAGAATTCGATTTAATCACCAGACTGACAAAAATAAATAGCAAAACCCTCTTCAAAAAAGAAATAATTAAATTCGTAAATAGCAAAAGATACGATTACTACATAAATGAATAGAACATAAAAATAGAGACCGGCAAATAATGGAAGCACTTAAGAAGACAAATATCATATAATATAGAAAACAAGGCTATTAAGGAAGTAACAGAAATGAAATTTATATTTAAAAAAAAAAAAAAAAACAATTCTGCGCTAGAGCACAGCATCTGCGATGCTTTCTAGGGCAGTCCTCAAATAAAAATGTAACCAAGAAGCGTCAATATTTTAATTTATCTGTAGCAAGTAATAAAATTGTAATATAAAGAGGACAAATAAACACTATCTATCATCTATCTATTTGAAAGTAGAAAACGTCCGCGTTTGGCTGAAAGCGTTCGATATAACTATAGAAAATAGTGAATATTAGGGTTCTACATAATACAAAAGCAATGATGTACCAAATATAACAGACCATTAATTCATCAGCGGAAAAATACAAAAACAATAATACAGACCTCGAAAGTAACTCGTTAGCATGAATCGCCTGAGCTTTAAAAAATGAATGATGTATAAAAATGAAAATAAAAAATTGAAAATACTTGCCAGGATTTAAAATAAAATTTTTTTCGGGCGACGGAGTAAAAAAGGTCGCGATTACGATTAATTTCCAGGCGACGATGATTGCAGATGCTGTGGAATTTTCAATTGTCCCAGGGGACCACCAATTCCAGGGGATCTCCTGGGACGATTGAAAATTCGACAGCTTTCCACGGTCCGTTTCATGTATTGCGGAAGCAGTCTTTTTTCCCGGAACCATTTGCCGAATAGCGCGCTAAACTCCGCTGATGCGAATGATTTTCGAAAGGAAATCATCCCTGGCGATTTTCAATGGGAAATTGCTTGCGTCTATTTCCAGCAATTAATGCCAGCGAATTTTATCCTTACGTTCAAACTATCTGGCCGAAGAATCATCTCATAGCGAAATTCCTCTTCCTCGTACGTATTATGAGTCTGTTGAGTCAAATATCATTCCTTCAATACCGTTCTTACTTTTCCTACAATATCATCACTTGAAAATCTACAACGAAGAAATAAGAGGAAAAAATAGAAACCAGCTGAAGAAATTTCGATGAGTTTCTGTTTGAAAAAGAACAGCAGAAGAAAATGTGAATTCGACGGAAGTTTACATACGGTGGACGTTCGTTGAGCAAATCGGCCCGAAACAACATTCTGCTCGTACGTTTTGAAAAAGAGGAGAGCTTTATTGGATTATTGTAGCTCTGGGCTATTGAGTATTCGCTTCTTCATCTTTCCCCTTTCGTCTCCTTTCGCCTCGCGTTGTTTTACTGGAACTAAAGGCAAAAAATACGATTAAATATACTTCGTCCCCGACTCAAATTCCGATTCCTTTTGTTTTATCGTCCATGACCGAAGGAGCTGACAATGCGTCGAAGATGGCGGGAGATCAAAGCGCGAATTTCCCTTTCAAATGAACCAATTTGCCCGGTCGACGCAGCGCAGACTATTTCGACTGAGGAGGTGGAAGAACTGCGATTTATACAAACAACCCTGGAATGTAATACCGAACGTCGTTTCTCTCACGCTATTGAAATCGCTCTCCCGCCCGAGACGAGATTGACAACGAGCTGTTTCGAGTAAGTGTGCAATTTTATCATGGGAAAAAGAAACAACCGAATTCACTCAGTTTATTTCGTTCACTTTTTATCGTATTTCCCGACCGTTGTCCATCCGTTTGCTATCCGATTCTGGTGAATATTGCTGTCGATATTATCATGGGTTGTATTGTTGCTGTGACTGTTACAATTGTCGTCGTTTGTTCCAGGAGTTAACGAAAAAAACGTGAATTTTTAACATTTTTGTATAGTCCGACAGTGAGATTTGGTGATAATACTCGGTTACTGATGTTGGACCTTATATTCACGAGGATAATTCATCACCCAACTCTGGAACTTGTAACTTCAAGCGTTTATGTATTAATGACGGCTATTGAAATTAAAAATGTATAAAACGCTCTAAGCTGCAAGGCGTAATAATTTATTCAATAGTTCTATATTTAACTCGAAGATAACTGAGGGCCGTAGAGAATAAGAGATGGCTCCCGTGAAGCAATGAGGGCTTTGCCTTAGCTGAACAGTATTTGTCCTTTAAATTTTAAAGGTAAATTATGAGTATTTTTGTTGAATAAATTCTTTAAAAAAATTTTCCAGCCGAAAATTTACGTGTTGGCCTATTGGTGTTGATAATAAACCACTGTTATCGCTACAAAAAAATATTTTTCCACCCCATTCTTCAAAAATTTGATGTTTTACGTTTCAAGCCATGAAGAATCCGAATATCCAATAGAAAAAAATTATCTTTCTCCGCCGAACGCCGTCAAGTACCCTGAGGAAACTATAATAATTAAATGATTGAAATGCTCATCAAAAATCATTCACAAAAAATTAGTGAGGATTCGTATTTTTCAATGTTTTTGAAACATAAGTATGTTTGATATCAAGTTACATAGATTTTTCCATACTGAATGGAACCGTACGGAGTCGATAGTTCTCGAGCTATCAATTTTCTCTGAGTAGTAAAACTGGTATTGTACTTGATGGAATACTCTTAAAACTCTCTGTTAAGCTATATCGTTAGGCAATTGATATACATCTCAGTTAAATAGTCAAGAAAAATAAATAATTAAAATTACTTCTTTCTCCGATACTTTATTGGGCAGCCGAGCACTTTTGCCCGTTAGGGCCTCCTCAGGGTGACCTGGAGCCACAAATCTGACACCGGCTGTGTCACAAATCTGCATTGAAGAATAGAAGTTTTTTCCACTTAAATTATATCTTTTTCATATTGTGCAGAGCCAAATAATTTTCATTTTGCTCAAACTTTCCATAGAAAAATTATTGTTATGAATTTGAGCTTTCCCGTTTTCTTTTCGAAACATATACATGGTCCATCTATACAAACATCTGCACATAACCGCCTACATTAGTCTTCAGGAAACTACGTTCTTCAACTAAGTTTTGCTGCTTCGCGTTACAGGTTTTTCCGTAGCCAGAGCATGGCTGAAAATGAAACATTCGCAAAATTAGGACGCTTGAATGAATAATATGATCAATAATCCGCGGTCGGTACAAAAAGCTAAGTCCTCGGGAGGGAAATCCTGGGTTGGATGTGGAAGCGGGGCGCAAAGCACCGGCGACGAGGGAAGAAAACCGAACGCGCCTTGTGCAGGTGGAAAGGAAAGACGGCCGAGAAGAGACAGCGATATAGGAAAGCCTTGGCGAAACGAAGGACGGAGGGAGCCATTGTAGAAGTTGGAGGAGGATTTATGGTATGGCCGGGTGCCAGGCGAGCTCTGGGTATTGGATTAGGAGGGACCCACCCACTAGAGAGACCTAACACAGCTCGGCATCTCCATCCTAGCCCGATGCTCCCAATACCGCCGAAAAACGACCGTACAATGGTATACAGGTATGAAATAGGCGGAGAGGTGAAAAATAGACGGTTTACCTAACCACGCGCTACATTTCGACGACCTCGTTGTATATTTTCATATCAGTGAACGTGAAATTTATTCGTTGGTACATTTTGTAGAATTTGGTTTAAGTGAAAAAATGGACGACAGGTGAAAGTTTCTGCGGTTTTTCAAAGAATTGCCTGTTGACGAGCTCAACGTACTAGGCTGATAGAAAAAGAGGCGTTTCTGCAGTGATTGTTTTCGATAGTGTTGATTTGAATGTCTCCAAATGGCGTTTTCATTTTTCTCGATCAGCTTTTCCTATATATACTAGTCTACCTCGTGTTATCATGGAAATACCTATACTTATTATGTAGATACATATTATGAATTGGACGTTTAATGTAACCATTCCTTCATAACTCAATAATCCTGGTTTTGCCTTTTATGGGTTTTGATTATTAGTCGGTCCACTATCAGCCACCGCTGTGTTCCTAAAATGAGAGCGATGAAATTCCTCACAACTTCCTCTCTTTAATTTTTTTCTAGAATGATTAGTCTTGCTGGTCGGCTGGAAGCGGATCAAATGTTTACATTTTAAAAATTTTTCACGGAGCTGTATCTTTTGAACCAAATAGGCTACAGACCTTAGTCACAACTTAAATTGTAGCAAAATGCGTCTTTTTTTAAAATTTGTCTCGCTGAGTTTTGGGATATGAGGTTTTTTTATAAGAAAACTGACAAAAGTACAACATATTCGTGATTTTTCTCCTCTGAATCAAGTTTTCTACCTTTTTGGTGGTTGAAAATCTGGGTTCCTACTAGTTTCTCGGATTTAATTCGACTTTTGATGCTTAAAATGAACGGGCTGTTATTGGAAATGCAAACCACACATTCAATTCTTTGTAAAGGGCCATCTTTAGAAGCGATAAGAACTCTGGATTTCGACACTCGTCATTTCAGTCATTCTTTTCGGAGGAGATTCATCTTTGGGAACAGAACCTGGTTGCTAAGTGTGGAGTCGTTAAGGGAAGAGCGATCGTCTTCAGAAACGAAGTCCAGGTCATGTGTTAGGTCAGTTAATTTGGGCTTTTTAATTCGATATTTTAATAGACTTTTTCTGTAATTAATTTTTCGACTTACCTATACTCAACAGTGGTAGCCGAGTTAAGTCCATCAATTTTAACAATGTTATTTTCTTTATTTTTTAGTGTAAATTACATAGCTTTCTACTTTTTTGCTCTTCATTTTTTTAGAGGAATTATTATTCTTAATTGAACTGAATTGAATTTCAGTGATCCCTTGTCAACTCAAAAAATACTTTACCGTTTTCAGGACTTGGAAGTTACAACCTTAAATTCTGGAACTATTAAAAAGGCTGCATAAAAATGATTTTAACCGAAAAAGGCTTTCGATTACGCACTGGCAACTAACCGGAGACAAAATTACTTTTTTCCCCGGTCAACGGCGTCTACTTCGCGTAACAGGTTTTACCGCCTGAAAGGTCCATTTCTAGAGAAATTTCGCACCAGCCGAGGAACCATGCTCAGCTGTTTTGTTCAGGCAAATTAGTAATCAGCTAGATGGGTGCAGACTAGATGGGCCTCGGTGGAAGCGGAGCGGTTCCATTATGTGGCTTCTGAGCCAGCTTTATTCCCGTAGGTAATTTAATACCTAATAGCTCCACATGTTTTCCTTTCATTCCAACGGCTCGAGCGGCAGTGTAAACCTCTTCCTCTCTTTCTTCTTTATTTAGGACGAGTTTCCCAGATTACCTGTACAGCCGGAGGATGTACTGATTCGCCTTAAGGGGATAAATATTTGGTGTTTCATAATAGGATAGGCGAATGTCCCGGGAGAGGTTTATTTTACGTTGAAACGTCCCCTTTTTTTCATTTATTTACTTAGGTTGTACGAGAAAAATCCCGCGATTGCAATGAACGGATACGCAATCGTCATAAAAGCGTATACTGAAAGATAAATTTTGCTCCCGCACTTGTCTAAGTAATTGAATTTACGCAAGACGGAGCGAGCTATTTTCGATTAAATAAATTCTACACGGCCGAATATGAAGCTCTGCAGTTTTCAATTTTACCGATAAAATTCGCGCTCGTGTATTTTATCGTCGATTGTTGATCGAACGGAGTCATCACATATTTGAATGGCTTCCTGTTTTAATGAAAGTGAATTGTGATGGCGGAAAATCCGCGACATCCAATTCCCTGTCAAATAAAGCCGTCCTCGTTCCGTGGCGATTTTCTAAATGAGTTACCGTCATTGGCTTGCGGTAACATCGTTGGACGGAGGGGAAGAAAAGCTTAAACAGGAAACCTCTGAATGGCTGATGTATGGTAATTAAACGCCATAAAATTTGAATAATGGCAAGATTCAGCGTTTTTCTTCATAATGCGCTCTGCCGAGCCTAATGGTGGACATTAATATTGTGAGTGATTAAAAAACCCTTCCACAACGACGCTTCGGCTCTACGTGAGTGATGGCTGTTTCTAAAAGGCTCCGCTTCCAGAGGTTTCTGTTCAAGGAACGTTTTCTAATTACGAGGAAAAGAGCGCATTTTTCAGAAGATCTCTACGCGGATTTTGAAGTTTTTCGTCTCTGTTTGAATGTGAATGGAATATTTCCATCATTCAATACCTGAATCTTTCACCAGCTTAGCTGAATTCATATTTGAAAATAATTTCGTAATCAATAATAATCCTGTAGCTCCGATAACTGCTCCTTCATTTTGGTTTGTTACTCAATCATAAACCGTTGTAATCCCATAAAAAAAGTTTCTAACTCATCTTCGAAATCTGATGTTTCACATTTCAAGACATGTAAAATCCAAAAATCCAATAAGAAAAACGCTGCAAAAAAATGATTGTACAGTGGTTTATTATTCCTTCACTTCAATAATAATTTCAGAATCCTTTCCATTTATGATAGTAATTATTCAGAACATGTGTAAACGTTTCAACCGAAAAACAGATCGGTAACTATCGGGGAAAATTCCGTAGCAACTATTGTAATTTTAATTAATTTTATTTTTCTCAATTTCCTAATTAGAAACTAAATTTTTTGCCTAGCAGTACAGCTGAAGAGAGTGTTTGTCGACCATTCCAATGAGTATAGAACAATTTTTATAGCTCCAAGAACTCTCGAGTTATACCCTCATGTCAAATTTCTAAAAATCTCCCTAATTCGGCACAAAAGCTGCGATAACTCGAGAACCAATGAAGCACCGACCCCGCAATGGTCTCATTTGATTCAGCGTCCAAAAATCTATATAATTTGTTACCACGTACACATTTTTCTGAAAAACCTTGGAAAATATGAATTTTCTTCCCCTCAAAACCCCCCAAAAATACCCTTAAAATTGAGCTAGCAAGTTGGTTCGAAAATTGGGCCGTCGTAGGACCGAGATTGATTTTTGGTGAAAATTTCAAAAATTTAGCTATTATGGTTTGGCCGGAAAAGTGTTGACGGCGTACGGCGGACAGACAGAATTTTTTTTATTGGATATTCGTATTCTACATGCCTTGAATCGTAAAACATCAAATTTTGAGGGGGGGTTATAAAATTTTTTTTCTTGGGCGATTACAATGGTTTATTATTGAATAATAAACCAAAATTCTGTCCGTCCGCCGTCAAAACTTTTCTGACGAAACTATAAAAGCTGAATTTTTAAAATTTCACCAAAAATCAATTGTGGCCTAATGAAAAAGGCCTAATTCTTTGACCAAATCGCTATCTCACTTTGAGGCGCAATTTGGGTGTTTTCGAGGGGGAGAAAATGCTTTTTTCATACATTTTTCAAAAAAGGTGTATTTAGTATCGATTTCTATGGATTTTTCGAATCGAATGAGACCATCGCGGGTCGATAGTTTTATTAGTTCTCGAGTTATCACAGCTTTGGTTTTGAATTTGAGAGATTTTCAGAAATTTGACGTGAGGGTATAACTCAAGAGTTTTTGGAGCTATAAAAATTGTTCTACATTCATTGGAACGCTTGTCAAACACTCTCTTCGCCCGAGCTGTTTTGCGAAAAATTAGCTTCAAATGTGGAAATTAGGAAAAATAAATATGATGAAAATTACAATAGTTGCTACAGAGTTTCCATCATGGCTATACCGATCTGTTTTTCGGTATAACGTTCACAAAAATGTTCGGAATAATTTTTATTACAAATGGATAGTCTTCCTAAATCATATTGAAGCGAAGGAATAATAAATCATTGTACAATCATATGCAGCGTTTTTGATAGTTTGTTTTCATAAGTATAGGAAACGCTGAATAATCCGACGTTTGAACGTTTGCTAATCAGGCGTTACTTTTCTTTCTCGTATAAATATATTGACTCTGTAATGGCGGTGTTGTGCCGAGATAGAGCCCTTCCATTTTCAAAGCAGCGTTCCGGCCGGGGGAAACCATTTCAACTTTTGCCGACTGTAGGAAAAGGCGTACGAAACGGATCTAATACATCAAGACCGTGAGCGAACGGGTGCGTACAGGCGTTGAGAACTGTAGCACGTCCGCGGTCACCTCATCTGTCCCATGATCTATCACTTAATGATCCAATACATTAGATCCAGGCGTGACCCCGAGTCCTTTCCTTTCCGACTGTAGTCAGTAATAACTTCCTTGACGGCATTCCTTCCACAAAAGCTCGCTCCTTTTCATTTCTCTTTCATCGCTTTCCGTTGATAGAGGATTGAAAAATGTTTTTCTTCGAGGCGATGAAACATTTATTAGCCGCGTGTAAACGTTGGAATAACGACAGTTTCTCGGATCTCTTCGTTATTATCTCTTCAGTTATTCATTACTTAGTGAACGTGTCTTAGTTTTCTTATTCTATCCCCTTCAAATCTCTTTCCTCCTATTTAATTGGGTGAAAACCGCGCTATTAAAGCAAAGGAATATCTGCGGTGCTGTAAGGAAGTGATTCATAAACGAACGTCGTCTTTGCTTGAGTAGCGCTGATTTCTTCAGCTCTCACGAACAACTATCATTAGCGGATCAATAATTAATTGAATAATTATTATTCAATGGCAGTTTCACCCGACAGCGAGATCAGTAGCGTGTAATTTATTGAAAGTAGAAGGAGTCGGCGTTTTTCATATGATCTAGAGTTTGAGATTCGAGAAAATTACAAGAGGAAATTGTCGTTTAGTTATTCTTGTCCATTATGTTGATGCTTCGTTTTAAAATCTTTTATAGTTTTATTCTCTTTTATTTTTTCCCCTATAACGGTGCGCTGTTTTGGTTACTAATAAGTATTCCTTGGATCACCGACCTTCAACTATGAGCAAATGAAAAAAAAAAACGAGTTCGTTTGAACGTGATTTCCAGTCCCTCGTCGGCCGTAATTCTCGCACTCCCTCCGATAGTAAGAGAAAACAATAAAACAGAGGCAGTCAAATACTCAATTCTTGTGGCATGCCAGAAGAAGCTGAAAGTTGTTTGTACATCCCTTCCGTAATCTCTCAGGTCTCTCGTGTTGGTGGGCGTCTAATTTTTTCGAGCACTTTCACCCGTTCGGGCGTCCTCAGGGCTGTATAGTTAGTTGTAAAGCCTTCTCTAGACAGAATTTATTAGCAACATTTTCCCTTAATGTTTTTTGTTGGTGAAAATATCAATTACCCGGGATAATTATATTTCATTTTTTTGCAAAACGCGAAAATACTAATTTATTGCTTGGCATTTACATTCGAATAATAAAACATGCATTCCGTTATTTTAGCTAGCGTGAGATTTGCGCTTACTCGGTGAATACCTGCGATTGAACGAAGGTAGTGAGGTTGAAACCAGCAGGTCACGTATACCCAAGTGACTTGTTGTGATGTGGATTGTGTTTGTTCGGCCGGGTAGAAGAACGGAGGGGATGGCACCGGTAGCGATAAATACCCTTCTCTACCAGACGGCAAACTCGAGCTCACGAACGTTCATGTTACTCTTTATTCGGCCCAATGGTTTGAAAAACGGTGAAATTGTCGAAACATTCGTTTCACCACTTGACCAGATATACCTGAACTAGAGTAGAATAGCCATGATTGAATTGTTCGAGCAAATTGTAAGCAAATTTGCAAATTGGTAGCGAATTAGGAGGATAAAAATAATAAAAGAGAAGGAGCGGAGAAAAATGCTTTGTTGGGTGAAAATAAAATTAGGTAATTAATTAATAAATTAATATTAATTAATACATTAATTAATAAATTAGCACTCCGAGTTGAAATTTCATCAACCGGTCGTTGACGTTAAGTTGTTTCCCTTTGAAAATCGTGGCATGACATTAGGTACGTATTTCCTCTTAAAAATCATTTAGGTTAGTGAACACGCTATGATAATTCGCAGATGTTTTGGGTCATGGACTGCTTATGACCAGTGAATCCACGTGGTTCATTATACGCAAGGAAAAAGAAAAGATTCGTAAGAGGATAGTTTAATTTATTGTAATAACTACTAAGCCCCTACTGAAAATCTTTTGGAATTCAGAGCATTGATACGAGCCACACCAAAAGACAAGTTTTCTGAACGTCTGAACGTTGTTCCCCCAAACACGGACAGTGTTTTTTTTATTTTTTTTTTTTTTATTTTTTAAATTCAAATGATGATTGGCAGCAATATCCCTTGCAAAATCATCTCTTATAGCAATACACCCAAGTTAAACCGGTTTTCCCTTCACATTTCATCAATTATCGTATCCCATCCCATTTTCCTCTTTCTTGCGGCAAGCCACAATTTTCCAAAGGAAAACAATAACTTGTTTCCCACTTCCCTTCCATGTTCAGCCTGGCGGTTTTTTGTCACGTTTCCACGCGCCGTGATTTCCCAAGGAAAAAACATGAGTGTGTGACCAGCTGAGGACTTTTGCCATAGTTTCCACGCGAATATTCCACAGTCAATTCTAAAATGCCTTCTCTTGGCGTTCGATTTATTGACTTTACACTGACAGGCTGAAGGAGTTGGGATTATTTTCGATTGATTGATCACCCACATTTCAATATACTTACATGGGTGACAATGATTAATTGAACGACGGAGCCTGTCGAAGTTTGAAAAGAGAAGTCAAGTCAACCTTGCTGAACTTGACGTTAAGATCTTTTCGCGACGAAGGACAATTTATACTAAGTATAAATAATTGTGCAGTTGGATATAGGAAGTTCTTTTATTCCGTTTGATAAATTGATCAATTTCTTCAACATGGCAAGCATAACTTTATGCTACAGAGGCCTAAAACGAGGAAATTCAAAAGCTCTCTCCTATATATATTTTTTTTTAGAGAAAATGAGGTCTCTCAGGTTATCGCATTTTTTACCGGCTTCAAAAGGAGGTTACTGCAGTAGACTTTCGGATTTTTTTCGGTGTGTTTTGTCCTCTGGCGTCCCTCTAAGTCCAACCGGATTGCTTCTTTTTTTTTAAAAGGGTGCCTAATTATGGGTCAGGTGAGTCCCATAATTTGTTCAATTGAATTCATCCAATAGTTACGGCCCCAGATTTAAATTTATTTGAAACCTTCACCTCAGCGTAACCATCCTGTAGTTATTCTGCCAGAGAGGCCCCGACTCCAAAAAATGACCATTCTGGAGGCGATTGTTAGGTAAAAAGGAAAGTAGTTTGGGGAGGTATTCCAATCAATCAGGGAGTGGTCAGGTCGATACGAGTAGTAGAATAGTCCTTAAAATGAACAAGTTGAGACATTTTTTCCTTTTCAGAGTTTTTATTTTATTTTTTTATTTATAGGCAGGTGTTCGGGCGTCCTCAGGGCTGTTGTCAGTTGTTAAGCCATCTCTAGACAAAAATCGATCGCAACATTTTCTATCAATGTTTTTCCTTATCAGAATTTTTTTATAAATGAATTTGAAGTCAGTTTATTCATTTTTTAATTTTTTTTCAAGCGCTTAATCTAAGTTGTCTGCTCATAAACTTGTGTTGCGGTTCAGTTGAACGATTTCCCTATTTAAGTATTTGTATTCAATATTCTATCGGTCACGCGTTGTGAAGCCTTCTCGCGAAAGATTTTGCATTTTTCCACATCTTCGTCGCCGGTTTAAGCGTTGATAATACGCCATTTATAAACTCCCAGCGTAGTCCTTCACTTTCCTGCGGAGCGAGTGAATATTTTCAATTCGCCGGTCTCCGATGTTTACAACTTTCGCGCCCTCAACGCTGACGATGGGGGAATTCCGTTCAATATCAGGTTTCTGTTCCTTTTGCACGTTAACCTCAACACGCTATCTAAGAGCTGCCGCACGCAAATAAAACTCCGTACGTACGGATGTTCGATTGTGGCCAGAGCGCGTTCCCTGTAATAATATTGCATCAATTATTTGATATTAATACTAAAGCAAATTAGGATTGTTTTGAATTTTTTTTTTTTTTTTTGTTGAAAATTTTTACATATTAACTCGATTTATTTTATTTCATTTTATTTTTAACGTGTTTTCAATTTATTATTTTTGCTTTGGTTTGAGTTGGATAACCAGGCTGGTTTTTTGTATCATAATATGATAAAACTAGCAAACTGCCTGTATCACGCTATTTTGCTTCCGTTTTGTTACGTTCGACCACGAACAATACGACTAGAATTACCTCTTACAAAATTTTTCTTCTCTTTTTTCAGGTGAGACCGTTGACCAGTATAGCGAGCTCTGCTCAATTCGTGAGTTTAGTTTATTTCACGATTTTAATTTGTATGAAAACTATGGACAATATAAAAATATAATTCTGGAGCGTATCGATAAACATAAGATTTTACTCAACAGTTTATCTCAAATAATAACGGTGATCATGGACGCAATGAGAATTCTTATCTGCAATTAATATCCTTGCTCTTCCTGCTCATTTCAAAAACGTCAATTTACTATTATCACCGATGAAATGAATTCCCTGGTAAAGTCCCTCTCGTAAAATTAAAATTTTTTCTCAATCATTTACAAACGAGTTTCGGTATAAATTTGCCGAATTCTCCAGCTTTGGAAGTTTCTTTGAAAGCGAAACACTTCACTTCTTTAATGTCGAATCGATATTCAATTAAGGAAGCGCCCGCATTCAACCTGCGCTTCATTTTAGTATATCTATTCTGGAAGGAATTTTACGCTCGAGCCGTTTTATACCCGTAAACCAAAGGCCCTTCGCTTTTCACGCAGTTGATAGGTCTAATTTGCAAGAACAGCCCATCCGTTTATTGTAAGGGCGGTAGCCCATAAATCGAAAAAAGCCGTAAAATCGACACTAAACAACCGATGTATTTTCTCCCTTTTTCACCGTTGGTTGTCCTTCATCGGTTATCTATTCGAGTCCAAATATATGATCGAATTCGAAAGCGGATACTTTCGAAAGGAATTTCACCCCAGGATTTTTTTCCAGCGGTTTAGTGCGGTGATTATGGAAAATAAAAAGTGCAGGGCGATTTTGGGAAGTCAAATTTAATACCTAGCAGTCGTAAAGGGAACTCTATTACCTGCTGAAGTAATAACAGCTACATTCCTAGCGTTAAAGGCATTTAAGATCTCGAATGTTGTTTTTATACCATCTAAACGTATTTTACTCGACGAAACGACGTTGTAGAAGCGTCGGCTGAGAAGGAATATCGATCTGTTTAGTATAGACCGCTATCAAGGCTTTCATCGTGAGCCCCGGCCTTGCTGTTTACCAAACAAGGAACCGAGGAATTAAATTACCGGCTCAACAAAAATATTTACTCAGCCATCGGGCTTTTTCGTTGAGATTTATTCAGCATCTTCGATAGTCCGTTCTGACTGCTATCGCGCCTCTTTTCGTCTGACGGTTTTACCTTGTATTACTTTTCACATTAGTATAACGTTTCCTTACTAACATCCCGGCCCATTCATTTCCTGTAATTTTTACAGTCTGAAAATCACTGCAGTCAACTGTCATCAGTTTCGCTAATGATTTGAAATCCTAACA
Source organism: Tupiocoris notatus (assembly GCA_037159825.1). Classification (NCBI taxonomy): domain Eukaryota; kingdom Metazoa; phylum Arthropoda; class Insecta; order Hemiptera; family Miridae; genus Tupiocoris; species Tupiocoris notatus. Next base: position 262,266 of record JASJUZ010000405.1, on the reverse strand, counting down.
AATAAACCTACATTGAACAATATTGACGTATCAACTTCGTTTTTTTTTCTCTCCATTTTTCATTCCAAATTTGGAGTTTTGAATCTTCAGCCAAAAACACTTCTGTTTAAAAAGATGAGCTTAGATTATTCCGTCGAACAAATTTAAAATTTAATTTCTTTTTTATTTGCTCTTGAATCTATGATCACCCGTTGAAAATCGACTGTTTTCCCCCTTTTATTATTTTTTTTTTTTTGGGTGAAATTTAACGAAATATTGCAACGAATACAGTGGTTGATTTTTTTCTAACATGGCTAAATAGCGTGTCACACTTAATATTCACCGTCGTCTCTTTTGGTTTATTATTCAATAATAAACCATTGTAATGGCCCAACAAAAAAATTTTTCTAACCCCCCCTCAAAATTTGATGTTTTACGTTTCAAGGCATGTAGAATCCGAATATCCAATTAAAAAAATTCTGTCCGTCCGCCGTTAGCAGTTTTCCGGCCAAACTGTATGAGCTAAAAATTCGAAATTTTCACCAAAAATCAATCTCGGTCCTACGACGGCCCAATTCTTGAACCAACTTGCTAGCTCAATTTTAAGCGTATTTTTGGGGGGTTTTGAGGGGGAGAAAATTCATATTTTCCAAGGTTTTTCAGAAAAATGTGTACGTGGTATCAAATTATATAGATTTTTGGACGCTGAATCGAATGAGACCATTGCCGGGTCGATAGCTTTATTAATTCTTGAGTTATCGCAGCTTTTGTGCCGAATTTGGGAGATTTTTAGAAATTTGACATGAGGGTATAACCCGAGAGTTCTTGGAGCTATAAAAATCGTTCTATACTCATTGGAATGGTCGTCAAACACTCTTTCCAGCTGTATCGTTAAGCAATAAGTTTAGCTTTTTATTAGGAAATTAAGAAAAATAAAAATTATTAAAATTACAATAGTTGCTACGGAGTTTTCCCCTATAGTTACCATCTGTTTTTCGGTGGGATGGGAACGTTCACAAATGTTCGGAATATCTAAAATGACAAATGGATAGTCTTCTCAAATCAATATTGAAGCGAAATAATAATAAACCGACGTACAATCATTTGCAGCGTTTTTCATTCCAAATTTGGAGCTTTGAATCTTCAGCCAAAAACACTTCTGTTTAAAAAGATGAGCTTAGATTATTCCGTCGAACAAATTTAAGATTTAATTTCTTTCCTTTTTGCTCTTGAATCTATGATCACCCGTTGAAAATCGACTGTTTTCCCCCTTTTATTATTTTTTTTTGGGGTGAAATTTAACGAAATATTGCAACGAATACAGCGGTTGATTTTTTTTTTTAACATGGCTAAATTGGGCCTCATTTAATATTCACCGTCGTCTCTTTTTACGAATTATTAATATTGGACAGATTCTCATCCAATATGGTACGGTGTGCGATATTGTTTTGAAACCAGAGGGGAAAATGATGAAAAACCGAGTTCATCCGAAATTGTCCGGTTATAAATTGGACAGAATAAGCGGAGTTGTACATGGACACCCTGCAGTTCCTTTATTACACACATTTTGTCCGTAGCTTGGAAAACGACGGTTGTTATGTGAGTGCTTTTTCATCACCTCAGATGCCTTTGGTCGTAACTCTTGACAAAAAGACGAACTAGAAGAATTGAAGGCGGAGAACAGCTCCTCCTTCTATTACCTACGTGAATTTTATGGCTTTTATTATTTTCACCCCTTACCTTCTCGTCCTGGCAACGAGACGTTTCGATTTACTTTATGCCTTCAGAATTGATTTATTCGCGAGTTTTGCTGACATTTTGCCCGTATTAAGGATTTTATTTGTATGGAGCAACCGTCTCTAGGCAGCTGTTGACAAAGTATACTTCTCTGCAACAGGCCAATAGGCAAACGTCTCTTATCTTCTAAGCAAGCGCCTCCTCAGCGACCGTCTACTATGCAAAATCTCCTAGATAAACGGCTCTTAACCGTCCCCTTGGTAACTCTCTCCTTGAAAACGTCAATAGCTAATTATGAAAAATTCGGAAAGCCCGTTTTGCTGTGAGACTGGCGACATCGTATTTTCCTTTTTTCTTCCTCCGGTGGTTCTGTCGTTTAATGATCTAACTATTCACGGTTCGCTTAATTGCGCCTGCTTACTATATAAACGATAAAAGGAGGCCCGAGTTTTTCGCCTTTCGTGACAATTTCTCCGCACGCTTTTCCGAGAGGATAATTGCGCCGCTTATCTTACTGTTGTTTTTACGACTTTTTAAAATGCGTGAAGGGGCTTAATAAGTCAGTGGGTTAAGAGCACGCAACGTCATTTTTTCCATGTTGCTGCAATTTAGTTTTTTCTTCTTTTTCGAGTAATTTCCATTGATATCCGCCTTCAAGCGACCGCATTGCATATATTTACATCATTACGCCGATTTTCATGTCGTACAAGAGTTAAATGATTATTTAGATTGAAATTTTCAATTCACCATTTCTTCGTTACAATTTCAGTACCTACTCTTCTGAACCTGTAATATATCGATAAGAGTCGGCTTCCCGCTACAGCTAATTTGTGTCGTTGAAAACGGCTGAGTACGTTTAATAAGTACCTAACATAATTTGGATAATTTTTCGATGATTTTTTTTTTTAGTTGGTTTATACTAAGAATTTTGAATAAATTGTGAATGGATATTACTTGCTAAAATGTATAATCAGAACTCGGAATGGGTCCTATATTTGATCGGCTATAAATATCCTAATTGAGCTTCTGTAGGTCATGTTGTATCAATTTACTTGGTTTAAAGGAACTTTCTCATAACACGATCAGCTGCTCCCATTCGTTTACATCAGATGATAATTTTCATCTTTCTACACGATACCCAGTTAATTAGAATTTAAGCGTCCTACTTACCTGACAGGTAATTATTTCGTGATGAGAAAAATGACTCTCCCTCTTTTCCTTTTGCGATAACTATGAAACAAGTAAGAAAAGCTTCGATAGTCGAGTTGGAATAAGTTTTCTCGAGTCTGCACGATAAACACTATAGAATACTTCTGTATAGAAACTTCACTTTCAAACTTTACTTTCGATAGAGTTTTCATCGTTTACTTATCTCGGTCGTTCCAGTTCTAATAAGCTCTAAACGATGCGACTGCGATATCGTGGGAGCCTGCAGTGCGGTCTGAGGCAATAGCGCTGACGAGGCTCGAAAGAACAGCGAGCAAACAGCTGGCAGAGTTGAAAGAGTATCGAAGTGAGGTTCAGGGAAGGGCTTCGTCTCAAAGCTGAGCTATCGATTTCAGAAGTCTTCATTGAAGTTCTATTTCGAGACACCTGCGCCTACCGAGTAAAACGTGTGACCCATTTACCAAAGTATTAGCACCTGCCTGGGGTGCGAAAAGTCCATTTTTCAAACCGAGCTGAAAAACTGATGAGCTCCTGTCAAAGTATGATGCCGATGTTTTAAGGAATTTTCGCCAAAACTTTCTCCCCTTGCTTACGAGGAAATTGGACTTTCAGATTCGCTTAAACTTAGCACCAGACTTTCAGTATGCATCGGCGAAAGAGGTACTAAAGTAAATATTATTGAATAAATAAAAATATTATTGAATAAAATAAAAATATATATAAATAAGAAATAAAATAATATAAAAAATAATAAAATAAAATAATAATAATGAAATAAAATTAAAATAAAAATATTATTGAATAAATATTATTGAATAAATAAAAAAATATATACACGAATAATACAACAATAATCAATCACGGATGAGACAAATCTAATGATAATCTTTTCAAATAATTTTATTTTTCAAAAGTTACCTAGCGTCATGATGATTTCAAATGCCGTTATATCGTAAAAATCGTCGTTCATAACAGTTTAGAACAATATAACAGCAAACCTCCGCACTTTTTGCATCAAGTTTTCCAGAAAAATACACCACTGAGTTAAATAAAAAGAAAAGAGTGGTTAGTGATGTTTATGTTGTTTATAGGAGACTGGTGCTTGGGGTGACGTTTAGCTGTTGCTTGGATACTTTTACCAAGGTGACATTTTCCTAAGAGACATTTGCCTAGGAGACGCTCGCTTTGGAGACGTTTGCCTAGTCGACGTTTACATAGAAGACATTTGCCTAATAGACGTTCACCTAGGAGACGTTTCCCTAGGAGATTGCCTTTATTTAGGCCCGTCAAGGAGATGTTTGTCTAGGAGACGGTTGCTGAGGAGACTGTCGCTCTTCAATGGCCAAAATGACAATTACCTTTCTTTGACGAAAGGCCTTCGTTAATTGCTCGAAACGGTGCCAGTACAAGATGGAGATCCATCAAGTTGAATTATGGAACTCCCTAAGGGAGGATCATTATAGAAACGTTAGTTGTTATAAATTATCAAAGAGGCTATCGCTGGTTTTCGCCCTTAAATATTTTATGAGCAGGATTTTACCCGGTTGGTGGCAACCCCAATAGGGAATGGCGTACGGCCCAGTCGGCTAAACATTTATCATCCTCGAAAATATTATTTTTGGAAGAAATAACGTTCGTCGTCAGATCATCCAATAGAACGGGTTGAGTGAAAGATGTGAAGAGAGATTTGATCAAATTTCTTCGAACTAGATTTGCTAAGATGGGATTCCCTCACGCGTAGACTATCTTATCTGCTAAAGGTTGTTTACAGTCTGAAGACATTGTGTGGAAAAGAAGGTTGCTGGATGTTTTTTCGTGCGTTATTTTTCATCCTGTTGTTTCGGGCCTATAATGGAGTCTGTAGCGGTTCGGCGAGCTTCTTTTCGGTTTCCCTTCGGCCAAATGGAAAACGCGGCAGTCTGGAAAAAAAGTGGCCAGCGAGAGTGGCAACGCGTTGAAGCCTTCATGGCAGAATTTCGAGAGCGCCTACATCCAATTGTTTCTTTTTTTCCAATGGTGCTTCCCTGTTTTATATTCGTACTACAGTTGAAGAGTTTTTTTTTCGGTTAGGCTTTCTTTAGTGAATATAATATCAGAAGTTTGATGATTCATGGGGAATATCAGAAGTTCGATGGTTCATGGGGACAAAATTCGGATAAGAAGTTAGATGTGAACGCAGATAATTGAATGCGGTGGTTAGAAATTGACGCTCGAAGGAGAAGAGCTTTTCTCGAGCAAATCTTGAGGTGAGTAAATAGATGAAATTCGTGGTAACGAAATTTATACTGAGAATTGAACTAGATTTCCGATGTTTATATAAAAAGGTAGGAAATAGATTCCTTCGTAAATTGATTTTTTTGCAGTTTTTACTCTTGATAAAATCGAATTACACCTTGCCCTTACAGTTCAAAATTGTTTCGACTCTTGCTTGCTACAAGAGTGAAATTCCTTGATTTTTAAATTGAAGTTCTTCTCAAACACCAGTTTATCGCAATTTTGATAAGGCCTATAGAATGTCTCTTTAGTCGTTTATTCATTCATTATTCCTAAATTTTTGCACGTTTTCCGTCGTCTTCTCAGCTACTAGAAAGTTTAGAAGAAGCCTTGCTAGAAATGTATCGATTCCTGTGCAAACTTTTAGGGTGGCCTATTACTATTCGACCCTCCAAGCTCTGCGTCGAATTTTTCTTCCAAGCTGTGCTCTCTTGGCGCAAGGATTGGCGCATAGTGGAGTGTTTCGCCCACCTCCCACAAGGGGTTGAAAGCTGTCGGAGGGAGGTGGGGTGCACGGCTTTCCGAACTAGCTCAGTCCGTCCTCCCCCACCACCCGCCACACACATCTACCACATTCAACATAGAACAACAACACCACAGAACATCGCAACATGAATATTCTAGGTGAGTAACACTGTACAACTAACACTTGCCAGAGAAAAAACAATCAAAAACCAACCCGAAATCAAAATAATGCTTCGCCCAGACAAAACAAACAAAAAAAAAAAAAAAAAAAAAAAAAATCGGAACACGCTTTGAATCCTGTTTGAATACTGGCGCGCATTTGAAAAGTAACATGCTGACCTATTTTTGGAATACGGTTTCGCGCATGCGTACTGCCACTTCCGGCAACGGAAAGTTAATCATAGGAAGGTACCGGACGGGTACGAGGTCCCAGATTGACCTATTTTCAACACCCCCTTATCGAAACCTCCCTTATTTTGCCTGCCAAATTTACGTACTATTTTTCGTTGTAAATTCTTATTTCTGAATTGGGTCAAAAAATTTCTACTGGGAATGCTGAAGAAAATGTAAGACTTTTCTCTCGTAAAAACTTTCATTTATTTTAATTCATACAAACGTCATTATTTTTGTTAAAATCAATTCCTCACTCGAAGCTGTTTGAAAATTGTATAATATTCTACAGTCGACCAATTATACAAATAATCACTCTCGCGATGTTTTACTGTGTGTCCGAGCCGTATAAAACGAAACCAGAACTTCAACCGTCGATGAATATCATAAAGCAACAACGTATTGCTGGTTCTTCTTCTTCTGCATAGATACGCCGACTACCAGATCTGCCTACTCGCTTTTTCATCGACACCACGAAAAAAAATTGAATCGGCTGCTGCTTTTGTAGAAATTTCTTACAGGAAAAACTATACTATTAGAAATCGCACGACCAAAAATGCCATCCACCCTTCGAATAAAGTCCTCAAGATGGAAGCTTTTGAAAACCTTTAGATACCTTTTTTTTTCTTTTTTTTTGTACTACCTACCTACTGCAATTTAGACTCATTATAAAAAGAAAGAACGATGTAGAACCATCCTGTCTTACGGCCTAACCTAACAACAATAGGCGACTCATTCTTCAAGCTTTTACTGACCAGCCATTACAGTACGATGATTTGGACGGCCTTGAGGATGCCTGAAGAGGTGAAAGTGCTCGGTCTGTCAAGTCAGAGAATGCGTCGCCAGGTTTTCTTTCCTTCTCAACTGCAAAACCTATAATAGCAGGGCACTTTCTGTTGGTAACTATGAAAACTTTCAAATGTATCTAAATTTCAATTATTCCCCTTTTGGTATATTATTATTCAATATTAAACCATTGTTACCGCCCAGGAAAAGAAAGTTCTAACCCCCTCTCATAATTTGATGTTTTACGTTTCAAGGTATGTTGAGTTCAAATATCCGATAAAAAAAATTCTGTCCGTACGCCGTTAACATTTTTCTGACGAAACAATAAAAGCTAGATTTTTGAAATGTTCACCACAAACCAATTTTGGCCTAACAATGGCTCAATCCTTTCGCCAAATCACTACCTCAATTTTACAGGCATTTTAGAAGGGTTTTTAGGGCGGAAAAGTGGTATTTCCTATGATTGTTTAGAGGTTTGTTTTTGAACCGATTTATATAGATATCTGGACGCATAATCGCGGGGTTGATTACTCTAACGTTTCTTGAGTGGAATTTTTTTGATTTGTAAAAATTTGTCATCATGGTATAATTTGATAATTTATGGAACTATATCCGAATCGTTCCGTTCTTGTTAGAACGCTCGTCAAACACACTCTGAACTGTATCGTTCGTTAAATAATTTGACGTATAATTAAATAATAAAGAAATATATAACGGTTTTAAATTAAGATATATGTACCTGAAGATTAGTTAACTACTGCTCAATTATTTGCAACTTTTCTACTCAGTCATCCGATCGATTAGAGACAAACCCCGTAAAACCTGGGAATTTTCCTCGCGAGTAGACTCGTAAATCGAAAAAACAGGAAAATCGTAACGATTGCAATAGCATAAACGGTCTTCTTCCTAATCGTAATTGAAGCTGGCCATTTTTCAGGCATTGTCAAATTTATTAATTTTCAGACTCATGTTCAGAGTCAATGAATTCACCAAAATCGGAACTCTGTATTTCTTTTTTCCCTTTTCTCCATTGACTGAATTCCTAGTTGAGCTAACAATCGAATATCTCTCTTTCCCCTCAACGGCCGATCGTTCGTGCTTCAGAACCAAAGTTTTCCGTCCGCTCATACGGCGTACGATCAAACGAACTCGTCGAGTGGCGGCTTTGAAGCCTTGCGTGCGTGTTAACATGTCACGTAAAGGGGCTTTTATTTGCGTATAGCAACTTGAGGGAGGCCACAATGTCTGCAGTTTTGTTCGTTAATCGCTATTTCGACCGGTTGACGTTCGGAATCGACCGAGAGATGGCAGTTTCCAATTCTTACAGCATAAATATTTCAAGTGTCGCTCAATAACGATTGAGATGTACATTTTTTTCGAAACTAACTGCGAATCTTTTTACTAAGCTCTATTTTTCGTTTTTCGAGGCTAAGCTTTCGAAATTCGGAGCAACGTAATTTCACTCGCTGTCTTTTTGAACATTTATTTTCATTTTTTTTCTTGGTTGAGTCGTTGCATCTCTCATTGTACTGGGTTGGTGAGGGGGAGAAGAACCAGGCGACATATTCTCCGATTTTTTATTTTCTGGCCGAGCACTTTCGCCCCTTCGGGCATCCTCAGGGCGATCTTAATGTGCCAATTTAGTACATCGTTATTGAATTTTTATCATGGAGGTACAAGGTTGCATTAGAGTCTAACTATTTCAATATACAATTTGTCACTTTATTTTCATTTTATTGTAAAAATGTAATAAGTCAATCGAGCGGCGGTTTACGTTGAGCTAAATTGACCAAGGCGAAACGGATGGGATCTTTTGATTAATACACGGCTCGTGTAGGTAGCGACGGCAAGCGGCCAACTAACGAGAAGTTACCATCGGTGTGAGGTTTAGCTACTTCCCAACTAAACCTTGAAGTTAGAGGAGGCCTCAGAGACTTAGTCGGGCGCGGAGAATTCATCAAATCACACAAACGACTTCAGAGTTTATAAGTGTTTTTGTGGCTCTCGTACAAAGCGGAGATGGCATTGGGCGAGGAAAAGTTTTTAAAACCGAAAGGGGAAAGTTTCGAAAGTGCTTTCTTAGTCGTTTTATAAAATATTTCCCCGTGACGGGAAAAACTTGAAACGTTTCAGCTGAGCGAAAATTTTCCAAGTCGAGGAATTTTTTCGTAAATGATTTTTTTTTCCTTTGCAAAATTATACTGCTTGAATGATGTAAATTAGGAAGAGGTAGTTCCAACGCGGTCGATAAATTTTCGGTTGCCACCTCAACTTTTAATCCATTTTTCCGTCAACCCTCCGAAGTTTGACAGTTGATTGAAATGCCATCTTTTTCCCATTAGGACGGCTGTATTTTCCGAAGCCATTATTTCAAAAGTATTGATTCGCAGAGACAATGTGAAAGCTCTTAATGCGTTGGCTGAGAGCCAGCTGGCATTTCTAGGGCGGCGAAAACTTATCGAAACTCTAGTTCGAAACAACTATCGTGATCAGTTTGTTTTTTCAAGGACGGCCAACGGTTTACGGCGATGGATAAGAAAAGTAAATTGCTTTTGATTGCTTTCATTGATGGAAGGTTTTTCCCTCTGATGAAACGTGGAGCGTTTTGCCCGTTGGAAGCATCTTTCGAATACGAAGGAGGCAAAAAAAAAAAAAATGAAATAAAAAAAATAAAATAAATAAATAAATAAAATACGGTTGCCCTTTTGCATTGTCATATTGTTTTTGGTCTACTGAACACGAAACTGTCAACCTGAACGCTATTCTACCGGAAAAACGGTTTGTTTGAGAAATGTTGAAAAATACCTTCATTTGGTTTTTCCTTTTTATGATTGTTTCACTTCGGGGTAGGTATTGCTTTCCTGCGAGGATCACCGCAGCGCCAATTAATTCACGAACTTGGAAACTCAAGAATAGAGGAACACCGATTGGTAAAATATTTCATTCTGACACCAGTTTTGGCCATTTCACTGGCTTAACCATCTAAGAAAAATTCATAATCGGTCGAAAATAATTTCTTCTGCGGGTTGGGTCTAGATTATAGAACTATAATTTCTCTAGACTTGTCCTGTGAATCGTTTCAACGAACAACTGCTCAGCAGAAATTTATCGCTCAATTTTAGGCTATTTATTACTTAAAAATCCGTCGAGCGTTAAATAATTTTCCCTAATTTTAACCAAAAAACGCTCTGTTGAAGGTTTTATTTATGTCGAAATATTTTTCGTTAATTGAGTAAATAGCATTCATGTCAACAATATCCCAAAATAGTTGGGAATGGATTTGTATATCAGTCCAGGAGAAAAATAGAAGTGTGAGATTAGCGGAAGATGGGATCACTTCTGATGTTACCAAAACAGAAATTGGTTAATTCGTTCGAGGTAGTAGTATTCGCGATTTAAATTAACGATGCGTGGCCTAGCCGGTGCCCGAAGAACCTGCGAGTGACAGATAAATCGCGGCCACCCGTACACAAGTTAACATACGATTATAACATTCAATTTTTTTTGTACCGTCCAATTGTCCAGCCCGAACCAAGCTGGGAACGAAGATGAAGAAAGTTGATAAGTTTTTTATGTGGTTCTAATTCCAAAAATCGATCGAAATAACCGGAGAAAAGTCGTGACGTTAGATTAGTGACTTAAGATTAGATTAGATAAAGGTAGGAGTAGGTAATTTATATCTTAGTTTCCCAGCTGCTCGATTTTTAGCTTTCCAGGGTGATGATAGGAATTTAAAATTTAACCCTCCTCCGAACATTCATCTGACCTCTTCTTTCTAGCTGGAATTCGAATTCGGTGTCTTCGAGTGGTGAATTTTTCATTCACCCTACCTCTAAACAAATTGCTTCCTCATGTTTGCACATTCGATCGATCGCCGCACCGTTGTACAAAATTGTACTAGAGCTGCTTTTTTTTTCTTTTTTTTTTTTTTTTTTTAGCTCCAAATTGCTAACTTGTTCTATTCTGAGGGTCCATGTTGGTCAATTTATGTATTCCAACCGTTAGATCAAGTTCCAGCTCAACGACCTCCTCTCCGCGGTTTTTGTCTCTTTTCACCTAGTTCATTCCTTATTCCAGCCCTCGCTCTCGTTTAACCCGCCCGCTCGTTCCTATCTTAATCCGTAGTTCCCATTTCCTATTCCACCCACTACTCGTATCGGCCCTCCACCTCTCTAGCCAAACTCTGCAGCCTTTCGAAGTTCTAAGCTTTGTATAGGACGTCACGCAAAATACAAAACGCTATTTATGTCACTGACTGACATCAGCTCGCCGACAAGCACGAAACGGAGTGTTTCCTTTTTTCCTCCGCTTTCCTTCTCCTTTAGCTGTTCTAGGCAGGTTCGCAGTGAGCCGCTCACCGGCGAGCAGTTCGTTTGTCTTCTTTTTTATCCTTAGTGTCTGTGAAGTGACTGCCTAGGCGGCCAAATCCAAAGCTGCTTAGCCGAAAATGATGTCAGGTACGTAAGTCGCAGAGTAGATCATATCCCAATTATATTAAACGGTAGTGGGAATTTCGAATCGAATTGATCCCTAGAATCCGGCCAAACTGTTGACCGTTTCAATTTGAGTTTTCACGAAATTCGCTCATAGCTGAACAAGCTTTTTTTCATGTTATTGTAAGGTCATGCAGTCCGACGTTTAATGTTCTGAAAAGTGTGAGAATGTACTTGTGTGTGTCTGTGGAAGACAATTATATAATTTGCGACCGGCTTTACGATAAAAAATCCTGACTGAAATTTCACTGAACTTGTTTCAAGCAAATCGTTCGGGTATAAACTTTGAAGGCTTCGATTCGCCCTGGTGAAACACAGCTAGTAATAGATTCGCTTGTTCCTAACCGATAAAATTTAGGTTATACCCGGATTTTTGTGGACGAGTCCGATTTTTTTTTCACTTTACCGGCCCTTGTACTGGGCGTTCTTATTTGTAGCTGTACGAGCAATTTCGTGATCATCCATAATCGAAACTCATACTCCAGAAACCTGATACACAACATAGTAATGCGTATGACAACGAGAAGAAGTCAACGAAAATGTTATTGATATTATTGAAATTATTGTTATTGATAAGTTATTGAAAATTATTGGCGTTGATAAGTATTGATGAAAATTATTGTTTTCGTCCACTAAGGATATTTTTAATTTTTCGCTTTCTTAGATTTATATTTATATACAACCATCATTATCTATTGCGCCTTCATCGAGAGGTAAGCATGAGAGCACCTTAGAAACTAGTAGAACGCGGTGTCGAGTGATTGACCACTATGAACCCACGAATTGAAAGTATCTACTTAGTTGTATTGTGTCAACGTTTTTGTCCTACGGTTCCTACTCGAAGAATGGTTTGGTGTTTTTCATTTCTTCTTTGCAAGTATGATGTATTTTTGTCTCAAATTTTGTGTTCGTTTGGACACAATTATGGTTATTATTATTAGTATGAAGATTAAAATAAAGACTTTTTTGCAGAAGCAATCACATCTAATTGATACCTGAGTTCGAATCGTACATATAATTAACATTTTTCGCTAAAACGAGCTCTTTATTGAATTCCTAACTGGAGAGAGTAAATCAGTTAAAGCTTTTGTCAAATCAAAACTAAAAGTTCTTATTGGAGTGTAAGTAACTGTGTTTTTCTCTTGTCGCTTGATTGTTCTCATCTCTGTGGTAAGTTTGGGAACAATGACACATTACTGCTCATAGACTAGGAAATGTGAATTTACCATTCCGATGAGTTAGTAATCGTGTGAGCAGGAGTAGTTGCTATAATTTGGTATGTTGGTGGAGGTGTCGTCATGTACTTTGTATCATAAAGTATTGGGTTTTTCAACTGGAGCAAAGTAGGAGCAAAATTAGACGTAACAACTGTAAGTTTTCCAAGATTTGTAACTTGCACAGTGGATAACTCAAACAAAAAGTCGTCAATTCAGATGTTTGAATATACCAAAAGATAGGTAATTTAACTGTCCACATTTTCCCAATGTAATGTACCTATCAATTTTTCAACCGTTTTTGCGTTATTCAACAATATTAGTAGACTATACACGAAAAAATGACATTTTTCAACTTAAAACGTTCTTTTCATCTATTTAGTGCGAAAGAAACAAAGAATGAACCATATATTATTGATATACACATCATCAAGTATCATTATGCTGAATTTGAGCGAAATCCATTTCAAAAAATTTTTCGCGAAAAATCCAAGGGGTACCCCTGCGATTTTTTTCAACCGAACAGTTAACGAATTTTTACTCCTCTCTCAATACAGGTAAAAATCTGAAATTTTCAGGAAAGTTGTGTCATACCAAGATGTATTTTTGTGATTTTTTTTATTTCTCGGAAAAATCTGCAAGTGGTCCAAAAAAATCGGTTTTTGAAAGCTCAAAAATTGGACTTTAACCGTGATTTTCGGGGTCAAAATGAATGCGAATCAATTGTTTTATTATGCAGGAGTCTTCATTTGAACGCCTTACACACGTACATAGCAAAAAATTTGGTGAAAAAAATTTAAACAGAGCCTGAGAAATTATTTTCCGTAAATCGAGTTTTTCGCCGGCCGGAATTCTTAGCTCCGCTGGCATCGGTAATAGTGAAGAATTAAATTTTCGTTTTAAAGCGATTTTGAAAGCTATTCTTATAGGAAATTTAACGCTGAATCCGAATATGACGTCAAAACGGTGGAAATTTGACGACGAACATTAGTTTTTCTCGGTTTTAGTACTACACGGTTCATGTTTTTCAACTTTGAAAATCCGTTGCAAATACTTACAGTACGGATCAAATTTGATTAATTGATGATTCTTACAGGAAATTAGACGTAGAATTCGAATTTAAAGTAAAAATAATTAAATTCGAACGATTAGTAATATTTTTTGAATTTTTTTCGATTTTCATACTTTTGAAGTTTCAACTTAGGGATTTTTTTTCGTCACGTTCCCGAAATGGGACCGATTAGGTGCTGTGGAAGTAAATGTAGGAAATTTAATGTAGAATCCATTAAGAATCAGAAAATGGCTAGCGTATATGATAGATCTCGAGATATATTCCACTTTAGGTCAAAAAACGTGTTTTGACATTTCTTCAAACGTTAATAGCTCCGCGGGGACATAACATAAAAATATAATTAAATACACCAAATTGTAGGATATTGCGTGCAAAGTTCTACACCACAATGAGTTTCAGTCGTGAGGTGGTTGCGGTTGTAGTGGGATCCAATATCAAAAATATTACTCTCATTTCGTTACATTCAGTTTAACTCAGTTGACATTATTTGGCACATTAATCACTGTCATGACTTGAGAGCAAAGAGACGTATCTACATGATATAGTGTAACTGAAGAGAGGAATTTAAATTTTTTATTATTATATTTTGTTAATTTTGATGTTATTATCTGTAATATGAATAATAATTATTGTTGGAGACCGAGGAACTATTTCGTATAACTTACCATGGCATCAAAAATTTAATTCCTTCCCATTTTCCCATTTTCACAACTAACTTCTTCTCAAACAGATACTAGGTTCATACTGAAAGAGAAATCCGATTGGGTTGGATGTTCTGCTATCAATACTTTTGTTTATTGTTGGTTGGGTATTTTTGTGTGATTTCGCTCTAAAGATAACGAAAGCTTGAAGATTGTCTTCCTCAAGAATCAAACGTTACAGTTGTGTATCATAGTTACTAGTTGCGAATTAATAGAGTGGTCTTGTTTGAAAATTTATAGCTGATGTAACGAAATTGTAATCATTTTAGCTTCATAAAAATCAGATTTCAGACGGAAAATAGTCTGTTGAAGTATTAAAAAATCAATGAAAATCATTTTAACTCACGACGCTAGCGGCAAACCTCAGATTTCGAATCTGCTCGATTAAATACCAAGCAATATTAAACGAATTCGTTCCTTTCCTTATCTAAAACATGCTATGTTGTCTCGAACTCATTACGCTTTTTCTTTCGTAAACTAATCGAGCAATAAGATCCGAGATGATTAATTTTCTATTATTCATTCTCGGAAATCTAATTAATGATAATTTTCGATCGAATTGTAGCAGGTAGTAATTCAGTCTCGAAATAGATATGGATTTTTCTGTAAATAGTTTACGTCGGCTATATCCACTTCTTACTTCAATCTGATGTTCGTTCGCGTAGCACGAACTCCCACTCTCCATCGGCGGCACGACCGCTCTCCAAAGTCAAATCGACTTATCGACTGATTTATATAATTAATGGAAAGCGTGCTTGGCTCCGCGAATGGTCGGTTCTACCCAATTGCTCTTGAATACTACATCAATTGAACGCGACTTGGATTGGCGTTGCATGTGGTGAGCTTTGAAAGTAGACGAGCCAAGCGAAAATAGTCGACCTATTTAACGAAGCTTTTTCATCCTTTCTCATCTGAAGCACTGTCTTCATTTATTAAGTATCGAACTTGATTTATTCAGCGGAACTTGAGTTGTTCTTCTATCGTTTTCTTTAATTAGGGAGCCGATTAATTGTATGACATTCGTAACGCATCGGCACTCTTGGTTAAGCACTTCTCTTCGGTTTCATCTGTGTTGCCAGGTCTCAAGCGGAGATTTGGGAAAACCTCAATCAGAAAAGGGGAAAATTGTTTTTTTTTAAACAAAAAAGGGATGAAAAACAGAACCATTAATATAAAAATTATCAATTGGACAAACGCCGGTTGGGCAATTTTGTCTTATTTGAAATGTATGCAAAAAAACTTGCAGATTGAACAAAAAAATTGTTTTAAAGCGAAGGAGGCGCAAGGTAAAAAAATAAAGAAATCAAAGAATCAATTTTAAAGAAATAAATTGAAAAACATATAAGGTATAAAAATTTGAATAAAATCACAATCACCATAAAACCTGAAAAATTAAATTTCAGAAAAAAAGTAATCTTGCAGTTTCAGTTAGGCCTACTTGGTAAAACATGTAGACGCCATCGTTGTGTATTTATAGTCAAAGCAGGTTACATGTATGAAAACTTGACTATCAAGAGAAGTTAGGTTACTCATATAGCATAAATATAGAAATCATTGCTCAACTTGTCAGCATGTCAGCTATAAATAAAACTTTATCACTTAGTTTCCAAATTTTCATTCTGTCTACATTTCACATTAAAAAATGGAAAAGGAAAGCAAACACCAATATGGGGGATTTAGGGAAAAGGGGAAAGAGTTATTTTTTCTTCGTTTTGAGGGAGCTTTATCTTTGAAAAAGGGGAGACTTGGCAACACTGGGCCTCATCTTGCCTTATGTGTTCTATTATTTGTCTTATCTTATCTTCTTATCTGATTGTGTTGTCATCAAACTTATTTTAATTTCTTATCCTCTTATAATTCTGTCTCATTATACCATCTTATCTATTATTTGTCTTATTTTATCATCTTGTCTTATTGTGTAATCTTATCGACTTATTGACTTGTCTCATCAACTTATGAACTTCTCGTTCATCAGTGATTACTGCTGGGTAAATGTAGGTGAGTATCTCCATCATTGTTTCGCATTATGCTTGAGATTGTGTCCCCTGCAATAATTGTGACTGGTCACCATTTATAGGTATGCACCAGTGTGTGCATGAAAAATAACCCCTCTTGTGATAGAGCCATAAAAATGGTACATCATGCGATTTACTCATGGCCAGCTCTAATGCGCTAATCAGCTCTATCAGTGCTAATGATTTCCAGTGGTTTGACTTTTGCATTAGGTTTGTATGAAGTTCAGCCAACTTGAGCGGCACAAATTCGCGTTTCCCAAACTCCAGATTCATACTGGCCGTGGAAAGAGAGATAACTCCACGTTTTCCCACTCTGCGGTTGCATAATTTATACTCGAGAGCTGCCTTCTAACAAGAGACCCCACGAGAGGGATCTACGAGTGGTTGGGTCCTACCCCATCCTTGTTAATTGCTTCAGAGGTCATATCTTATAAAGGTACCGGCTTTATGTAGGAGCTATAGGTAACATCGGATGCGGACGGGTACTAGCCGAAAGGATGGTGCTATCGTTGGTATCCGCATCCTTTACCTTCGTCGTATTCTAAGCAGACAAGAAGTACTTAGCTGTTCGAACAGCGAGTGCTAGACCAGTAGGGGACTCGTTCTCCTCATATATTTTCTATATAATCCAGGGTCAGGTCGTTTTGCAGCGCTGTGAGGTATTAACCGTTGCTTAAGTTTCCTCCTCGTTCGGGATTTATACCGAAGTTAAAATCGTTTTAAGCGTTCGCGATACAATCTGCCATAATAACAGGATGAGATTAGGTCAACAGATAGTGAGATGCTTCTTGAGACATTCTGAAAGCTGCCGTATCGCGGCTATATAAAAAGCTAATTTCCTTCTTATTATATCCCATTCTCGCGAAATTTCCTGTGAGAATTCGTCCTTCGTAGCAGGGAAGAACGGGTCACCTGATTTGCCCCTCCTTCGACTTTCCTTTATACTAAACAACCCTTCGGTGAGATTATAAGTTACCCATTTACCAAATTACAATGAAAATTCGAATGACCGAACTCGCAAGCCATTTTGTGTGAAAATAATACTTCAATATCTCAGCCAATGATATATATCTTCTTTCCTCGCCCAAGGCTGATTCATTCGTCTAGAAAGGGACCGATAACGAGTTGAGACTTTTCCTAAGGTCGGTTGCAGATTGGAGGAGACCATGTTGCCACTAGATAATCAACCTGAGCAGTTCGAGCCCCACGTTTCCAAACTCAAAGGAAGCAAGCGAAGCTTCCTCGAAGGTAAGTTACAGTAGGCGCGCCTTTCTTGGTGTTCTTATCACTCGAGCTTTGAAAAAACTTTCGTCGGGACGTCTTTTCTTTTGGAAACTTCCGAAAGCCGTGGAGTCCAGATAGGAACATCCATGAAAATTCCTTCGGGCACTTCTGAACGCCGGGGAAACGGGACCGCATAATTTTTAACGAGCGTCGCAGGGGGAACTTTCATGTCTTGAATGTTGTTCGAGCAAGAGTACCATTTCTTTTTGTAGGTTGAGGGGGAGAAAAACGAGGCGACCTCTTCTCCATTCTTTTTATTATCCAGCCGAGTACTTTCGCCCGTTCGGGCTTCTTCAGGGCATTATAGGACCAAGGGTACCTATGGCCATAGGTACCCTTGGTCCTATAATGCCCTGAAGAAGCCCGAACGGGCGAAAGTACTCGGCTGGATAATAAAAAGAATGGAGAAGAGGTCGCCTCGTTTTTCTCCCCCTCAACCTACAAAAAGAAGTAATGCGACCACCTGGAGAAGAAAAAGAGTACCATTTCTGTCAACTTTTCCCTGGAAGAAATTTGAACAAAAAGGAGACCGCGAAATTTTTGCGAAGAGAGTTTTTTAAACAAACGAAGTACAATCATAGTGATATAAGTTTCGATGGAAGGAAAATACCGTAACTGCTGACTATTCATCGGGAAAAAAAAACTGAGGAATTGTCATGACACCAAGCAAATCATACCAATTTATTCAGTAACAAAGTTACTCATTATGTTTGAAGATTTCTTATTTTGCGGAAGATGATACCAATCTCAGTTTTTCCTTCACATTTCCTCTCCTCGAAAATTACGTTTCCCCTCCCGTATGGTGAACCATGATTTTTCAAAGTAAAATAACAATTTTCACCTCCCTTTTTCTCTTACGTAAGCGCCATGATTTTCCAAGAAAAGGACTTGCGTTTCAGCAAAGGTGAAGAAGTGAAGGTGGTCAGCCTGCACAGCAAAGAATGATAGAAGTCATCTTGACTAAACACAAGGAACAACAATGTAGCTACCTTTGACGACTGTATTTTGGCTGAGAATCGAAGAAAATATCTTGGAAGATCCTTGGTTTCTGATGTATACGTTGTTTTGTTGATATTTGGAAAAGGCTCAACTATTTATCGTATTTTACAAAAATATGCTTGTCTATATTTAATCCACAGAATTACATTGAAGTGGTTGGAATATCCTCTGAGTTGTAGGTAAATTAGACTTGCACATGCGATGTCATTCGTAGGTAACCACTGGGGGCGCTAATGTCAGTCAAAGCTAGGACTGCGTACAAATTCGCTCCTATCAGTCTACAAATTCATATTTTCATACAATGTATTCTGTCAATTTGGAAAACATGTTATCGCTCGTTTCGCATCGTTTCTCGACGAATTTTCATTCCGGTAGGAGATGAAATAGTTATTACTTTCCTCCGCGATTTTAGCGATATCGTTGGAAAATTCAGCCCTCGTACTCCCGTCGGAAAGAGACTCGAACGAACCTCTCAGGACGAGGTGTGGTCTTAGATATCGAATCTTCAACTCGTTCCACGCTGGGTACAGAATCGTGACAATCATAGCGATGCCGCGCGGATCAGCCTTTCCTCCGTAATGTGATTGGTGAGGAGTGATAGCAGCAACCGACGCCTTCATCTCTTCTCGGTTCCATCGTAGCTCGTTCACAGGGTTCGTTTCGCTCGTTGCTAAGTCGTAAAATTACCTTCGTCGCCAAATCTCCGCCGTTGGGAGGATTTCTCGGAAAAATAGCGCGGCAACGAGTGCCACAAATTCCGTATCATTCCCGTCAGCCGTCAAAACAACGAAAAATAAAATCTGGGGAAAAGCTATGAATGTCTCTTCGAAAATCGTCGAACTGTATTTTGAAGGGTTGGTTGGATGTATGAGTATCATAAAAAACTTGATCGAGAATTCTCCGGCACATTGAATATCTCTGATGATGTAGGGAGAAAGATTTGCGATGTATTCTGTTCAGTAAGATTTTTTCAGTCGAGCGTTTTTGCCTGGGTGCCTCTAGACATTTTTCTACTCGAGTTTTGAATCACTTTTGAGGAAACTCGATTCCAACTCACTCCTGCCTACACGATAGCCCATTGAACACCAGTGGTGATTTTAGGCCACCTCGATTTTGAGTCACTGTTCTCCTTCGAGTAGAAGAAGTGAATTCTATTGATTTATAACGAGGTGATATAGTGGATTTAGTCATAAACAGGATGGAAATTTGAACGAACGCGAAGATATGTGATAAAAAATTAATTGATGTTTCTATTGATGTTCGTGTTTATATTTTTTTTTCTCGACGTTGTTTGGAATATTGCTCGAAAATCCTAAAATAATTGGCATTTCGGATCACGTTTTTCGTTACATTAATTTTCTCTTCTACCCGCCATATCTGACCGAACAGAAAGTTGAGCTATTGGCAGATAAATTACGTGATTAATGACTTGAAAAACATTAAACTCAATCTATTTTTCTAGAAGTTATAAGCTCGCCAATTCAAAAGTTGCCGTTTTAGCGAAAATCGTATTTTACGGCATTTCTCCGAACCTGAGGTCATAATTACTGAAGGATTTGATTTTTTTTAAAAATTATGCGACCTTCGTAGATAGTTATTGTTTCAAAAAAAGTATTAATAAAGCAACTCGAAAGGACTTACACGGACAGAACGCCAACGGACGACATTATAGCGAAATAACCCGCTAGCCAACCTGAATAACTTCCTCTTATTAAAGTCGGTTGGAAACCTTTCCGGTTCCTTTCTGGAACCGATACTTGGCTTGTACTTTTAGGTGTACTTGAAAATATAATGATCTCAGATCGTTTAAGAATTATTCGCTTTTCTCCCTCAAACAGGTATCGACGGTTGCTATGGACCAAGAAAATCGAGGATTTTTTTAATGTTCCGGTCCCCGATCAGCATAGCTAGAATGAAGTTTTTATTCTGATTTTACAGTCCTACACTATTTTTTACTTTTACTGTTCGTGCCTTCTTGGCAAAATAAATGATCAGGACTTGAAACTGAGAAAACGACAATATTATGTGCGAAACCAACCTTTCTCCTGTTTGACCCAAGTACCTAAACGATATTAAGCAATCTTTGTCCAACCGTATTACCTACTGTAACGGGTCAGTTGGCTACTGTTTTGAGGTAAAATTATTTGTCAGCAAATGTATTCATTTTCGAAATAATACATTCATATTCTTTTTCTTCTCCAGGTGGTCGCATTACTTCTTTCTGTAGGTTGAGGGGGAGAAAAACGAGGCGACCTCTTCTCCATTTTTTATTCAGCCGAGTACTTTCGCCCGTTCGGGCTTCTTCAGGGCATTATAGGACCAAGGTATAGGGCCATAGGTACCCTTGGTCCTATAATGCCCTGAAGAAGCCCGAACGGGCGAAAGTACTCGGCTGAATAAAAAAATGGAGAAGAGGTCGCCTCGTTTTTCTCCCCCTCAACCTACAGAAATTCATAAATTCTTTTCAGAGCGCACCCAAACAATGTTTTATGAGGTCATGAATCACGACACGCAGAAACTGTTAATAGATTCGAGAAAACTGATGCAATTTCGTAACAGATCGAGACGGAAATTCCGTTCCAGGAACGAGGGTTTTTCTCAACGCCCGTTAGACTGCTATTTTACTATTCAACCGTTTCAAATTTTGATCTTAGCCTGTTGTATTTGTCACGACGGGCATTGAAGCTAGTTTTATAATTTCTATCTTCATTCGCATAGTTGGCTCTAAAATTAACAGTCAGCAAACTATGGCAAACTCTTTAACCTGAGCGTTCTCGTACGAACTGCTAGTAATAGAATCCCGAGCGACAGACGTCACTGCTATGACAAGGTTACGTCACCAGAGATAGATCCGCATAACTGAGGTCGATTGCCTCGTTGACCTCTCCGCCTAGGAAACGGTACCAGACATGACGATTGATGTCAGAATCATTCCAATATTGAACGCCCCAGGAAAACGTGAAATGCTCTCGTTTGACGTGGAGGCGATTTGAGTGACGTGTCGTGAATACGGGCATCTCTGCTCCCGTGATATCACTCTTGCTGAACAACCATCCGCACTTTTGAAATGTCTCCCGGCGCCCATTGGTGGGACGAGTGCATCTGTTGGTGACGTGTCCACACTTCTCCAGATGTGCTCGCTCGAATCGTATCGAAGATGGATTCATTCTGCGATTGTTCGTTGTATTTATCGCGAGTTTTATTAAATTGAAGGTTTTTTCAGGTATTTTATTTTTCATTCGGGACATCAGCCAAAATTGCACCGGTTAATTTCCTTTCGACTGCTGCAGGTTTTTTTCGTCTTCGAATGGCCTAAATTGTACCAAGATTGTTCGAATTGAATGAATGATTAGTCGGTAATTTTTCTCAACAATGGTTGAAAACTTACTCAGCCTAAAAAATTCGGCGTTATTCATAAGAATTTCTTGCCGATTTCCATTCTTGAAGACTTTCATTTAAATGTAATAATACTTCAATAGTTTTTTCTTCCACTGTAAGTTACGAAAGCTATTTCATGTGACGATTTAATCTGGTTGATAATTTCCAGGGGTTGTTTTCAATTTCTTTCACTTTTAATTAATTTTTTTTAAAATATTTTTTTGTCGATTTCTTCTCTGCATCCATTTTGCTTCGACTAGATCCGACAAAATACCAGTTACTCTCAAACAACGCAAATTGTGACCAATTAAAAAAAAAATTAAATAAAGAAAAGTCCTAACTTTTTTTAAACCCACTATACCAATAAAATTTTTGTGAAGATTTCTAGTGTTTGGATTTTTCACGCCTGGGAGGAAGTAAAGCCCTTGAAGCTACAACAACACAAATTGTTCGAGCACCTTCGAAATTCGATTTAATTTCGACTTATTGTCGCTTTCTCTGTCCATTTATTGGCAAGCGATAAGCGTGTAAAATATTTCAAACGTCCCAATGTCCTTCAATTATGATGAACCTGCGTTGTACGAAGAGAATCGGAAATTCAGAGACCTGAGAGCGCGATAAAGGGCATTATCAGTTTCTCATTATTAATTACTCTTTCTCTCCATTCGATGAACGAGTCACGCAAGAAGATACGTATAATCGGATTGAACAAAGGGTTCAAGGGCGGAAGTAACGCTCCATTCATTGCCTCGCTGATTTTCATAAATAAAGGAAGAGGAAGGAATAATTGATTAAACATGATTGCAATTTGTAGTCGAATGAGCTCGAATTAGTACACTCGGAAAGTCTTTAAAAAACCATTAATAGATCAATAGCAAGTCCAAATAAGTAAAAAAAAAAAAAAAAAAAAATAGGTAGGTAACTCTTCATCAAATATTCGAAGTATTTCTTCTCTTACTCCATCGCTGTTTTTCACAACTTTTCGACACATTTTTTCGAAATTGTCTCAACATTTTAGTCTCGGCATTTTGTGGGAGCTATTCATTATTGTATTCTCGACTGTCTTCCGCTTTAGTGATGCTTGCGATTATTCCGATATTCGTGAACGTAATTGGAAAAACGTATCCATCTAATTTGATCCGTACGCCATGTTTTCATTCGCTTCGATAGCGATACCGATGGGCAATACAGTGAACTGAAGCAAGGCAAGCTGTTCGAGCATAGCATTGAGCGATGAGTGAACTGACCAATATTGGAGAAGCTCTTGGTTAGCTTATTTTTTTCCTTTCATTCGAGGAGTAGTCTAACAAAGCGGAGAAAATTGATAGGGTCGGCCCTACCCAACTAACCCTGAAGTTTGGAGATCGATCGAGTTACCCCCGAGTCGGTCATTAGATTCGCCAAACTCAGCGCCCTCTAACAATGTTCAAAGACAGGCATTTCATCTCGCTTGCTTTCAGTATAGCGGAGTAACTGCGTTAACGAAACGAGTTCTCAAAGCATTGTGTCAGACTGTGACAAGGTCTATCGCACGTGATCAAGTGAGCTAACATTAAAGGAACCTAATTGATTTTTAAATCCGCCCCGTAATTGAAAATCGTCGAGTGTTCGGAACACTTTCAGCGGAAATGTTCAGACCGCTCGACTTTCATCGAACATTTTCAATGACTTTATTGGGTAACCGCAGGATCATTAACAGCTGGCCATATACGTATATTTTCCCTTGGAAGTTCACGGTTCGTGAAAAAACGAGAGGAAACCACCAAGGGAAAAACGGCAAGGAGAATGTGTTCGTTTTTTTTTTTTTTATCGTGGCGTACAGTAGGGGAAGATGGGAAGCGAGTGGCCAAGGGAAGAAATGTAAAAGGGATCACTTCGGTTGAAATTGCGTCTATTGCAAGATGAGATAATTTTCCTATGGACAGCGTCGCGCACAAATTTTTTATTGAAAAACTTCCGCGTACGGGAAGAAATGTTCGATAAAACTGCCATTTGGCGATGCTTGGTGTAAAATTTAAATTTCAGGATGATCGTAACAAAATCCAAGAAATTCTCAGCTAGGTACTTATAATTATTTTTGGACACTTGTGGCTTAATAGTTATAAATAAATTCAGCATCCCTTGGTGAACTCTTCCTCTTTCTCATTCCTTTCGTGCGATCAACCGTGTGGTTTAAAATCACCGGTCGGTATTCTTCAGGTAATCGCCAATTTTCACGACGGTCTACAGAATTAATTACCAAAGCCAACGTGGAGAGCCCCGGATCAATCAATCATTAGGGAAAACACTATTAAACAGGCAGTAAATTGAGCAATCGCTGGTGCAATGATGGACTTGGGTAAAAAACCCCTACATCATGTAGATCTGTTCCTTGGAGAAAATATTTTTTAATCGAAATTCTTGGGCAATTAACGCCGATTGCCATGATATTAAATTTCACCAAAAATTGATTTTTCCCCCGATTTGGCTATTTCCACTCTCTTGCAATACGGGCTTACATTCCCTGAAGCTCCTCAACGCTTTATTACTCCAGATAGTATTCTAATGTAGAGTGACACGATAGTGTAGCAGGTCGCTTCTCCAAAACCGGGTTTCTTTAGTTATTCACAAAACCGGTCCGACAAGGTGTTTCGATAATAACTAATATAATAACTACCGACCTCTTACAGTTTTGAAAAGCTCGCTCAACTTCCGAGTAATCTTCAAGGAGGAGCAGTAAGAGTGTTTTCGAGCTAACGTCACATGCGGACACCGTTGACTGTCGTAGCATTCGTGCTTATGGTAACATCCAGTTAGCATCGCCTCGATAATGATCGATTTGTATGCTAATTTTGTCTTCCGCCTGTTCAACCTAGACTGTCGCCCTGTCGCGATGACCCTTCAGGAACAACGATACTGATAATTCGGTTTTCTCCTTTCTTATTTGAAGGGAGACACTTGAAATCATTTTATATATCTTGTTTTGCAAATTTTAATTGAAAATTTTATCACCGAAACAGTACCCTTTTATAAAAAGCAATGAATATTATTTGTTCCTTGGTACAAAACGCGAATATGTTTTCTAAATTTCTCTGAAATATTAGACCTATAATCTTTGTGCCTATCGACATCTATAATATTTTTTTAATTTTGACTAATTTATTTTTATTCCATCGCATTTTCTTCCTTTTTTAATTGATCGTGCATTTGGGGGGGAAATAGCTGTAATATCATTTAAGGCGTTTATTTCAATCGATTGTCGTTTTCCACGATGATGAACTTTCCAATTTCTACAAGATAGCGTGGCGATCTGACCAGAGATGAAAGACATCGATGACCAAAATGATCGACGGTTACATTCTACCAGTGATATAGAATGATTGATTCATGGTCATTTTCATAAACATCATTTATATTAGCTGTTCGTTTTCGGTAGAACTACTTAATAGTAATTGCTTGTGATGTAAATTAATACTGTCTTATTTCATGTTTCAGGTGAGTTTACCTCTAGCTGAAGCTATTCCTTGCTGTGGGTCCTCAATTTTACTTCTATTTGAAACTTCACACATTACACCCTCGTTAATGGTAAGAGACTCTACAAGGTTATTTTGTCGACATTGATAAAGCAGAGGAAGGAATTCCATGTTATGAGGCTATGAACTTGAGCGCTGTTTAGACTCCTATTTTTATGGCAAGTGTACTTTCTTGGGGATTATGCTGACAACGTAACCTAGATTCGGCTAATGGCCCTTAAATATCTCTCATTTTGAACTATTTCTATTGTTAGGTTATCGGACAGTACAAAAATCTTTTGGCCGAATTCAACAATAAATAAAGCACCAACCTTTCCCAAATCATCTCATCTGGCATAACACGAAATTTCATTACTTGGCTAAACACCTCCGATGTTCCTTCTCTTACTACGAGCCAAGATTTTCCAAAGGAAAACAAGTTTTTTCTACCGCTCTTTCCTTCTCAGTTTTTCCTCTCACGTTCCGTGCAGCGTGATTTTCCAGGCAAATGAAAATGTGTCAGGCCTGCTCATAGCAAGCTATTTATGGGCCGATTACCTGAACAATTTAGAATAATGCTTTTACACCCAACGTCAGTCCCCGAGCCTTGCACATGATTTTATACGTACCGGCCAGCTGTACTGTTTTCAATTATACAAGTCATTCGGCGACGTCATATCACCCATCTGAAATATTTGTATTTTTGGAAGTCGATATCAAATTAGAGCAACGGGCGGAGTATCGTCCTGTTACTAGGTCATTCCATATTACTTCTTGTTCTGAAAAAGATCAATTATCGATACCTTTCCATCATCCTTTCCCGGCTCTCGCACGAAAATCATTCGCAAAAGCGACCCAAAGGTTCACTGAGGTAGAATGGTATTCGGTGTGGCCCTTTGAAAGGGATATCCGATGCCGATACTTTCTTCTGCGCTGCTCCTTCCTCCTAAGAGGGTTAAGAGGGCGGATGTCGATCTACCCGTGTTTTCTTATTGTTCCCTGTATACAAGTCAAACGATTCAACCTCCCTTCCTCACCTCTTCATGTATCGATACGGCCTGAGGATTTTCTACCTTTTCCTTTCCCGTGCAAAAAAGGGGAAGAATGCTCTGACGTTGCAGTTTCTTTGAACTCGAATATATTCACGGACGGTAACGAAGTTTCAATCGGCTTGTACTCCCGTACTTTGTCGGAAATCGATGGAAGAATTCTTTCGGCGGATATCATAGAATAGTTTCTGCACTTAGGCTAATACAGAAACACACAGAATAGTTGTATAATTTTGTATAAAACATATACATTCTTCTTCGTTGTTGGGGTTGAGGGGGAGAAAATGAAGACGACTTGTTCTCCTGTTTTTTATTATCAGCTTGTCTAGCATTTTCGCCTTTTCGGGCATCATCAGGGCTACTTAGCCCCGTTACAAGGTATCCAAAGGCCGTGGATACCTTCTAATGGTGGGTTCACAGCCATAGTGGAGCCATAAGGTCGACAGGCTGTGGACCCCATGGCTCAACGTCGCCCTGATGACGCCCGATCGGGCGAAACCACTCGGCCAGACATTAAACAATTAGAGAATAAGTCGCCTGGTGTATCTCCCCCTCACAATCCACGAACATAGTCAATATGCGTATAGCACAGGAGTTCTGTATGTGACCCTCGTGTTGAAAATCAGGCTTGATTCAATTGTCGTTCAAAAGATTTCAAGACCTTGAGCGTTCAAATATATATTGATTTTTGCGGCCTGCGAAAATCAAGACACAAACTTCGCACTAGCGAAATCGTTAAAAAGTCCCCTATAACAAGGAGTTACGGTATGTGACCCATATACTAAAATCCAAGCTTCATCTGCTCGCCATAATGAACTTCTACGATCACAAACGTTTAAAAATATTGACTCTTATCACCTGTAAAACTCAAAACAGAAAGAAACTTATTAGGGTTATATTTAGGTGATACAAAATTCCGGAAAATGGCTAATTTAGCACATTTACTTGGACACCATTCTCTGAAAATTTCATGGAGTTTCATTTATTTTTCACGATTTATGTCATTTTTTGACCACACACGGACAGACGGTCGCACAAACACTTGTATAGAAAGTGTTTCTGAACATTGTACAAATTCACCTCCGTTCCGAGTTCGACTTTTCAGAATATCGCAATATTTCCATTTACTACGTAAAAATGGCAATGGATGGTAATCTTTTACATTTCTGCATTATTATCGACTAAGCTTGCAATTTCACTTTTACGATCTATTAGTTGTCAACGAATTTCAGTTATTAATGCCCTAGAATAGGTACATGTACATATCAGTGAATTGGCAGTTTTTCCAAACCTGTCTTCCGTTGAAGCGAAATGATGAGGCAGATCGCTCTTTTATTTTTGTAAGTTAGGTGTTACCAACCCTTGCGCCCCCTGTGGCCTCCTCGAGTTCAGGAATACTAAACTCGGTGGATTTTTCCTTGAATAGATGTTTGGTACCTCAGAGAAGCCTAGGCTGGCGAAAGTGCGAGTTTTTGAAACTAATGAACCACCTCAACTCTATTTTTTTCATGGCCCAACGGAAATTCTGCCATCTACAATCCTTCTTCTTCGTCCAAAATGAGTAATAATTCAATCATTCGCATTGCTTCGACACAATTCTTGTTCGAACATCGTTTTGAAACGAATAATCGTGATTTCATAAACGCTTCGGTAACTTTCTAATCGGAAAACCGGCTTCCGAAATCGCTAATCAGATCGTAACTGCGTGGCATATTTCATAAAGCCATGTTTGTACTGGAAGTTTCAAAACGGCGGGCTTGAGCGGATAAATAATTCGCCCAGAGCCCAATTTATGTCGCCCGTTTACGGGAAAACTCCTTCTTCAGCAAGTTTAGAACAACTGAGTCTATCAAATAATTTAACGTTCGCCTCGTATCTTTCAAAGTTTGAGAGCATTTTCTGCAACCATTCTTTCAGGGTTCGCATTGTATAGATAGTCGAAGATTGAGTAGGTAGTTGAAGAACAAGATGAAACTCTGTATGAATTTGCCATTATTTGCAAAACAATTTTCATTGCGTCGTTCCATAATGGTCTTGAAAGTAATCGTGTTAAAAGCGGCATTATTTCCTGTGTCATTGTTAGCAGACGGTTCTATCCTAGACAACCAAGCCACGATTTATCATCGTATCGGAGAATCTTCGGCTGCCATACGGAATATTTGGTGACATGGCAGGTGTATCAGTAGAATGTGTTGTGGGTGGACGAGGACGGATTGGAATGCCTGAAGAACGAGGAGAAATCGTGTCGACGACAAGGGTATCCAAATCTAGGTCACGTTTGTCAACGTCGGGCAACGTGTTTCAGCCGCCGAACTCTATTCGGTCCCTGTTTCACGACAAAACATTATTGATTCTGTTCAGAACTTGTCTCACTTTTCGTTTAGTTCGAGTCAAACTATTCTTGTAAGAAAAATAAAAGACACTCAGCTCACTACCATATACCTACCACTGTACAATCATTTGCAGCGTTTTTTAATTGTCTTTATCACGAAGAAACGGACAATTCCAAGTTATGCAAGTTCAAACGATTTTCTTTGCTTTGGGCGGCGAGTTACGCACCCTCGGTGTCGAGAAGTTTGACAGCTTCCTCGTTGACGTCGTCTGCTAGTGTGTCAACATGGCTCACTGCCCGTTGTTAAATCACTTGATCGACGGTCTCCACTTGAAGGTCCCAATGAAGGATGTCATTTTTTCATTTCTGTCATTTCATGTCATTTTTTTGTCATTTCAAGTACCATGGTGCATTAGTTTAATAGTTTGTTCTGGAGATTGATTTTTGACCGACGACAATTTTGGTTTATTATTCAATAATAAACCATCGTAATCGCCCAAGAAAAAACATTTCTAACCCCCCCAAAATTTGATGTTTTACGTTTCAAGGCATGTAGAATCCGAATATCCAATAAAAAAAATTCTGTCCGTCCGCCGTACGCCGTCCGCCGTCCGCCATTAGCAGTTTTCCGGCCAAACTGTAAGAGATAAAAATGTGAAATTTTCACCAAAAATCAATCTCGGTCCTACGACGGCCCAATTCTTGAACCAACTTGCTAGCTCAATTTTAAGGGTATTTTTGGGGGGTTTTGAGGGGAGAAAATTCATATTTTCCAAGGTTTTTCAGAAAAATGTGTACGTGGTATCAAATTATATAGATTTTTGGACGCTGAATCGAATGAGACCATCGCTGGGTCGATAGCTTTATTGGTTCTCAAGTTATCGCAGCTTTTGTGCCGAATTTGGGAGATTTTCACAAATTTGACATGAGGGTATAACTCGAGAGTTCGGAGTCGGAGCTATAAAAATCGTTCTATACTCATTGGAATGGTCGTCAAACACTCTCTCCAGCTGTATCGTTAGGCAATAAGTTTAGCTTTTAATTAGGAAATTAAGAAAAATAGTAATGATTAAAATTACAATAGTTGCTACGGAGTTTTCCCTATAGTTACCATCTGTTTTTCGGTGGGAATGTTCACAAATGTTCGGAATATTTAAAACGACAAAAATGGATAGTCTTCTTAAATCAATATTGAAGCGAAATAATAATAAACCACTGTACTTACAATCATTTGCAGCGTTTTTCATGATATAGTGATTTACCTAACTATATTTCCTCGAACTCGATTTCTAGGAAACAAACTAATTATAAGGTGCAGGAACTTTCACGCGCTATTGATTTTTCATTTTTCCGATAGAGGGTTTCACGAGGTTTATTGGGAGATTATTTATATACCTTCTCCGTCGGGTTAGCCCGTCATTATTTTGTAATTGAGTGGTTCAGTTGTTTAGCATTTCTCATTTCTTCTGCACTCACTTTCTCCCTTGAACACTCAAAACTCTCTCCACCTTCAGGCGAACGTCTGGCCTTGTTATTCAAGTCGAAAATGATTCGAGGAAACCGGAGAATTTCGTCTGAGTACTAAGTCAGACCGCGTCGTTGAAAACCCGCTTTTCAAAAGTGGTTCATCCGATCTTCCTCCCTCTGCCCTCCTTTATCTTTCGCCTTAGTTAAGTATCCTTTCCCCCGAAGGTTGGAGAGGTCCTTGAAATATAGTCGAGCCGACAAAAGGTAGAAGAAGGCAGAGTTTGATGGCGGATTTCGAAAGAGAACACTCTTCTGCGGCTTAAGTGGACTCGGATCTGCCAAGGTTCGGTCGTTGTGTTTCTTGTTATCCCTTCCTTTCATCTTCTTCGGCTTTAATAACATTGTTCGGATCTTTACAATATTGTTCATATTCGGAGCACAAAGGGCAATGACACTCTCTTTGGCGGAGCGAATGTTTTGAAGAGCGTATATTAAAAACTTTGAGGTATACGAGAGTAGTTTTTAAATTCAATGTCCTAAAAACCGGAGATATTTTACCTTCCGTTCGTAGTTACCAAAAATGCTAACTGTGGGGAACACCCACTATCTTCTTGAGAAAAAAATGACAAAGGATTGATTCAAATTCGCTACCGCTACCTTCTCGACAGGTTCGGTTGATACGCACAGCGCCACCTCCCTGCTAGGTCGGCCCGATTGCATTCATTTTCGTCGGTTAGGCTGCAACATGCTATAACTCAGTTTTTCCAATTTTTCGGGAGAGACAAAAAACTAACTTTCTATACCGCGTGTAAGATGAGAACCATCGTGTGTAAGAACCCTAGTTTATGAATTATTTCTTCATTGGATGACCACTTCGTATTAGGGTGCATAGGTTAAAAAAACACGAAAAATTAATTTCCTGAAAAACTAGCTGAGTTATTGGGTTATAGGTATAGCTTGTTGACCTTTTCAACTATGAGTTGAAGCAAATTGCAGTTCTGGTACGGCTATGGTTATAGCATGTGTTTCACTTCAACTTGAGTTATTGCAAATTACAGCCTACCTACTTCTTCATGATGCTCGATGTTAGTCACACCAAAAAACCAAAAAAAAATTGTGAGAGTAGGACATTCACTGGGATGAAATAAGTTTCCTGTAACTGTCTTTGTGGCAACAATTCTTTATTCTTATGACTGCTTAATAATAATGATCAAGTTGATACTATGCACTAAGATACCCGAGCCAATCACAGTAACGTTTCACAATCACAGTCTTAGAAACATTTTTTTAATACTTCGTTTTTGGGTTGTCGCTACATGTCTTCTTTGTGGGCAGGGTTGAGGGGGAGAACAACTGGGCGACCAATTCTCCTTTTTCATTTTCTTTATTGAGCGCCAAGCACTTTCGCCCTTTCGGGCATCTTGGGCCGTAGCAACCGAATGGTGCTACAACGCCCAGAAGATGAAATTTGAATTCTGAAAAGCTGGCTTTTGTCAGCTGCTGTGTCAAGACGGTTCACGTTCTGTTGTTGAGCATGTTATTAGAGTGCCTTGTTAATTTCACTCATGAGGCCAACACTTGAAATAGAACTTCAGAGTTTTAGCGTTGAATTTTTTCTTGCCAATTTCCCTTTTATGTGATGTACTCAAGATCTGAAACTTTTACCAAGTCTACTAATTAGCTATGTTTTAGTTTTTTTTTTTTTTTTTTTTTTTTTGAAAATGTCAAGTCACCGTAGCTGATGATGATTGGGAATATTTCAATTACATCCAGTTTTGGCCAGTCTGCAGTTGTAAAGATTTGTATGAAGTTAGTTTCTTGAACCAATGTAAAGTTTTTTGAGAAGATTAGCTCCACAAATTCTCCACACAAACTTTTGGAAGCCTGATGATGGAATGTTGAAACTACTACTTTAATTAATTGGTTATGTTCTATGGTTACTCCTTTCACCTTAATTTAGCTAATTTTTATATGTTCATTATTATTTGTGACTCATAGTTCCTTTGAGCCGGCAAATTTTTGTGTTCGGGAAGTGACCTCTTCTTCAACAGTCATTTATCCATTTCAATTCGTTGACAGTTGGGTCGTGGGGTTTCGTCCCAGGTCTAATAGAATCATATTTCATCATGGTCGAATTTGAATAATACTTGAAATCGCGAAATGTCATCATTCGAGATCGGTAGGGACGTCCCTTCCTTGCTTTTCTGGTAAGGCTGTCGAATTCGTGTGGCATGAAAATCTCATCGTATCTGTAGGTTCTCTCCACCAAACTATGGACGCTGTCTGCCTCCATTTGGGAGTGGCCCTTCACAAAATATTTTTGGTGAATGACGACGTTTGTTTTCATGCTCAGTGCAAGCAGGGCGTTTGACAGAACGTTATTCTTATTTTGGTAGGAGCAGCCGTCGGAGTATATGACCACCTCCCGCTTGTCTTCCCCCAGCAGACGTTCAATTTCAGGAATCAGGCACGAAGCGAAAGTTGAGGCTTCCATTGTGGTGTCACATAGGACTGCCTACACCGACGATACTTTCAATAATTTCACTAACGCTGAACATATTTTGAGAGTCGCTGCATTCTGATTCACTATCCTGCAATAAAAAACGGGCATTGAAAGCTCCTGGGTCGATAAATAATTTATTTTATTGTCGTCAAAATCGTTCAGACCAGTATCAACACCAGTGAATTGTGTTAGGAAAATATCGTCAATTTGCTATAACTCCACAAACCCTATTTTGGAATAAGCTATAACTCAAGTAGGTTTTCAACCGGCGATTTAACAATTATAATTACAATATCTTGATGTAATGCATAGCTTTTTAACTGCAGGAGCTCCTAATGATCCGAGATAAAATAAATATTCTAGGAAAAATTCATGAAAAAATGAACAAACATACAATTTCCTCCATGACGCACGATCACCTTATCAAACCACTGATAAACTGCAGAGCGGGCTGAGTTACAGCATGTTGATGACCGACTTGAGTTGTATCATGTTGATAAACCTGCTGATAACATCGCAGCGAGTGGTTTTTTGATTAATCTAACTTCACCAATCGATCCGGCATGAAAATTACTATAAAGATCGATACCTAACTCATTTTGGCCAAAAAATGACTTATAGGTATAGCATGTTGCTGCTTAACCGACGTAGCTTCTGAGCTTGGCCAAGTTCGCAATATTTTGCGAAGGGTCTTCCTTGAATTTAAAGCGTTTGGTTGTTAGCTCGATTCCCTCGACTTCAACAGGGCCCAACCGACAGCTACCAAACGTGGTCAGTTGCAGCGCCCACACTAACGTTATCCTAATCCTACCCTACTCTATTCATTTCTTTTTCAAAAATTTGTTTTTATTAAGTCTGCAGCTTTAACATTTCGATGGCTACGGGACAACACAACATGTTGTATCATAAAAATTTGGCTGGTTTTCAGGAGAGAGAAAAAACGTTATGAACATGATGGATTCGACATGGGGTTGACGTAGAGACATTATTGGCGGCGTTATCTCATCTTGTATGTCTTTATTTCTAGCGCTTTCGCCGCTCTGGGCCTCTTCAGGAAACATCTTCTATATGAAAGTTTTTTTTTTTTTTTTTTTTTTTTTTTTTTTTTTTTAATTTTAATTATAGGTTTTGTAATAGCTCCACAAGCCAGGGATTGTCATGAATTGGGAATTTCCTAAAACACGTCCGCTTTTTGAACCTAGAGTCTAATAAATTAAAATAAATAGGGGACTAGATATAATAGGGGATTAGAAATTTGGCAAGATGGTATATCTTAAGACTTTCTAGAGCTATGAAAAACAATCTGTACTATTTGGAATGAGCGTCAACCACTCTCTTATTTTGAATTATCAACACGTGGCTCGGCTAGTGTTCAATAGGTAAAAAAACTAAGGGAAAACTCAGTTGCTCGCCGTAAGAATCTTGAGGAATCATCGGACGTATTCGGCTGATCTCGTTGGTAATTGGACGATCGGACATCTTGTTACAAAACCGGTTTACAACTCATATAGGGGATTTCTAGGGGCATAAATACCGGAAGTAACAGAACTAGGGCAATAAAAACGCCTCGGTGCCGTTGCTTCCGACGTAAGATCTGTTCCAGTGGTTCAATCACTGCGCAGTTTTTACGACCTATGTCGACCTCCTTCGTACACTCAGGTCGAGCCGATTGAGAAGGAACCCGAAAGTAACTTGGTTAGCTTTTATGATCCCGAACGTTTGTTGGCTTCGGCTTTTACACGGCTGATTCCGAATACTGTTACGGCAGCGCCAGCTGGTGCTACACTTGGAAAAGAATAAACCGGCGGTGTTACTCGTGACGTAGATGTCGTTTTAATGTTTCAAATCCTCCTGAACCTCGATTCAGAGCTGGGAGATTCGGGTCGGTTGTAATTTGAACCTCGGGAAGGGAACACGTTTGCTAATGTATTGACAATTGCAGGTTAAGCTTTGGCTGTAATCGTGTGCAATGTTGACAGATTGTGGGAAATTTCGAGAGTCCTCTGAAAATAGTTGAAATCAGCCTCCAGTTGAGTCCAAGGTTACATTGATGATTTTACTCAGGTGAAATATGAAAATTACGTGTAATTGTTTCTGCAGTTGTGATTGTTTTTCCGAATAGAGAATCGCTTCATTTCTCAATATCGAAGTGAAATTAGAAGCGAATGACCGATAATTATTTCTCAAAGTAAGCATAGTGGTTGTTTTCTTTTTTTCCTTTTTTTTCAAACAATTGACTTTAATTTGTATGGGAGTAGTACCTATACCCAGTATAAAATACTCAACCAAGGGCATGGCACACGTTTTTACGCAGAGATAACCCCTGACCAGATTACGAAAAAAAAAATTATACCTATGATATATGTTAAGTACAGGCCTTTGCCGGAAAATTGAGTTGAATCTGATTCACGGAGGACCAGGTAAATAACCGAAAATAATGACTTGACTTGACTATTGACTTTTAATGTTGTTGTTGCGTACGTTGCATGAAGTAACACACTTCGAATGAATCTTAAGATGGCGGATCATACCCAGACCAAAGAAAATACAATACAATGAATTTAGTTCAACAAACGTCCGCGAAGCTCTGAAATAAACATGGCTTCTCCATTCCGCCCACCTTGAAAATGATTTTTTCAATGACTGTAAACAAATAAAAATTATTAAACAATTTTTGAGCCTCAATATTTGAAATCACTAGGAGCTCTTGAATTCTTCGCCGAGAGGGAGTGGACAAACTCTTGCGATGGAGCGCCGAACTATTCCAGATGGCGTCTTCAAAGCCACCACGCGAACCTTATGGTCTGGACCTGAATGAAGCTCCACAACTCTTCCAACGGTCCACGTAAGTGGAGGCGAGTGGTCATCTCGGATGAGAGCTAGAGTTCCAGTGGTGAGAGATGGTTGTGCATCCTTCCATTTGGTTCGAAGTTGAAGTTCTGCGAGGTATTCAGTCTTCCACTTGTTCCAGAAAGACTGAGTCATTTGCTGGACCAACTGCCACTGCTTCAGGCGGTTCGTTGGGATGTGTTCCAGGTTAGGTTCTGGCGGAGCTGTGAGGGAGCCACCAACTAAAAAATGAGCTGGGGAGAGGAAGGATAAATCGGAAGGATCATTGGACTCAGGGAAAAGGGGTCTGGAATTAATTATTGCCTCTATCTCAGTTAACAAAGTAGTTAAATTAACATATGTGAGCAAGTGTGATCCCATGGTTCGTCTGAGGTGATGCTTCACGCGTTTAACATTAGCCTCCCAAAGCCCTCCCATGTGAGGTGAATAGGGTGGTATGAATTTCCATGTGATGCCACAATCGTTGGAGAAACTTGACAGCTGATTTTGAAATTCCGCTGATTGGAACCAAGACTTAAGTTGATTAGCAGCACCTTTGAACGTGGTGGAATTATCAGAGTAAATAACAGATGGTTTCCCTCGTCTAGAAATAAATCGGCGAAGTGCAGAAAGGAAAGATTCTGTCGATTGATCCTCGACTAGCTCAAGGTGAATTGCCTTCGTGGCAAAACAAATAAACAATGCCACGTAAGATTTCACAACTGTTGGCTTTCTGGTGTTACTGAGCTTGACCATGACTGGGCCCAGATAATCCAAACCTGTGTGTGTGAATGGCCGCGAAGGGTTGACTCGAGCTTTAGGAAGATTTCCCATCAGTTGAGATGCGAACGACGGCTTGGTTTTGAAACATCTGATGCACTTACGCACTGTAGTGCGAGTTAGATGACGTCCGTTCAGTGGCCAATACTGATGACGTAGAGCAGCAAGTAAAGTTTGTGGCCCACAGTGAAGGAGTTCTAAATGTTTCTCACGAGCGATCAATTCAGTGATGTGGTGTTTTGAAGGTAGAATGGTTGGATGTTTTTGTTCGTCTGAAACGTCTGCACTGCTGATTCTACCGCCCACCCTGAGAAGATGCCGTTCACAGAGATAAGGATTTAGATTTGAGAGTTTGCATGACTTTGGTAGTGGTTTTTGTTTCTTGAGTTGCCGAATTTCTTCTGAGTAGACTTCTCTTTGCGTCAGCTGAAGCACCGTAACACGGGCCTCTTCAAGTTCTGTGACGGTGAGAAGATTGACTTGTCGATTTTGGGGATTGTGTGTTTTGGCATTTTTTATGAATCGTTTGACATAAGCCATGACTCTGAGTAGGAATTTGAACGATGAAAACTTGTGAATGATAGCAAAATCTGAGTTCGTGGAAACATGAACTGTCAATTTTATATTTCTTTTCTCGGGGATCTCCGCTGATAGATTCCATTCAGGGAATTCCCATGTAGAAGCCAGATCTGACAAACTCATCAAGAACGATGGTCCATGCCACCAGAGGTCTGATTGAGACAACTGATCAGGCTGAAGGCCTCTTGAAATAATGTCGGCTGGATTCATGATACCACTGATATGATGCCACTGATTAATTTCACTGATGTCCTGAATTTTCGCGACTCTATTAGCGACGAACGTCACCCAATTGGTCGATTGTGCACAGATCCAGGCAAGAACTACGGTGCTATCAGTCCAGTAGTGAACGTAGGTTTTGTCAATATTTAGTGATTTTTGAACAACTTCCGCTAACTGAGCTGCAAGCAAGGCTGCTGCAAGTTCTAACCGAGGAAGCGAAGTCGCCTTGAGTGGAGCGACTCGTGACTTTGAACACAGAAGGTTAACACCTAATGTCGATCCATCTTCCGTACTGATTGAGCGGATGTATATACAAGCGCCATAGGCACTTTCAGACGCATCGGAAAATGCGTGCAATTCGATCAGACTGGACGCAGGATTAATCGTGACTTGGCGAGGAATCGACATTTTCTCCAAACAACTCAACGTTTGTCGAAATATCATCCATTCCTCCTTGATGAACTGCGGCACATCTTCGTCCCATCCCAATCCTTCACGCCAAAGTCTCTGCATGAACATTTTCGCCATGACGATTACTGGGCCGACTATGCCCAAAGGATCGAAAATGAGTGCGACTTCGGAAATGATTTTTCGTTTTGATATGACGGCAGCCACATGATCTTTCACGTTGAATAAAAATGCGTCCTGGTTTGGGTCGAATATCAATCCGAGAGTTTTAACTGCTGCTGCGGAATGATCTTGAAAATGAAATGTTTGCAATGGTTCTTTGTCATCATCTGGTATGTTTTTAAGCAATTCGGGATGAGTGGCACACCATTTGCGAAGATGAAGGTGTCCTCGTTTCAGTAAGGCGATGGTTTCGCTCTGTATCTGCAATCCCTCCTGCACAGTGTTACATCCAGTGATTAAATCATCAATATAGAAGTCCTTGAGAACACGCTGAGAATGCTGGAAATTTGAGCCTTCATCGTCAAACAGCTGTTTAAGACTTCGTGTAGCAAGATATGGCGCACTCGCCGTTCCATAAGTCACGGTTTGCAATTCGTAAATTTTCAATTTCTCATCAGGGTGATTACGCCAAAATATTTTCTGCAAAGAGGTTTGTGAATGATCGATCATTGTCTGGCGGTACATCTTTTCAATGTCAGCGGTGAAAATATAATTGAACGTTCGAAATCTGAGAAGAATTGAAAACAGTGTATCCTGAATGCACGGGCCCACCATCATTATGTCATTGAGAGAAATTCCTGACGTCGTTTTTGCAGACGCATCGAACACAACGCGTAGCTTCGTTGTACTGGATGACTCTTTTATGACACAATGATGGGGAATGAAGTACGAGGGTCTGGACAAACGAGTGGATTCTTTCATGTGTCCCAAACGAATGTACTCCTCCATGAACCGTTTGTACTGATCATACAAATGTGGTTGTTTGACTAATTTGGCTTCAAGATTGAAAAATCGGCGACGTGCCATTTGCTCAGAATCACCCAAAACCGAAGGGTCTTTTCTCAACGGAAGTGAAACAACATAACGGCCGTCTTGGGTTCTTGACACTGTTTTGCTGAATTTTTCTTCACACTCAAAATCTTCTCCTGTGTGCGCTACTGAATCTGTGGCCAATTCTTCCAATTTCCAAAATGATTGAATGTGCTCGTTTATGTCACTGAGTGAGGACAAGTGACAAAGACCGCTGAATGACGAATCCGATTTTGAAGCACCACAAACAATCCACCCCAGTTTTGTTTCTCTGAGACTATAGGGCCTGTTTGGAATGTTTATTTTATTATCTAACAGCAAATCCCAGAACAATTGAGCGCCAACGAGACCATCGATTCTGCCTGGCGAGTTCCACGTGGGATCAGCAAGAGGAACATTTGGTAATTCGCCTTTGGCGCACGTGATGCGTTGTGACGGAATGTGCGATGTGATCTGAGGAATCACGAGAAAATCAACTGAGCGCGAAAATTCTTCTGTGTTGGATTTGATTGTGGTGTGAACCTTATGAGCTATTTGAGTTGAAGCACCATTGATTCCCGAAATGGGAAGGTTCACCTTGGTACAATTGAGCCCCAGAAATTGACACATCGATTCAGTAAGGAAATTTGACTGAGAGCCTGAATCTAACAACACTCGGCACGAAATCAATTCGCTGTTTGAATTGACGATTTGAACCAATGCGGTGGACAAAATTGCACCGGCCGAACATCCTGCCGTTGCTGACACTGATTGTGAACTTGGCTCTGTCAAACTGCTCGACGGTTCCTTTGAATGAATTTTGTGCAACAGGCTATTGTGAGACTGATTGCAAAATTTGCATTTGCTTGACGTACACTGGTTGATCTCATGATTTTTGGGTTTCAAACAATTAGGGCATAAGCTCAATTCTGCAACCTTCTTGTGTCGTGCGTCTACAGATAAATTCAAGAATTCTTTACAACCGAAGATCTTATGAGGCTGAGAACAAAGTTTGCATTTTGTTTGAAACTGAGTGTGCAAACATGAATTGTTTGGCATAGTTGATTTGGGTGCTTTCAAGTTGAATTTACTGGACGACGCAACTTGATTTTGCTTGACCTTGATTTCTGAGGCAATTGACTTAGTAGTATTGCTTGTCTGAGGAAGTGATTCTAAAATTTGGCATCGTTGATTCATAAATTGTTTCAATGAATCAAAGGTTGGAAATTCGTTTTGTGTGTCGAATTCCTGCCATGCTTTGAATGTCGAAGGATCGAGTTTACTGGTTATGAGATGTACAATGAGAGCATCCCAAGACTCGACTGGATGCTGCAAGGCTTTTAGAGCTTGAATATGTTTGAGTGTATTATCCAGTAAAGCTCTAAGATCTTTGGCTGATTCAATAACGACCCTGGGTAAATCGAACAATGATTTTAGATGTTTTTGGGAAATCAACTTTTTGTTGGAAAATCGACTTTCAATTAATTCCCAGGCACCTTGGTAATTTGCTTCGGTAGTTTCGATATTTTTAATGACATTTGCTGCAACGCCTGTGAGACAGTTTCGAAGACAATAAAATTTACGAATGGTTGAAATCTTGTCGTTGCAATGAATGGCTGATTTATAAACATCGGAAAACGAAAGCCAATCCTCATATTTTCCATCGAATGAAGGAAGCGATATTGGTTTTATTCTGATGCCAAGATCGTCCAGTTCGTCGTTGTTTGTCTGATTTCCCGAACTAGCCGATTTTGTTTCGCCCGAAATTGAGGACGACAATTCCTCAGCAATAACCAAAGCATTGAAATATCTTTGTTCGAAATTATCACGTGAATTTGACTCAGATGCAGAATCGGGGGATGAAATTTCAATAGCATCTTGAATATTCATGAATTTATCCCAACATGCCTTGAATTTTTCCAAACGAAATTTGAACTCAACTACACTAACTGGTTTTGTTTGGCGGTCAGTGAGAAAGGCTTCAAAACGCTCAACTTGCTTGAGGATAACATTTCGATTTTTAAATAGTTCGTCAAAATCTGAATTAATATTAGTTTCATCAGAAAACAAATTCGATTCGGGGTTGGACTGAGGCATAATGATAAACTACTTCAAATTTCAAACAACCAAGGTAATAATAAAGGACAAAGTACGTGTTTGTATTAAAAACAAGGAAATGTGACGGGAAACATGTGAATGGCAGAATGAAAGTGAAAGTATAACGGTAACGGAAAGGGAAATGAAATGGGGGGAATAACGGGATAGGAACAGCTGATCATGAACGGAGCTGGTGGCTCACCTGATTCAGACGAACATCTGATGTGAGTTGAATCGCCGACCGGCCGCAAGGTGGCACCATGTATCGGACGTGGGGCCAATTAAAATGGCGAATGGCCAATGGCTACGAAATCTACAGGTTAGCTTACCAGCGTGGCCGCATCAAAATTTGCCGGTTCCGAATGATGAAATTGACGATTGACAATTTAAGCTAGCAAAACTTAAATGCAAAATATGACGATTGACCTACGCAAAAGCACACGTAAACATGCCGTGTGAAAAGATCGACGTGCGTTAGTATTGTGTAGGTATGTGATGATACGATTAATTTGCGATCGTGAGGTGAGTATTGTTATTGATGGTAACAAAACGTAGCGACCTTGTGTTCTGGGGGCGACGGACGAACTTCCCTCTTCTGTTACTGCTGCGGAAACAGATGAAACGAGGTTGATCGACGGCGCTTGCTTCCACGAACTGATCACAATCTGGTAGGGGCTGGCACTGTTTTGTGTTTAGCCCACCCGGGGGCGCCAAAATGTTAAGTACAGGCCTTTGCCGGAAAATTGAGTTGAATCTGATTCACGGAGGACCAGGTAAATAACCGAAAATAATGACTTGACTTGACTATTGACTTTTAATGTTGTTGTTGCGTACGTTGCATGAAGTAACACACTTCGAATGAATCTTAAGATGGCGGATCATACCCAGACCAAAGAAAATACAATACAATGAATTTAGTTCAACAAACGTCCGCGAAGCTCTGAAATAAACATGGCTTCTCCAATATAATTTCCGGGTAGGTACCTAATTGAAATGATATTTATATGATCTTCTGTTAACTTGACAAATTTGGCGTTTGGTTTGATGACGATTTCAGTGCTACCATGTTGCTAACGTTAAGGGACTTTGGGGAAATTTGGCGAAACTCAAAAATTCTTCCTTGCCGTCCAAAAAAATTTTCACTTTGCTCTTAAAAATTTATAATTTCAAAGATTGCATGTAAGTTGCCGTACGTCTCTATGATTACTAGCGATTGCCGTATTCTTATTGTCTACTTCCTTATTTCTATTCCTTGGACCAATCAATACTGCATCAATTTATCCGCAGCACGAATGTGTCACATTTCGAAGACGTTTCACAAGCATGCCAACGATGGATATCCGTATGCCCTTCAAAACTTACGGACTCAAGTTGGCGGAATTCGTCTGTAAAACTTTTCGGTCACCGAGCCACCGCGCTCATGGGAAAGTTAGCGCTCGTCGGTCCTTGGAACAATAACCGAATGTGCGGCTGCTCGGGTACTCTCTTCAATGCATAGCACGATGTCGGCTACTCTTCATCCTCTGGTCGTAAACTCCGCAGTGCCACAGTCGTTCGAGCATTCGGTCCTTTCGCTCTTCACTGCCGTTCATTGCTAGCCAGACCGCATCCCTATTTTCATGCGGCCGTCGCCGTCGCG
Organism: Tupiocoris notatus; assembly: GCA_037159825.1. Lineage (NCBI taxonomy): Eukaryota > Metazoa > Arthropoda > Insecta > Hemiptera > Miridae > Tupiocoris > Tupiocoris notatus. Next base: position 219,905 of record JASJUZ010000405.1, on the reverse strand, counting down.
AGCTTTTGTAGCCGGGTTTATCAGTCGTAACTTACACTCAAGGGAGGAAGAGAAGTTGGGAGAATGGAGCTGTTGAAATTAATGAGCCTCATCACTCCGAGAAGGCTCTGATATCCTAATTCGTTCTCCCTGGTGTTTGAACAACAACGGACCTTTCTATGTGACAAATTTCTCCTCCCTTCAGAGGTTTTGTCTTGTTACCTTTTTTACTCTACGTTATTTTACAAAACCTGGTCCACTAAGAATGTCACAATTTTACAAGCAGTTCTTCTCTTCATGCGATCTCAGTTTTGGGTATTCAGATCCTCGCAAGATTACACTTAAAGACATTTTAACGGGAAGATTAATGACGTAGTTAATGTAAATTAAGAGATGAAGGAGTGGCTGTTTTATCTGGCTTTAACAGCGTTAAAAGGGGCAAAGGGGAGTTTTCAATTTGCTTTCTCTCGCATTTCGAATGAGAAATGCTAAGCGTTTAGTCGAAACTCTCATCAGGCCGCTTTTTCATTTTTCAAAGCGTCACACTTTGGGGCTCACGATGATTTGTGGAGATCTTGAAAAAGACGTTTGTGGAAAATCATTTAGGTTGAGAGAGTCGAGTATAATAAATTGATTAAACTGATAATTAATGGACTGATGTACGTTTCATTGAGAAATTAATCTCAGACAAATGGGAACAGTTCATAGCTGACCGCTCACTGCAAATATTTGATAGATAATTCAAAACTGAAACTTGAAGCCCTTCACAAAGGAAATGTTCTCGATAGAAAACAACGTTTTTCATTAGAAAACGACGATTTCCAAAAAGAAACTAAAACATTTCCAACTGAAACCTAAAAACATCCACAAAAAACTAAACTTTTGAATATGAAATTAAGGTTGCAAAAAGGGAATTAACCGTTTTACAATCGAAATGTTATGTTTCATTAGAAAATCGACATTTATTTTTCATGAAAATCGACTGTTTTCATCTACAATTTTTAAAGTTTCCAATGGAAATCTGTTGTGATTTCTATTGGAATTAAAGTTTATTGTCTAAAAACATTTTCGTATGTACGAGTTAAAATAGATTTTCAGCTGGAAATTGGAAGTTTTTGGGATATACTTAAGAATTGGTTATTTACTTAAAAATTGACATTTTTTAGTCAAGTAGAATAGAACTTTAGGTAGCATAATATAATTAATCAATGCCCTGTTTTCATAAAAATCTCTCATAAGAAATTTTTTTCCTTCGAAATGTCGATGATTTGTTTTGAAATTAATAGAAAAGCTACGTCTGTCCATTCTTTTATTTGAAACTTGATTTTTTCCCCCCCGAAAAAGCCTTCAAAACCGACGTTTTATTCTAAAATTTAATTTTTTAATTATTTTTAGATTTTCAACTAAATTGTTGTTTCAACAAGCATGTCTAGGTTTTCGAACTGAAAATCACTTGGAAAGTTGTAATTTCCAAACTGTAACACTAATAATGAATATAAATTATAAATATAAAAAATATAATGAATATAAATTAATTATTTAAAATTTCACTTTAAATAGTCTTTTTCGAATTTCGTCATCAAACCAACGAAGTTTTTCATCTGAAATCCACGGAGGCCACGGAGCTGGTGAGGCCAAAAATTAAGAAGAGGTGGACTACAAAAATTCTTCAGGAGCTGCGGAGACGATTCCTCTTGCCTAGGGAATTGCCCAGATGTATTGCAATTCCCAAAGAGAATTGCAATTCCCAAAGAGAATTGCTATAGGGATTATGATCTGTTGTCTTTTCCAGGCATATAGCATGTCCAAGCTTGCAGTGGATCCAATATTATCGCTTTTGCAGGTCGTACGAACGATTGAGTCGCTCATGAGCAAGATTCTCCTGCACCTACTCTCGTTCTTTTACAGCTTTTTTACAAAAAAAAAAAATCTTATTTATAAATCCGGTTACTTATAACGTCCATTTTAATGGTTTCACTTTTCGAAACTATCTTGGACTTGGCGAAGTTGCTTTCGTCTCTCCAAAGTGCACTCACTCGAGACTCGGTGAAAGATGGTCATAGGTGAGAGTGGTTTCCACTTGTCTCGAAACGTGGAGAGCTCCGAGAAGCGTTCTCTTCGTCCGGTAGTTTCCCCTCGGTTTTCCCGTTTCCCTTGTTCGTTGGTCGAGCTTTTCAAGTCCGCTAACTTCGACCCTTCTCGGAGCGACCGCTGCAATTTCTTCGCAAGTTCTCTTTCGAGAACTATCATACTGCACTTCGGTGGTTCAACGTGTAGCTACCTTCATAGTATTGGTAACTGCTCAACCACCTTCGCCCAAGTATTCAACGTGATTGCGGTTACGTCGCCGCTAATGGAGGGTTACCGTGTGCTTTCCTCGCCCGTTTGAGACGCCTTGAACATGCTCTGACAACTTTGAGCTGCTAAAAGCATTTCAAACACTCGACGATCCGTTATTTATTTTTTTCTTCACTCTACTGTCACGAACGCTGTGACGAATGAAGGTACGAGAAGAACAACTTCCTCTTTCCGAAGGGGAGTCTATAAAACCCCTACGTGATATCGGTAATTCATTACCTATCTCAGGAGTGAAATTGGTTTTATGGTTTAGAACTTTGCCTTCAGGTTCTTGAACAAAAATTATTCAAGAAACTATATTTTGTTCACCCAATAAGTATTTCGTTTTTGATTCCCTCTACTAAAGGGTGGCAAAAGTTAGTAGTTAGATCAAAATTACCAGCGGCGTAGAAAAAATTGTTTCTTTGTTACTACCTAACATAGGCTGTTATTCAGCTATTTAGGATTGGCTTCATCAAAACTCAAGCTTATTATGGAGAACGAAGTTTGAATATTTAACCGACGGATTGATACCAGATTAAAAAGTTCATGCTCTTGAGGGAAAAAGTTCACAATGTTGAGCCAGCCATGTTGATTTTTCATTGATTTAAGAACAAAGTGAAATCTCATTCGCTTGAATTCCAATTTGTAACGCAGCGAGAGTCATAATAAGGTGTTAAAAAGGATACCAATGCTTTCTGTAAGGAGTTTTTTCTTTGTGTTAGCGCCGTCCTACGACCTTCAGGAACCCAATCCCCCTCCTACCCACAGGGGGTCTTTTTTGTAGTCGTTGACGCCGTATGTAGCAAACTTGATATTTTTTTCACTTCTCGTGCCATCCCCTCAAATTGTAGTTGTCATACATCAGTTGGAGAAATTGATCCGCACTCTGGCATCTCTCAGTCTTCCCGCCTTTGAGCCAATTTATGCAATTTCCTGATGTGAAATTGATGGAAGTAGTTTCCGAACACTTTAGTTGGCGGAGTTTATAAACGAGTGCAAGTTCGTGCAGCTTAAAATTTGTTTTCATTCAAACGAGTTCTAGAAGGTTAATCATCTTCTTCATCAATCATGGTCGAAGTATTTGATACTTTTATTTTTATATTGTACCTACCAAGTGCTCCACATTCTAGTCTGTCTTCATCTAGTTCTTAAGTTCTTTAAACGTACATTCAAATTCATTTACAAGTCTAATCGATCATTTCCTGCATCTTTTTCTAGTTAATTTTTATTCTTTCAACCCTTTTGACTCGACTCTAGAATAAGATTTATTGTAGACTTGATGAGACCTGAAGACACGATCCTAATCAAGTCGGCGAACTTAAATGACTCTTTTTAATTTATTAAATAAAACAATCATGTCCCCTGAAGAGACCTTGAGAGGCGAAAGCGCTCGTGAAGAAAACGTGAATATTTTATGCAAGGGAAAAGGTCGCACTCGTTCTCTTCACCTTACCTACTGACAAATCTGTCTAGAGAAGCCACTACTTACAAAGAACGCTAATTGAGCTAAGTTCTGTGTTGAACGCTCACTGAGCTAAGATCGGCGTTGAACTCCCATTGAGCTGAGTTTGGCGATTGAGCTAACTTATGGGATAAATGCTAACTGAGCTATGTTTAGGGTTAACGCCCATGAGGGAAAAATATTGAATGAAGATCTGCGTTTATAAGTTGAACGGTGGTATGAGCTTAGCTCAATGCGTTGGTGAAAACGGCTAGTAAGTGGTTAGTTGTATAACAATTACACAAGTAGTTAATAAGAGCCGGAATGAGACAATTGAAACAAGAACACCATGTTTTATCTAGTGTCAAAATCACGTACACCTAGTGTCATTCTTGCCAAGAGCAGAAAAGCAAAAATAACAATGGTATCGCGAAGCAAACATTTTTTCCCTCTAAACGAATTTTTTCTCGTGCAAATTAATAAGTAAATAAAGGAGGCTAAGATAGGAGGAACAATTTCGCAACATGGCGATAGGATTCCGTCCGAACAAAAGGTCCAGAGATTAAAAAGAAAGCAGCGATATCGTTTCATCCCTTTTTTCTCGTTAGCTGCTTTTTCCTCTTTGCCGAAACGGTTTCATTCCGAGATGCGAATCGAGTAATAAACCGACCGCATGTGTGCGGACTGTTGTAACGGCGATAAAACGGAAAGATTACATTTTCGCTAACAGAGGGCAAGAGTTTGAGGGCGAGGAGTGCACGCTACCGCACAAGGGTCAGTCGGCATAGTTTTTTCCCAAAACTCAAAGAAATTCTTCGAATTCCGCGCGTTGCAGAGGGGAAAAATAACGAAAAGCGCACGAAAGTATAAAAATATGACTAGCGTAAAAACGCCTGAGAAAAGGAGCGGAAAAATGTTGTAACTGCGTTGGAATGGGGGAGAAATATTTTCCGAGTCGGGAATGTTATTCGCGTAAACGGAGAATCTTGTTGTAAAAAGGAAAGAACTACGTACGCCGGCAGATGGTTTTCGTCAAACTGTTTCACAAAAAAAAGGTCAAAGCGCATTCCGGTTCGATAATATTCGAAATGTCACTTTGTACGGACATTTGATTGTTGAACAATAACCTGAATAAGTTCGGGAAGAATTTTCTACAATTATCATCAACTAGCTGTTTGTAAATAATACATGATTAACAGGTATTTCTTCCAGTGTTTATATTGTGTTATTTTTTTTTACTTATAGTTAAATTTTTTATTGTATAAGGATACATAACATCACAGTTGGGAACATAAATAAATAAATAAGAACGACATGGCACTTGTGAGGGAGCTCAGCAAAGTCCACATCTTTTATTCTTCATCGGCTGGAAAAGTCTTCTTTTTTTTAATTAGGCCTCCGTTCAAATTTTATTGCACTTTGAAATTTTATGACCCTGTTTTTCGCGTTTTTTCGCCTGTTTTTCGCAAATAACTTTTAAACCGAACACTTTTACATAGGTATAATACTCAGAGACGAGAAAGAGCTATCGAAATCCCACAATTTGGTGTATTTAATTATATTTTTATATTATGTCCCCGCGGAGCTATTCGCGATCAAAGAAAAGTCAAAACACGTTTTTTGACATAAAGTAGAATATATCTCGAGAGCTATCATATACGCTAGCCATTTTCGTATTTTTAATGGATTCTACGTTAAATTTCCTTCATTTTCTCCCACAGCACCTAATCGTTCCCATTTCGGAAACGTGACGAAAAAAAATCCCAAAGTTGAAATTCCAAAAGTATGAATAACGGAAAAAATTCTATAAATATTAATATATTATGTTCGATTTTAATTTTTTTCACTTTGAATTCGAATTCTACGTCTAATTTCTTGAAGGAATCATTAATTAATGAAATTTGAACAGTACTGTAAGTATTTGCAACGTTTTTCAAAGTTGAAAAACGTAGGAGTGGCGTAGTATTAAACTGGAAAAACTGATAGTTGTCGTGAAATTTCCGCCATTTTGACGTCATATTCGGATTTACCGTTAAATTTCCTATAAGAATAGCTTTCAAAATCGCTTTAAAACGAAGATTTAATTTTTCACTATTACCGATGCCAGCGGAGCTCGGAATTCCGGCCGGCGAAAAACTCGATTTACGGAAAATAATTTCTCTGGCTCTGTTTGAATTTTTTTCACCAAATTTTTTGCTATGTACGTGTGTAAGGCGTTCAAATGAAGACTCCTGCATAATAAAACAATTGATTCGCATTAATTTTGACCCCGAAAATCACGGTTAAAGTCCAATTTTCGAGCTTTCAAAAACCAATTTTTTTGGACCACTTGCAGATTTTTCCGAGAAATAAAAAAAATCACAAAAATACATCTTGGTAAGACACAACTTTCCTGAAAATTTCAGATTTTTATCTGCATTGAGAGAGGAGTAAAAAATCGTTAACTGTGAGGTTGAAAAAAATCGCAGGGGTCCCCCTTGGATTTTTCGCGAAAAATTTTTTGAAATGGATTTTGCTCAAATTCAGCATAATGATAGTTGATGATGTGTACATCAATAATATATGGTTCATTCTTTGTTTCTTTCGCACTAAATAGATGAAAAGAACGGTTGAAGTTGAAAAATGTCATGTTTTCGTGTATAGTCTACTGATATTGTTGAATAACGCAAAAACGGTTGAAAAATGGATAGGTACATTACATTAGGAAAATGTGGACAGTTAAATTACCTATCTTTTGGTATATTCAAACATTTGAATTGACGACGTTTTGTCTGAGTTATCCACTGTGCCAGTTACAAATCTTGGAAAACTTACAGTTGTTATGTCTAATTTTGCTCCTACTTCGCTCCAGTTGAAAAACACAATACTTTATGATACGAAGTACGATACAATCCCCACCAACTACATACCAAACTATAGCAACTACTACTAAGTACTACCTACTATAAAAATACCTATAGATTCCCACTCTCCATACACAAATAATTAACTACTAAACCCATACCTATACCTATATACCATAAATACTATATACTATATATATATTACTATATATAGTAGTGACATGGACAACAACCCCACAAAATAATAAGTAAGGCTCGAGAGGAGGGGCTTAGCCCCCCTCTGAGGGGGTTGGGCGGCGAAGCCGCCAGGGGCGCTCATCCCCTAGTCTGATATAATATATGCCTCATCTTTAACGTCATTTTTCCTAAAACATTGACATTTCTAAATACGGGGGATTTGAATAATAATTTAAAACCTATAATTAGAAAAATGACGGTGACGGAAAACGAGTTTCTACTATAAATTTCTTCCAGTAATCTACTAACCGTATTAAAACAATCTTGTTTCGGCATTCCGTACTTACTCAGTCGAGAAAAACGTTCGGCGCTGCGCTCAAACAACAGGAAAGTTATTCCTCTCGGGCCGGAGGATTTTTATCCGGTATCTTTATCACTTTCATTCCCAAAACAAACTCGAATGGAGTTATAATTGAGGTTTAAAAGTGAAAGTTGTGAGCAGATTCGAGAAGTTCGCTCTGTTTAAAAATTCTTATAAAACTTGAAACTTCGCAGGCAATGTCTTTGCTTGTCGGCCTTCGAAGGCTATATCTCTGCTTGTCGGCCGAGCGCTTGGTGGGGAAAAACTTGTTTTAAGTTATTGCGTTTCTGAAAATTAGTCGAGCGGCGGAGAAATTTTCCCGAGTTTTAGCAAAAAAGCGTGGTAAAAAGAATTTGTAATGGACCATATTTTAAGAAAGAGTAAAAGGAAAAGCGTACACCTTTATCTGTTAAGATTCGTTAGCGTTCTGAAAGATAATGGATGGATGAAGAAGATAACAGATAAGAATTGAAAAACATGGGTAAATAAATAGGCGACTTGCAACCTCTATACTTGAACGCTGTATACTGAAATAAATTTAAAAAATAAAATAAATAAAAATTAAAAAACGCGGCAAATGATTGTACAGTGGTTAGTTATTCCATCAATTTAAATACGATTTGAGAAGACCATTAGTAGTAGTAATAGTAACTATTCTGAACATAAATATGTGAACGTTTCCACCAAACAACAGACTGGTTCATGGTAATTTTAATTATTTTTCTTTTCTTAACTATCGAATTAAAAATTATTTCCCTAATGATACAGCTGAAGAGCTGACGAACTTTCGTTCCCTCCTTGATGATGATAGATAAGAAATGGTTGTTGATAATGCCAGATCACAGAGGTGATAGTGGTTAGCCATAGCTCATGATGGAAGACGTATTCGCTATTTCATCGGAATAACCAATAATGAACGTTACGAAAATGAATAATGAGAACTCTAACAAAAATACTCTCGATCTAAAACAGCATAAATGTTACCCTCGCAATATCGCAGAACGTTGGGCGCGAGCAGCGATTTTGTTGAAAATTACCTCGCCACGCGTTACGTTGTGTTGCCTCGCCAAACCCGCTCATGCGAATATAAAAATATTTCCGTAAATATACCGTTTCATCCTATGTGACCGCATCACCTGGGTTTCAAATTTATAAACTTTTTTTGGTTTATTATTCAATGATAAACCACTGTAAGTAATCGGCTAAGAAAAAAATAATTTCTAGCCCCCCTAAAAATTTGATGTTTTACGTTTCAAGGCATGTAGAATCCGATTATCCAAAAAAAAGTCTGACGTACCCCGTCAACACTTTTCCGGCCAAACTATAACTTCATGAAATTTTCATCAAGAATCAATCTCGGTCCTACGACGGCCCAATTCTTGAGCTTTCCTAGCTCAATATTAAGGGTATTTTTGGAGGGTTTGGAGAGGGAGAAAATTAATATTTTCCAAGGTTTCTAAGAATAATGTGTATTTGGTATCAATTTCCATAGATTTTTGGACGCTGCATTGAAGGAGACTATCGTGGGGTCGATAGCTTTATTTTTTCTCGAGTTATCGCAGCTTTTGTGTCGAATTTGAGAGATTTTCAGAAATTTGACACGAGGGTATAACTCAAGAGTTCTTGGGGCTATAAAAATCGTTCTATACTCATTGGAATGGTCGTCAAACAGTCTCTCCTGCTGTACGGTTGGGCAAAAAAAATTAGCTTTTAATTAGGAAATTAAGAAAAATAAAAATTATTAAAATTACAACAGTTGCTACGGAGTTTTCTCCAAAAGTTAGCAATTTGTTTTTCGTTGGGAACGTTCACAAATGTTCGGAATAATTAACATCACAAATGGATAGTCTCCCTTAATCATTATTGAAGCGAAGGAATAATAAACTACTGTACAATATAATTTGCAGCGTTTTCGTTTAGAATAACTTTCTATTCTATGTACTCATTTCTCCTGTCACGCGACTTCGGCTCAATTGCTCGGCAAACATCTCAGGACCGTTGACAGCGGATTTACTTCGTGAAACAATTATACGGGAAGATACCGATCTCCTTCGGAATACTAGCGTTCCTTCCTGCATCCGATCCCGCGCGGGAAGGCGATGGTAGTATCGAGGTATTATCGTGAACACGAATGGATTAGTTGATAGCCATTTAAGCGCAACAAAGCAGCCTTAGGCCGCTGGAGAGACCCTGCACTGTTCGATGTAATTTCCTAAGGGGAAATCCTCCCATTTCGTCGAGCCGAGGATCTTCGGTACTCCCGTTTGCAACCTTACCCTCATCCTAGCGATCCCGTGTTGCCTCGGAGGCATTTCTCACGCCCGACACTCTCCTCTTAGTTTCAATGTTGTACGGTAGGATGCAAAACTTCTTCTCGGTATTGGCTCTTGTTCTAATCCATTCGGTTTCTCAGTGCCATAATGCGTGCATTCTATGGATAGCGGAGTCCATTCAATTCCGGAGAGCGTTGACAATATTGATTTGTAAAGATGCTTGAGTTATTGGTGTTCACGACTCAGTTTTTCGCGTGAGTTCTATTCGAGTATTTTTTCACACGTTTAGTTCAAAAACTAACTTGAAAATTGACTTCATTTTTTAACATTCATCTTTGTGTTCAGGGGATGACAAATAAAGGGGCAATTGTTTTCGGCCAATATCCAATGCCGAAGATCAAGCCCCTCAACTCTTTAACTCTTCACTTTTAGAATGAAATTTTACGTCAAATGAGTCCCATATTTCGAAATAGATACTCTACTACTCTAATTTTTCCTTAACATTCCCATTGTTTCAACGTAATGATGGCTCATATTGCAACCACTCCATTTTCAATCCAATTGGGGCGAATCTTTGGTTTTTTGACCTTATAATATTTGAAGTAGACTTATTTTCAATCCAATTTTAGTTGGTTGATCGTAGACGTTAATCCTGATTACGGGAATCTTGAAGGTGATCAGGAGCGATGGCCAAAAAGTGTAATGACTTCATAGTAAATTACTTCCAATCCATTTTTACGTAGATATGGCTTTTTAAACTAATCTGAAACCGAGGTTTTTTACTGGCAAACTGGATTTCGGAAATATTTCGATTTTAAAATTCCAGCTTGAATTTTGTTACATGAAAGTACAATAGGAACAGTGAAGAAGGTCTGCCATTGATATTGAGAAGCCTATAACTGGCGGACACATTAAGGAAATTCGGAAAATTGCCCATTTTCCTGACAAATTCATTTATCCTCCGCACTTTCCAACTAACTTGCACTTCCAACTTCATTTCATACTCAGGAATGTGAAGAGTTGGTGTAATTCACGTCCGTAAGACTCAATCTTAGGAGTGGTGTCCGTAATTATATTACGTCTGTGCAGTTCAAGTAAATCAAACCATCCCCTTGCAAACCACAAATCAAAAATCACTGGTCTGTTCCTCTAATCTTTTCCCGAATCCTCTGCCAATTTTCATGGTGTGTCCACAAACTCACATGATTTTTGGAAGGAAATGATCCAATGCTGCGATTTTCGAAGGGAAAGAACGTACCAGCTAATAACCCCTACCTGTTTTTAGTTGGCTCAATAATCATTGCTACCTGTACTATTTGAATACTCACCTCAGACAAGATGGTCAGTCGATGTCCATCAGAGAATAGCCAATGATAATTTAAATATCAACCACCAGAACTCGATTCATTTTGTGCTCAAAGACGTACAATTTTCATTATAATATCAATCGCCTCACTCCTAGTTAGCCATTATCGCCCCGTAAAAAAAAAAACTTTTCGAATGCGAAAAAATCTTTCGCTGAAAAATTAGAGCGGTTAAAATAGAAACCGATCAAAGCCGCATGATTCTGATGCTAAACGTTTACGTGGAATTTTTCGTCGAACTTGCTTTCACGAATAGCAATGAATATTGCTTTCGCATTGGTTGTTCTAGCGTAATGTACGGCATCTACTGATAAATAAACGGCGTGGGAAGTAGAATGCTGCGAAGGGTGCGAGCTCTTACTCGTGCATTGTGCGAGCCGCGGAATTTATGTGCGTTTAATTTCCTCTCGGTCGGCTATCGATGTTGAGTTATGGGGTCACGGCACGGTATCGGAGGTGACGCGGATAATGGAGAAGCAGATAGGGAGAAGTGAGGTTTTAGCGAAACCTTCAACCAAGGTGAATTTCGATTGGATTTCCAAAAAATAACTGAGTAATTATTGTAATCGTTATCGCTTGAATAGAAATAATAAGGTTTCATTCGAGCTGAGGTTTTGGCAATATCCAAGATATTTACGATTCCAACACATTGCACCTTATAGGAAAAGAGTTTTTTTTTTTTTTTTAGTTCATTATTTATAATAAACCATATTAATCGCTCCCGTAGAAAAAATGTCCAACTCCCCTCAAAAGTACATATGTTTTAAGTGTCAAAGCAGATAGAATACGAATATTTAATAAAATAAAACAAATCCCGTCAATACTTTTCTGACGAACCTGTGATAAATTCTTTTTACATGAAGATTTCAACAAAAGTCCATCTTGGCATGAATGGCTCAACTCCTTAGCCATAACGCTACCTCAATTTAAATTTTGGGGTTTTCAGAGGGAGAGGATTCGTATCTTCCAAGGTTTTTAAGACAAAGTCGTGTTTGTTATCAATCTGTAACGATTTTTGGAGGCTGAATCGAATGAGACCTCAACGGGATTGATAGCTTCAATGGTTCTCGGTTATCAAAACTCTTGCGCGGAATTTTCGATATTTCGCAATGTTTGTTAGTCAAGAATTGAGTAGCTACCAAAATCGACGAAACGTCTGGAGAAGCAGATAGGGAAAAGTGAGGTTTTAGCGAAACCTTCAACCAAGGTGAATTTCGATTGGATTTCCAAAAAATAACTGAGTAATTATTGTAATCGTCATCGCTTGAATCGAAATAATAAGGTTTCATTCGAGCTGAGGTTTTGGCAATATCCAAGATATTTACGATTCCAACACATTGCACCTTATAGGAAAAGAGTTTTTTTTTTTTTTTTTTAGTTCATTATTTATAATAAACCATATTAATCGCTCCCGTAGAAAAAATGTCCAACTCCCCTCAAAAGTACATATGTTTTAAGTGTCAAAGCAGATAGAATACGAATATTTAATAAAATAAAACAAATCCCGTCAATACTTTTCTGACGAACCTGTGATAAATTCTTTTTACATGAAGATTTCAACAAAAGTCCATCTTGGCATGAATGGCTCAACTCCTTAGCCAAAACGCTACCTCAATTTAAATTTTGGGGTTTTCAGAGGGAGAGGATTCGTATCTTCCAAGGTTTTTAAGACAAAGTCGTGTTTGTTATCAATCTATAACGATTTTTGGAGACTGAATCGAATGAGACCTCAACGGGATTGATAGCTTCAATGGTTCTCGGTTATCAAAACTCTTGTGCGGAATTTTCGATATTTCGCAATGTTTGTTAGTCAAGAATTGAGTAGCTACCAAAATCGACGAAACATCTTATGTAAAATGAAATGGTGCAAGTGCGGATCGTCAATCTTCCAAACAAAATAATCCTATAATTATCATGAATCCTACTATGCAAACCTAGCGGATGATTATTTGCGCCCATGTGGTCCAAACGATTTTCTTGCTCGTTCCGTCTTTCCCTGCCAATAAATCATTCTGAATGGATTTCATTTCCATCCTCTACCATGCAGTCGGAGATCGGGGAATGCGACATGAGGAAGGGGCGCTTGTTGGGCGAAAACCGCACATATATCGACGTCAGCGACCCAACGGAGCCTTGTTGGTTCAAGCTGACGAATGATGGGTACATTCCCTGTTCCATTCATGCTCATTCGTTTCCTAATTCCGTTGCATAAATTTTGTTGCTTTTCAAGTTCTGCTCTGAGAAAGACATGCAAATGGAGTTCGAGTCTGGTAAAAGTTTTATCGCGAGTCTCCATTTGGAAATACATTTGCTGTTGAGTGAGCCGGAGATTGCAGTCATGGCCCTTGAAGTGATAGATGAGTTATTTTCTACGCGATAGTTTGATTTTATATAACCGCGTACAAGTAAAAGAGGCATAAGTCCAAATCAATGTAAATAACTTCGTCGAGGTGCCGTATTTTTCGGTGCCTGAAAAAGCTCTACGAATTCGAGGGAATCATTTAAGCGAACTGTGCTCCCCGGGCGGTGTCACAATGTGCCGACCCTTATTGCCATCTAATGGAGCCAAAATCCATTGTCCATAGCCTAGGGAGCCAACCGCAAGGAAAGGGCTCGGCCTTGGATGTTCTTGGCCGACAAAGGATCCAGGGCAACAGCGAGAGAACGTCTTGAAAATGGAAGTGAGGACCCTCGACGATGATCGTATTGTGCGGCTGGGCCGGTTCACAATGGAGTTAAGCACAATATAGCTGAATCATTGTTGACGGAGCCATTATCCTGACAGTAACAAACGGTTTCTCTGCCAAGTTTCAACCAAACTCCGTCCAATTACGTCTGACTTGAGCAGGCAAGAGATTTGAAGATCAAACCAAAACAGGAGGCGGCGATTGGGAAAATTTCAGTCGTACAATGATTTTCATATTGCATCGTTTACGGAAACGTCTCGCTTCGTATCAGTTTCGTACTAGTCTGGAATTATTAGATCAAAATCTCTGACAGATTGTTGAGCGTATAGGGCTCATCGCGCATTAATGACATTTTGCCGATTGTACTGCGAAGGAAATCTCACAGCCGAAATTATATCGATCTTCGATCATGCTTTGATGAATTTCACCGATAAAATGGTTGATGAGTTCACTGACTTGAGATTCCTAAAATATTTTTAGCCCACAGATGCGGTCTACAGTACCTACACGACGTCTTGGTTTTACAGGAGGGTATCCGAGACGATCAATGTTAGGATGCGGTGTCCAAAGACCAAGGGGTATCTTGTTAAGGTAGTGAGAGTGGCGAACAAATTTCCAACATCAAAATCATATTTATATTTTTTTATTTTATTTTTTTATATTTTCTAATTCAGCGCTAACATTGATGATCAGAAACAGAGAATAATCAGTAAGGTGGGGAAGAATAGATAGAGCTGTAGATTGTTCAACCTTTGGAATAAAAATATGTCTGGAGTCAGTGCTGATTTTTTTTTTTTTTTTTTATACATGTTTCATGAGTAAAGTGGTGATAGTCGATGGTTTCATGGCCTGAACGCTGAATTTGTGGTATTTTTCTAGTTTGTGACTTGCTCTCAATGTCGAAGCTATTGTTTAGGATCTTAGAATAGTTGTACCAGACTCTACTAAAACGTATCTACTCTTCATAGTCGGGAACGGAGAGCTCATTTCGAAGGTAACACCACATCTTGGAGAAAAAGCACTCCAACCTTTCTCCCTACTAAAAAATATAAAAAATGAAAAACTGCTGTGAAACTTTTCTCAAGAAACCACCGAGTACTTTTCACTCATAAAATCTTCTTTTTTTACTCCTCACTTTTTATGGCTCGGCTTCAAAAACACGGATGAGTTGAAAAATTGCAAAATGAAAAGTGAAAACTTTTGCCAAAAAACCATGCAAATGATTGTACAGTTCTTTGTTATTTCTCTACTTCAATAATGTTTTTAAAAGACCATCCATTCGTGATAGTAATTAGTCCGAACATTTGTGATCGTTTCCACCTAACAGCAGACTGGTAACTGTAAGGGAAAAAATCCTTCGCAACTGTTGGAATTTTATTCTTTTTATTCTAAATTCTATATTTTTCTTTATTTTCAAATTAAAATCTAAAATTATTCGTCTAATGGTACAGCTGTAGAGAAAGTTTGGCTACCATTCCAACTAGTATAAAACGATTTTTATGGCTCCAAGAATCCTCGAGTTATACGGTTTGTCCAAATTTTTGAAAAGCCCCAAAATTTTACACAGAAACAGCGATAACTCTTGAACCATTAAAGCTATCGACACCGCGATGGTCTCATTCGATTCAGCGTTGATAGTTATTGAAATTGATGCCAAATACACCTTTTTTGAAAATTGTTGGAAAAATTTTTCTCCCTCGAATCTCCTCAATATTCCTTGTAAATTGAGGGAGCGATTTAGTATACAGCTATCGACAGGCCAAGATTAATTATAAAAAAAAAAATAATAATAATAATAGTAATAATTTAAGAACTTAAAATTATTTAAAGAATTTAGCTTTTATAGTTTAGTCAGAAAAGTGTCGACGGTGTGCGGACATCTTTTTTTTACTGGATATTCGGATTCTCCAGGCCTAAAAACGTAAAACAACTCATTTTTATGGGAGAGGGGAGGAAGTTTTTTTTTTTTTGGTTTGTTTGTTTGAGGAAAAAATTGTTCAGGGGTTAATTACAATGGTTCATTATTGATAATAAACTAAAATGGGCCGCTGGTTTTGTCGACTCCGCTTACCAAAACGCTGAAGGACCATCTGTGGACGCTTTCATTCTTCCTACTACGGACCGTCCGAAACCCTTTTTTGTCGAGCATGCTGAAAACTCAATAGAAATGATACGGCCTTTTGCTTCCAGTACGCGGCATAACGAAGGCGTTACGGCATAACTTTATTCGCCCAAATGATGAGCAACGATAGTAAAAGGCTGTCGCGGTAGTCTCCATAAGAAAAGTCCAGAAGTCACTCGGTAGAAAATTGGATCCGTGGAGGGGTTCAATTTTCCTCAGAGAATGGGAACGATCACTCGGTTTTTTACGAAATTACCGCAGTTCGCGGAGTAAGCGATTTTCGCCCCCTTTTGTGACGCGTATCCCACTTCCTTACAATGGAGAATCCCTTGAAATCCTTTCCATTTCCGACTATAGGGGCTCTTTGTCCTTGTTCCGTTTCCATCCCTTATACTTCAACGTCTTTATCAGTCCCTAAGCTCCAGACCACTTTCTATAGCTGACTTAGGCGGCAGTAAAACTGCCAATTCTTTAGCGAGATTTTTCTTTCCCTAGCTAATTCATCGGGCGTAAATTTCCCGCTCCGCTTAGAAATGTGTCGTTTGTTGAACTATTGATATTTTTTTTTCAACTTCGAACGAAAAATTGCCGACTTTGAACGGTAGAGACGAATAAAATAGCGAATGGTGAGGAAGCACTGTGTGTAATCCTTACGAGAATCGTCAGTCTTTTTTTATGGGTTAGAACGTGCGTTTCAAAACCTTGAGCGTTTTAAATTATTATTACGGTCATTAATAATTTCAGTAGATACTTTGAACGCTCACATCGCGTGTTCTGCGTGTTATACAATAAAATATCTTGTTGAGAACGTTTTAAAAATACAATCCAATTCAATTGGTTGCAAGAGAAGTAGTTGAAAAGCATGGAAATGAAGCATGAAAGGTGGTAAGTCAAAACTGGTTCAAAAAATTCCAAAATACGCTATTTTTTCAGTGCAAGGTATTATTACAGATTTGTTTAATGGTAGTTGAATGGTGGAAAATATAAAACATTAATAGTGGCGTTCATCAATAAATTAGCAAAAACCTCTTCAGCACCATTTTCCAAGAAGACGTAAATAGAAACTAAAACGTTTTCCCGTTTTATTCAAGTTGAACTATAATTCAACCTCGCTTTGAAAGGGACCGGGGTGTGAGCTGTAAGAAAGTTATCATTATGTCACGACTTGAATTCCTCTGTGTACGGTCCACTTTGGCCTCGAACTCCGCCCATTTCTGTAATAAACAACACAACAGGCCAGTATTCTACCTATGGCCCTTGGGTATCTTTAAGGGTTACTCAACGTTCATAGTTGAATATCACGCGATCATCACGTTACTCCGCGTCGTATTTCGCTCTGCGGCCATCGGCTAGGTCGAATCTGGATCAAGTGTTTTAATCTCCCGAATCGTTTCTTCACTCGACGATTCGTTTCTTCACTCATTCGCTGCAAAACCAATGCCTTTTCAACCTTTCCCGAATATTTTTTTCTCTTTTTCTTGCCAGTCTAAAATCGAATTCTCGTTCGAATCCCTTTTAATTTTTGGAATGGTTGAAAATGTTTAATAATAATGTTCAAAAAAGTAATTATTTTAAATGCCCGAAAAAGTGGCAAGAACTTTTTTTACTTGTCACCAATCATTATGTTGCGTTTGAATGTATAGCATAGAATGAAAAAATTAAGGGTTCAAAACAAGAGTCGAATAAATATCGAAAAAAAATCTGTAACTTTACACGTTTTCTCATCCATTTAGGGCAGTGCAAATCAACAAATATATATTTCTATTATTAACTAATATTAAAATCGATTTTTAAAATAAACCGCCGAACATTTTTTCGCATTATTTTGTTCGTAATAAAAAAACTGCAGGTTTTTGTCTACTCTTCTATGTGAGTAATGACTACCCCTTCCTCGCTGTGACGTATTTTCATCCGAGGTTCGAATAGTCGTTGGCGTTTTTCATTAAAACTCCATTCCCAAGTTACTTTTCATGAGCTGCGGTGGAAGGGAATGAATGGAAAAAGTGAAAAGGACGTCTGAACGAGAGCGAATGGCCCATGAGATTCCGGGGCTAAAAAAACTACCTCATTAGACTTACAGGGTGCGCTGAGCTCGGTTTACAAAAGAGACAAATGCGTTGCTGTCGGTTCGCTCATCTTGTATGTAAGTTCTCTTTCGCTCACTAGAGCTCCTCGGTTTTGCGGTTTCAGTCCGCCTACCTTGTTAATGAGGCGCCATCGGCTCCAGTAGAACTACCATATTACCTAAACAATTCATTAGTGCTAGGCTTGTGTACATCTGTGTAAAATATTCTTCTGTATCACGCAATATTTGCTCCCATCTTTAGGTAATAAATAAAGATGGCTATCGCCTTATTCTAATCTGTGCGGAGGTGGAAATGGAATTTTGTGTACATTCTCATATCAAGAACGAACTGTGAAAAGTACCATACAATACGTAGCATGAGTAGTGACCGATCCTTCTCCGACGTGATCTACAACCAATTTCCAACCAAAAATGTTCTACAGCATTTTTTTCCTACTCATGTAGAAATAAAACATTTTATATTTTGAATTTTTTTTCTCGCGTTTTCGACCTTACGTCAATAAAATGGCCATTAACGCCTTTAACTTGTATGGAAATACTACAAATCTGATTATACCGTTGGAAAGAGCAATAAATGTTCTGTCTCTATTATACCAAAAATTTATCTCGGATGGAATGATCCGAGAATGAAGACGTGAAAATATTCTCCGTCACGTGTATTTTGTCGAAATCTAACTACCACCTATTTTTATCCAACACTTGGTAAGCCTATCAATTTTTATACTAGAGTGCCAAAAATCAACTTCTGAAACGTCACCATGTCACCTTTCTAAATCAGTTATCAAATATATTTACTCTTGAATTTCATATTATATTTTTACTCTTGAATTTCAAAGAAAAACAAGGTTTGAATGTGAAAAAACTTCCTTTTTTACGGGTTGCTCTTGAAAAAGTACCCACCTATATATTTTTGTAACTAGTTATTTTTGTAACTAGTTATTTTTTTAACTAGTTATTTTTGTAACTAGATAATTATGTAACTAGGTATTTTTGTAACTTGTTATTTTTGTAACTAGTTATTTTTGTAACCAGTTATTTTTGGAACCAGTTATTTTTGTAACCAGTTATTTTTGTAACCAGTTATTTTTGTAACCAGTTATTTTTGTAACCAGTTATTTTTGTAACCAGTTATTTTTGTAACCAGTTATTTTTGTAACCAGTTATTTTTGTAACCAGTTATTTTTGTAACCAGTTATTTTTGTAACCAGTTATTTTTGTAACCAGTTATTTTTGTGACTAGTTATTTATGCAACTAGTTATTTTTGTAACTAGTTATTCTTGTAACTAGTTATTTTTGTAACTAGTTATTTTTGTAACTAGTTATTTTTGTAACTAGTTATTTTTGTAACTAGTTATTTTTGTAACTAGTTATTTTTGTAATTAGTTATTGTTGTAACTCTTTATCTTGTAACTAGCTATTGTTGTAACTCTTTACTTTTGTAACTAGCTATTGTTGTAACTGGTTGTTTTTGTAACTAGTTATTTTTGTAACCAGTTATTTTTGTAACTAGCTATTTTCGTAACTAGTTATTTTTGTAACTAGTTATTTTTGTAACTATTCATTTCTGTAACTATAACTCATATTACGGCTTCAGTGAGAACCTACTTATGGAAACTAATAGCAATGGATCACATTGTAAAATAACTCAATTGAAAAGTTCCAGCTGGTTTAACAAGCGAATTTCAGAAACTTATTATAGAGGTAACTGTTAGTAGACAATTGTAACGAATATACCTAATATATGAAGATTATTTATTATACAGGCTCATGAGTCGTCGAGCAATATTATCGTTACATACGTATGCATTTTCGATGCCTAAAAATAGCTCCAATGACTCGAGAAGTGTTGAAGATAACGTCACGGCAATGGTCTAAATCGTTTTTGCATAAAAAAATAATAATAATAAATAATATTAATTATAATAATAATATAAATCAAGTATTGATCGTTTTTAGATATTTGGACAAGTTCATGGTCAAATATGAACGTCACTCTGTTCAGATCACGCTGGCCAGCTAACTCGTAATTACATTATTTGCTGAAAATAATTGTTAAAAACAAATCCAGAATTCTAATCCCAAAGTTTGGTAGTTATCTTGCGAAGTGACATATTATAGATGTATAATATACAATTTTCTTTCTCAATAATCTGATCCTCTCATGCATGAAACTTTTTTTGTGTGTGTTTTTGAGTCGACATTCGATGGTTGATCCTTTGGAACGATGAGCGAAAGAGCATCATATTCTGCAAAAATACGCTAAAATTGTTCATCTGCTAAGGATGAATATTGGTATCCTAATCACTTTTATAAATTAAAGCCAACAGGTAGATAATACGAAAAGATTAATTCCTTTTTATGGCTATTACGGCGCAGTGTTGGCGTATTTTTTTACCTAACGGAAAAAGGCGAACAATGAGTGAACAGATGTAATTACAAACCCGACTGCGGGTCTTTTGATCCACGCACATCCTCCAGACTTCATTCGAATTTCTCAAACTAGGTACATACCCTTCGAACAACTCGCCTTTAGAAGTTGAATGCAGCATAATCAGACAGTACGAGAAAACGGGAGCGGGATATGTTGAAATGCGAACTTGGAATGAAAAGTGGAAGTCGTAAAGTGGGGACCAAGGAAAAGGGCTTCTTAATTACAAATACATGCAGTGTTCGAAACGGAATCCTCCTCAGAGCTTTTCTCTTCCGCTCTTCATCGGCGTTTTCCTTTGACATTACACGGAAGGTTTTTTCCGAGTGTAAGCAAAGGGTCCCTTTTGATCTTCGGGACCGAATCTTTGTTTATTGCGCCATTTGATACTCCTGTACGCAACGGAGTAATTTGCTGAGCGAAAAGGACAGTCCGGCGAAGTGGTTTTTATGTACATGGGCTCGGCCGCAGATTATGAGCAAACGTGCTTTTTCTGTACGAATTTTCCCATTATTTTAATTAGAGTATGCTCTGGTTCGAGAGAGCCTAATAACTTTTACGCGAGTTTTATCCGGTTTTGCTGAAAGAATGAATTGTTTGCTAATTTTTCTCATTCCTACAAAATTTGGAATCACTTTTTACCGAAGACTTGTGGAAATTACTTTGGTGCGTACTCGATTTTCTCCAACTCGTTGAACTTGATTTCGATTGTTCCAGTCACTCTCCCCGAATTTCAAATTTTATTCGCAAAACTTTAGTTGCAAATTATCAGTTTCCTGACGAGTTTCTTTCTCCAATGTTCCTTATAATCAATGCCCACTTTTTCGCAGATTTTTTAAACTTTCTTTTGCTTAAATGTATTATTTATTCTCTCATTTTCACTACACAACTGCGTTTTATATTTCTATTCAACCATTTTTACGCAAGTGCTCACATATCGAGGTGTTCAAAATAAATTAATCCTGCACCAATTTGTGATTGAAAAAAAATCTAGTGAATAAATCAACCAATGATTTCTAACTTTTACCCTCGATAGATTCAACAAAAAGTCATTAATCCAATGAATTGAATATGCCAAAATATGGGTCATCAAATTCTCAACCTGAGTGATTAATTATCAGTATCTTAACCTTACATGCGGACGGTTGTAAACTATACTACGTCATTGATAAACTTTAAACATTTTTTCCGTCGTTCGGGGCAACAGAAACAAATAATGTAGAATTGATTATTGATATACACATCATAAAATATCATGACTTACAACAATATTTGAACAAAATGAAAAAAATTGGATTTAGAACCGAGTGGTTTTCTGACTGGATTCAACGATCAGTTTTTGATTTTATAATCGACTGTCGAGAAAAATAAAACATTCAAAATACCAGGGAAGTTGTATCTTACCAATATATAACTGCTCGTTGTTTTTTTCCAACTCTAGGGAAAAATTGCAAATGATCTGAAAACATTTAATTGGTAAACTTTTTAATTCACAAAAATTCCACCAAAACGCGCATGAACAATTTCAAAACTCACCTCCTCCAGATTGAAAAATCGGACACCACCATTTTCTGGGTACTCGCTTCAAGAGACTGTAGCTCCGCTAAAAGTCGTCCAAATTTGAAAGTTCGGTACTTGCGTTATGTACCTAATTTAAATATGAACAGAACGGTTTTGTAATTTTTTTAAATGTATTTGTACGGTTTTGTTACTGTTAAGCGTTGATGGTATTCTTAAATCATAATTGAAGTGATGGAATAATAAACTACTGTATAACCATTTGCTACGTTCTAATTTATTTTTTCAACTTTTTTCGTTTTTTCGTTTCATTTTTTCAGGCAGGACATAATTATTTACTACAGTGAAGAATACTATACCTTTCAATATCACATTTTCAATTTTGATACCAGCCTTAAAATAAATATGGCCGTGGATACCTTGTAATGGTGCTACAAAGCCCTGATGAAGCTCGAAGGGGCGAAAGTGCTTGTGAGGCTGATAAAAAAAAAAAAAAAAAAAAAAAAAAAAAAAAAAAAAAAAACAGGAGAAAAAGTCGCCATGGTTGTCTTCCCCTCAATCAAGAATTAAAATAAATATTTCAACCCGTTATTAAACTTGGTTATTTGTTATAATGGAACATTGTGTTTTCCACGTTTGATTTCGTGCGATCGTAATTGGCGAGAAACCGAGATGAAACTCTGCCGTTGATTGGGGATTATTTATCAAATTAACCACATTGATTACGGTCCGATTCGTCGGCGCTGAGTTCGATTTCTCGTTCGGCCTTTGCATTATCGGTTACGGATACAGGTTGGTTGTATGAAACGGACGTACGGTTCGGCACTCGTACAAATTAATACGCAAGCCGACATCCCTTCCTGCGCCTGTTTGCCATTTTATCGTATTATGCTACGAACGAAATGCACCTCGAGGTTCACCGACGACCAACGCGTATCGCTGTATGCTCCGAGTTTAGGAACCTAATATCCTCCGTAGTAACTGGATTATCTCCGGGTCACTGAGCTACCACGGTCAGTCTCTACCGTGTGCGCTGCAGATCCTAATGGCAGTACTTGGCATAAAACTGGGATTGAACCGACAGTCATTTGCATATGGTAATGCCACTAGCGTTATTCGATAGGAATGCTATTGTCGGGAAAAACTGTTCCTTTTTCCCTCCCGTTTTCCGAAATGAGCGCTTATTTATTTACTGTCGGTTGTCCGCCGTGATAATATTGCGATTGCGACAAGGGACGAGTTTATTCGAGAGTTCCTATAGCAATCATCGACTGTTCGTGGACTAGGAAAATACAAATTTGATTTTTTTTCCTCTTGACCTATTTTTTTGTAAAAACAAGTTTCCTTTTTTTCTATTCAATTTTAATAATTTAAGCGATTTCTTCTCTTTTTTTTCTTTCTTTTCTTTCATTTCTTTTTACTTTCTTTTCTTCATTTTTCTTTTTACTCTTCTTTCTTATCAAGGAAGCTTTGAGATCAGAAAGAATATCCAACAAAAACATTTTTCCTGGCTCAATTTATTAAACAGATTGCTACTAACTTCTATTTGAAGGATCTTTCATGTGTTTAAGGGGTAATGTCATATTTCCAATATTCTGTGAGCATATATAGCTCGTCCATGAATATTTTCAGCATCTAACGAATGATACCACAGCGATTACAGTACCTTAGACGTTAGTCATGTTATCGTTTATTATTTGAGCGTAATTTTTGCGAATAAGTGATGCATTTTCTAATATCGAAACCAACCTTATAATTATTCTTTCTAATGGTAGTTGATGATGTTTATACCAATCTTTCAGACATTCAATTTATTTAGATGACTTTTTTAAATGTTTATTCAACTAAAACGATTGAATAAAGGGTGAGAAATTACTAAAAAGAAAGGACCAGTATTAGTTAGCCATGGGTAATTTTTGATATTTATGATGAAAGATTTAAATTGACGACGTTTCGTAGAAGCTGACGAGGGTGAAAATTAAGTAAAAGTTTTCTTCCTAAAATTACCGAACTGAAACCTCGAAAACTTTTCATCGAACATAGAAGATCGACCCTCAGCAATTCATTGTTGTCAACTGATCAGGAAAGAGGTCAAAGCAAAGCCAGATATTCGCCTTTGGCTAAGGAGATATCAGGCTTTGCATTGACCTCTTTCCGGATCAGTTGACAACAACAAAACGAAATGTTAATAATTTACAGTATGCTGTACACCAAGGCTCGCTAGCTAATATCAAAATATATCAAACCCAGAAATACATACAGAGCTATTGCATTAATTTTTTCAAGGCTGTTTCAACCTTTTCACGTCCAATGAATCAATAGTTGATTTAAAATTTTCGCCCATCGCAGAATTCAAAGGTATTGATCAGAATAAGCTTTAGAAAAACCAATTATTTTCTCAAAAGCACTTCCCGCCGGTGTTTTACTCTGAATCGAGTGAGGTGTTTCATCTTCATGGCCCAGTGCTCTTCGCAGTGGAATAATTTCTTTAAGTGCCCTGAACGATCCAAGTGATCCTGTTGAACCGTGAAAATACCTGCGGGGTTCTCTAAAAAGGTGTATTTTATATTAGATTCTTCCTTCATTGATGGTTTTCGCTTCGATCAAAGCTGAATTGAAATGGATTTTTTAAATTTTTTTTATATTTATTAGTTTGAGGATTCCGGATCGTACCGTTTTACCGTGGGGCGTAAATGCTGGCTTTATAGTTGTTTTTCAGCTTAACTGTGATGAAGGAATTTACGATAGTGATTCGAAAATTGACGTTGTAAAATTTTATAGCGTTCTTGTATTAATATGTAGATATACAGTAAAGATGAGCACGTTCAGAGCTGACTGTGATTTTCCATCGGTATTTTCATCAGTAGAATTCTGAAAGGCTTTGCGGACGATTAATAGAGAAGATTTTTTATTATACTTGAACTATCGCTTAGTCCTCTTCAAAGCTATTAATATGTCGGTTATAAAATGTCGGAATGATCTGTCCGACATAATATCTTCGCCCCTTGCAAAATTTACTGAGCTTCGAGCCTTACGGTAATAATTTTCCAGAGCAGTAAAATTTTCTTTATTTATTTTCGGCGAGGACTTTCGTTTTCTACTGCTTTCTACATCTGACCGACCTGTGAATCGGAAACATGTGAGTAAATCATTCGAACGCTGGGGAGATGGCGCTGACCTAAACTCGGGGGACCCCGGCGGATTTCTCTTGGCGGATGCACGGGTCGAAATTAATGGGTAAAAGTCACCTTGACGAACAAATGAAACTGGGGGGAGACGAATATAAAGCGTGAGAGCGGCTGAATTAATGCGAAGCTGTATAATTTCCGCGCGAAAATTGCAAGTTCACACTAGCAGAAAAAGGCATATAGAGAAGAAACGTTGGGAAAAAGGAGGATTAAAGAGTTTCGCAAAAAGTAAACGGATATATATGTCTCCCAGGGGTAGACAATTTCCTAAATGAACTGCGGTATTCTCCTTGCCCTCTACACGTACATTTTCATGCTTCCATAGAGCTCAGTTCTCCCTTGGGATCGACGGAAGGGATATGCAGGGTACTGGTTTGGATATACCCATATAATAAACTCGCATGCAGTGGAGCGCATATTCGTACGTTATGTGGCACCTACGTTAGGCAAGCGACCGTTAAACCGTACAGCAGGCCTTTACAGCTATAACTACTCACTTATCCGTTCGGATTATTCGCTCTATCTCATCGCATGGATTTTATCTTTATTATAAAAATATCTGGGTAGGCCGGAATTTTTCCTATCTACGTCGAATACCTATACCATCGTCACTGTAGCTTTAATAGAAGTCCGGTATTTTAGCCTGGTTCTTGCTGCTTGATTGTAGAAGAAATAATGATTTTCAATATCATCCAATTCGATTACATCGTCTAATTCGTAAGAGCATTACTGATTATGGCCTAATTGCTGAAATCTATCAACAGTATAAACCATTTAAATTATTGAAATTTGAGACTGTGGGATATCACAATTTCAACGCAAATGACTTGACCGAAAATAAGTTAATTTATGGTAAATAGATAGGTTTGTTTTTCAATAGCAATTAATTTTAAGTGAAATTGACCTCTTGTCGATATGAAAGGAGTAAGTTGTGAGATTGTTGCTATAATGCTGAAAACGATAATATAACTCACTTTGAAGAAGTGGACTTGGGATTATATCTTCGTCTCCAATGCTTGTGAAATGGAATTCCATAATCTCACCGTGAGGATTTTTCACAACTAAATCCATGAGTACCATAACATTTTGAGAGTTTAATTAGAGCTTGAGTCAGCTCATAGCTCGAAAATTCCCCACATCAGCGTCACCACAAGATTTGTCGAACCAATAGAGATTCTGTACTGTCTTATTCAATTCAATGTAATTCAGGTCAACACTCGTAACAGTTGAAATTTTTCTACCCGGTAAACCCAACAGTTGAAAAACTGCAGGACAACTATCTGAAAATGCGGTTTACTAGAAAAATGTGCTATTCAAAAAATGGTAGAATTTATTCTTAATCTCACACTTGATGAGCCCATCATAACCTTGAGCGCTCAAATAAATTGAATTTCGGGTCTTGTTGAAAATAAAATTTCAAAAATGAGAACAGTTTTGTGATAGAAGTACTATAATGTTATTGATTGAACAACTTCTGATTTTGGTCATTCACTTATTGAAGAAAGGTTAAATTTGATAGATCTTTAATAAAGTTGTTTAGCAACGCCGGATAACTGACATTTTTTGGCCGTTTCGAAGTTTTCATAATGTCTGGAGCAACCTTCTCTTACAAACTGTATCCTATGAAACGTCTCCAAGGAAACATTCTCCTATGGCAAACGTCTGGAACAGTCTCCCAGGAAACCATTTCGTCACCATATCAATCGTCGCCATGAAAACGTCAACAATTGACAACAAGGTAGTATTTCTGCGGAAAATTGGGGGGAAAAGGTAGTAGCCATTATTGCAGTAGACCAATAATAAAAAAAAAAATATTTTTTGTTTTTGTAGTCTATTTTGTGTTGAGAATGTGTATTTTCGAATTTATCTCCTTCATTGTGAATTCGATTTACGTGACAAATCCAATTCCAATCACGAATATATTAGGAAAATGGCGCTTTCGTCAATACCAGCGCTTTTGAACAATGGTTTTTGTGAAATAATTCCGCCGCAAACATCGGCCAATTACTGTGGAAAACTGACATCCAAAGGGCGGACTGTATTCAACCAGAATGGAATAGTACTTTTGACGGAGCCGGATCCCGCTCTAACAAATGTGATGCTCTCCTGTCAGTCTTGTCTGAGTTCACCTCTGATATTTCTGACGTATTTATATCGTACGGGAGATCCGTCTGAACCCTCGGGGTCAAAGCGGACTTCAGTCGGAGCGAAGGGCGGAGTTCTCTAATTGACAGGTACATAGTTATTCCATTGCAGGAACTCTCGCTTTCCCCTCGGCCTCATCCAAATCCAGTTGCCCCTTCCGTATTTTGAGAACAAGTCCGTTTCGGTCCATTCAACATTCATGAAACTCAGACATTTACAGTGCGAGCGAACTATATCGCAACCTTCGCGCGAACTTCATCCGCTAATTCGAATTCCATGTTTATTCTGGACATTGTCACATCATTTTGATATCTGAATAAACCAGGGAAATCCATTAGAATATTTGAATTTCCCCAGTTTTGCCGATTGAATATTATTTTGAACGAGCGAAGGGCGTTGGTTAACTTTGCTGTCGCATTAAATATTCGACTTCAGTCCAGATGAATTTCTATTGTTAGATATTAAACATTTCGATTGCTCGTCCAGATGCATTCGCCAGTTCTTCGTTGAGTATTCAGTTGATCTGTAAATCATTTTTGTAATTGAGAGAGAAAATTACTTTTGACGGGCAATTGTATGTGCTAGTTTTTTTATTTTTTTTTTATTTTTTTTTATTTTTTTTATATTTTTTTTTAATATTTAAACAAACCACATTAGCATATTTTTTTAGTATTGTAGTATGCGAGTGCGAAGATACGCTCCTTTAAAAAATCAAATGGAAAAAATAAATTATATTATTATATATAGTGGAGTAGCCCGTCTTTGAAGGTCGAGTAGCGATTTTTTCTTCAATGCAGTGTTTTTCTACCGACGAAATCGTGAGCAGCATGACAATTCCGGAGTGCACCAATCGAAAATGGCGCATTCCGTACTATGTCGAATTTATTGCCATAGAGAATATTCCCCTGACGAGAATTGTGGATTTTAAACAAGTTCTAACACATTAGGAAGAGCGGTGGATGAGCGGAGATAAGTCTTCGGATGTTAATAAAGCCGCAGAGGTCGGAAATGGCAGAGGATGGAGAGCGGTACAGTCTACGTGACCGCAATATCAACTATCGCTAAATAGCGCTTTCCTG
The DNA here is from genome assembly GCA_037159825.1 of Tupiocoris notatus. Classification (NCBI taxonomy): domain Eukaryota; kingdom Metazoa; phylum Arthropoda; class Insecta; order Hemiptera; family Miridae; genus Tupiocoris; species Tupiocoris notatus. The sequence continues at coordinate 191,873 of JASJUZ010000405.1, read as the reverse complement.
CTCCTCTTTGTTTGACCGCGTTTCGCCTTGCGAGGATAGCTAGGTTGATAGAGGAGTCGGAATATGAGTTCGGGTGCGAGAGCTGAGCTTGCTCCTAGCAATGGAACGTTATGCCGCTCTAATAGCCGGATCCGCTTTTTCGTATCGACCGACCGCTTCAAACGATTAAACGACAAAGCGCGACACTCGCAGTGTGAGAAATGACAAGGTCATACAAGTTCAATCAAGTGCGAACGGAATGCTTGATGACAGCGCGTTGACTTTGATTATATCGCCGTATAATAGCGGGTAAATTAAATCCGATTTGTCGCTTGTTAGTATTGAGTGAATATTTGAGCGGTGAGAAGTATGCACGAATGATTCTTTTTCAATTAGAAGAAATTTATTTCAGAAAGCAGACATATAGAAAAAATTAACACTTGATACTACAACGGATTTTCCTGACCATAGTAATACAATTACTGTTGCTCTAAATAAAAATTCAGTAGGTAGTTGGAACTGTTGAAATAAGTTGTGACTATTTTGGAGGTGACATAAAGGTGAAAGGAAAGTTGTTCATTTGTTTGGGAAATCGAAGATAGAATTATTTTTTATAATAATAGGAAAGACAATCAAAACAATCAGGTGATCAGGACAATACTGGAGGTGGTTATCACTATGAAAGTAAAAAAAACTTAAAAAAAAAAAATTAAGCCGACTTCAAAAACTTTGTCTATGAAATACACTCTGAAAAGGAAAAAATAACAAAAATGTTGATTGATTGGATCACCTCCCCTAATAATATAAAAATTACTATTTCTCATTTCCCAAATGATTAAAAGATTTTCCTTTCACCTCTGAATTGCCTCCAGATTGATCATCTTTTGGAGTCGGCGCCTCTCTTATATTGTATTGGAGAAGCCTATAGATTCCGAATCAGTAAGAATATAAATATCATGATATCCGCAGTCGATCGCGATTTTCTCGAAAAATTCTCACAACGCGATAAGGTTATATTTATGAGCGCATTTTGTTCATGCATAAATTCTTTAAAACGAAAAAGTACAAGAATTCGTTCGTTAGTGCCGTTCAATTGAGAGAACTTCATCGGCTGGAAAAGTCTTCTTTTTTTAATTAGGCCTCTGTTCAAATTTTATTGCGCTTTGAAATGTTATGATCCTGTTTTTGCGTTTTTTCGCCTGTTTTTCGCCAATAACTTTTGAAACGACCAGTTTTACGTAAGTATATTATTCAGAGGCGAGAAAGAGCTATCAAAATCCCACAATTTGGTGTATTTAATTATATTTTTATGTAATGTCCCCGCGGAGCTATTAACTTTTGAAGAAAAGTCAAAACACGTTTTTGACATAAAGTGGAATATATCTCGAGAGCTATCATATACGCTAGCCATTTTCTTATTTTTAATCGATTCTACGTTAAATTTCCTTCATTTTCTTCCACAGCACCTAATCGTTCCCATTTCGGAAACGTGACGAAAAAAAAATCCCAAAGTTGAAACTTCAAAAGTATGAAATCGAAAGAAATTCGAAAAATATTAATAATCGTTTGATTTTGTTTGTTTTCACTTTAAATTCGAATTCTACGTCTAATTTCCTGTAAGAATCATTAATTAATTAAATTTGAACAGTACTGTAAGTATATGCAACGGATTTTCAAAGTTGAAAAACGTAGGAGTGGCGTAGTATTAAACTGAAAAACTGATAGTTGTCGTGAAATTTCCGCCGTTTTGACGTCATATTCGGATTCAGCGTTAAATTTCCTATAAGAATAGCTTTCAAAATAGCTTTAAAACAAAGATTTAATTTTTCACTATTACCGATGCCAGCGGAGCTCGGAATTCCGGCCGGCGAAAAACTCGATTTACGGAAAATAATTTCTCTGGCTCTGTTTAAATTTTTTTCACCAAATTTTTTGCTATGTACGTGTGTAAGGCGTTCAAATGAAGACTCCTGCATAATAAAACAATTGATTCGCATTTATTTTGACCTCGAAAATCACGGTTAAAGTCCAATTTTTGAGCTTTCAAAACCCGATTTTTTTGGACCACTTGCAGATTTTTCCGAGAAATAAAAAAAATCACGAAAATACATCTTGGTAAGACACAACGTTCCTGAAAATTTCAGATTTTTATCTTAATTGAGAGGGGAGTAAAAAATCGTTAACTGTTCGGTTGAAAAAAATCGCAGGGGTACCCCTTGGATTTTTCGCGAAAAATTTTTTGAAATGGATTTCGCTCAAATTCAGCATAATGATAGTTGATGATGGGTATATCAATAATATATGATTCATTCTTTGTTTCTTTCGCACTAAATAGATGAAAATAACGTTCAAAGTTGAAAAATGTCATGTTTTCGTGTATAGTCTACTAATATTGTTGAATAACGCAAAAACGGTTGAAAAATTGATAGGTACATTACATTGGGAAAATGTGGACAGTTAAATTACTTGAATTGACGGTACCGGCAAGTTTCGCGGTTCTTCGAACGAAACGCAATTAAAGAATGTATACGAATAGCTCTGAAATCAACGCCGAGTTTATATTCAACTTTCGGTGTCATACAAGTTTCGCATGTTCCAAATGATGCCGACTCAAAGATAACTAAGGTCGCTCGAATTCTCTCTTCGAATACGCAAGGAACGTCAGATTTAATGAGACTCCTAACGGACGCCGCGAAAAGACGTCGGGCATGACAAGTAAACTTTCCGTCTTAAACTTCAACATTCCCCAGTATTTCATCCGTGAAACGTTCAGTTGAACAACGAGCCACCTCACTCTCAGCCCGGTTTCATTGTATTATAAGTAATCAAACTCGACGATGCGGAATCTCGGCTCGGATGGCGAACGGTTGCCATGAAAAGGGCCTCATAAAGTTTACGAAACTGTTGAAACTTTTACTACGTATTCAGTCATGCCTAATTTGTTTCGATTAACTTTGTTTACATGTACGAACGGCAGCTGCAAATTAAACGCCGTCGGTTTTTTACCTCGGTCCGCCAAGCTTTGATTGCTTAATATTGATTCGTTGGAAATTAGTTGATGGGCACTGTGAAGGGACGACGACTTGCGAAGGAAATCGTAGCTTTGGGAATTCGCGAGGAGTAGGTAAATATAGATGAAAGTGGAGGGAGGGAAGTGAGGGTAGAAATGTAAATTATTTGTTTTTCGCTCGTGCGTTGAATATACCGTGCTCTGTGGAAAAAACATCAGATAAAAACTATCGCTTATTTCATTTCTTCTGAGAATGTTTCCATTTGTCGAATTCGCCATGCTTTCCAAGGTTATGCGCAATTTAAACCGAGTATACGAAAAAATGTTGGTTTTTCAATGCTAGTTTCTGAGGAACGTACGTTTAAAAAGTAGCGAGTTAGGAAAAAAAATGTTATTTCAGAGGCTCCTCGCTATATTCTGAGCGTTTGGGCAGCGTTACTTAGGAAGTACCTACTCTAAGAATTTTTGAGTCATCGAGGTTGAAATTCTTGCTTCAAAATCATAGGCAAAACTTTCTATATTAGACGTTTTTCTAACGACTAGGAGGTGATGGAGGCTGTCAAGAATCGGCTTTCAAAGGTGGAGCGAAGCGTATACGACGAGGGTATACAAAAGCGGATGCCGAGGCTGAAAAAATGTATTGATCGGGATGGCGATTATGTCGAAAAATAAACATATATTTTGAAACAAACCCTGTAAATTTGGTTAAAATATTTATGCACTTTTCAATTTTTGGCAGCAGTTGTAACCTTATTTTCTTGATATCCATCGTATTTTCGCTGAACTTCAGCTTTCGTTTCGTCATTCCTAGAGGAAAACGAGGCTTTAAATTCCTTTTTTTGCAGAGTTTCAGTCACTGATTAGCATTAAGCATTCAGTGGGTGACGCTCACAAAATAATTTAATCTGCGGTCCAAAAACAAAAGAATTCCGCACCTCGGAGAAAATTCCTCGAAAACTTGATGCAAAGGGGATCTAGTAATAGGAACAGCGTATAATTGTGTTAGGATCCGAGTCGGGTCCGCATACGTCGAAGTGGAGCAGAAATTCTCTTGATACTCGCACCGCTGGCCATTAGCGTACAGTACAGTTTCAAAGCGAACTTGCGGCGTTCGAGGTTTCGAGCAAAACGGCAAATGACCGTCTTCCGTGGCAATGATTGCCCCAGCTCCTTCCTCCACCTACAGTTGTTCAAGTGTACTACCCGACCGAATTACATTTTCGCCGAGAACGCCCCGCAGCTCTCCGATTAGGGCAGTGGAGATGTAGACGTGTTTGTTCATATTGCCTCGTTTAATTCGTATTTTGACTGGTGACAGGAGTCCAATTTTCGCGGTTTAGTTATAAGAATAAAATATTTTCATTAGTGATAGCCAAAGGCCAGCCTGAGTGCAAGAAAATTGTCTCTAACCCGTTGGATATTATTTTTTTCTTTGTCGTCGCATTTCTTAATGCCCGAGGGTTGTTGGGGAGAAAACCCAGGCAACTCATTCTCCGATTCTCTATTGGCTGGCCGAGCACTTTCGCCCATTCGGGCATCTTCAGAGCGACGTTAAGAATCGTTTTCATGAATGCTACGTTTGCATTACAGCCGCAAATGAATCCAGCGAAAAGCGAAAAGTTGCACTTGTATCCGCATTCATAATAGAGTTTTCATTAGAAAACGGCGCTCTGGCCTTTTCTTTCTCGCGTTCGAGAAGTAGAGCCAAGGGGTTGTTTCGTTGATTGAATCACAAAACAGTCGGCCGACTTTCAATTGCAAGAGCTGGGTCGCCCGAATGTATGGTCTCCGTTTTGCTGTTGGATAAATTGGCTTGGAGGAAAATTCTATCTCTTTTTTCGTGAATTCGTCTGGTTGCACCGAAATGATCGTAACAATGGAAGTTACTGCGGGAATTGTTATCGACTATTGATGGCGTTTTGAATTTTTGAACTCGTCGTACGATTGTAGCCGCGGGTTAGTCAATAATAGATTCTCAACTCGAAGAAAAAAAAACACTCTGCTACATCGACAAAAAATTTCCTCTCTCGCCAGTGTGTGTCTGTTATCTAACTTTTTTCGTAATCATGTCTTTGAATTGAAATTTATTCCAGATTTCTTCTGTTACAGGTGAGATCGATGTGTCTAATTTCAAAAATCGCCCGACTCTATTGAATTGCATAATTACGCAGGTAATTATTGGGTTTCGTCGTTAAAATATTGAACGAATTAGTTGAAAATCCACGATTTAGTTGATTTTTTCGACCAATTTGCCTCTGATGAGAAAATTTCAACCATCGAGTGCTAAAAAATTCTCTAGCTACCTTAGAGATAATAAAGATTGATTATGTGGATTTTTTCCAGTGGTACAAAATCATCGTTCAACGTTTTCCGACTTGAATTTATTTGATTTTTGGAGTTTATATGGCACACACGTGCGTGCTATGTAAATTACGCCCGATAGGAAAACCATCAAAATATTGTCTGAAACATTTCACTTGCAGTTTTTACTATTTATGCTGAGCAAACTTAGTAGATTTTAATTTGCGATTTAACATTTAATATCCGAATACATTAGATTATTTTACGTTCAATTAACCTGATAATCAGAAGAGTCCCATTGTGATTCATCTCTCGATAAAATACTTTAGATATCCGCGTAAAAAGAGCCGTATTTCAACTCGAAATTTCCGCCCTTGGGAATGGTTGATTTCTAAAGGGAATAAAGTGGATATCGAACGGTCGTAACTCTTGAAACCTATTATACTTCGGCTTTCATTTGACATCTTAGCAAAAGAAGAAAGAAAAGAGAAAAAAATCGCCAGACGTTGAATTAAAACCGTAGTAAAAATGCGGATCCTTGCCGTCGGCCGAACTGCCATCAATCGAGTACAAAATCGCCGGCGTCGGTCGGGACTCGTCCCTAAATTAAACTGGGTCGTCGGAAAAGAGTTGGGGGATGGAAGGAACGGAAAAACGAGTTGTTTATTTGCTAGCTGAGAGGCCTCACATCTCAGAGTATCCAACTGGGCTAGTCCTCCTCTCCATCGCTGTAACTCCTATTACGAAACCCCAGTCCCTTTTCTGTAAATGAACTCCGCAAAAGTCCTCGTTTGAAGTGATGGCCATCCCTTTGGAAAAGGGCGCTGCGGTCTGAGATCCGCTTTTTCTCTCTATATGCGGTGAAACCTCGTACGTTTTCCATCAAGGCATTCCCCTTCGTTCACCGCCGGCATTTCGCTTTTCGTTTGCTTTTCTCTAATTGATTGATAGGTTACGTTGTACTTTCCCCTGTGAACCCACTGTACAGATTGTCGTATTAAATGTTAGCGATGGTGACGCATCATGTTGAGGAAGAAAAATAGTTGCATAGAAATAACACTGAGATATTTGAGATAGCGGACTTGTAACCCATTATAATATATTGAGATTAGTAGCCATGTACAATTCTATTTATATTCATACATAATTCAGATAAAAGCTTCGATAGAAATGAAGTAATTTTATAGCAACATAATGACTCGTCATACACTCACGTTCTTTCTCTTTGGAAATTGCGTCATGGTATCATTTTCCTTCAAAAATAAAATTTGTGTTAGTGAACTATACCACACGCCATGAAAATTGGCGAATGATTAGGTATATTCTTCTAGGTTGAGTCATCGCATTTCTCATTGCACTGGGTTGGTGAGGGGGAGAAGAACCGGGCGACATATTCTTCAATTTTTTATTTTTTGGCCGAGTACTTTCGACCCTTCGGGTATCCTCAGGGCGATGTGGAACCATAGGTTACCACAGCCTGTGGTAACCTATGGTTCCGTGGGCTGTGGTAACCTATGGTTCCACATCGCCCTGAGGATGCCCGAAGGGGCGAAAGTACTCGGCCAAAAAATAAAAAATTGGAGAATATGTCGCCTGGTTCTTCTCCCCCTCACCAACCCAGTGCGATTCGGTATATGATTGGAAGAAAACTGCTCCCCACGAGTGATTTAATACCACACGATCTATCACACGAAAGGAATGAGGAGGGGATTAGCCAGGGGATAGTTTAATTACTAATTTATAACTGGTCGCAAATAGTCGTAACTAGGGGCACAAATGACCAAACTCTCTTGAATTTTCCCTCGTAAATGAATTGATGAATGATGAAATTTCAAGCTTGTCATTCGTGGATGTTTTTATTTTCAAATGATGACACTCCGCGTCATCCCGTGCAAAATCAGCTCATCCGGCCACCAAAGTTTGACCCATGTTTTTCAAAAGTTGCCTGAAAAACGTATTTTTGAAGCCTATTAAAATCAAAACGCATTCAATTAACAGTTGATTCTGCACGTTCACTGGTAAAACAACGTTGTTGACTATTTCATCTCATTGTTATAGCCCATAGATAATTTATTTAACGATATTTCCCCCTTTAATGACATTCGATGATTGTATCTTACGATTATGAGCTCCTATCGTTACATAGTGTTACTTCTCTCGTGAATCACATCAGAGAAATCTCCCTTGCATTAATTTTTCCTAGTTTTCAATTGGCGTGACAAAGCCAACCGTGCAAGTCGTTACGTCGACGAAGGATGGCCTCAGTTCATTACGATGCCGCCTATTCCGATCCGACGTTGCCGTATCCTTTCCACGCTGACGGCAATGTTTGAACTTGAACTGGCCCAGTGTGTATTTACCCTTTTGGCCGATGCATCGCTACTCTCCCCTCGCCCGGATTAGACTTCGTAAACGCCGGTCTAGTTCAAATATTTGACGCGGCTCTTCCATCCTCCATCCTTTCAATCTGCTACTACTGTTTCCTTTCAGACTGAAAGCTCAGTCCCATCGAGATGCTCCGGTCGAATGCCCTACGGGGCCTGAACTAAACCCTCGACGTTTCCTCGTTGGGACTTCTGTTAATGGAAACGCGTCTCAACCCCTCTTCGACTGCGGCTTCGAAGGCCGACTAAGTGTTGTCAGTTGATCGACACCTCCTTTGGGCCAGTCAGGTGGTTTTGTTTGCTATCCCAGTCCGTCCACTTTGTTGCTACAAGGCGATGGAAAATTAACGTAGGCCCAGGTTTCTCGTCTTTTATCATCATTATTCGAACATAGATGATTTCGTCTTATCTACTGCCGACGGAGTTCGGGAATTACACGATTGTCCGAACAATGAGACAACCCCTCGAATGTTGTTACTACTAAGTGATTCATCCATTATGTGAATTGGAGGTGAATCGGGCTGCTTATTGGCCAGGTATTCATGAGTAAAATATATTCATGAAAGTTGGAAGAATTTGCGTGGATGTAGTTTATCTCCAAGTTGCTACCATACGAAATATACCAACAATTCGAAAGTTCAGAAAGTTGAATTTTTGGTTTATTATTCAATAATAAACCATTTTAATCGCCCAAGAAAAAAAATTTTATAACCCCCCCCTCAAAATTTGATGTTTTACGTTTCAAGGCATGTAGAATCCGAATATCCAATAAAAAAAATTCTGTCTGTCCGCCGTACGCCGTACGCCGTACGCCGTCAACACTTTTCCGGCCAAACCATAATAGCTAAATTCTTGAAATTTTCACCAAAAATCAATCTCGGTCCTACGACAGCCCAATTTTCGAACCAACTTGCTAGCTCAATTTTAAGGGTGTTTTTGGGGGGTTTTGAGGGGGAGAAAATTCATATTTTCCAAGGTTTTTCAGAAAAATTTGTACGTGGTATCAAATTATATAGATTTTTGGACGCTGAATCGAATGAGACCATCGCCGGGTCGGTAGCTTTATTGGTTCTCGAGTTATCGCAGCTTTTGTGCCGAATTTGGGAGATTTTCAGAAATTTGACATGAGGGTATAACTCGAGAGTTCTTGGAGCTATAAAAATCGTTCTATACTCATTGGAATGGTCGTGAAACGCTCTCTCCAGCTGTACCGTTAGGCAAAAAATTTAGTTTTTAATTAGGAAATTAAGAAAAATAAAATTGAATAAAATTACAATAGTTGCCACGGAGTTTTTCGGTGGGATTGTTCCGAATGGTCGAAATAATTACTATCACAAATGGATAGTCTTTCTACATCAATATTGAAGCGAAGGAATAATAAACCACTGTACAATCATTTGCAGCGTTTTGAATGACAAATAGTAGTTACCGGTAGTTTTTAAAATCCCTCTTCGAAAGGTATTGTTGTACTTTTTTTCAATTAAATCTTTGTTATTCAATTTTAAATTTTTTTATTGGGTCCTATTCTCAACTTCAATGTTTACTAGAGAGTCTCGCGGGAGTCCTATGAAGCACCCGTTGTAGCGTTATCTAGAAGCTGTGTATATATTCTTGATCTATCACGATCAAGAGTTGGATTATCGGGAGACCTGGTGAATTGAGGTATTCCATATGTATTGCGTGGTGATAGATGTATTCCACATAACAACATGAATATCACTGTTCATAACGTCGTAGCCTCCAACAAGAGATGTACCTGTCCGACTCCCATTCTGACTACCTATACAATTCTCTAAGAGGTGTGAAGGGGAAAAACCAGGCGACTCATTGTCCGATACTTTATCAGTTGGCCGAGCACTTTCGCCCGTTCAGGCATAGTCAGGGAGACGTGGAGCCTTCCCTCCAAATAGAGAGTACTCGCTTGCCATGTTGAATTTATGTTGCAGCATCATCAATAACTTCTGAAACATATCGTTTCCTGTAGAAGAATGTATTTTCGCGTATCCCCAAAAAAACTGCATAAATTTAGTGAATTTGACATTTCTCAAGCAGGAATGGTGGGGTCCTCACAGTTTTCAAGCGGCACCTAGCAATAATCGACCTGACGCAAGAATGGTCAGGTCAATATCGAGAAGCTTTTGTTATCAAGGGCCTCTTCAAGTTTGTTGTTATAGTGTTCGTTGTTATAAAGGGCCTTCAGTTCGTAATATTCTGATTGGTAGGATGCAAGTGATTTTAAAGTATGATTCACGTCCCATCCAAGAAAAATAACATAGTGTTCAGGTTTCTTCAAGGAGCTTCTTCTAGCGTTTCTTCTAGCTTCAGGTTTCAGGAAGCTAGATGTATCAGGAGCATAACATACCTGCCTTTTTTGGGAAGCCTTCAGGCAGCATATTATAGTTTTCTAAATGCTCGTAATATATGAGTGCTTATAAATCCCGATGTAGCTGAGGAAAGATTGAAAAATTAATAAAAATGTCCCCTTTTCAAGTTCATAGATCTCCCAAAAAATCATCATTAGGCATTGAATGTGTAGAGTAATTCTTATTAGTTCTCTGAATAGAACATTCATCAAGTCGTTTTGTTGGCCTTTTTCGCAACAATTTTTAAGCCGGTACATGTACTAAGCGTTTTAAAACATTTATCAAAGGGTGTCTGTTCCGTCTCTTGATTTCCAAGCGCTGTCTGTGCCTCATTACCCTCTGTGTTCTGGCTTCATTAAATGGCGGTAAGTAGCTTCATATTTCACGCCCGCATTGCTGTTTCCACCCACCTACAAATTTGCCAGCGCCCCTCGTGGCCAAGTATTGAACTCGTTTCAACTACCTACCAGCTTGTTCCACCCCAAACTTATAATTCACCCTTCTTTAAATGTATTTAGGATTTATTCTAGTATTTAAATAATATCCGTCTCCGAACCAAATCGTCAACCACCTCCATCACCGCCGATCTTCCAATTTTCACCTCACCAGTTTACCAGCCTGACCGGGCAGCACTGGCTGCAATTTTGAAACCTCCCCGTTCTGACCATGCGGTTTTACTTCGCTTTTCTACCGTACTACCGACCGACCCTCTCGCTATAATTTCGACCGTCCCACACCTTTCGATTGATTTCCCCGAGGAAATACACGTTCCTCTTTATCGACCGTCGCTCCGCCGTTCCGACCGTCGATCGTCCGAATTCGCCTCGTCCGGCGACTTCATTGACGAGACCATCGCCGCCCCCAACCGGTCGACGACTACCTCTCGGAGGCGCCCTACCGATCGTAGTCAATCATCGGAGACGACATCCGATCCCATCGTCTCACTCACGCCCGGCCGACTGCGGCGTTCCCAGCGATCGATCGTGAGGAATTCTCCCGAGCGTTCCGTCACCCGTTGCCGCCTCTCTCAAGGCCGCCGTAACCAATCGGCCCCTCAGCGTCCGACATCCGACCATCATCGCGGCTACGATCAGCCAGGTATCCAGTCCAGACTGACCGAACCGGATCCCGAATCGCGCCGGCCCAGCCGCCGTGGCCGCTGACGGAGGGAGGACCGCGAGGTTTGAAAGACAATAATTATTGCTAACCAAACGAAGGTGAGCATAAATGTTCGGTGTTCGGGAAGGAAAAGAAAATTGTCCTATCAATCGGAGCTGGTTATTGTAAACCCGGTAAAATATTACCTATTAATTCAGTGGCCACTGCACGTTCTTGTGAATATTATTTTGAAATCTATTTATTATAAATCTGTGTTTACCCCCTTATATTTTGGTGTGAATTCTTCGTCCCTAATCCCTACCCACAGGTTGGGTTATTTGTGTCTAATTACCGTTAGGTAAGTTTATTATTTTCCTCCATAAGGAGGTGGTCCTTCGGAAATCTACCGACCTAAATAATTTCCTTCGCCCTCAGCGAGGAAACAGCTGGTCCTTCGGGCCGGATGAACGGTTTTGCCTATCGAAAATACAGTTTTCTGGTCAAGTTACCAGTACGAATCTAGTCATTCGTGTATTGATTATTATTCTGTCAATCTACCAGATAATTATCGTTTGCAGACCAACCTCTGCGTATTCTGTGATATTAACCCTAGTGCTAAATTAATTGGTACGAATTTAATGTACTATTGAAAATTTTGTGAAGGATATAATTACCTCACTCAACATAATTTATTTGTTGGCAAAATTAGGGATTGTATCGGAGTTGGAAACAGCAATAAAATTTAGCGTTATACAATATTCAACATTATAACTTTATTAAATTTTCTGATTATTTCCTATTTATTTTTGCCATGCCGGAGACTGAGGCGTCGTCTAGGGCGATTCGAGCGGTGAGACGCCAGCTTAAAATGAATGGTAACCAAATCACCAACATCCGTAATAAAGGCTTCTCGGCAGTGACGTCATCCGCCGATCGCGGTGTCTTTCGAGGTATGTTCGCCACCGTCGAGGGATTCTACCAGAGCTTTATGACAAAGTGGGAGGAATTAGCCGCACTTCACGATGAGGATGGATCTCCCGAATTTCCCACCGCCGAAGACGACAACTATTTCAGAGAAGTATCTAATCATTACTTTGAGATACATCAGTTTCATCAGCAAATTAAACCCCGATTAGCAGCTCAAGCAGCCGCAAATTTAGATACCACCACTACCGCCCAACCCCCTACTCGAGCCATCCTACCTAAAATTCATATTCGACCATTTCACGGCGATATTACCCAGTGGCCAACATTTAAGCAGTTATTTGTTTCATTGATCAAGGAAGAGCCCTCTTTAACTGACGCCGAACGTTTTCATTATCTTTTAGGATATTTGCAAGGCGCAGCTTACGACTGTTTGAAACATATAGCAGCGGTAGGAGAAAATTTCCCGCTAGCATGGGCAGCACTGCTAAAAGTTTATGACAATCCTCGTAAATTGGCTTTCGCATACCTTAATCGATTTCTAAGCTATAAACCCAGCACAGGCAAGCCTACTGCTGAATCCTTGCGCGAATATATTGCCAATGTTAGCGAAAGTATAGCCTCTCTAAGAAATCTGGACATCGCTAACTTGTCCGAATATCTATTGTGCGAACTAGCGTTGCGTAGCTTAGATCCCTATACCCGCGAGGCGTTCGAAACCTCGATTGTCGGCACAGTTTATCCTCAATTTACCGCATTGCAGGAGTTCGTACAAAATAGGTGTCAAGTTTTGAGTATTACAGATACCGCCTACGCCCATTCACACCCATCCCCACCACCGAAAAGAGAAACATCACCACGTTCACCCACCGTCAGCAAACCACCTAATCGTTTCCAACCCCGCCCTTCCACATCGAGACAAGCACTTATGGCTCGAAATCAAACGCCGATACCCACCAACACTTCACCACCTAAATTCCAGAATTCGACCCCATCTAGAAATCGCTCTTGTTTTGTATGTCAAGGCAACCATACTATCGTTCAGTGTACTCGTTTCAGGTCCGCGACACCGCAGAGGCGGCTGGAGCTCCTGAAAACCTTCAACGGATGCACCAATTGCCTGAGCGTTTTTCACAAAGTCATGGACTGCACATCGGCCTTCACCTGCCAGAAATGCAATCGACGTCACCACACCGACCTTCACATTTCCACGACCGATACCGGAACACCTTCCGAACGAATACCCCAACCATCGACCTCATCATCAGGATTTGCCGGAGCCACCAACGGACAATCCGGAGTACTTCTAGGCACCGTCACCGCGGCCATTCAGACCGAGGATGGACAGCCCGTCATGTTTCGAGGTGTACTCGACCCAGGGTCGCAGTATTCATTCGTAACGGAGGAATGCGCCCGGAAATTGCGCAAACCGACCCGTCCATTCCGTGGATGTATTTCTGGAGTCGACCAGACGCCACTGCGCAGCGTGAAAGGCCTCGTTTCAATTACCTTCCTACCGAGTCAAGCTACCAACCGGCTATCCACCGAAGCGGTGGTAGTGCCATCCATCACTCCGCCTCTTCCGCAGACACCGCTGCAATCTACCACCTGGGGCTATTACTTATCGTATGAACTCAGCGATAAGAGTTTCGCCCAACCGGGCCCCATATCGTTTTTGATCGGAGCAGATATTTTCCCCGACGTCGTAACCGGAGCTCCTATAGTGGTCCTGCAGGAGGGACCTAGGATGATTCCAACGATCTTTGGCCTCACCATCATCGGCCGCTACGCCGAGGACCCGAACCCTCAATCTTCCGTCGCCCTACTCACCCAAGGAAACCTCGCGCCGATCATGGAGAAATTTTGGGCCATTGAAGAGCCGTCGTTTCCCGCCAAAATCTCTCCAGAAGACGAGCATTGTGAGCAACATTTTCTCAGCTCTCACTCCCGATCTCCCGATGGACGCTACATAGTATCGCTGCCTTTTCGGAACGTCCCACCAGCAATATTGCCGAACACCTCCCGCGCAATCAATTGCTTCTACTCCCTGGAGAAGAAATTGGCGAAGGACGAGGACTTGAGACGGGAATATTGTGAGCAGATCAACGAGTACATCGCACTTGGCCACCTAACCCCAGCCACAGGTCCCCCAAGTTACCTGATCCCGCACCACGCAGTTTTCAAAACCGTCGGTGACAAGCGAAAGCTCCGAATTGTCTTCGATGCGAGCTTCCCGGCACCCTCCGGGAGCCTTAACGACCACCTATACATCGGCACGAAACTGCAAGCCGACCTGACCCAAATCCTGCTCAATTTTCGACGGCACCAATATGTCTTCACCTGCGACATTGTCAAAATGTTCCGGCAGATTTGGCTCAGCGCGGATGACCGCAAATATCTTCAAATTGTTTGGCGATCCGACCCCACCGAACCTATCAATTTCTTCGAGTTGACCACCGTTACTTTTGGCGTATCAAGCTCGCCATTTCTCGCACAACGTGTCCTCAGGCAACATGCTTTAAACTACCAAGTGGAGTTCCCCGAGGCTTCGATGGTGCTTCTCAAGAACACCTACATCGACGATATCACCGCAGGAAGCGATTCGTTGGCCCACCTCCACCAACGGAAGTCGCAGCTCATCGACCTGTTGAGACTTGGAGGGTTTGAGCTTAGTAAGTGGAGCTCGAACCACCCAACGCTCATTGAATCGACCGACCAGCGAGACGGGCCTGTGCACCTGGGAGATGCCGAGCAACCTTCCATAAAAATTCTTGGAATGAAATGGGACCCCGTCCAAGATGTATTTTCTTACGACGTGACACCACCACCACCCGGTCACACGCGCCGCATCCTGCTCTCCACTATAGCAAGGTTATACGACCCGCTGGGCTACCTCGCGCCTGTCGTATTTTACGCAAAGAAGTTGCTCCAGCTTACCTGGATTTCCAACCTCAAATGGGACGACGAAGTACCTACTGAAATCCGTCAACCATGGGAGCGGTTCGTAAAGGAGTTGCCGATGTTGTCCGAAATTTCAATTCCCAGGGAGCTTCCCAAGTCGACCAAGCGACAGTTGATTTGTTTTTCGGACGCTTCGACCGACGGCTACTGCGCCATCGCCTATCTTCGCACCGACCATGGAGATATCGCTGAGCTGACTTTGCTCAAGGCGAAAACTAAGCTCGCGCCCCTCAAAACTTTAACGGTTCCACGCCTTGAATTATGTGGTGCGCTGCTCCTCGGACGACTCATTGAATCACTTGCCGATCTTCGTGAAAGTCTCCAAATCACCGAAGTCCACTGCTTCTCCGATTCGACCACGGTTCTCGCGTGGCTGCAAACCCCGCCCCATCTCCTGCACATTTTCGTTTCAAACCGAGTGCAGCAAATCTTGACGCATACGCAACCAAGTTGGTGGCACCATATCAAAGGTATTGAAAACCCCGCCGACGTTGGTTCCCGAGGCATCGCGCCTGGGGCCCTCAAGGATCATGCGCTCTGGTGGCACGGGCCACAATGGTGTCAAGCGCCAATCGACCAATGGCCAATATCCGAGCCGTCGAACGTCGTTGAAGAGATCCCGGAAATGCGTAAAATGGCCCCTGTCCTTCTCAACACCGAAGTCAGCAAACCCATCGTCGACCTGGCCAAGCGCTACTCGAGTTACCCACGGTTCATCCGAGTAATGGCATACATGCACCGTTTCATCCATAATGTCCGCTGCCGTGGAACGAACCGCCTCTATGGACCGATCTCCGCCGTTGAATTTCATCGGGCGAATCACTGCTATATCCGGGCCCTGCAACGCCACTATTACCCTGAAATATTCACCCGTCCGTTCAATGAACTCCCTACCGACCTGCGCCGGCTCAACGTTTTCGTCGACCCGGAGAACCTCGTTCGCGTTGGTGGTCGACTGTCTAATGCGCCTATCGACTACGAGCAGAAGCACCCTATCCTCCTCCCTCGAAGATCGCCCTTCACCAGCCTCGTCGTCAACCACTACCATCTGCAGAACCATCACGTCGGACCCTCCGGACTGTTGGCCTCGATCCGTCTCTTGTACTGGGTTCCTAGCGCAAGAAGCCTGATCCAGAGCCTTCGGCACAGGTGCGTTGTGTGCACCCGGTTTACCCGATCTAAGGTAATCCCATTCATGGGCGTGCTGCCAAGATCCCGCTTCTCCAGTTCGCGCGCCTTTCTCATAACTGGCGTCGACTTCGCTGGACCGTTCCTGTACACGATCACCGGAACGCGCAAGGCGGCCGTCCACAAGGCGTACTTATGCCTGTTCATTTGCATGTCGACACGCGCGCTCCACCTCGAGGTCGCCATGGGTCTTTCAGTCGAGGCCTTCCTTGACGCGTTCGACAACTTCGTCTCACGGAAGGGCTATCCAGCCGAAATGTTGTCAGACGGTGGGACGAACTTCCGCGGAACCGACCGCTATTTCAGGGAATTGATCGCGCTCCTGAACAAAGATGAAACCCGGACCAAACTGATCGACCACACCGCCCCGAAGGGTGTGAAGTGGAACTTCAATCCGCCGTCCTCTCCACACTTCGGAGGTGGTTGGGAAGTATCGATCAGAATGGTAAAGGACCTGCTCTTTAAGACCTTTGGCAACCACCCATACACCCTACCGAATCTCATCACCGCCTTTACCAAAATTGAAGCGATCCTCAACTCACGCCCCCTGCAAGCACTCTCAAACAGTCCGAGCGATCTCGAAGCCCTCACGCCTGGGCACTTCCTGATCGGACAGCCGCTCACTGCTACACCCGAACCGGACTTTTCCACCATACCATCCGGACGCCTCAACCAATGGCAGAGACTCCGCGAACGGGTTCAGTATTTTTGGACGCGCTGGAGGCGCGAGTATCTGGCAAGCCTACAGTCCCGGCAGAAGTGGGACCGTCAACATCCGAACTTGAAGGTCGGAGACCTCGTCCTTCTCAGCGACGACGACGCCCCGCCAACCCTCTGGCCGAGAGGAAGAATCGTCCAGGTGCATCCCGGCGCCGACGACATCGTGCGCGTTGTCACGGTGCGTACCGCCACCGGAGAGTACAGGAGACCGTCCGTCAAGATGGTGCCCCTCACCCTCGAAGACATCCACGCCTGAGGACAGGCCGCGTTTGGAAATCGGGGGGAGTATGTTCCGTCTCTTGATTTCCAAGCGCTGTCTGTGCCTCATTACCCTCTGTGTTCTGGCTTCATTAAATGGCGGTAAGTAGCTTCATATTTCACGCCCGCATTGCTGTTTCCACCCACCTACAAATTTGCCAGCGCCCCTCGTGGCCAAGTATTGAACTCGTTTCAACTACCTACCAGCTTGTTCCACCCCAAACTTATAATTCACCCTTCTTTAAATGTATTTAGGATTTATTCTAGTATTTAAATAATATCCGTCTCCGAACCAAATCGTCAACCACCTCCATCACCGCCGATCTTCCAATTTTCACCTCACCAGTTTACCAGCCTGACCGGGCAGCACTGGCTGCAATTTTGAAACCTCCCCGTTCTGACCATGCGGTTTTACTTCGCTTTTCTACCGTACTACCGACCGACCCTCTCGCTATAATTTCGACCGTCCCACACCTTTCGATTGATTTCCCCGAGGAAATACACGTTCCTCTTTATCGACCGTCGCTCCGCCGTTCCGACCGTCGATCGTCCGAATTCGCCTCGTCCGGCGACTTCATTGACGAGACCATCGCCGCCCCCAACCGGTCGACGACTACCTCTCGGAGGCGCCCTACCGATCGTAGTCAATCATCGGAGACGACATCCGATCCCATCGTCTCACTCACGCCCGGCCGACTGCGGCGTTCCCAGCGATCGATCGTGAGGAATTCTCCCGAGCGTTCCGTCACCCGTTGCCGCCTCTCTCAAGGCCGCCGTAACCAATCGGCCCCTCAGCGTCCGACATCCGACCATCATCGCGGCTACGATCAGCCAGGTATCCAGTCCAGACTGACCGAACCGGATCCCGAATCGCGCCGGCCCAGCCGCCGTGGCCGCTGACGGAGGGAGGACCGCGAGGTTTGAAAGACAATAATTATTGCTAACCAAACGAAGGTGAGCATAAATGTTCGGTGTTCGGGAAGGAAAAGAAAATTGTCCTATCAATCGGAGCTGGTTATTGTAAACCCGGTAAAATATTACCTATTAATTCAGTGGCCACTGCACGTTCTTGTGAATATTATTTTGAAATCTATTTATTATAAATCTGTGTTTACCCCCTTATATTTTGGTGTGAATTCTTCGTCCCTAATCCCTACCCACAGGTTGGGTTATTTGTGTCTAATTACCGTTAGGTAAGTTTATTATTTTCCTCCATAAGGAGGTGGTCCTTCGGAAATCTACCGACCTAAATAATTTCCTTCGCCCTCAGCGAGGAAACAGTGTCTGATGCTAACTTGTATTAGAAGAGCATGATGGCCTTAAATTATTTATCTGCTACCGTTGGCCCTTCTAGCGCCAATTATGATGCTCCTCGCCTCTCAATGGTTTGTATGAAATAAGTAGCTCACCTTACGTAAGATCCGTTGCAGATAATGACGCTTTGTGGAGACTAGCTTGGGGCAATATTCGTCAAGGCGACCGACGATGTGACGGGGCGTAATCGGAGATCACCCCGTTTTCGTATAGTCAGTTAAATTTGTATAAGGCTATATATGCCTGTTAGGTATGAGCAGCAGAGAAACAGAGCCTATTGTTCCCGGATGATGCACGTACGCTCTTGTTTGAGATCGCTGCTCGTATTCAAGGCAACGCCTTTGCTCCTAATTCGAGGCGTTTCCCTCCTGTTGTGCCGATGCTTACTCGCCAGCCTTTCGAGCCCTTGTCCGTGCTATTGATTGAATTACCGAATGACCTACGCATTGTTTATCACCCTTTGCGGTACAACCCTTGAAATGCTTCGCTCATGGTAAAATATAAGAATTGTCCGTTTGCTGAACGTAGGCTAATGGAAAGCATTTGCGTCGATTGGTTGTACGGGTTCGCTTTTGTTCCGTCGATTGTGTACTCAAGGTAGTGTTATTTTCGACGTCGAATCAAAACGAAAAATACATGACTCCTTCAACTTTTAAGTTGAAGACTTTATTCCAAAGCTATCAATACTCTTGAGATGAATGCCTACCAACATAAAACTATAATCGAGCGATAAAAATAACTTGAACGCCTAAAAACGAGAAAACATCGAAAGCTACCTGATATGCCCTGGATTACATACCTAAAAGTGAAAAAAAATATCCTCGTCCTGGGAATGAATCCGAAAATTTCCCGCCAAGATTTGTGATCGTATTGTCATTGCTGAATGTCAACGAGAAAAAAATACTATTTTTCATCAGCTCCGTTCGTTTTCTACTTTGATTCATCGCCGCTAGTAGTGCTATTGGAAATATAATTCTCACCCTATGATTTACTGAAGAAGATAGATTACCAGGGCTGTTCACTCAGCAGAACATATCTGGCTTCGTCGTGAGAGATTAATTCCGAGTGATTTTATTCATAATATTCATTCTAGCGCAGGTTTTTGTCAAGCAGCGATACCGATAGCGCTATTCTCGGGTAGTCCGGGCAAAGAAGAACGATTGTTTCTGTTTCCAAAGATATGAAAAGCGTGTTCTCTCCGAGGAAGATAAAATGAGACAGGGGCTCTAAAAGCTGTCTAAATCAATCTTATCGTCTAATATGACTTATCTGATAAGCAATGCGAGAAGAAATATCATTCAAAAAAACATTTCAGCATATCTAGGAATAAAATTCGTTTTTTGCCGCTATGCTTCCAAACCAGTCAACGACAGTTCCATCCGTCTGACTTCTGTCTCGGCCTTGTCGAACGTTGACGGAGAAAACATTAAAACGGCCGACCACCTCACGTTCCGTCCTCTCGCAAACAAGACCCCTTCTCCGGTAAAAAGAAACGAAGAACGAAAGGAAGAATGGAAGTGCTTTGGGATACCCGAGGGAAATCCGTTCTTGTTTCCCACTCGGCCAAGTCACCTCCTTTAAGGTTGATTCAATCCCGTTGCGTCGCGCCGAGTCTGTGCGTCCGTAGTCCCCGAGGGCAGTACCATCTACCTGGTTATCTTCTCATTCCCATCGACTGCGTTTCTGTACAAAGTTAGCCACGCTTGAATTGGAAACTTGGAAATAAGGATAATTATAATTGTACGGCTGCGAGCAAGTTTTTCATCATCTGCGCACCAGCGCAATAGAAGCTATCGTGAATTTGTTGATTCAAGAATCGGAAAACGTACGTATTGATTTATTTATTTATTTATTTATTTATTTATTCATTGAACGGGCGTGAGCCCAATTTACATAAATGTAGACAAGGAAAAAAAAACAAATCAAAAAAGAAAAATCGTAGGCGAGCACAGCGCCAAAGAGATTTAAAGATTGCAAATAAATTACAGAGTGAGAAAAAAAAAGAACAATATTACGCGATAGTTTTAATAATGGTCGCTCAAACCGAAAAAAAGAGTCTCTTCAACGTAGATAGGGGCGTATTGAAAAAATCGACTTCTGGGTGGGACTGAAGGAAAAAATTTACTTGACGGGGCAAACGGCTAAGTGGACGATGATAAAGATAGTTGGTAGGGGAAAAGTCAACCGAGAAAGCGTGATGCTGACGGGGAAAGAACTGGGGAACAGAGAGAGATGCACGGGACAAAAGATTCGGGCTGTCGAGCATACCGTTCATAAGGCGATAGAAGAATGATATGTCATTCCACTCACGCCTTTTTTTTAGGGTTGTCAGGCCACAAATTTTCATCAACCGATCGTAGTCAGTATCATCACGAGGAATGCCAAGTTTAAACCCGACATACCTCAAAAACTTGTGTTGGACTTTTTCGATCAGGTTGATATGAACCGCATAGAACGGTGACCAAACGATCGTCCCGTACTCAAGGATCGGCATGACAAGGGACCTATAAAGGACGACCACTGCCCCGATGTCGGTGAACTCCCTCGTATTCCTCTTTAAGAATCCCAGGGACCTCATTGCCCTATTGCAAATGCGCCCAATGTGCCCAGACGTCTCCATTCGAGAATCAAAAAGGATACCAAGATCGACAACAAGGGCAGTCCTACCCAAGGGCGCCCCATCGATCTCATAGTTGAAAGAAATGCAACTGGCAGAACGACAGAACGACGTCGCCGAACACTTGGCCGGATTAAGCTGGAGGGAGTTCTGGACACACCACCTTGACAACCTGGACAGGGCATTCTGCATCCCCAGACAATCCTCAACCGACCCAATTCTGCTGAAGATCTTAAGATCATCCGCAAATAACAATGCGGAGATTTGACCAAATTGAGTGACGACGCTGTCGATCACCAAAAGAAACAGCAAAGGGCCCACATGAGACCCCTGAGGAACTCCCGAGGTCGCCGGGAACGGTCGAGACAGAGCACCCTTAACGCGGACGATCAACGTACGGCCAGCCAGATAACTGGTCAACCAAGCATGTAGTGTCCCATAGATGCCAATGGACTCCAGCTTTGCTAGTATGTGGCAATGAGACAGCCGATCGAATGCTTTCGCAAAGTCAGTCGACACAAGATCAACCTGCCCACCCCCACCGATCCCCCTCAACACGATGTCCTGAAACTCCAAGAGGTTTGAGACCGTTGAACGCCCCCTGAGGAAACCGTGCTGCTCGACAGCAAGGTATGGGGTTATATTACGATACAGAGGGTGAGATACGATTTTTTCAAAGATTTTGGGTATGGTGGATATGGTACAAATGGGCCTATAATGATTAATTAAAGATTTTTCACCCGTCTTGTGGATGGGAGTGACATACGATAGTTTCCACTGGGACGGAAAACAGCCGGACGATAATGAACTATTGAAAAGTGCAGTGAGGGGATGGGTTAGTTCTATCGCACACGCTCTGAGAAGGACAGGTGGAATCCCATCAGGCCCCATGCCCTTGTCTGGATCCAGCGAATCAAGCTCACTCCTGACCTCGGATTCGGACACACAAATCTCCCTCAAGACGGAGAAATCGGAGGGTGGGTAAGCGGGACAAGATTGGGGTGGGGGGACAAATACAGATGAAAAATGCTGAGCAAAGAGGTCGGCAATCTCTTGTGGAGAAGTGGCCCGAGCATTATCAAGAGACATTACTTGAGGGAGAGCGTTAGAGCCGTCCCTATAATTAATATAATTCCAAAAACTCTTGATATTCCCGTGTACTGAAGTTTGAACAGCCGACAGGTATTCGTTGTAGAGCTTTTTGGAGAGTGCTTTACAGGAGGAACGGAGGTTTGAGAACAGACAGTAGTCGTTACGGCAGCCAGTAACCTTGAAGCGAGCGTGAGCAATACTTTTTTGTAGGGTGAGTGACACCAATTCGGGGCTAAACCACTTTGGAAATGAGGCAGAGAAAGATCTCGTCCTGGGGACGAAACGGTTAACTGCCTCGTGCATCAGCTCGTAGAACCTTTGGACAGCCATCTCTGTAGGTGACGCAGAACAGAAGGTCCAGTCGATTGATGAGAAGTGGGCTTTTAATGATGTAAAATCGCATTTCCGAAAATTGTACGTGAACTGCGACGATGGAAAGGTACGCGCTCTGAAGTCGTGACAGGGAACTATGAATTCGAATGGCGGGTGGGCGCGGTCCTCATTAATGATGCAGTCACATCCTGAGACGTTTAGAACAGGCAGGCCAGTCAACAGAAGATCCAAGATGTTTCCCGAGCTATTGACGATATGATTGCGTTGCTTGAAGTTGAGGAGGTGAATCATATCGAAGACTACTTTAGCTTTGGAGTTCAAAGT
Source organism: Tupiocoris notatus (assembly GCA_037159825.1). Lineage (NCBI taxonomy): Eukaryota > Metazoa > Arthropoda > Insecta > Hemiptera > Miridae > Tupiocoris > Tupiocoris notatus. The sequence continues at coordinate 169,007 of JASJUZ010000405.1, read as the reverse complement.
AGAAGGCGGATCCTCCTGGTTCCACACCGACCAACCCACCCCAGGGATGTTATAATCACCGGCCAACACCACGCCATAATCGGGAAATGCCATAATGATCTCATCAAGCTCGTCGAAGTGAGCATCGAGGATTGAGGCTGGCTGGTAGTCCGGAATGTAAGCACAGCCCACAATGAGCTTGAAGTCGGGCAGCGTTACAAAGACGTGCTCCACATCATCTCGTGAGGTCACCCATCTAAGAGAACGAAATTTATTTGAAACTGCGATCATGACTCCTCCAGCTGTGGATTTAAATGTATTGTTAGAGGGCGACCTATCGGTTCTGTAAACGTGGAAGTTTGAGAGGCGAAGTTCGGATGAATCGACCAATGGTGAGAGCCATGTTTCCGTAAAAAACAATAAATCATGCATAATGTGCGGGGCTTGGTGCCGGAGCATGGACAATTTAGTGTTCAAGCCCCTGACATTCTGATAGTAAGCACTCAGAGGGGATCTGGAGCCAGCAGGTTGCCGTTTTTTGAACCCTGCGTAGCAGCTTGAGCACTATTCGTAGAGACGATCGTTGGGACTCCGGTAACATATTTTATAGTCAGGTTCGGTTCACCCTGCTCAATCCGAAGCCTGAGTTCCTTCCTGAGGCCAGCCAAGTAGGCTCTTTGACTTGGAGTTCGATCCGATGACGCCGAGAAAATCGGTGGCTTGTGAGAGCGATTACAGGTGAGCGCACGTGTGACTGCAGCGGGGGAGTCAAACACGATCTTCAATAGCCGAGGCTGCTTGGTACCAATCGAGCCCATCCGCGTCACCCGTAGGACAAGGCCAGACAGATTCGGCGAGAGTTTATCCAGAGACTCCTTTACCCTAGCTAAGTCGTCCTCAATAGCACGAACAGCATCTGGCAACTGGGGCTCTGGGAAATTGAAGACAATCATGTTGCAGGCTCTTCGCCTCCTGTCCTCCAGCTCCGCATACTGCAACTCCGCATTGTGACCAGAAGGACCAGGTTTGTGGATTGGCCCAGACGATTCCAGTACTTTCACACGGTTCACAAGGTTTTCGCTTTTTATGAATTCCACATCCTGCTGAAGCTGATCCACTTTTGAGGCCAGGATATCGTACTTCTCCAAGCAGCTCTCGATTTTTGCATCTATCCCCTGGACCATCAACTTCATTTCATTTTGGGACGCGACCATGTTTCTTGTCTCAGCCTGGGAGGATAAGATAAGCGCCTTCAAATCATCTAGTGTAGTGGAGGACGAGGAAGCATCAGACGTTTTAGACGAAGTTAAAGCAATGATTCCCTGCCTTAAGCCAGCCTCGGTAGTTCCACTATCATCCCTCCCCACTGGTCGAGTCTTGCATCCGGTGCATTTCCAGTTAATTTTATTTATCTTACTTAGCTTCCGGAAATTTGCCTCAGACATAGAGGCGCAACCGAAGTGGAAATTCGACGCGCAACACGCACAACTTAGTGAATCCTCACCGAGCAGAGGCTGCCCACATCTACTGCAGTTCATAATTGTTACACGGGTAGGAAACCGGCTGACGTAGGTAGACTAGGAGAAATAAAATGCAAATATAAAATGGGCGTGCATGCAACAATTTGCGGCCTCTATCCGGTGTGACACAGCAGTGAAGCAACCGTCAGCGGGTTGGAGGTCCCCACCGCCACGGCGAGCGTCGAGAGTAGGGGATTGATTGATTGATTCATGTATCTTCGCGTATAACCAGTTGGTTTGCTCAAGTCGACCGATGGAATTATCATAACAGAATATCGATAAATCAGCCCTGTCTAGGAGTACATTTTCTTCCCATAGTTACGTTGGAAATTGTTAACAGTGCATTTGAAGTTCTTGTCCGATTTTGAAAGTAGAAACGAATCTAGACTATCCTCTCCTTCATCTCCTAGGCATGACATGAACACGTTAACCTGTATTTGATCTGATTCCTCATGAAGAGATTATGAAAAGTAATAACGCTCAAACCTACGATCCCACTTGTGCCAATCCTCCGATCTTGATTTGAACTTTGCCGGTGCTGAACCAGAGTATCTGAAAGTGGGTCTGCTTCTAAGATCGGTAATGAATGAATTGTCGTCTGACTCACCGTGACATCGCTTCTTTTTAGATTTTTTTTTTTTTTTACCGCAGCGACATGAGGAATTAATATTCGTTCGATAGCAGAAAGCAAACTGAAACTTTATTCGCAAATTATGAACAACTGTTGTAGCTGACGATGCTTATTGGTACTTCACAGTAACCATATTCACATGTTGTAAAATCGTACGTACTTAGAATGTACAAACGCGTACTGGTTCGGTCTAATCAATACGTGGACTGTAATGAACAAAATGTTCAAAACGATGTATTGAACTCTCAACTTATGGAAATTAAAGTGACTTTACAATACTGGGTAATTGAATTGTACAAAAACGCTAAGATGGCGTTACAAGACTGTCCGAACGAACGGCCATTCCACCCGGTCTCAGCCAAACCCACTGCTGCCACTACACCTCTACTCAGGGTTGCCCATCAGAACTCGGCAGAAGGCCAGGTGCAGGACTTGTCCAATTTTACTATAATTATCATTATTATAATAAGAAAAATAATTCAATGTGCATTAGACCGTTCGACTGAACTGATAATAATTCCCATTATAGATCTAGCATATTCCAGTCCACCCACATCTCCTGAGCATGGAGGTATAAGAGCAGAGGCGTTCAGTACGGGCAGCGATCAGCGCGGTGGACATGAGAACTAAGTACCTAATTGGTCGGGACCAACACATGTCATAACATCCATTTTTTAGTTGCCATTGAAATGTTCGAGGTTACGTTGTATATTCTACGTTTACGAAAATAAAATAGTTCATCCTGGAGTTGGAAATAACACGTACGTTTCAATTCCAATATTATACTTTGACGATCTTTTTCATTAGATACAATGCAAAAATAGCTGACCAGCAGCAGTTTCTAGTACGTAGAATATATTTATTTCTACGCCTCCGCTTAAATTCTCCTAAACTAGCGTAAAACTACGAATAGAGTTTGGTATCCGGACGAAATTCAGCGGAATACTGAAGCAGCTACGAACGTGAATCAACGATATAACTCGCATTTAGTTTCAGCTGAAAAATAATTCCTCCTCCTTTCGAATTTGCATACTCCAAGGTTGAACAATGCGAGCTTACGATGAGCTGGATTTGTGCCAACTGGCAAGCGAGGGCAAGAGAGAATCCTTCGCTAACCAAGGATGGAATACGATTTCAAGACTAAGATCGAGCTCTTGGCTCAGTTCTCTAATCGATTACTCTCACAAATCAGGATAAAGGCTCTTTAATAGCGTTCTGCTTTTGCTCGCGGCTTCGCCTATTCAACACCGCCGAAATATTGAGATTTGCACGAACGAGAGTCAAACGCGGTAGATAGAGATAAAGTATTATGATCAGCTGGAACGGAAAATCGCTTTTACCGAGCTTCAAATTAAGCTTCGCGTTCGAGGATGTTTCCGCGGTTTTGAAGCTCGCGAAAACGCTCGAGAACCAATTTTAAGCATTTCTGTACGTCAAACTTTCGAGCTGAATAACTCTCTTCCCATTTCGGTGTGGTGGATTATCGCTGAAATACGAACATGTTCGGGATTATCGTGGAACGTTGGGTTTGCTCGGGAGAGTGAAATCCTGTTGGCATCAAATGGTTTGAAAATCTAGAAAGCCAACAACCAATCAGAGCTCGACCCAGGAGTAGAATAGGTGGAAAATATAGGAATTAGGATTGGGAGTTAGGATTGATATCATTCCTTAAGTGCGCTGCTTGATGTCTTATTGGATGTTAACCAGTTCGGCGATAAGTTGGATCGCAACACTATTATTTTCTCTGAGTGTAGCTAATAAAATACTATGAAGTTTGGGCTTTTTGTTTTATTTTTAATGCTCAAAAATCAAGGTGTTTCTTCGTGAAAATCGTTTGAAATTATGATTAATATTTTGGAGTGCGAGTATATTTTCTTATTCCTTCTACACAGAATATACCAACAATTGCATTCAACATTTGAGGTTTTCAATCGTTCAGAGGCTATTTTTAATTAGAAAGCGCGGGGAGAATGCTGGGTTATATCTCTTTACATTGAGATGTGTGGTAGGTATCATATATTTCTCGTTTTTATACGTTATTCTGTTCTATGATGAGCATTATTATTATTATTTTTTATTTAAGAACGCGTATTTTTTGTATTTTCTTTATATACACGTTGGTACTTCACTCAAAGCACGCAAAAAATAAGGCGGAAATCCAGTGGCGTCGACGGTATGGTTCTACTATCCGATTCCCAAGTAGCACACGTCGTTGGCCCAACGTTGGTCAACTGTTGGAATTGGTTGGACGGTAGGCGAACAGTTGGTTTAAAAACTGATGGTTGGTAAACTGTTATCCAACCAACGAAATACCTACTGTCCCGGAAAAACCGTTGGGTAATAGTTTTCCAACCAACTGTTCACCAACAGTGAGAAAAAACTGCAGTAAACCAGTTGGCCAACCAACGGAACACCAACTGTATGCATTGTAATGTTGGGCAACCGTTTCCCAACTAACTATTTCCCAACTATCAAAACCAACGGTTGGTAAACTGTTCCCCTACCAACCCTAAACCAACCGTGGAAAGTAATTGTTGGCTAACAGTACAACAACTAACCATATCCCAACGGTAAAAGTCAACAGTTGAATCACTGTATCACAACCAACTTTGCCCCAACTGTGCAACACCGTTAGTTGGTCCACTGTTTGCCAACCAACACAGACCCAACAGTTGGAGCACACGGTTGGTTAACAGTTTCTTTAATAACACTGCACCAACCGTGCGACTATGATCGTTGGCCAACTGAACCCCGACGAACCAGATTCCAACGGAGGCAATCAACGGTTCGTTACCGTTGCTCAACGAACTATTTACCAACCGTTTATTCTCGGACGTCTGTAAACTGTTTGCCAACCAACACAGACCCAACAGTTGGAGCACACGGTTGGTTAACAGTTTCTTTAATAACACTGCACCAACCGTGTGAATATGATCGTTGGCCAACTGAACCTCAACGAACCAGATTCCAACGGAGGCAATCAACGGTTGGTTACCGTTTCTCAACGAACTATTTACCAACCGTTTATTCTCGGTCGTCGGCAAACTGTTTGCCAACCAACACAAACCCAACAGTTGGAGCACACGGTTGGTTAACAGTTTTTCAACCAACCCTGCACAAACCGAGCGAATATGATCGTTGGCCAACTGAACCCCGACGAACCAGATTCCAACGGAGGCAATCAACGGTTGGTTACCGTTGCTCAACGAACTATTTACCAACCGTTTATTCTCGGACGTCGGTAAACTGTTTGCCAACCAACACAAACCCAACAGTTGGAGCACACGGTTGGTTAACAGTTTCTTTAATAACACTGCACCAACCGTGCGAATATGATCGTTGGCCAACTGAACCTCGACGAACCAGATTCCAACGGAGGCAATCAACGGTTGGTTACTGTTTCTCAACGAACTATTTACCAACCGTTTATTCTCGGACGTCAGCAAACTGTTTGCCAACCAACACAAACCCAACAGTTGGAGCACACGGTTGGTTAACAGTTTTTCAACCAACCCTGCACCAACCGTGTGAATATGATCGTTGGCCAACTGAACCTCGACGAACCAGATTCCAACGGAGGCAATCAACGGTTGGTTACTGTTTCTCAACGAACTATTTACCAACCGTTTATTCTCGGACGTCAGCAAACTGTTTGCCAACCAACACAAACCCAACAGTTGGAGCACACGGTTGGTTAACAGTTTTTCAACCAATCCTGCACCAACCGTGCGAATATGATCGTTGGCCAACTGAACCCCGACTAACAAGATTCCAACGGAGGCAATCAATGGTTGGTTATTGTTTCTCAACGAACTATTTACCAACCGTTTATTCGTGGACGTTGGTCCACTGTTTGCCAACCAACATAGACCCACAATTGAAGCCAACGGTGGAATAACAGTTTTTCAACCAACCCTGCACCAACCGTTCGAATATGATCGTTGGCCAACTGAAACCCGACGACCAGATTCCAACGGAGGCAATCAACGGTTGGTTACTGTTTCTCAACGAACTATTTACCAACCGTTTTTTTTTCGGACGTAGGTTAACTGTTTGCCAACCAACAAAGAGCCAACAGTTTAAGTCCACGGTTGGTTAACAGTTTTTCAACCAACCCTGCACCAACCGTGCGAATATGATCGTTGGCCAACTGAACCCCGACTAACTAGATTCCAACGGTTTATCAACAGTATATTCTCGAATGTTGGTGAATCGTTTGCCAACCAACAGAAACCCAACAGTAACCGTGCACGGTTGGTTAACAGTTAGTTAGCCAACATTGCACCAACTGTGTAAAACATATAGTTGGGCAACCAAATACCAACCACTCGCGGCCTACTGTTGGCAATAATCTGTTGGTGAACCGTAACCCAACGGACTGGCGGCCTACCGTTCTCAAAAATGTGTCGGGCAACGGTATTCCAACTGTAGATCTCTTTTATAATATATGTAAACATTATATTGAAATTATTGCATTTTTAAGTTAAAATTATTATTCCCCTTGTATTACTGAAATATTTTTGACACCTGACATAAATACTTTATTCACCTTAATTTAAGGATTATTATTAATAATAAAATCATAGTATATAATTACCCTCATACATAGCAGTTAAGTATTTATAGGTGTCATACTTTTCTGCATCAAAAGGTAGGATTCTAAATTTATATTTACCGACATACTATGTGAATTAACTTTGAAATTTCAAAAAAATTGGTAATAGCTGTACCTGTGAAATTAATAAAATAAAGGCTGCGGACCCTATGGCCTTACACGTCGCCGTGAGAATACCCGAATGGGCGAATGTGCACGACCAGCAACTAAAGAATTATTATTATCATTGATTATCAATTAGGGTTTAAAAATCCTAGTTATCGGCTGGTGAAAAGAACTTGGCATCTATATTTTCTGGGAGAGGAATGGATCTGACAAAAATATAAATTTGAATACCTACCAACATCATGGTTTTGCTTACTTTGAATATAATTGATTCACGTCATTGACAGCTATCTTGAAAAAATTACCAAATCGTTGTATTCAATTTAGGTGTTGGATTAATAAAGTTCGATGGACACTTTATGACAATGAAGAAGATAATACCTACTAACAATTGAAGTTGGTTTCTTTACTTCTAACTGGTTATAATAAATTGAGAGTTCTAGATCATAGTATAAAATTCATTCGTACAACACAATCGTTGATAAAATTGTCTAGAACTTATGAGTGTTTGAAAGATTATGTTTCTGTCCAATGAATCCTCATCTATAGCCGATTTCATTTTTGAGCCTATTTTTTATTAACGCCCTTGGAAAAAATTTTATTTCCATTTTGTAATTAAAATTTTTCTCTTGTGTAATAGCAGCAAGTTGTTAAATTCAAATTGCGATGGAAAGTACCTATACTTATACGAAGTTGAAGGAAACTACTGTCTGCCACAGCCTTGGTGGCCGAAAAAAACACGCGTAATACACGTGCTTTTCTAAAGCGGCAAAACGCCCGGGAAAACGGGGAAAAAAGGCGGACGAACTCCCTCATCGCCACCCCTCTCTACTCTACTGTCGCAGTCGGCACTCGGCAGTCGCCAATTTGCTAGGCCCTAGCGCTGCGCCGGTGTGAAACGTTCATCTCCCATATCAATTATTTTGTTCCATAATTGATCAATCTGATCATCACTCTTCCTCAGGATGGAAAAGATGCTTCTGAAGCTCTGCCTAGGTAAGCAAAAATTACCGATTCATTATGAACCATGTAAAACAATTTACCTACTGTTGTGTATTGATACGAGTAAATTTTCAGTAAAATTTCAATATCTCTGGGTAATGGTAGAATTTTAATATCAGTAGATATTGGCTTGATTGGTTCCCTGTCGTCACACTGCATTCTGCTGGCCGTACTGATCGCCTTGTTTGTTGACCCATGATTTCTCAACCGAAAAGAAGGTAGTACTTAGGTAAATTTCAACAACTAGGAGCTCAAAATATTAAAATAGTAACAACTGTTTTACAAGGGGGAACTGAATCGTTTCTCACCATCTCCTCTGGTTTCCAAGTTTTTGAACGGTTGGGTCAAAATAGGTTAAATTGAGGTGTATAGTTGTTGGGAAATGGTAGGGACAACCGTCAGAATGGTTGGAAATCATTTGACTGTTGGGGAACGGTTGGGTTATCGTTGAGATTCGTTGGGCAAAGATGTTCATTAACGGCTGTAATGCCACTTTCTTGGTTGGGAAATGATGTGATGCCGACCGCGTAGATCTGTAATAAACTTGAAATAAACTTTATAGCGATTGGTGTTACATTCAAAACGTAATTCCTACAAAAAAAAAAAAAATAAAATAATAATAATAACAAAAATTGGAATAAACTTTATAACGATTGGTGTTAATTTCAAAACGTACTTAATACAAGAAAATATAAATAAAAGTAAACTTTGGAATAAACTTTATAGCGATTGGTGTCAATTTCAAAACGTAATATACCTAAAAAAAAATTAGAATAAACTTTATAGCGATCGGTGTTAATTTATTCAAAACGTAATACAAAAATGAAAATAAATAAATACTTACTTACGAAATAATTTGTCAGCAGTTCACGTAATACAAAAAAAAATAAAAATAAATAACATCAAAAAAATTTCAGAATAAATTTGATACTGGTCGATGTTAATTACAAAATGAACCTAATCAAAAAAAAAAATAAAAAATAAATAAATAAATAGAAGTAAACTTTATTTCAAAATGTAATTTAAAAAATAATAAAATAAATAAATAAACTATATATAGCGATTGGTGGTAATTTCAAAACGTAATATATCTTCAAAAAAAAGGATTAGAGTAAACTTTATAGCGAATGGTGTTAATTTCGAAATGTAATACAAAAATAAAAAAAAATTACGGAATTATAATTTGTTAGCGATTCACGTAATACAGGAAAAAAATAAATAAATAAATAACAGTAAAAAATTCGGAATAAATTTGACAGCGGTTGATGTAAATTACAAAACGTATCCAATACAAAAAAAAAAAATTGAAATATACTTTTATAACGATTGGTGTTAATTTTAAAACGTAATACAAAAATAAAAATAAATAATTACCGAATTAATTTGTCAGCGATTCACATAAGTACCTACTACAAGAAAATAAAATATAAATAAACAACATTAAAAAATTCGGAATAAATTTGACAGCGATTGATGTTGGAATAAACTTTGTAGCTATTGGTATTAAAACTTCTAAACGTAATAAAAAAAAAAAAAGAAAAATGATATATAAATAAATAAAAACATTTAAATTTTGGAATAAATTTGACGACGTTTGTTGTTAATTTTAAAACGTGATACAAAAATAAATATAAAAAAATAGTTACGGAATAAATCTGTCAGCAATTCACGTATACAAAATACAATAAAATCAAATAAATAAATAAAACTTTTGGAATAAATTTGACAGCGGTTGATGTTAATTACAAAACAGACCTAATTAATACCTACAAAAAAAAAAGAAAAAATTGTAATAAACTTTATAGCAATTGGTGTTAATTTCAAAACGTAATACAAAAAAAATTAGATAAATAATTATAAAAACATAAATTCCAATAAAGCTATAGACCCGCGATAGTCTTAATCCAAAGCGTACAAAAATCCAAAGAAATTGATACAAAATAATCTTTTTTGAAAAACGTTGGAAAATACGGATTTTCTCCCCCTCAAAACCCCCAAAATACCCTTAAATTTGAGGTAGCGATTTAGTTTCAGAACTGAGCTATTGTCAGGCCAGGCATTGTTATTGTTTGTGATTTTAACTAATTCTAGGTGCAGTTAGGATGAAACGCAAAAGAACATCATCCACTCAAAAAACCGGTAACGATGACACAACTACCTTCATCAGGAGAGGTTGAGAGTGATGAAGAAGCCCTATCCAAACTGTGCTGTTCCAGTTCAAGTGGTTTTTGTGAATTGACAACTTGATGAATCGGCCAAGTACTTAGCTTTATTTGATAAAAACTCTCCAGATCGCTTTTTCTTTTTTTCAAATTTATTTATTTGATAAATAATGTTAATGTCAAAATGAGCTGCAAATGTTTAATGGTAAGCCAGACAAAAGTGATGTATTTTATGTTATGTTGTATCATGTGCGGGTGTAGGTATAAACCAGTGGTGTGCATAGATCACAGAGTACTTCCATGTTTGAGTCAGTCACTGGAATGAGCAATTACATGAAGTCGGTTAAAAATCAAGAAGCTCCTACAAAGGATGCAACGTTATTACTGTTTAACTGCTATTGAAAAAAATAGCACCTAATATTAGTTTGATTATTCAAAGTGCAGTATGTGAGCCTGACATAACAATACAAGCCAAGTTTTGTAAAATAGGATAATTTTTATGAACCTCCAGCGACAAAGATATTGTTTTTTTCACAGCCTGTACAAATCGAAATACTTGATAAAACACATAAGGCGGAAGTACGATGTATGATCCAATTGATGTGTAACTAGTTTTGTGAAATTGATAAAAAATTAACATATTTCGGAAAATGATTCTCTATAGGTAATTTGTTTTGTTTCATTCATTTTGTGGTTCTGTATCAAGTCTCAATAAATATACTCTTATTTATACTTGAATGTTTTTTCTTTCATTTCAGCATGAACCAACCACTGGCTGAATTTACTCGCCCAACAGTTGGTAATGAATTGACTACCAAAGTAGGCTCACCAGTTGACTAATGGATCAATAATAACTTTTTATTACAGGTGCTAGTGGTTGGGATACCGTTTACTGTTGGGAAACGGTTGGGATTCGGTTGGGACAACCATTGGCGATGACGCTCTCAACGGTTGAAAATTCCCTTAATGGCCGCTTTTTGGTTAGGGAATCGTTATTCGCCAACCGATCCCCTCAGTTGGCCCAACTGTTTTCAAAATAACAGTTGGGGAACGGTAATACGCAGTTGGGAAACTGTCGGCCCGACCGTTGGGAAAAGGTGCTAGTGGTTGGGATACCGTTTACTGTTGGGAAACGGTTGGGATTCGGTTGGGACCACCGTTGGCGATGACGCTCTCAACGGTTGAAAATTCCCTTAATGGCCGCTTTTTGGTTAGGGAATCGTTATTCGCCAACCGATCCCCTCAGTTGGCCCAACTGTTTTCAAAATAACGGTTGGGGAACGGTAATACGCAGTTGGGAAACTGTCGGCCCGACCGTTGGCAAAACGTGCTAGTGGTTGGGATACCGTTTACTGTTGGGAAACGGTTGGGATTCGGTTGGGACAACCGTTGGCGATGACGCTCTCAACGGTTGAAAATTTCCTTAATGGCCGCTTTTTGGTTGGGGAATGGTTATTCGCCAACCGATCCCCTCGGTTGGCCCAACTGTTTTCAAAATAACGGTTGGGGAACGGTAATACGCAGTTGGGAAACTGTCGGCCCAACCGTTGGCAAAAGGTGCTAGTGGTTGGGATACCGTTTACTGTTGGGAAACGGTTGGGCTTCGGTTGGGACAACCGTTGGCGATGACGCTCTCAACGGTTGAAAATTTCCTTAATGGCCGCTTTTTGGTTGGGGAATGGTTATTCGCCAACCGATCCCCTCGGTTGGCCCAACTGTTTTCAAAATAACGGTTGGGGAACGGTAATACGCAGTTGGGAAACTGTCGGCCCGACCGTTGGCAAAACGTGCTAGTGGTTGGGATACGTTTACTGTTGGGAAACGGTTGGGATTCGGTTGGGACAACCGTTGGCAAAGACGCTCTCAACGGTTGAAAATTTCCTTAGTGGCCGCTTTTTGGTTGGGGAATGGTTATTCGCCAACCGATCCCCTCGGTTGGCCCAACTGTTTTGAAAATAACGGTTGGGGAACAGTAATACGCAGTTGGGAAACTGTCGGCCCGACCGTTGGCAGAAGGTGCTAGTGGTTGGGATACCGTTTACTGTTGGGAAACGGTTGGGATTCGGTTGGAACAACCGTTGGCGAAGACGCTCTCAACGGTTGAAAATTTCCTTAATGGCCGCTTTTTGGTTGGGGAATGGTTATTCGCCAACCGATCCCCTCGGTTGGCCCACCTGTTTTCAAAATCACGGTTGGGGAACGGTAATACGCAGTTGGGAAACTGTCGGCCCGACCGTTGGCAGAAGGTGCTAGTGGTTGGGATACGATTTATTGTTGAAAACGGTTGGGATCTTGTAGAGATAACAGTTGGGAATTGTTATCGCAACCGACAATTAACCGTATTCTAATCTTTAACACCATCTGCCAACGGTCGGCGTGACAGTTTCCCAACTGCGAATTACCGTTCCCCAACCGTAATTTTGAAAACAGGTGGGCCAACCGAGGGGATCGGTTGGCGAATAACCATTCCCCAACCAAAAAGCGGCCATTAAGGAAATTTTCAACCGTTGAGAGCGTCATCGCCAACGGTTGTCCCAACCGAATCCCAACCGTTTCCCAACAGTAAACGGTATCCCAACCACTAGCACCTTCTGCCAACGGTCGGGCCGACAGTTTCCCAACTGCGTATTACCGTTCCCCAACCATCATTTTGAAAACAGTTGGGCCAACCGAGGGGATCGGTTGGCGAATAACCATTCCCCAACCAAAAAGCGGCCATTAAGGAAATTTTCAACCGTTGAGAGCGTCATCGCCAACGGTTGTCCCAACCGAATCCCAACCGTTTCCCAACAGTAAACGGTATCCCAACCACTAGCACCTTTTGCCAACGATCGGGCCGACAGTTTCCCAACTGCGTATTACCGTTCCCCAACCGTTATTTTGAAAACAGTTGGGCCAACCGAGGGGATCGGTTGGCGAATAACCATTCCCCAACCAAAAAGCGGCCATTAAGGAAATTTTCAACCGTTGAGAGCGTCATCGCCAACGGTTGTCCCAACCGAATCCCAACCGTTTCCCAACAGTAAACGGTATCCCAACCACTAGCACCTTTTGCCAACGATCGGGCCGACAGTTTCCCAACTGCGTATTACCGTTCCCCAACCGTTATTTTGAAAACAGTTGGGCCAACCAAGGGGATCGGTTGGCGAATAACCATTCCCCAACCAAAAAGCGGCCATTAAGGAAATTTTCAACCGTTGAGAGCGTCATCGCCAACGGTTGTCCCAACCGAATCCCAACCGTTTCCCAACAGTAAACGGTATCCCAACCACTAGCACCTTTTCCCAACGGTCGGCCCGACATTCTCCCAACTGCGTATTACCGTTCCCCAACCGTTATTTTGAAAACAGTTGGGCCAACTGAGGGGATCGGTTGGCGAATAACCATTCCCCAACCAAAAAGCGGCCATTAAGGAAATTTTCAACCGTTGAGAGCGTCATCGCCAACGGTTGTCCCAACCGAATCCCAACCGTTTCCCAACAGTAAACGGTATCCCAACCACTAGCACCTTTTGCCAACGGTTGGGCCGACAGTTTCCCAACTGCGTATTACCGTTCCCCAACCGTTATTTTGAAAACAGTTGGGCCAACCGAGGGGATCGGTTGGCGAATAACCATTCCCCAACCAAAAAGCGGCCATTAAGGAAATTTTCAACCGTTGAGAGCGTCATCGCCAACGGTTGTCCCAACCGAATCCCAACCGTTTCCCAACAGTAAACGGTATCCCAACCACTAGCACCTTTTCCCAACGGTCGGCCCGACATTCTCCCAACTGCGTATTACCGTTCCCCAACCGTTATTTTGAAAACAGTTGGGCCAACTGAGGGGATCGGTTGGCGAATAACCATTCCCCAACCAAAAAGCGGCCATTAAGGAAATTTTCAACCGTTGAGAGCGTCATCGCCAACGGTTGTCCCAACCGAATCCCAACCGTTTCCCAACAGTAAACGGTATCCCAACCACTAGCACCTTTTGCCAACGGTTGGGCCGACAGTTTCCCAACTGCGTATTACCGTTCCCCAACCGTTATTTTGAAAACAGTTGGGCCAACCGAGGGGATCGGTTGGCGAATAACCATTCCCCAACCAAAAAGCGGCCATTAAGGAAATTTTCAACCGTTGAGAGCGTCATCGCCAACGGTTGTCCCAACCGAATCCCAACCGTTTCCCAACAGTAAACGGTATCCCAACCACTAGCACCTTTTCCCAACGGTCGGGCCGACAGTTTCCCAACTGCGTATTACCGTTCCCCAACCGTTATTTTGAAAACAGTTGGGCCAACTGAGGGGATCGGTTGGCGAATAACCATTCCCCAACCAAAAAGCGGCCATTAAGGAAATTTTCAACCGTTGAGAGCGTCATCGCCAACGGTTGTCACAACCGAATACCAACCGTTTCCCAACAGTAAACGGTATCCCAACCACTAGCACCTTTTGCCAACGGTTGGGCCGACAGTTTCCCAACTGCGTATTACCGTTCCCCAACCGTTATTTTGAAAACAGTTGGGCCAACCGAGGGGATCGGTTGGCAAATAACCATTCCCCAACCAAAAAGCGGCCATTAAGGAAATTTTCAACCGTTGAGAGCGTCATCGCCAACGGTTGTCCCAACCGAATCCCAACCGTTTCCCAACAGTAAACGGTATCCCAACCACTAGCACCTTTTGCCAACGATCGGGCCGACAGTTTCCCAACTGCGTATTACCGTTCCCCAACCGTTATTTTGAAAACAGTTGGGCCAACCGAGGGGATCGGTTGGCGAATAACCATTCCCCAACCAAAAAGCGGCCATTAAGGAAATTTTCAACCGTTGAGAGCGTCATCGCCAACGGTTGTCCCAACCGAATCCCAACCGTTTCCCAACAGTAAACGGTATCCCAACCACTAGCACCTTTTGCCAACGGTCGGGCCGACAGTTTCCCAACTGCGTATTACCGTTCCCCAACCGTTATTTTGAAAACAGTTGGGCCAACCGAGGGGATCGGTTGGCGAATAACCATTCCCCAACCAAAAAGCGGCCATTAAGGAAATTTTCAACCGTTGAGAGTGTCATCGCCAACGGTTGTCCCAACCGAATCCCAACCGTTTCCCAACAGTAAACGGTATCCCAACCACTAGCACCTTTTGCCAACGGTTGGGCCGACAGTTTCCCAACTGCGTATTACCGTTCCCCAACCGTTATTTTGAAAACAGTTGGGCCAACCGAGGGGATCGGTTGGCGAATAACCATTCCCCAACCAAAAAGCGGCCATTAAGGAAATTTTCAACCGTTGAGAGCGTCATCGCCAACGGTTGTCCCAACTGAATCCCAACCGTTTCCCAACAGTAAACGGTATCCCAACCACTAGCACCTTTTGCCAACGGTTGGGCCGACAGTTTCCCAACTGCGTATTACCGTTCCCCAACCGTTATTTTGAAAACAGTTGGGCCAACAGAGGGGATCGGTTGGCAAATAACCATTCCCCAACCAAAAAGCGGCCATTAAGGAAATTTTCAACCGTTGAGAGCGTCATCGCCAACGGTTGTCCCAACCGAATCCCAACCGTTTCCCAACAGTAAACGGTATCCCAACCACTAGCACCTTTTGCCAACGGTCGGGCCGACAGTTTCCCAACTGCGTATTACCGTTCCCCAACCGTTATTTTGAAAACAGTTGGGCCAACCGAGGGGATCGGTTGGCGAATAACCATTCCCCAACCAAAAAGCGGCCATTAAGGAAATTTTCAACCGTTGAGAGTGTCATCGCCAACGGTTGTCCCAACCGAATCCCAACCGTTTCCCAACAGTAAACGGTATCCCAACCACTAGCACCTTTTGCCAACGGTTGGGCCGACAGTTTCCCAACTGCGTATTACCGTTCCCCAACCGTTATTTTGAAAACAGTTGGGCCAACCGAGGGGATCGGTTGGCGAATAACCATTCCCCAACCAAAAAGCGGCCATTAAGGAAATTTTCAACCGTTGAGAGCGTCATCGCCAACGGTTGTCCCAACTGAATCCCAACCGTTTCCCAACAGTAAACGGTATCCCAACCACTAGCACCTTTTGCCAACGGTTGGGCCGACAGTTTCCCAACTGCGTATTACCGTTCCCCAACCGTTATTTTGAAAACAGTTGGGCCAACCGAGGGGATCGGTTGGCGAATAACCATTCCCCAACCAAAAAGCGGCCATTAAGGAAATTTTCAACCGTTGAGAGTGTCATCGCCAACGGTTGTCCCAACCGAATCCCAACCGTTTCCCAACAGTAAACGGTATCCCAACCACTAGCACCTTTTGCCAACGGTTGGGCCGACAGTTTCCCAACTGCGTATTACCGTTCCCCAACCGTTATTTTGAAAACAGTTGGGCCAACCGAGGGGATCGGTTGGCGAATAACCATTCCCCAACCAAAAAGCGGCCATTAAGGAAATTTTCAACCGTTGAGAGCGTCATCGCCAACGGTTGTCCCAACTGAATCCCAACCGTTTCCCAACAGTAAACGGTATCCCAACCACTAGCACCTTTTGCCAACGGTTGGGCCGACAGTTTCCCAACTGCGTATTACCGTTCCCCAACCGTTATTTTGAAAACAGTTGGGCCAACAGAGGGGATCGGTTGGCGAATAACCATTCCCCAACCAAAAAGCGGCCATTAAGGAAATTTTTAACCGTTGAGAGCGTCATCGCCAACGGTTGTCCCAACCGAATCCCAACCGTTTCCCAATAGTAAACGGTATCCCAACCACTAGCACCTTTTTCCAACGGTCGGCCCGACATTCTCCCAACTGCGTATTACCGTTCCCCAACCGTTATTTTGAAAACAGTTGGGCCAACCGAGGGGATCGGTTGGCGAATAACCATTCCCCAACCAAAAAGCGGCCATTAAGGAAATTTTCAACCGTTGAGAGCGTCTTTGCCAACGGTTGCGCACACCATTTCCCAACAGTTGACCAACGGTTTTGTGCTACTAGGGTTATCACGACTCAAATTTTAGACCAGGGAAACGTAGTGAGAACACTATTGCTTTAATCAGAAAATTCCAACGGTAGCCCTTGGAGAACATGGTGAACCGAGCAAAGGACATAGTGAACCAAACTAGTTGTCCCATCCTCTTTAATAAACGATCGAACCTCATTGTTCAGTTCTAGTGTTTCTCAGCCAAGGAAGCTTGCCCCTTTGAACTGCTCTAACTGCTTACTCATCCGACAACCGCGTTCCGAGAGTTTCTCTGGCTTCGATTCCCTGAACCGCTAATATTCCCATACCGAACAATCAAGGATTAGATATGAAGCCGATATGCTCTTCCTCACTGACCCTATTCCTTGCAGTCTGCATGAATATACAGTGCTATGCCCCGTGATCAGAACCACAATGAACTGCTGTTTCGTTTGCATCCCTTGTCCCTTTTCTGGGAACGCAATACAATCTGTTCTCTAAAGATATTGTCGATTCCGGCACTACTTCCTATTCAGCTTCTTTTATAGCAATGGCTTCATTGCTTTCGTTGGCATCCACTGCTGAGAATGACCCTGTTGAATGCGTTAACCCTTCTGGTTATTTCTAGGAATTCTTTGAACATTTACGAACTTATAGTTGGATCACTCGGCCTACTAAGTATGCTTAGATCTATACGCTGTTGTACATACAAAGAACCTCAATTCAAAATCTCAGAGATTGAGCTAAAATGGTGGAAAATAGAATGGACGTATTTATGAGACTCGTGGCTATTTTCGTCCATCATTTAATATTTGGACAATTCAAATGCTCTGATGAAATCTTAGGTTTCCATCTCACTTTCACCACTATATTATGCTGATGTTCTGCGTTTTCCAGTTTTCCAATTCGAAGAAGAAAATCAATCTAGCGTTTCATGGAAGTATTGAAACCTAAGGGATAACGGTCTCCATTTTCGACGAATGTAGGCAATTATTGATTGTCGGAGCTGAGCGTAAAGATTTCGACTGTTTTCAAGATCTGTTTTTTTTTTTCACTTCCAAACGCTTTCGCTCACATGGCATTATTAGTTGTCTTCAGGATTGAACCAGAGTTCCAGCTAGGATGAATGAACAACTCAGATTCCAATTCGACCCCAAACTGGTTTCGTCCTATCATTATTCAGGAGCAAAGGAAATTTTGCTTTTGAAAAATCAAGTGTAACCTTAATCCAATAAGTCCTCCAAATGGAAATATTATTTTTGCTGAATTATTACCGACCAACATAGCTTACATTAACTGTATGTGTACGAATTCGATAATCAATGGATAAATTCCCTTATTGGAGGAAGATATGTAAGAAAGAGATATATTTTTATGTACGTAAAGGTTATTCCAACACACTCTAATTATTTAAGCAAAACACCAAAGACCTTGTTCGTTGACGTGAGGTGGGATTCGATTAGATCATCAATTTAAATCAATTAGAGCAGAAGATCATATAAACATACCAACACGACGGTATGACGAGATATTGTTCATAGCTAATTAGAGCTTCTTTCTTCTTCCGAATCAAAATTCGACTCACCTGAGGTTTTTCAAGCAAAAGTTACCAACGTGAAAAAAATACTTTTTCCGACGTTAGAGAATTAGCGAAGTGAGCTAGGTTCAGAAGTTAACCGCGTAAAAACTCCGTACCACATCATCATTTTCCAAAGTGTTTCGATCCCCCGATTAGCGATTTTTAATTCAAGTTTGAAATTGCTTCCTTACCCGGCGTTGGGAAAGTTTAAACTCGGCCTGTGCCTGCGTCGGCTCTTAATTAACCAACTCGAGCTAGTTTCACTCGGAAGTATTAATCTTACTTTCCCGAAGTTTCTTACTCCCTTTTCTCAACTAACGGCGGCTTTGACCAATGCTCCGTTGTAAGTTGTAATTGGTATAGAAATATGCAACATTTTCATTGTGGAAAACAAAACTTTTCTTCCTGGTCTGAGCCGAATAAGTTTCGATTCTAACTCCCGTTGGGTATTTCGAGCGAGAGAATTGAGCATTAAATCGGAGGCTTGATTTTATTATTATGAAGTGTTTGTTTGGATTGGCTATTTTACAGATGGTAAATTCGACAAATGGGCGATTATATTTGATTCATATGACCTTCAAGTACTTTGTTAAACATCACGTTCAATTTGGCTCAGTTGGAGTGGATAGAAGACCTCAAAATGGACAAAGTTCAATCTCTAGTGATAAACTTGAGGTTCTTGAGTGAGTATAGGCTATTGACCAAATAGTTCTATGAAGCCCTCTAAGCCATGTTTTTTTTTTTTTTTTTTTCAAGTACCTACTTTTCAACTTTTTACCTCTCACTTTGCACTTTTCCTCTGGTTGTTGGTGATTTTTGAAGCCAAACTCAGTCAACGTGGAGAGTGAGAAGTGGCAGATGTGAAAAGTGCAGAGAATAGTCTCGCTGGTTTTTGAAAAACTTTTCACTTTACCATTTTTGTTCCAGAGTAAAACGTTAGAAGTGGAAGTGATTTTTTCAAGTATTGAAGGTACTATTCCAAATGAGCTCTGCGTTTCCCAAATTTGCAGATTGGGTACGTTCATCAGTCAGGAGCAACAACCTCTCGAAATGGAGAGCTCGTATCAGACTGGCAAATTCCCACTAATTTTTCGTTAAGATGTTGAAACGATCTACTATCATCACTAATCATTGGAAATGGATGCTCTCTTCGATCACATCTCCGAGAAGAAGAAACTCTCCGAAATATTCTACAGTAGTTTATTATGCCTGACAACTCTTATTATGCATCTCAATCGTTTTTAAAAAAGACAATACTTTTCATTGTAGTTTCCAAAGCATCCGAAGCCGACTCGCTCCCGCGCTTTCCTCCAACTACTATAAAAAAAAAAATATAATAATATAAATTAATATAAACATCAGAACAGCAAAGTCGGGATGCGGAGTGAGAAGTAGCCCGGTCTTCAAAAAACAAAAACTCTGCCAGTCTTCAATTATCTCAAAAATCCAAATTACTCTTCACGTTTCATATTTACTTATTGGAAAAGTGGAGAAAAAATTTTTTAATAAAAGGCCCCCGGACTGGAGAAAATTTAGAAAACCGAGAATGTGAACGTTTCACGTGAAATAGGTCTTGAATAAATTTCCATTTCCAAACCGAATGTTTTGGCATTTTTCCAATTTTTTTTTTTCGTTGCACCGTTTAAAACATTACCTACTACAAATATAAATACAACATGATACGAAAAAACTTAAGTACGACAAAAAGTTATGGAGATTGAGAAAAATAAAACAACAAATTAAGACATGTAGGTGATGCTCCTTGAAACGAGGCCTCGGCGAAAGAAACTTTTGTCATGATTAACGCGTGCGGGCAAAGAAAAGCCTTCTCTAACAGAGGCGAGTTTTTGCTCAAAGCTGCAGTTTTGAATCTAGAAGAACGAAAAGGCGAGTGCCGCGCGAAGGATCGTTGTGTTGTGAGGGAGAGGTGGAAAAGAGGAAAGAGGTCGGTTGAGCCTTCGTGAAAAGAATGTGGCCTTAATTGCGGCCCAAGAGGGATTTATGGTTTAGGAGACTTGGAATCTCCAGCGTCGTCCTCGGCTCATCCCTTGAGCGATGTCGTCTATTCCGTGCAGAAGTGAAATGAAATATGGGACGAGAAGATGCGGAAAGTAGAGCGAGGAGGAAAAGGAAAATTAGGTATATCCTCGAAGCAATCTTTTCCGAAACTGGAGTATAAGTGGCTTTTATCGGCATAATCGGGTTCCAGATATCGCAACGATGATGGATTTTCAGATGATACGAAATGAAAAGTCAACCTCCTTCGTTCGGGAGGAATTGCTCTAGATATTTGGATATTGAAGGAAGATGTTTGGGGAGATGATTTAGGATCAGCGTCCACCGAGTAATTTAATCGAATAAAATAGTTTGTTCAACAGTTAGGGAGTTTTGTTCGACGAGATTCGATTTGAACAATTTGACTTTGTCTAGCAAATTATTGTGCTGATCATTTGTGATTTATGAATAAAAAACAGGATTTTCCTTTCTTTTCTGACCACAGTTTTTATCGCCTTTATCTTGTAACGGGTTTTATTGGAGACTGTTAAACAAGCAATTGGAACGTGCTACATTTAAAAGAGGCATTTCATCCCAGGCAGTTTCCGACGACCAATAGTTTGTACGCTACAGCACGTAAAATAGTCCAATTTAGTGATCAAAACCCCAAAAACTCCAATAGGAATTGAAAAGGTGAAGCTACCGGCTTTCCAGAACGAGATCATTTATATAAAATCATAAAATTAAATCTTTCGTGCAGTTGCGTTAAAAAGGCTGGTCGTCAGAAACTACTTCGGATGAAATGCCGTTCTAAATGTTGCATGCATGATCCAATTTGCTTTTTCAACAGCCACCTATGAAACGCGTTCCTAGAAGATTTTGTGAAAAAGAGGAACAAAATCCTGTTTTTTTTTTTGTTTTTTTTTTTTTCGAAATAATACATAATGCGTCGTCACTTTTTCTAGTTCGGCGTTAAAACCGTAAACAAGCTCGAAAAGTGACAAGTGAATTGTTGAAAAGTACTTTCAAAATATAGGCTCCTGGCCACGCACTCAAGTTCAATAATTTTTTTCACTTCACATTTCATCCCTCTGCGAATCGCCTCCCATTTTTCCCTCCCGTTCCACGCGCCACGGAAAAAATTATTCACCTCTCTTACTTTAACAATTTTTCCCTTGGCAGTCCTCTCACGTTTCCACGTGACGTGTTTTTCCAGCGGAAAGAACGTGGTCAGTTGATATTATGGTTCAGTCCTTCTTTACAATCAATACGTTTTACGAATATGAAAAGGCATGTTTACTCAGCTCATAACATCTGTGAGCTGCCAAGGCCCAACTACGTCAATACGGTTTGAACAACGAGGCTCATATTATAATTTGTCTTTTCCTCCTCGTCGCATTTCTTGATGTCCGGGAGTTTGCGAGGTGGAGAAAAACCAGGCGACTCATTCTCCAATTCTTTATCAGCTGGCCGAGCACTTTCGCCCATTCGGGCTGTGGACGCTGTGGCTCCATGTCGCCCTGAGGATGCCCGAATGGGCGAAAGTGCTCGGCCTGCTAATAAAGAATTAAAGAATGAGTCGCCTGGTTTTTCTCCACCTCACAACCCCCGAATTATAATTTACTTTCAACAACAATACCCCTCTCCTCTAAATGATTCCCGTTTCAGAAGTGAATTAAATTCCAAGCTCAGCCGGGTTTCTTTGGCGATTATCAACCGCTGTCGTACTATGGAAAAGATGCGGAAGGAACTGTAGTAAATTCAACCTGAAACCTTGGTTTCGTACAGAATCGTTAAGCGTTGTCAGCAGCGGTCGAGCTACGGGGAACAATTTATGTACCGTCGTAGGGACCGAGTCAGTAATGAGCGAAAAGTGGAAGTAGTAGTGGAAGTAGTTTGAAAAGCCGACAGAAGGGGAAAAGTCTGAGAGTCGTAAATGGAATTAGGACAGCGGTATACTCTTGATAAGGTGAAATTGCTGTAAGTTGTGTTGGTTTCCACTCGCCGAAGAAGAACAATCACAAACTAGTCGCCCTTTCCGCTGACAACTTTCACGTCGCCTAACTTTTGTTGGGAATGTTCTTCGCGGAACGTTTCACAGTTTTGGAGAATTGGAACCACCGAGTCGGCGACGAATTAGGAATTAATTGTGCGTATTTTTCCATCCGAAGAGTAAGTTCATAGTTGAAGTTACTTTTTCGTAAGCGACACCCAAGCAATAGTTTATTTATCTGCTATCGCCTAGTTCGAGGACAGTGAACAAGCATAATTGTGGCTTTTCTTACGGCCTCAATTTTTATCCGTCACTGCTCGCCAAGCGCTTTTGCTCATTTCGACATCATCAGAGCTTTTTTCTGCAGGTTGAGGGGGAGAATAACGAGACGACCTCTTCTCCGTTTTTCTTCTTTTTATTACGCCGAGTACTTTCGCCCGTTCGGGCTTCTTCAGGGCATTATAGGACCAAGGGTACCTATGGCCACCTATGGAAGAAAAATGGAGAAGAGGTCGTCTCGTTATTCTCTCCCTCAACCTGCAGAAAGAAGTAATACGACCACCTGGAGAAGAAAACATCAGAGCTTTGTTCAACCATGATAGTGGTTGCCCTGACGGCTTAACGAAGCCCTGAAGATTCATAAGCGAAAGAGCTTTAAGCAGTAATGAAAGATTCTCCACCTTAACCGCAATACGATAAAACTGTTTTGGGAGCAGAGCTTCAATAAAGAGTGTCGAGGGGAATTTTGAAAATAATGGCTAGGCTCTGTGTATAGTTTCTGGAGTGTCAAGATTCGAACTTCTGTAATTTATTTATAATTTTGTCTAGCGCTTTTGCCTCCGCGACGCTCTTCATTATGGTTCTTCCAGTGAATAGGTTATTTGGAGTATCACGACCGAGCTACGCTCAATCAAGTTTCATTTTATTCTGTTTCAATAATTCTTCGTATCTATCATAATAATTTTGATTACCAGTTTCATGATAAAAGCCAATTTTACTGTTTGGAAATACTTACGAACATTTTATTATGAATAGGATTAAAGTTTTAAGAATTGAAATGAAATGCGCCAATCTTTAATTTCGTTATTTTCTCTGTTTCAGGTGAGTTCTGCAAATTTCCAGATCAGTATAAGAGATACGGTGCTTCCTCAGACGCGGTCGCTGGGTTCGTTATTCCCTCGATTCTTTTCAATTTTACGTAAAGTGCTCTTCGTCAGATATGAGTCAATAGATAATTCCTTCCGCCGATCGTGAAATTAAAGCGGAAAGTTGAAGACTTAGAATTAAGGCTTTCCCTGGCGCCGGTCAAAAGTTACTTTCAAGTGTCTAAAAGCGGTTTTATAATCTTTTTCGATATCCAAGCAGCTCCGAGTTGTTGAAAAGTTTTTTCACGATGCGGTTGGGAAACCTTGTCGAACCTGGCTTCCATTCTCTCACGGCGCTTAGCGGAGCTAAAATTTTAAACGCACTTCCTTCGTCTTCGAAAGATTATTTATTAGGCGAAACTTCATAGAAAATTCAACGAGCTTGAAAGGAATACAAATTGTCGGGGAATTCGTTGAAAACTCTGACTACGTAAAATGGCCTAATTGAGTATAATTGACGCTCCATCTTGAGGTTATATCATGTACCGTAAGATGAGTTTGTTTTGTTTCTCCAGTACTATTCATTATAGAAATTGAAAAAATTCTCTCACCAATCGCATTATTTCTCAGGACATTTTGGTCTAGTCTGCCTCATCCATAATAATTTCAAATATTTGGCCATTTCATAGTGGTGCACTTATTGGAACAATAATTGATTTCATCAACATGACAAGGGAAATTTCTTACGCGAGTGTATGCGATAAAACCGCTTCGTCGTGTATATCCCTACATTTATAACATTCAAACGTTATCATTAGATTAAATGAACAGCTAAAAAGAATAAACAAGCCATGTCGGCGACGAGTAATCATCCCTTGAACTACACGCCTCTAACAATTTGAGATCAGTATTTTTCATATAGCCGGCTTCGTGGGCTTATTTAATTTGAAGTTTCCACTTTAAAAGGCTCGGGTTCGCAACCCAGCTACGGAGCCGGTGTGGCCAGAAATTAAAAAGAGAGGCTACGAAAACGCCTCTACACTAGATATCATGAAATAAGGAGTATGACTTGAAGAATTAAAAATAATAGTAAAATTTAAAAAAAAACTCAAAAAGTACCTAACTTTTTCCTTTCTTTGTCGTCTTTTTTTCTATGTCCAAGAGGTGTGAGGGAGAGAAAAACCAAGCGCGCTGGCCAGCCAATAAAGTATCGTAGAGTGAGTTGCCAGGTTTTTCTCCTCCTCACACCTCTCGGCCATTAAAAAGTAACTTAAAAAACGCTGCAAATGATTGTACAGTGGTTTATTATTCCTTCGCTTCAAATAAAATTTCAGAAGACTATCCATTTCAGATAGTCATTATTCAGAACATGTGTGAACATTTCAACCGAAAAACAGATTGGTAACTATCGGGGAAAATTCCGTAGCAACTATTGTAATTTTAATCTATTTTATTTTTCTTAATTTCCAAATTAAAAACTAAATTTTTTGCCCTCCCGTACAGCTGGAGAGAGTGTTTGACGACCATTCCAATGAGTATAGAACGATTTTTATAGCTCCAATAACTCTCGAGTTATACCCTCATGTCAAATTTCTGAAAATCTCCCAAATTCGGCACAAAAGCTGCGATAACTCGAGAACCAATGAAGCTATCGACCCGGCAATGGTCTCATTCGATTCAGCGTCCAAAAATCTATATAATTTGATACCACGTACACCTTTTTCTGAAAAACCTTGGAAAATATGAATTTTCTCCCCCTCAAAACCCCCCAAAAATACCCTTAGAATTGAGCTAGCAAGTTGGTTCAAGAATTGGACCGTCGTAGGACCGAGATTGATTTTTGGTGAAAATTTCAAAAATTTAGCTATTATGGTTTGGCCGGAAAAGTGTTGACGGCGTACGGCGTACGGCGTACGGCGTACGGCGTACGGCGGACAGACAGAATTTTTTTTATTGGATATTCGGATTCTACATGCTTTGAAACGTAAAACATCAAATTTTGAGGGGGGGTTATAAAAATTTTTTTCTTGGGCGATTACAATGGTATATTATTGAATAATAAACCAAAAAATATCGCTCTTGAACTACGTACATGCCTCTAACAATTATGAAAATATAATTGTTCATAAGCATTTCGTATATATATTCGGTTGAAAAAACTCGTAAACTTTCATATTCTCACGGCGAAAAATTTTTCTACCCATTTTGCATGAAAAGGAGCCCCATAAATAAAAATCTGTCATT
Organism: Tupiocoris notatus; assembly: GCA_037159825.1. Lineage (NCBI taxonomy): Eukaryota > Metazoa > Arthropoda > Insecta > Hemiptera > Miridae > Tupiocoris > Tupiocoris notatus. The sequence continues at coordinate 143,185 of JASJUZ010000405.1, read as the reverse complement.
TACTAGCGTGATATTTGGTATCGAAGATCAACCGCGATCAATGGATTGAACGGGATCGTGAAATATGATTGCGAGCGAAATTGACAAAAAGTACTGCGATAAAACCGAAGGCCGACATTTATTATCTTTCGAAACGGCTTGCCCTAGTCTTTAATGACAGTCGTGAAGCGGATTAAGTGCTACGACTCTTCTTGGGATCGATTCCAAGAACCAAGAGATATCGGAATGCCTCGCAAAGATGTGATGCGATCTATGCCCACCCTTTTATTGTTTTATTTGTATCAAGGGTTGGAAACGATGTGGCATTGAAAGGTGGAATGTGAAACCAGGGTTAACTTTAGGGCCAGATTGTTGATCATCGGATACATTTTTCGAGGGAAATGTGGTTTTCAGACAAGAAACGTGTGAGGATATAGATAGTTAGGGAAATTACAGCGAATGAAGAAAAATCCACTACTGGAATTCCAGGGATCATGATGGTTATCTCCTCACTCTTCCTTCCTATTAGACTGAAAAGCGCAGACGCCATTTCTTGCCTTATGGCCGAAAAGATTTAAAATGTTTTTTTTTTTTCTTGCAATTGAAAAGACGACACGTGATGAAGCCCTTCAACTTGAGTTTCATTCTCAAAGTAATATCCTGAATGTGAAATCAGTTTAAAGGGAAGGAGCGCCTTGTGAAAATCGCCAGTAATGTGTGAAACGATGGCGATATTAATTGGTTTTAGTGAGCGCGAAAGCGGTCGACCGTTCGGCGAATAAGAAGGCGATGCAGAGCGTCTAAATTGCTGGAGAGAAGAAGAAAAGGCGTTTATAAGATTCCGAGGATGCCGTACCGTCGCAGTCGAGGAAAGTCGCCTGGGATGGTATGCGTTTAACTTAGATGGCAGTAATGGAATATCGTCTGCAGGTCGTCGGCAGGGCTGCAGATGGAAAGAGGAAGGAAGCTCAGATGCTCTGGGAACGTCAGACATTCGTATTTAATCTACGGGGGCGAGTTGGGAAGGGACGATTCGAAGCTTAATAGAACTTCTAAAGGTCATATATGAGACCCAGTTTTTGAGGAGAAACCCTCTCCAGTGTGAAAATGGTCGCACTTCACATCTAATGAAGGCATCAAAAGGTACGTTTTGTTCATTACGGTTGGTTTTCACGGTTGGCCGTTTCGAATCTTCGATGGCAATCTTCTGTTTCCCTTTATTAAGTTGCCATTGTCTTCATCTGTCCATCGATTTGCCAATACACCCAGTGTTTTCACTATTAACCGTTCGAATTGAAACATTTTTTCTTAGTTTTAGGCTGTGGACTCTATGGCTCCACGTCGCCCTGAAGATGCCCGAATGGGCGAAAGTGCTCGGCCAGCTAATAAAGAATTGTAAGAATGAGTTGCATGGTTTTTCTCCACCTCACAACCTCCAGACATTCTTTCTTAGGGTTACGGATATTTTAAAACCAGATATCTTCACTTATAAGATTGATGAAACTATCTTATCGGAGAGACACCACTCGGGAGACATTTTTGCTGCTTATTCAGGAACAAATTGTGCGAGCGTTCATCGCTGCGCAATTTTCTCCAAAGAAGTTAAAAAGCAAAGTGACTTTTCCCGAGTCATTAAAGTTGAAACACTTCATATTACTAGAGCTCGTTGGTATGAGTCGCTTTTTCGTTGAACCCCATTGCTCTTGCCTGAGGGCGTTGTTTGCCAGCAGGTAGTCCCGCAGTAGGTATAATGTTGAACATTCGCGAGCGTGTTTATTTATTAACCCTATCTCGCCATTTGCCAACGTGAGTTCTTCTCCGAAATTTAGACCCACGCAAACACAACACGGCTTTCAGTTATAATGAGTCCATTCTTGTGTGAAGGACTGAGAAGGACGGGTCGGCTTGGAAATGATGAGACTTCCCTTTACCTCCTAAGCAGCGCTTATCGCTCACTCCCTCTGATGACTGATGATTATTCATGAGATAACCGGAGGATTCAACAATTACGAGCTGTCTAATTGCTCCTTGATTTCAAATTGAAAATGATTAACTCATCGCATTTACGCTGGGATCGTGTCATGAATCCGGTTAGCTTTTCAGTGAGATTTAGCTGCCACATTCTACGCTACTGTATTTTCATGTATTCCTGCTCGTACTGGTAAACCTTCGTATGGGTGGTTTAGATCAAGTACGAAGAACAATAGAATTTTTCATTCGAGTCTGGAAAAACGTTGGAATTTCACCTAACGACGAGGTTTGCAAAGGAATCCTCTCGAATCATCCTCTCATATTTCGCGTGAGAGATTCCTTCCCTGGAAGAGGAAAATGACTGAGGCGTAGAAGCCATCAATTACTGGGTAGACGCGAAAATCAATAAAGCGGCTCGACAGAGAAGAACTGACTTGCTCGTTCCTGGTTTCGTTATTTCACCAAGCTTCGCTTCGACGCAATTAAAGAGAATTGGAAAACCATAAAACAAAAGGCAAACGGATAGGAAGGTGAGGTCAGGCTCGTGAAAGGAATCCTCGTTAAAGATCGAAGACGAGGAACGGAATCTTCGGATCTGAAAGGTTCGGCATGAAGCAATATGAATGATAATGGGGGTGATTTTGTATTCCCCGCGAGGAGCGCAGAGTACTCAATAGGATAATAAAAGCCAACACAGGCGAAGACAGATGCATGCTAATGTTTTGACTCAAAAGGTATCCTTTATTTATGTATTAAAATGGTCACGACTTTGAAATTTATATTCAACCGATACGTAATATTATAGTACTGTTAGAATAAATCTATTTCATAACAGAATGATTTTGAAGTCTATATAGATATTCGCATCCCTACGATAAATGTTCAACGTATCCAAATTTTTCCATCTAAAAAAGTTCTCACCTCAAAGATAAAAATAAAAATAAGTAAAAAGTATATTTATGTCCAATTCACTGTTGTGAGGAAAATCGACCAGGTGTTTTCCAAAAAGTTGTTGAAAATATTTTTCAATTGAGAATGCACATCGATTTTCTAGTAGGTTTCGGATTTGATCATTAATAATTATTATCCCCTAAAATCCATTCCCTAAAGACATTTTTTTTTAAGTCAAATAGAAATTCTAAAAAAATTTAAGGAGGAATCGTCAAGTTAAGAGAAACGCGAACGAAAACTTGTGGGAGAAAGTAGCTGACATAACCCCAGTCTCACTGCTCAGAGCGTTTACCTTCCACCCCACCTACCTCTCACCAAATCGCTTTAGAACAAGTGACGTAAACTACGTGGTAGCTCTGTTCAGTTCGAGTCATTTTCCAAACTCGACCGCTTCATTAGAATCAATAATTTTACGAATGCTATTTCAGGTCATTGAGTCATCATTCCGCTATGTGATTATATAAAATGTCAAATAAAAAATGTGTATGCGAATGGGGAAGACGCCTATTTTTTATTTTCGTACCTAATGGCCTGAATTCTGTTATTTGGTGTCAGCTGAAGACGGAATGACCAATTTTTTATGAAAATTGTGAGTTTTCGCGGAGAAAATCGCTAAGGAAAATCAGTGGTTTGAATAAACCCGGAGATGTAACTCCAACCGATTGAAGTGACTCCCTAGAGCGCTCTGCAGACGGCTGAAAGACAGACAGTAACAACAAGACGGTCTTTAAGACTGGAGTCATGCTAAATCTAGTGAATGACGCTAACTTCACTGCTACTTGTTAGGTTTTTTTAATCGTCGAGTTAGTACCGCCCGAAATGCCTTGTAAAGCAAATAAATTGCTGAGGGGGGTTTGGTAATCTCACAGCAACCTCAAATTATTGCTCCCAATGTTAGTTTATTCTCCGAAGATACAAGCGCTAGTGTCGATATTCACGTTCGACTGACTAGTTATGACGTAATAACTATTCATTTTTCATTCAAAATCCTCGGTTTTCCTTAGCGATTTTCTCCGCGGAAACTCACAATTTTCATGAAAAATTGGTCATTCCGTCTTCGGTTGACACCAAATAACAGAATTCAGGCCAAAAGGAACGAAAATAAAAAATAGGCGTCTTCCCCATTCTCCGTTCTCTCTGATTCTCAGTCAGCCGTCTACGCAGGGTTCTATAGATTTCTATAGCCTACTAATAATATCGCCTCCAATAATCGTGTAAAACTGGTATTTTTCAGTTAATGCTCAGGATCTTCATAATGGTTTACTGATTTATTATTATTATTATTACTAGTTATTTTCCCAATAGATGAACAGTTTCTGGTTCATTTCACTTAAAAAGAATTCAACTGACAACAAAATGCCATGAACAGTTTTTCATGTTGGAATTTTAAACGAGATAAATTGGTGAGAAAATATATGGAAATAATGTGATTTTTTTTAATTCCTCCTTCAAGAAATAAAGGCTTAAAGAACTATTTTGTGTTTTCAACTTTCCAACTGACTATTTGTACGGTTCCAGATGGACGGGTTCAGAAGTACGAAACAGCTTCAATTTTTCAAAATAGACAAATTACTGAATTTTTCTAAAATTTTGAAATGGGGAATCACCTAGAAAATTACGTTTATTTTGGAATTTGTTTTCACCCAATGGCTTTGATCACTCACAAAAATTTTGCCCACTCCAACCACCAAACTAAATTTCTTCCCATCTCAGATTGAGAAAAGTATTCTTTAGAGGTTAAAGGTTATTAAAAACTATGGGATTAAATATTATAAAAATGTTAACCCGCCTTAGGTAATAAAATAGACGCAATGATTAATCTGTTTCGTCTTGAATTACTTCGAAACTCGACAATCAAATGCGCCACTTTCGTTTCCTTCAGACGCCTACAATGTCGAGAGAGCATATATCATTCGAAAATGCAGTCGAGCTCTTGCGAAAGAAATAAATAGGTCAAGGGTCTGCGGCCTTCCGCAATTTTATAAGTACGTCAGCCAGAAGAGGGTCGTAGGTGGCAGCGGGATTCGAGTGAAACAGATGAAGCTGCTTGGAGAGGCAGTGGAAAAGTGGAAGGAATATGCTGGCCTCGACGGCGCCAGTCTGAATACTCTTGTGGAGCAACGGTGGTGGGAAAAAGAAACGATGAAAATGGCGATGTCGGCTGAGACTTACATATTTTATAACCGAGTTCTATCCGGCCGAGTAAAAGGAGCGTAAAGCGCACTCTTTCGTCCCTTTTACAAACGGAGATACATTTTCTCGGCTACCGCGAATTTCGCTGCGTGAATGTGTGTGGATAAATGTGAAAAGCGTCATTTCGGTTAATAATTTATTTTGCGCGCGCTCTAATCATTATAAGAATTATTTCCCCTTTTCGAAACCAATTTTGGCGATTTGCTCCTTTTGGTGTCAACAACCTTCATCTGCAAAGGAATCGATTTTCCATATGGTTTCATTCGCAGTAACGAAATATTGCCTTTTGAATCGCGCTTTAAAATGGCGTGATATTCGGTCGCATTTCAAACAATTACCTCGGATGAGATAAATTTCTTTAAGTTTTAATATTTTCCTGATATTTTCAGAAGTAAGTAGACACTGTGCAACTTTCTTTAGTGCAACTTTCAAAATAGATTGGGTAGCCGACTTCTCGGCGCCTGTCTGCGATATCCGAAGCCAACAAGAAAATAAAATTATCAAAATTACAATTGTACTAGGTTGGTGAGGGTGAGGGTGAGGGGGAGAAGTAACCTATGGTTCCACATCGCCCTGAAGATGCCCGAAGGGGCGAAAGTGCTCGGCCAGAAAATAAAAAATCGGAGAATATGTCGCCTGGTTCTTCTTCCCCTCACCAACCCAGTACAATGAGAGATGCGACAACTCAGCCAAGAAAAAAAATTCAATTGTTGCTACGGAGTTTTCTCCAATAGTTACCAATATGTCGTTAGGCGGAAACGAGATGTTATTATAACAAATAGATGGTCTTCTTAAATCATTAGTGAAGCGAAGGAATAATAAACCACTGTTTCTCTTTTCTATAACACACAAAAAACATAATTTCAGTAAAATGAGAAGTTAATCGGGGAATTACACCTGTCTGTTAAGCTGTTTTCACGTGTTTGAACATAGATTGACAAATTTTACTACTGACATATTCCTTCCATTTTGCTTCAACAGCTGTAAAACTAATGAATCTTTTAGTTTATTTTTCAGTAATAAACCCAAGAAAAAAAATTGTCTAACCACTCAAAATTTGATCTTTTTACTCTTCAAATCATGTAAAATCCGAATATCCAATTGAAAAAAAATTCTGTCCGTCCGCCGTACGCGTCAGCATGTTTCTTACGAAACTATAAAAGCTAAATTTTTGAAATTTTCACCAAAAATCGATTATGGTCTGACAATGGATCAATTCTTAGGCAAATCACCACCTCAATTTAAAGTGTATTTTTGAGGGGGAAGAAAATTCGTACTTTCCAACGTTTTTCAGAAAAAGGTGTATTTGATATCAATTTCTATAGATTTTTGGACGCTGAATCGAATGAGACCATCGCGGGGTCGATAGCTTTATTGGTTCTCGAGTTATCGCAGCTTTTGTGCCGAGATTTTCAGAAATTTGACTTGAGGGTATAACTCGAGAGTTCTCGGAGCTATTCAAATCGTTCTACACTCGTTAGAATGGTCGTCTAACACTCTCTCGAGCTGTACTGTTAGGCAAAAAATTTAGCTTTTAATTTGGAAATTAAGAAAAATAAAAATTACAATTGTTGTTACGGAGTTTTCCCCTATAGTCACCAACTTGTTTTTCGGTTGGAACGTTCACACTTGTTTGAAATAATTACTATCAGAAATGAACCGTCTTCTTATATAATTATTGAAGCGAAGGAATAATAAACCACTGTCAGTCATTTGCAGAGTTTTTAAACGATTATTGAACTCTCTGAATCCTAACCACTATTGATATTTGATGATTTACGTCGTAATAATTAACCAAAACTGTCTATTGTTGACTAGTGGAGGTCGGGATGTGGAGAATTTGAACGTATCGTTTCATCGCATTGACACAGTTTGAATACGGTGATTCGCATGGCTGACAAGGGCGGAAACAGGTTGAGCGGATGGAATTTCATCGTTCAAAAACGTAGCGCTTTGAAACGTGCGAGCATTCTACTGTGGAATCGCGTACAGAGCCTGTAGGTGTCGTAGATCGAGTCGGCCGTCGAGACGTTTACAGCGCCCGAGGGAGCCGTGCGGCCTCGCTGGTGAAAACGGTCCGCTAGGCGAACATGAGAGCGACGTACGTGAAGGTAACGAGCGGGAGAGAGATGACTCCGGCGGAAAAGGGTGATAGGATATAAGCAGGAGTTAGGTGAAAACGGCAGGTGGCGACGACGGGAAATAGGAGTTGGAAAACACCGCAGACGGTAGTGGCTTCTATTCAATACACCTCATAACTCGCTCCCTTTGCGCTCTCGGGCGGATCGTGCTTCGCGCCAAAAGCCGCCTCCGACGGATCACCCGGTGAAAATCCTATTCCCGACGGATTTCAACTTTCGCCGCCTCGGGGCGATTGCGCTCGACTGCTGCAGTTTTCAATTGCACTCTGCAACAGTACACCGATGGGTGAAAAAATTGACGATTTATCGAAAAACGATGTAAAGGTAGTGCAAAAAAATATGACGTCAATTTCGTTCGATCGAGCTATATTTTTAGTTCATTATAAGAATGAATGAATTGATCAATTGCGATTTAATCCATTGAAAATGAGGAAACGTCAATGTAAATAATATGTGAATAATATTATGAAGGATACGATAAAATGGCCAACTCTCTTTCAAAGAGAAAACACGCTGCAAAGTATTATAATAAAACTCCGTTGCAACTAGTGTAATTTTTATCCTCTTTATTTAGTCTTAATTTTCAAATTAAAAACTAAATTATTCGCCTAACAGTTGAGCTGAAAAGTGTTTGACGACCATTCCAACGAGCATAGAACGATTTTTATAGCTCCTGAAATAATCGACTACATTTCCCTTCCATTTTTTTTTTAAATCTCGAAAAATTTTTATGAAAGCTGCGATAGCTCAAGAACCATTAAAACTATCGACCCCGCTATGGTCACATCCGATTCAGCGTCGAACAATCTATAGAAATTTGAAACAGATGACAAGCAGACCTATGTAACGAAAGAATCGAAGCTTATAACTTTTTTCCTCCAAAAGCCCTATAATAAAATTAGAATTACTTGAGTTGAAGTTTGACAGAAAAAATACAAAAATTATTTTGGTGAACATTTTTTCATGCTCGTAGTTTTCTTAATAAATTATTGACGGTGGACCGATTTTTTCTTCAATATTCGAACTCTATATCCGTTGCTTATATTGAAACTGCTAATATTGACCAAGAACTTTTCAACTTTCTATTTTTTCTGCCTAAATGCCGTTCATCACTATATTTCCAACACAATGCGATTTAACTCGTCTCCTTTCGCAGTTTCCCTTGTCATATAGTGAAGCCGACTATGTACAATAAGCTCCTTATTTGGCTGAGAAAGCTACATCAGTTGTAGAATCAACTGAGGGCGGGGTGGAGCGGAATTTCTAAAGCTCCCGAATATAGAGAAAGGCCGGTCATCAAAGGTAAATCCCTTATTCCGAATGCCCTTTACGAATTTTCGGCACATATCCTAACTCACCCGGGACTCTGCTCTTCCTTTTACAGAACCCTTCATCCTCTCTTACATCCTATAGGGCTATTTTTCCATAACTTACGTTCAGCGAAACATTGTCAACACTAACTAATCAATTTTGCAATATTATTGAAATCAACATTTGACGGCATGTGGTTTCAAGGTTCTGTGTTCTTATGTCCTTTGTTAAAATTAATTTTTTTTTTTTAAACGCTGCAAATGATTGTACAGTAGTTTATTATTCCTTTGCTTCAATAATGATGACAGAAAAACATCCATTTGTGATAGTAATTATTTCGAACATTTGTAAATGTAAATTTGTGGAAAATGTTTTTACATGGGCGATTACAATGGTTTATTATTGAACAATAAACCAAAAAGTCAAACACATTGACGCACATCAATACAAGTCAATTTATAACAGGTTGGTTCGATCCAATATAGGAATTATTCGAAAGTCCAAAGCTATCCCCCAAAAATCATTGTTGATATAACTATGTCCTTTTCCTTAGAAAATCACGGCACGTGATCAGTTCTATTTAAAAATAATTTCCGAAAAATTTTTTTGGACGTTTTCAGTTAAGTACGTAGCTATTATACCAGTATGAAAAATTCAGCGTACCTACTTGAAAAAAAAAAAGATAAAGATAATAATAATAATGATATACCAGCGTAAGAAATACCGTAAATCTCAGTGTAAAGGTGTACAACCGAGCATTGTTCAGAACAGCTACTTAACATTGAAAACCTTAAATTTTGAATGCAATTGTTTGTATGGAATATTCTGTGTGTAGGAGGAATGAGGCAAATATAATACATCCCAGAAACATTCGACACGGTTGATAAGCAGTCTTAAAATACTGGTTTTTGTCTGTAAATCAACTCTGTCTCATGCGAACTTGATGCGCACTTCTCAATCACACATATCGGTGAATTACGCACATCACCTCGATTTCATAGCTAGAGATAATTTTCATGAACAAACACCTTGATTTACAAGAAGGAGCACTAAGAATGAAACAAAAAACGTAGACTTCACAATAATTTATCAGCAACCCTCCGAAAAACATTGAAACAGCTCTCCTGAAAAAAACTAAAATGAGATGCGCAGAATTACTGTAGCGTCGACGATTTGTATTAGTGAAGCCGACATCGTGAAAATTGGCGATTTGCGACCAATGATTTTATACCACGTGATTTATCAATCGAACTGTAAAAAGTCTGGGTTTCTCCAGAAAGCAATTGAGGACTTCGATAATAGAGAAAAATCTCTACATCGGAGCAAAACAATAAACTTCCGTGACCTTAGAAAAATTTCCGAGTATTCAAACGTACGACGAGCAATGACGTCACCTTTTGCTGTTTCTCGTGAAAAAGACTTTTCCTTTTTCGCGAAAGGAAATGAAGACTAAAAGATCGACAATAGGAAAAAGAAGGCTAAGGAAAATAAATGCAGACCGCATCTGATAGAACCGAAGACAACCGTGCCCTCGGAAATAAGGTAGGAACAACACGAAACCCAAGAATATGGAGGGAAAGTTGGAAAGGTTCGGATTGGAGAGAGAAGGAGAAACTGTTTTCCCAAAAGAATCACCATGGTAGGACGACTTAGTTTGGAACGGGTGAATTCGTATCAATAGGTGCAAGCCTTATCGTCACCGGGATTTGCATTCGGAGCGTTGCAAATTGGAAACGAAGGAACCTAGGAAATCAAGATACAGCGAAAATAATGAGCCGAAGTTTCACTATCTAAAATCTACGTTCGGCAAAATATTTATGCTCTCAACTTCGTTGGAGTCGCTTGTCGATATTTTCCAGTTCACGCGAAAGAAAATCAAGTAGCTTCGCGTCTTTCGGTTCTGAAATGTTCCTTTTCCGCACCCGAAAGACTCTTGAAGGAAGACGCTGAATATTTTACGGTCAACCCTCGAAAGTTCCGTTACGGTGATTCATTCTTTAATGGAATTCCCACGTCCGCCATTTCCCAATGTCAAAGGACGCCGCTACGCGAGGGAAAGTTTTGCCTTTTACGAGGCCGATTCGGCGACCGAAATTCAAAATGAAGAATGGTTTATTGTTGCGAAACCTTAATGGTATATAAGCAAAATGTAACTTCCGTCTCATAGTAAATATTCTACGCAATCTCTGAAGTTTTGAGAGCATATGTTAACGAAATACCAACGAGAGCCTAAATGACGAATTCAACTTCCTGGCGCATCGCGAAGATTTTACGAATTTGCAAACAAACAACACAACTCAGTAATACAAAGATTTAAAGCACAAGAATGATGAGCATCACCTTAAAGTTTGTTAAACTGTTGTTAAATGAAAAAAAAATTAACATGTACATATATCGAATCTTTGGAACTGAGGTGCAAGTCGATTTATTCGAGCATGTTGTCTCGTGGACGGTCTCGATTTTTTATTTTCCGTCGAGGACAAGCGTTTGCGAAAAATAGACAATATAGTTTGGGGTCCACCTGTGATAATGTGAAGGGATTCGAACCTACGGAGCAGATGCGTGAGCTTAGAAAACCCTAACTTCGCTATAAGTGCAAAAGACTAAACCTTATAAATTATTCAGAGTCCCTCTCATCCGTGCTTGCTAAACCCTAACTCTTCCAAATACATCGACTTGTTTTTGTTGTATTTCAATTAGTTTTCGCGTTTCCAGACATCGATCCTCCACATTCGTCGGGGTAATTCGAAACTCGAGTCTCGCGAGGCAAGGAAGAATCGATAATTGTAACAGTAGGAGAATTGCTGCTACTTTTTGTAGCCAACTCCCCGTCGCTCTGAGAACGGCCATGTATTCTCCATTCTAAGTACTTACCTGGTCGAGGAAGCCCTAACCATCTTAAACTGTGCGTATGTAAAATTAAAAGACGTCCATTGTGGTTTTTCTAGCCAGCTCATTTTTGTTGAATTCGAAGCACGATGGAATCTAACTACGTCAATAACGAAACCGAAATTTATTTTTCCAGCTATGGAAGTGTGAGTATTTTTGCGAGTTGGGCTGTAGCAGAGGTCGCTATGCGCTTTACGATGGAGTCGAGTCCTCAAACTCCAGCCGGCTAACATTCCAGGCACGTCCAATGCCCAGGGGAGATTCTCGTTCTTGCGCCGCCCTAGCCAAACCTAGGGAGGACAGTGCACCCTCTGGAATTCCCTCTGCGTTTGGTGCGGTCGCGACCCTACCGACAATTTTAATTCAAAAAGCAATCCCTCCTTTTCCACAAGAACGGCGATTTGGCGAATTTTTGGTTTATTATTCAATAATAAACCATTGTAATCGCCCAAGAAAAAAAATTTTATAACCCCCCCTCAAAATTTGATGTTTTACGTTTCAAGGCACGTAGAATCCGAATATCCAATAAAAAAAATTCTGCCTGTCCGCCGTACGCCGTCAACACTTTTCCGGCCAAACCATAATAGCTAAATTCTTGAAATTTTCACCAAAAATCAATCTCGGTCCTACGACGGCTCAATTCTTGAACCAACTTGCTAACTCAATTTTAAGGGTATCTGTTGGAAACTATACTTATTGTTAGATGCTACTACACTCGTCAGTCATCATAATGTCTTTTGTATCCCTAGATACAATTTCATAGAAATCAAATGTTCTAAATGTATGCTCTAAAATGTATGTTCTAAATTGGTATGGGTATGGGTTTAGTAGTTAATTATTTGTGTATGGAGAGTGGGAATCTATAGGTATTTTTATAGTAGGTAGTATAGTAGTTGCTATACTTTGGTATGTAGTTGGTGGGGATTGTATCGTACTTAGTATATAAAGTATTGTGTTTTTCAACTGAAGCAAAGTTGTAGCAGAATTAGATGTAACAACTTAAGTTTTCCAAGATTTGTAACTTGCACAGTGGATAACTCAAACAAAAAGTCGTCAATTCAGATTTTTAAATATACCAAAAGATAGGTAATTTAATTGCCTACATTTTCCTAATGTAATGTACCTATCCATTTTTCAACCGTTTTTGCGTTATTCAACAATATCAGTAGACTATACACGAAAACATGACATTTTTCAACTTTAAACGTTATTTTCATCTATTTAGTGCGAAAGAAACAAAGAATGAACCATATACTATTGATGTACACATCATCAACTATCATTATGCTGAATTTGAGCAAAATCTATTTCAAAAAATTTTCGCGAAATATCCAAGGGGTACCCCTGCGATTTTTTTCAACCGAACAGTTAACGATTTTTTACTCCTCTCTCAATGCAGATAAAAATCTGAAATTTTCAGGAAAGTTGTGTCTTACCAAGATGTATTTTTGTGATTTTTTTTATTTCTCGGAAAAATCTGCAAGTGGTCCAAAAAAATCGGTCTTTGAAAGCTCAAAAATTGGACTTTAACCGTGATTTTCGGGGTCAAAATAAATGCGAATCAATTGTTTTATTATGCAGGAGTCTTCATTTGAACGCCTTACATACGTACATAGCAAAAAATTTGGTGAAAAAAATTTAAACAGAGCCAGAGAAATTATTTTCCGTAAATCGAGTTTTTCGCCGGCCGGAATTCCGAGCTCCGCTGGCATCGGTAATAGTGAAAAATTAAATCTTCGTTTTAAAGCGATTTTGAAAGCTATTCTTATAGAAAATTTAACGCTGAATCCGAATATGACGTCAAAATGGCGGAAATTTCACGACAACTATCAGTTTTTCCAGTTTAATACTACGCAACTCCTACGTTTTTCAACTTTGAAAATCTGTTGCAAATACTTACAGTACTGTTCAAATTTGTTTAATTAATGATTCTTACAGGAAATTAGACGTAGAATTCGAATTTAAAGTGAAATTAATCGAATTCGAACAATTGATATTATTTTTTGAATTTTTACGATTTTCATACTTTTGAAGTTCCAACTTTGGGAATTTTTTTTCGTCACGTTCCCGAAATGGGAAAGATTAGGTGCTGTGAAAGAAAATGAAGGAAATTTAACGTAGAATCCATTAAAAATAAGAAAATGGCTAGCCTATGCAATAGCTCTCGAGATATATTCCACTATATGTCAAAAAATGTGTTTTGACTTTTCTTTGATCGCGATTAGCTCCGCGGGGACATAACATAAAAATATAATTAAATACACCAAATTGTAAGATTTCGATAGCTCTTTCTCGCCTCTGAGTAATATACCTTTGTAAAAGTGTTCTGTTCAAAAGTTATTTGCAAAAAACAGGCAAAAAAACGCAAAAAACTGTGTCATAAAATTTCAAAGTGCAATTAAATTTGAACATAGGCCTAATTAAAAAGAAGAAGACTTTTCCAGCCGATGAAGTTCTCTCAATTGAACGGCACTATGACCAAAATTTGATTTACCAGTTTCTCAATCAATCGTATACTCAAGGATTTTTGACTTTCACTTCGGGCCGCTCTAGCTCCGGCTAAAATCAATCAACGAACGAATTCTTGTACTTTTCCGTTTAAAGAATTTATCCATGAACAAAACGCGCTCATAAAATCTTATCGCGTTGTGAGAATTTTTCGAGAAAACCGCGATCAAATGCGGAAAAATTTGGTTTCGAAAAAGGTCAAATTTTGACATTTTTCTCCTAAAGAAAATTTAAAGGCCTAAATCGAAAAAGTAGGATTTATCCGCCTCCGGATTTCGAGTTTGATTAACGAAATTGGAGCAAAATAATTTTTTGCTTTCCCCAATTTTTCTCTACGTGCGAACGATTTTTTGAGATGTGGCAATACAGTTTCGACTTTGGACGGCTATAGCTCCGCGGGGGTTGAACCAAACCTAACGTTTGTATAATTACAAAAATGTAGGAAATTTAACTGACTACAATTTTGCAATTCACTTAGTATTTATAGACGAAAACCATTATTTCAGGAACTACGGCGGCCGAAAGACGAAATTCCACAATCGCGATTCTTCGCCCAAAACACGTTTTTCGATACATTTCGAATTTTTTCAAAAAAGCGGGGCCGAAAATGGATATTAGAGACATTGAAAAAAAAGAGTTCGTGAAGAATGGTCTTTCTCGTGTCAGAATTAGTGACAATAATACAAACATCAATACAAATATGTGAAAAACTACGAAGCTAACATAAGAACAAGGGCATAATTGTGAGAATAATATATGACTTTTGATGAAAATATTTTTCATGAAAATCTTTTTGTGTAACAATTTGAAGCTACAACGTGACTATAATGTTGTTTGAGTACCACCATAAGGGTTTTAAAAACAGTCTTCTCAAAAGACATTTCTAAGGTATAATTGGTGGAAAAATTCGTTGGAAGATTTTCTGTAAACCAAAGATTGACCAATGGACATAGTAAAACAACAAATTACAATAAAAAAAGATAATAATAAAAAAGAAAAAGGAGAAGTTTCCGCAAAAATGTTTTTAACGACTAAAATATTATCTCCTCTTCCCTCCCCTATTCTACTGCAATTCTTAACAATGGAGCCGAAGAGTTTCGAAATTTCTTGCAGCCTCGAGCATCAGTCTTTTCCTCTTCTGAATTCACTGCAAGTGTCAAGAGTTGCATCTACGTTCATTCAATTTTTCCAACGGAATGCCAGGATATTTCCAGCGTTAGTTCAGTGATTCACTTCTCGCCGGAGACCCGCTCGAACGAAGCATGAAAAATGTACGTAATCGAATCATCAGTCGACTTCGAGTTCTAATTTATCTCGCGCGTACAAAATTCGCCCTGGGTTTATAAACAATAAATCAGACGCGGCTCTCGGATCGACAGTAAGGTTATATGGCTTCAGACAATTTTCCGGCAAAACTCGAGTTTTCCCTCCTGGTTTTCTCTTGCAGCAGCTACCCACGTCACGAACAATCTCTTTTCAGGTTAAAGTTGATTTATTAGCGGTCAAGAGATTGATACGGAGGGGCTTGGAGAAATGCGGTATGCGATGTGTTCGGGGACCGGTTTGAAACCGAAGCCGGCGTCCTTGGAGAGAGGATGGGTTGAAATGTCAAGAGTGGGGTAAAGCTATTGATTTTAATTAATGAATTTATCACTAGCTCAACGGCCAAACCTTGGAGAGTTATGAGGCTCAGGCGGTTGAGGAATGCGAAATGCGGAGCAGGGGTAGATTAATGGTCCATTGATGGCTATGTTGACAGAACGGAACCTTTTATTACTCAAGGGATGTTTATTTTTGTCGGGAGACGTCTATTTCGCGAAGCGCCCCTCCATTCGTTTGTCATTTTTTATTCTCTTTTTTGAGTTTGCACATTTTTTTTTTTTTTTTTGTTTATTCCGTATAAATATATTTTGAAGAGAGACTGCCTCAGCCCTAGGGGTTCAATTCGCGAGTAAATGTTGGTTTTTGTTTCTAATTAATCTGCCGAGAATTGAGCTAACGAGCCATTGTCAGTTTTTATTCCCTTCGACCAAAACAATGGCCGTTTGATTTTTGGATTGCTCCGCTTTGGAAAGTTGACCAACTCAGTGCGAGTTGTTACTCTCCGATGAATATAATAAAAGCTCAATTTTCTTGGCGCTATTCAATTAACTATAAATTACAAAAAATCGAGCAGGGTTTCCCGTGTGAAATTTGTTGTCTGCTGATCAAAAATTTCCTATAAAGCCAACTCGTGCTATATCTACGGGTTAGGAGTGTTTTTCCTTTCAAACATTTTTATCCCTTACTCGATACAACTTCGACGCTAAGCCGCACTTTTTGTAGCTACCACCAGCTAGAGATATAATATCCGCTGTGGAAAAGTTAAGGTGTAAAAAGCAAGTGAAGTTCCGAGCCAGTCGTATGTTCTTAGACTGAGAAATGGAAGGTAACCGGGGAAAAGAATGCATATCTTTCTCCTCGTATTATTTCCCTTTCATATAAACTTCTCGGCGTTTTCTTCTTTTTACTACACCTTGAGACGGAGTGATAAATTTCGCCTTCCAACTTTTGCTCTCGAGCGATGAAAGCTGGTTCGCGTCTTTGTATTTTGCGGCTTCCCCGTCTCATTAACTTCACGGAGAAAAAAGCTTCCTTTCGTTCTGATTAACCCGAAACTTGTTAATACAAGCATGGTGTCAGTTTTTCATTTCTGCGCTCCCCGCGCTCATTCGAATTCATTTTGTTGAAATGCTACGTTGGATTTCGCTTGAGTTTATAATTCGTCGAGATTCGAAAAATGAGTTGTGATTACGATTTTGACGTGAGTTAAGTGAAGTAGCAGTTTCGTAGCAGAGCTGAGCAAAATTTAGTGACGAATGAAGAATCTTGCGTGTCTCTTGAGAGCTGGTGGATACGGGGAAACATTGCTGGCCACACACGCTCGTTCTTTCCCTTTGAAAAAAATAAAGGCATCAAATCCTTTCAGAAATCATTTTTGTGTTAGCGGACGATAGCACACGCCATGAAACAGTTCATATTTGGCAGATGATTCGGGAAATGATTGGCCGAAGACTGCTTCCGATCCGTGAATTTAGACGTACGTTTTCCATGAACACGGACTTTTTTACTTCCGAGTGATGACGCATCGCGTTTTCCTTCGCCAAATCATCTCATCTGGCCATATGCGGAGGTTCAACCAAACTGTTGACTTTGTATTTCATCCCTTGGCAAATCTCGTCTCGTTTTTTACTATTCACAATTTTCGGGGAGAAAACAAAAACTTTTTTCTACTCTTTTTTCACTCTATCTACTTTCCCTCCCTTTTTTTATCAGCCGCAACTATGCAGACACAACTGACAACACTTCACCAGACGGAGAATCTCGTGAATTGTTCTTCGATCATCTCGAAATTAAAAGCACGTCAACGGGCCGCACCCAATGACAGTTTTGTCGACACGCAATTTCGACAAATAGTTTCCCTACATATTCGATCCGTTGGCAGATCCCTTCCCGTTTTCCCGTACGTCACAATTTTCCAAACAAAAAATTTTCAACTCACTTTCACTTTGGGAAGTAATTCTCTCTATAAATTTTAACATTGCAATTTATGCCAAGCGCTTCTGTCTCTCAGGAATAGTCTACGCTGCTACACTAATACCGAAGCTATAACCTGAAACCAAGGAGCTCCGGTAGCAAATGTAGAAGTAATATTATTATTTTTATAAAATTTTTAACATTATAAATCTTCCGAAACGATCAATTATTTTATATCTATAATTTGAATGAATTATTAGATTCCCCTGGAAGCAAATGTATAATATTATTTTTATAAAATTAATTTTATAAATCTTCTAGTCACATTTGCATAGTTGATCGTATTTCACTGGTCGAAATAGTAGTGTGAGAAAATTAATAGGATAATGATTGTGACATGCTCGCCTTACACGCACTTTCTTCCCAAAAAACATGGTATGAGATGACTTCCTTTCGAAAATAATTTGCGCTAGAGAACAGTAGCACACGTCATGAAAATACGGATGATTCAGAACCGGAATCGCGGAAGATTGCTTCCGAGCAGTGTTTTTATGAGGATTTTATCAGTTAAATTAGCCCATGTTGTTTATCATTCAAAAGAAAAGAGCTCACCAGGGGATTTTTTGGTTTATTCATAACTAAAAAATATAGAATTATGCCGACAAATGCAGTACATCAAATAATAATGGCGTACCGCGTTTTCTCTTGCAAAATCATCTCATGAGACCATACGCCCAAGATCAACCAAAGTTTTCACTGCACATTCGAACCCTTGGAAAATCCCCTCCAGTTTTCCACTTCCGGTCGTGCCACAATTTTCCAAAAGAAGAACGTCGCCTCATCACTTTCAAAAACTTGAATAATACCTTCGATTAGCAATCGAATATAATTCAACTGGTGTGAACTGAAGAACTATCTCGATTTTCAATAGTAATTCTTCGTTCACCGATCTACATAATGATTTAATTGCTGGCGCCTCTTTTACTCTAAAGTTGGTTTTTCATACGCCCGTCGCATTTGTTTCGCTTCACTTTGCGAACCGAGGATGTGGAAGAATTCTTTAATCCTCGGAGCATGTGGAAAACAGATTGGCTCTTTGTCAAAAGCGAGTCTAGACCTTCTTTTATCCGCACTCCGCCACTCGTGTGCTCCATCACCTGCTCAAATAAGTAGCTTATCTTCTTAGCAAACGCCTACTTCCCATCGTCGGTTTAGGTCCCCAACAGGGCCGAAACCAGGCAGAGCAGAAAGCCAGTCCAAGAGTAACCAATAACTCGCACCTTCCAATAAGTAACTTACTCAACCTTCTCCCTTCCTTCCCTTGCAGTACCAAGTTTCTTGATTGGTTACCTAAATAAACCCCATTCCGGTTCGATTCGCCGAGTAATCCAGTTTGTCTCTTGTTTGCGACGATATACAATTTATCGGACACCGACAAGAGGAAGACGGTTGATTGATCCTTCCTGAAAATCAGAGCGTTAATCACGAGAAAACTTCGATGTTCTAACGTAAATACGATATTTATTAAATTATCGCACGTCGGAGGCGTAGTTTTAAATTTTGTAGCAAACAATCGAGTTTTAGAGTTATTCAGGAATTTTTTTTTATACCCAATTTATGGTTTATTGTATTTAATTGGTTTTTGAGACGCCTAGAAATTAAACTAGCTATGCCTCCTCCGCCAGGCCACTAGCGTTTTCATGGCGATGAATGTTGCTTAGAATATTAGAGATAGTAAGCTCTTTTGCTCGGTTTTTCGTTGGATCAACTCCCGACCGGAACAAAGTCATGAACACTCAAAAAGTTGACTACGAGTAAATGATTGATATCTTGTATTAAGAGTCCCGTGGCATTAGGCTTTCAACGTATCAAATGTTCATTCCCAGGCCTCAAGACCTTCACTTGACCCTTGCCACTTTCCATTTCAGATTTTTCATTTGAAAATATGAAGAGTTGTAGAAATTCTTGATCCTAAATATTGTCATAATGGCAAGTCAAACTCTGAAATAATTAGTTGTTGCTTTTCGATGATCTGAAGCGTCTCCCTAGGACGATTTTCATTTAAATATCACGTCATATCGTTTTGCAAAATAAATTATTTAAAAAAAATAAATAATACGACCGTAGCAAAATATTCAATCGTGGGAATACCTGGTAATTCCCGTATCGCTACCATGGAATCGCGCAATTTCAACGTCGCAACATTTTGATCATATTCCGCCGAGTTCTCCTGCCGCAATCCGGAATGCGCTGTTTACTCGCTAGGGTTAGCGATTACAACAGCCGTCTTCTATAAACAGTAATCACTGCCCGTTATTTGAAATTGCGCATTCATGCGTTGTGCGTAATTCAAACTTACCTCGCTAGGATAAGCGAATTCGCACAACTAGAGCTTCAGTTTATTATTACTCTCGAACTGCTGCCGTAGGTATTCCCCAATTCCAATCATGATGACTACTGTAATCTGCACTCGCTGGTAGAAGTATTGCAAATAATTTCACGTTTATCGATTGAATTTTAGCCGTCGTTGGAAATTAGCAGTTATCTATTTCCAATGTAGCTGGGCCTACTTGTAGTTAGTTTTTATCTAATTTAACCATTCTAATCACGCCTGAAAAATGTCTGTTTCCCTTATCATTTAATGTATGATTTAAATTGCGTAGAATAATAATGTCGAATAAAAAAGAAACTCTGCCCGTACGAAGTAAACCCTAATAATGCTTTCATGGCTAACAACGGCTGAATATCTCTCCAAATCTATTCGTCAATATCGAAAATGTTATTTTAATAAATTGAATGAATTTTTTTCTGGTTTGTAGGATACAAAAAATCGTATTTCCCATGTTTTTGAATTGTAGTTCTGGTTGGAATCATTTCAACAGATTTTTGAAACTAATAGTGTATCGATTGCTATTCTTCGAGCTATTCCAGTTTTCAGGGCCCAGATTTTTGGAGAGTCTATAGAAATTCTCTTTCAGTATTCCGACAAAGAGAATGGCACAAATACCTGAAAATCTTGGTTCAACCATTTTTACGTCACCAAATTAACGACACAAACATTCGTCAGAAAAGAGGCCAAGATTTTCCTTGCTACATGAACTTAAACCGAAAGCCTTAAAATTACTGCACTTGTCAAGCAAAAATATGCGCAGATGTCTGCAACTTATTAACATGTAAAAGTATTGGAATAAATTACTCATTCTTTCGTGCAATTTATTTTGGCAAGAAGCAATTTCAGTTATGAATCACTGTAACGAAAGTACTACCTGTCATCTGAACTTGTTTGAAATCTCTGCGCATCGTTATAATAAAACGGACACAGAATCTTCGAATAATCTTATTGTTGTAATTTGAGTGTAAAAAATGCGAATAAAATAGCAATTTTGCCAAAGTGAGCGCTCAAAGAAACGCCCAAAGTGGTTCGAGCTACAAACAGAGCGAAGGGTTGGAAAATTAAACCTAATAAAGTACAGCTACGCTTTTATATTAAACAACAACTCAACCTTCGTGCTCGGCGTTCTTAATATCAGAACCAGCCTTTTGCTTTACAGACTCAATTCAAAACAGCAACTTAGCTCAGGTATTGGAGTAGGAATTCGCTCGTATTTTATAACTGATCGCTTGGCTGGTCGAAATAAGTTGATTTCAAAGTGAAGTTTAAAGATAGATAGTTGGCTGAATTTTGATATAGTAGTTGATCTGAGATGATATTATTCGAAGGAATCTAGCTTTAATAGAAAGTATAATCTAGCTTAAAAAGAAAAGACAATTTCATACGGATTTTTAAAATGGAATTTTAGAAGAAGGAAGTCGTTCTGGAAGACGGGAGACAGACAGTTAAGAAAAAGAAAGCTCTGCTGCACTTGAAATTTAGCAATGAATAGCTTCGATACGATCTGATTTTGATAGAATGTAGAATCAGATCTGATAAAATGTATCTGAAGAAAAAATAACTACTAGAGAGAAATGAGAAGATTTACTATTTTAAGTATGTGTAGAAAAAGTATTTTAAAAATATTAGTTGATAGGAGTAAGAAGTTTTATGAAGAAAGAATGCAGACGTTTTAGGAATAAAAAGCTTTGGTTTGATTAAGAATAGAGCTTTCATAGTGATATTTTCTACTGATAAATATAGAATCGATGAAGCATTGATCAAGCTATTTATCTATAGATTTGAGTCTGTCTAAAAATCATTATATATATTACATTGAATTTAGAAACTTTTAAGAAGACGTTTCAGAAGAAGAAAGAAGTTTTAGAAAAAGAAAGAAAGGAATTTCAGAGTTATAACCATTTTGAATTCAGAATCCTGCTGAAAAAAGATCTAGAGGACATTTCAAAAAGAGTATTTTCAACTCCACACTTTTCAAATAGGAAAATATGAAAAGTGAAAAGCAATTTGGTGGCTTCAAGATACGATCTAAAAAACTGTGGGATTTTGCCAGGCAGACACAAGCTCTCAATATCGAGTCAACTGTTAAGGGGTAACCTTAACTAAAGTTAATTTGCCACTGAATTTACTGCTCAATATTTTTTTAAAATTAAAGAGACCTCTCTGCAGTTTTCACTCTAAAACTCTGCCACTTCTACTCTTCACTTTTCCTTAGTTCGGCTTTGAAAAGCTGGAAGTGCTAAGTGAAGAGGGAAAATGTGAAAAGTACTTGTTAAAACAAGCCCCTGGTGTTGAGTCATGCCTAAGAAATTTTATTTTCCTTTAGCTTTGTTAGTTTCCTCGGAAAAGTGCTAATGAGATTTTATTCATCCGATATCTTGTTCCTACATGTATTTGAATCGAAAAACATCGAATCCGTAAGAGGTTGATACAAATTTTTCGTTCTCAATTACTCCAGTTCATAGTTTTTGAATAATCCGAAGATATTGATTCTCATTGGAAAAAATAATGTTTGCGTAGTAATGAAAACAATGATTCTTTGATATTTGAAATCTATGAGAGAATTTTTGAAGAATAATTCTGCTCTGCCGGAATTAAGATGTAGTTATTGAATCAAAAGGGTTGTGTAGTTGCATGTAAAATAAGCCTTCTGTTCCCTTAGGTTTCTCGAGCTGTATGAATTCGCCTGCGAAGCTGTCATTATCTTGTCTGGGTGGACCCTATCCGGCCTCGGGTTTTGGGGTAACTTCAGACAGGGATCCTCCCCTCGTGGGAATGGAAACTTGGACTGTAAAGCGAGTTAGCGGAAGGCAGTTTCAGCAGTTCTGTCCCGGGACCGGAGGACCAGCTGTTGGTTTGTCGTCGGCCAAATGTCCGTTCTTCAATCCTTGCAGTTGTGCCGAAAGCGCCAATTTCATTCGAAGCTCGATTAATTTTCTCCTAAACCCATTCATTAACATCTGGTCCCCTCGGGCGAACCGGGTTTCAAAGCGTTGACCGATGGTTAGCTAGAACCATCATTTCTAATCGGGAGTTTCCGTTGAATTTATGTATTTCAAGATGACCGGTGTCCTGGATGATTTACACGAAGACGATCGGAGTGTCATTAATTACAGTTTGCCCATTCTCTCGTGAAAACTTATTATGAAAAATGATGGAAATTGATTCATGTGGTTTTAAATTGATTTAATTAGTTATCAGATGGTAGTTTTGCAATTAAAAAATAACGCTCATGCGCCAAGAATATAATATTGATGCTTTAATGCTGTCTGTTCTGTTAATTCATCTTCGTAAGTTCACCTACTGGGGACTGAAACATTGTAACAATATTAGCGTCAGTAACTTCAACAACTTCTAATCAATTTCAATTATTTAATATACCAAGAAAATCAAGTTTTGTTGCTTTCTTGCAAGATCAATTTCTCGATAATTGAGGCGATATTAATTATATTAACACCGAAAAAAATCCACTTTAATTTTATTGCATTTTCAACTCGCCGTCGAAACAGATTTTTCTAAAGTTAAAGAATATTTTTAATTTTAGAATACAATTGAGTGATTTTTTCGATTTTTAGAAAAAAAAATTGTACGAAAAAGTCAATTCAGAAAATAAGGTCTACCAAGAAAATTGGTTTTAGAATTCAGAAAATCTTTCCTTTATCTTTCTTGAGCGTTAATGGTTGAATCCTTTTTGTTCATTGATAAAGAGGTTTCACCAAGGCAGAAAAATTTTGTAAACAGCGGAGGAAATTATTTTCTTCTTGTCGACTTCTAAGCCACCAAAATATTTCGCTCTGCGGCCACATGACGGATTGAGATAAGAAAACTTTGTTTTAGGCCGATTTCACGAGCCTCTCTGAATGGAAATTTAACCTCGAGTTCGATTTTTGAGTCGGAACGATGAAATTTCGTCGACAGCTGTCAATTTTCTTCGGAGTATACGAGCAAAAATTTCGAAATTGATAGAAATGAACATCAAGTGTTGCTCGAATTGATTTTCACCTACGTGGCCAAGCTTTTAACTAGTGGAAATTATTCGAAGAATATTGGACCGAGATTGTTCCTCGTCAACCTCGTTCTCTCTTGACCTCTCATGTTTCTTTGTGTCAAACCGATCAGGAGCGCTCAGTGTCCCGAGTACAATTCGGCTCGAACCGTTCAATCCTTTGAGAAAATTCAATTTCGGCCGAACAAACCTGTTTCGACGACTCGCGTTGGAATTGTTCGTTCGAAACGCCGCGGCCGAAAACGATGGAGTTATTTCTAGCGGAGTTTCGCCGCAATGGGAATTTTCGACGTGTGATAAATGAACTTAATCTCGTCGCTTTGAATACGCTTGAATCGCTTTGTTCTGCAAGAAATGAGTTGAAACGATTTTGTAAGTTCATATCTGAGTTGTATTTTTCAGCTGAAGAATCCGAAGAAAGGGAAATGTTTTGGATAAATGTTGGCATTTTATTTTCCGAAACGATTTTAATCTTGGTGTCAGATCAATCATTGACAGGAGAAAGTGGTCGACTGCTATTTTAAAGGTTATAACGGTTTTTTATGGCTAAATATAATGGCCTTCTAAAGTCTACAGGCTAATAGCATGGAATGCTGCTGTAAATGTGGCAAGTATAGGTTTTTGAAATAAATGAAATGAAATTGGATCGGCTATTTCGATGAAAATTCGAACTGTCTTTTCTCCAGAAATAATTCTTCGGAAAACAATTATTGTACCTCGCAAGAAAGGTCATCGGAAGTCAGACAGGCATTAGGATTATGAATATATTAGAACAGGTAAAATATCAAAGAAGAGCATTGAACCGGTTTCAACTGTTTATGATGATATTCTAATGAAAGATTGTTTCTTTGACGTCGATTTTACTCTCAAACTTCTACAAACAATCCTAATGCGAATTAACATAATTACTCTTCCATGTCTGACGTAGGCGTTCATTTTAATGATCCATACTTATCCAAATTATTCAAACGACCATTTTGCCCAAATTAATCGGAAATACAGACCTACGTACACGCTATCTAATACTACGTTTCAGATTAAGCTGATTTCATCCATTTCTAATTTTTTTCTTTTTTTCAGGTATGTTACTTGTACGGCTTTCATGATCGTAAGTAAAATATTATTCTGTACAAAAATTTCTTTGGGGTATGAAAAGTTGAGTTTTTGGTAAGTTATTTTTTACAGGCTTGTTTGAAAATGCCTTCAAGGCACTTTACTATATCCAATCCCTCTACAAATAACTTTTGTTCCTACTGTTAATAATCGCTACCGAATCGCTATAACTTTGAGGAAGAGAATAAAGTTCATATTTTCCAACATTTTCCAGAAAAATGTATATTTGGTATCGTTTATGTTGGGACGCTTAATCGAATGAGACCATCGCGGGGTCGTTAGCTTTATTGGTTCTCAAGTTATCGCAGCTTTTGTGGCGAATTTGGGAGATTTTCAGACATTGACATGAGGTTATAACTCAAGACGAAATCTCTCTTTTCCTTGGAATGTGAGAATTTATTAGCTGATACATACTTATTCGATTCCTCAGAGGATAATCATTTTCTGTTTGGCCTAAGAACAAAGCTGGTATTTTTTTATTCTCCATGGGTTCAATCGGTTGTTCTTTCAATCGAAAAATCACTTTTGAACAAGTAGTGTACAAAATGTAACATAAAAATGATGTTCACAATTACTTCTGAACTCCTTCAAGTTTCTCTTGAAGGCAAAGAACTATCCGATCCCGTAACCCAATCGATCAGCAGGAATTCTATTTGCAATCATGAATGAAGGTTTCTTTCTTTTTTACTGCGATTGCTTTCGGTAGTTTCGAATTTCGCTTTCACCACGGTCATCACGTTTATTACGATTTAATATTTTACACGGATGATACAAAGAATGTAATTATTTCCTCAGCGGGAGAGGCGTGGGAGGCATTTTATTAGCTGTAATTTTAGTTCCATATTCCCATCGATCAGGAAATAAGAGTTAACGATGTCGTATCCTGAAGACACTGAAAAAAATGGAAAGGAAAAAATACATCTGTATAACATAGGTTACAATCTCATTCCTTCTCATCCAGCTCACATTTTACCGGTATTCCCTTGTATTTCTTGTAATCTGACCAATGGACCGTAACGAAGGGTTCTTCGAAAGGGTTAACCGGGTCGTTTTCAGATCACCCGTTCCGAAGAATCGGAATTACAGACGTCGCCCGGGAAAAAACTGCTGATCGACGGAAATCGATGTATTTTTTCCGATTTATTCGGGAAGTTCGAGAAAGGCCAAGTTTGGCTGCGGAGATACGGAAGCGAAAAACGCTGCGATTCGGAAAGAGGGTAGAAAAGAGAACATTTTTCAACGGTTATCGCAACCGAGCTGGGAAAGGACCGATGCCCCGAGGGTGGCAGGGAAAAATCTAAAGGAAAACATGAACGAAAAGGCTGTTCCTTCGAGGAGACCTTCAAGAACGTGGCCGGCACATATTTCAACGGACGACGTGTAATTTGCAGCGCACGTCCCGAAAAGTACCGAGTTACAAATTCTATTTTCTACCGAATCAGATTACCCCTCGCTTCGGAAGCAGGCCTGTTCAACTGCGAATGTTTCGAATACATTACCGGGACCGAGGGGACTTTTATAACTTTCTTCTAAACACGCTACACTTTCGCTTTCATGTTTACGTAGTAAATGGAAGTATTGGGATCGCCGGAAAAGACGAATTTGGAGAAAGAAACTCGAAAACGATTGTACAGTGTTTTATCATTCCATCGCATCAATTTTATGATTCTAGCGGACCTTGTAATAATCTATCACTTACATAGGTAAACGTTTCCACACAACAACAAATTGAAAGGAAGGAAGGAAAAAATCTTGATTTTAAATACTTTTATTTTTCTTAATTACTCAATTTAGAGTATAACAAATTGCCTGGACTCAGCTTGAGGTGCTGTTTGGTGAGATTTCCAACGAGTATAGAACATTTTTTATGGTCGAAAAATTCCCGAGCTACACCGTCATGGCAAATTTCTAAAAAATCTCGAAAATCAAACACACCTCGTTTCATAGAACCCCCTTCGAAATTCCCAAATTGATTGGGCAGAAAGATTCGACTTGATAAACAAGTTTGTGGTCCATAAAAATGACAATAGTCGTTGTACCTCCGTTGCAAACCGACGAAATTAGATTGAATTTCCAGAAAATTTTCACTCCGTGATTAATAATGATCATTTTCGGAACTGTACGTTCATTTTAAGTTTTTTCTATTTTAATTTCACCATTTAAAACTGTATGCCTTCATTCTATCATTAACGTTATTCACGGAGGGTCATTCTTTATCATTACTAATAACTTTTACCCAATATTAATTAAAATATAATAATTTTAAAGTCGGCGGAAAAAATATGTCGGGAGGCTAATATGGTTCCAAACTAGACTTTCCAACTAGTGCAAAAAGGTTTTGTAGTATGCTATTATGTAATAATGAAAAAAATGTCTAAAATCACCTCCATTCCGAATTATACTTTTAGTAGGACAACTGCATTATTTCCATTTACCTCATAAGAATGGCAATAAACTTTTTTTCATGTTGGTTTCTGCGCTTCTAAGTTCTTCAGATGTGTTTGATGAAGATGTCACTAAGTGTTCCCGTAATTACGTGCTAATTACAGTAGATATATTAGAATGACATAAAAAATATCGCACAACTTACGTGTTAACGCTTCAAAACAATAGCACGCTAATCTCACGAACAAATCCTTGCGTCCAATCTATTTTTTTCTTATTGATTAAATTTCCCCGCTTTTCCGTGATTGGTGCTTGGTGATGAACGGTAATGAACATTATTTACCCTTTCTAGTCCACTCAATTGACTTCATTTTTCCCGTCTGTTTCTCCGACTGGCTGTTGACGTCAAATGAAGAGTTTCGAGACGTGACTGCTCCGTCTCTCTTTTTTCAGTCTTTTCGCTCCGCTGTTCATTTCATTCCAGACGCTGCCCTCGTATACGCCATCCCGATGAAGCTCTGACTCGAGCTTTCTCAAGTTCACCCTCTTCATGCCCGTGGCGCTCGCATCTAGAACAAATCGCCACCTCTTTACTCGGCCGCCTCTTTCCGAGCCATTAGCTTAGTAGGTGTTCGCGAGAGTTTTCTTTTTCATCCACCTCATTTTACAGTTATTTTTTTCCATTATAGGAACGATGGTTTTAATCAATTTCCGAAGCAGTTTGTAACCTTCGGACAGATGCTTCTTCTTGTTTTGCCTGCTGCGCATAAAAATGGCCGACAAAAACATCGGATGGTAACTGATGGACGTTATTAATGAACTCTCGCCTAAACGAAGTTGTGAGATGAACACAATGCTTCGAATAACCGATGACCGAGTTGAACGGCTAAGATGAACTCAATTCTGAACTCAATTCTCATCTAGCACATTGGCTCAACACGTTCTGAAAGTTATGGAAATCAGCAATAATATTTTCGTCCGCTTCTAGCGCTTGAAAATAAATCGGTTCAATTTTCAGCCATATTGTTACCTTTATTTTATAAGTATGAGGCGGGAGTCGTATTTTCCAATATTCCAACGATGAACCCGATTTGAGTCGGAGTGCTAGACTTGGATTGAACTCATCTTAATGAAGGAAACTCTCTCCGGTACAGTTCTACTTTAACCGAAATATATATACAAGTATATAAATAATATGTATTATATTTATATATAAAATTGTAGTATGTATTATATATAATATATGTATTACAATACATATAATTTTCTTTTTTTACATTAAATTACCTTTTTTACGTTAAAATTTCCAGAACCAGAGATGACCCTGATTGGACGGGGGGGAGTTGGAAAAAGGCATTCGGGAGCTATTCACACCTATTGCAAACAGAATAAGTTTTCGAACGTAGGTGCTGTTGAACCTTGTGAGATTGAACTCAATAATTACAATATTACAATATTTTCCCGAATTTTCCCAGACGAAGGCGTGGGAACCGCAGTTCCATTCATCATAAATGGTAGTAAAAATCAATTAAACGAATTTGTGCAGAATCTGCACTTTGATTCCTTTGAAACTTTGATTTCTGCAAAAAAATAAACGTAATAACCACAACTTTTCTCTCTATGCAAGGAGAAGGGGTTTTGAACAGCCCTATTCGTCCCTAAACTGCCCTAACTGGTTATTCTTCAGCTGTACCGTTAGGGTAAAAAATCATCTTTTACTTTGGAAATTAAGAAAAATAAAAATGATTAACATTACAATAGTTGCTAAGGAGTTTTTCGGTGGGAACGTTCAGAAATAATGTTCGGGATAATTACAAATCGCAATCACAATAATCACAAATGGATAGTCTTCTTAAATCATTATTGAAACCACATTACAATCTTTTCCTTCTCGTCGCATTTTTTTATTGGATATTCCTACTTTTCGTACCATGAATCGTTAAACATAAAATTTTGAAGGACGGGTTAGAATAAGAAATGTTCGTGTGCGATTACGAAGGTTTATTATTGAATTATACTCCAAAAATCGAATAACAGCTGTCTCGAACCGTAGAACACATTGTTCTATTCGAAATGCAGAAAGAACGACGTAATAATTGTACGCGGGCGCCTGCATTCGCGGACATGGAAATCATAACCCTTAGCTGAGGCTCGTTGGAAGAATTCACTTCGTCGCACTCCTTGTAATACGCCGCCAAGGATTCAGAGGTAGAAGGTGGAACCGCTATAATGTAATGAGGAAAGCGAGATATTAACACCGTTGTCATGTAGAGGGACTGAAAGGAACATCCAGCAGCAGCTCTTATCGGCGGTTCCTATTGCTACAACTCGCCCCGCTCCTTCGTGCAAAACCCGACCAAGAAAGCGACGCTCGTCTCTCCGCACCTCGCAACACTCGGAGGCTCTCGTTTAATTAAAGCAAAACTTGCGTCTCGAGGGCGACGAATAACGAACAAAACCTACGGCGGAAACCAACTTCCCTCCTCGACCCGTTTCATCCTGAGTTTAATAATAGCGTGATTTCGCGAGACGAAGAGACGCGTACGGAGCACATTTCGTTGTATACATAGGCATTTAAGCGACAAAGCCAAGGAAAACAATGAGATAAGACGGCATTCTTGCGAATCTTCATGTAATTATTCATCGAACTGACAACGGAATAATTTCATGGATTATAATTAAAAACTGATTATAAATAAATTCCACGGTCGTTTATGAATTATATTATTTTCCTTCGCACGGCATTATTTAGTAAAACGATATTTTCGTCTCGTCAACTTGTTACTAGGCCAAGCGTTCCAGTTATGTCCTCTTATCGAGTTGACCTCTTTACTCAAACTAAATTATGGTTTTCGTTCTTAGATGAGGATAAAAATCTCAAGAATGGGATATAATAAGTTCGGTTTCTGTCGATTTTTTGGAATAATTCAGGGTGTTCTCCCATAACTTTTGACGCGGTATCACTTCGCAACTTTTTTTCCGATGCTTCTGCTGGTGGCTTTTGGTAGCGTCATGACCTCATCCTCAAATCTGCGGAAATATATAATACGTCCAGTTCAGTCAACGACATCAATACTGCCCCTGAAGGTGATCTTGAGCCGATATCACCTTTTGCCATCGAAATAATCACACTTTAGATATTCTGACAGTCACAAAAATACCAAAAAGTTCAAATTTCCTCCTGTCATCTAATATCTTGTTCAATGTGCTATAACTTGAGTCAAATCGGATCAATATTATTTTCTATGTAGATTTTTTTCTGGGGAGAATATACATTATTAAAATTTTAATTTCATCCATAATTTAAATGATTAGCCAACTATTCGATTTCAAAACAATTGCTTTTATGATTTACGGCCGTAGAGCAAAGTCATTTCAATATATAATATCAACCATTGAAGAAACTAACAATGGGCATTTACGTAAACTGATAAGAACACATTTTTGATCCTCATTATTACTATCTTACGAGGAATTTTCGTACCAAAGACCACATGATTATTGAATATTGATGCTCGCAAAGCTTGCCGAGGAGGAAAAAACGGTGCACATGATTCTACAGTGGTTTATAGTTCCTTTCCTTCATTTATGATTCGAGAAGACCATGCACTTGTGAGGGTAACTATCCCGAATATTTTTGTGAATGTTACCACATCATAACAGAATGGTAAATAGGTATTAACGGAAAACTTGTACTCTTGCCATTATTGTAATTTAAATTATTTTTATTTTTCCTAGTTACCTAATTAAAAGTAAAATTATTCGCTTAACAAAACAGCTTAAGAGAGTGTTTTATGGCTTCCATCAAGCATAGAACGATTTTCTTAGCTCCATAAATCATCATAGCAAATTTTTCGAAATCTCGAAAATTTTACGCAAAAGCTGTTGTAACTCGAGATTTATATTAATGCTATCGACTCTGCAACGGGAACTCCAGGCGGAACGGCGAGCGCGCGCGAAATAGCGTTTTTTGTCATCACACGATCACTGCTCGTCAGATATCAGTCCTAAAATTCTGAAATTTCTAACTAACTCGATCAACTCTATGAGAGAAAAGGGGAAACAAGAAAAAATGGATTAGCTTCGATAGATGCTGTGGTACAGCTTGTCGAAGTTGTACCTTATTTTGCTAGGTTTTAAGCCTATTGGTACACTTTCCTCTGTAACCGCTCGCCTGATTCAAATAATTTTTTTTTATCTTATTCAGCGGTAAATTTACTACAAAACGCTGGAAACCGATTTTTTTTATTTTGATCTGGAGCGGTATGGCGTACGCGGATCAAATATTTGCGAAATTCGCACGGCTGCCGATTTTTCCACGAACGCACGCACCTTAAATCAAAAATCTGGTTCCAGCGTTTTAAAGAACAAATAAAAACGAACATTATAAAAAAAAAATCATTCAAATCGGCCCAGTGGTTTGGACAAAAAGTGTACCGGAATTTGAAAAACGTAACTTTTCAGGAGAGCGTTTTGAAAGTCAGACTATCATTCCCCTCTAACCTATCGTCCGCGCCGGCGGAATCTGCTTGTCATTCCCAACGAGCAGCTGATCTTATTCTCAATTATTTATATCGATTCCAATAATATCTACTTGATATCGATTTTCTCCTGATTGATGAAAGGGAATAATTTATTAGCCAAAAAAAAGGAGGATGGAGCTTGCAGCTGCCGAACTAGAGCCTTCCTACGATGCGAGCGCGTATTGATTTTGATTTTTTTTGGGCACTTCAACTAGTCAGAATGCTCCAAAATTTTGGGAAAATGTTCACTACAATATTATAGTTCAAATAAAATAATTTAAAAAAAAATCATTTTTTTTTCATTTTTGACTGGAGTTCTCCCCTTAAGAGAGTGTTTTATGGCTTCCATCAAGCATAGAACGATTTTTTTAGCTCCATAAATCATCATAGCAAATTTTTCGAAATCTCGAAAATTTTACGCAAAAGCTGTTGTAACTCGAGATTTATTAATGCTATCGACTCTGCAACGGTCTCATTCGATTCAGCGTTCAATAATTTATATTAATTAAGACCGAAATTGGGGGAGGGTGATTTCGGGGAGATATATATTTCATAAAGATATTTATTAAAGTCGCTATAACTTGAAAAACATTAAAGCAACTGCGTTATAATCTTATTATATTCAGCCATAAAAAATTCATTGAAACCTATACGAATTATACCCACGTTCCTAAAACATTTGAAAACATGAACTCTCCTCCTTTTAAAACACTGGAAAAATAGTCTTTAAATTAGCTATACCAGTGGTATTATTGAATTATTATTTAGTTCTTATAGAACAAGATTACCAAAGCGATTAGGAATAAAACAAGTACATGGAAGTTAAGCTTTCGGAATATACTGTCCAGTTGTAATGGATAAAAATCTAGAGGTAGAGCAAAATAATTATGTAGAGTATCGGATGTTTCAGCTGTTCTCTGTAAAATTTCAACGAGAATCGTATTGTATGAGAGAAGACTTACTAAAGCCAACCTTCATCATTCAACCCTTTTCACGAGGTTTTTACTTTCACCCAACTAATCAACAACTATCAGCTAACTCTGCTCGCTTATCAAAGCGGAAGAGGAGGTAAAACGAGATGAAAAACTCGGCCGAAGGAAAAAACTTCTCTAATTCATCTCGATTCACGTACAGGCCCGGCTCTCTACAGAAAGTTTTATTCTCTCTCTTTACACGGTGGATTTTTCTTGAAACTTTTCTCCGTCCTGTGATCTGGCTGCGAAACTTGCGAACAACCCGAGCGTCGAAATTTGTAAATATCGAATGTACTTGATAAAGCATTAGCAAGGGACGCCTCTTTCGTGGATTGTGGCGCAGTTACATTAAGCTCTAGAATATTCTTATTTCTACAATGAACTATTTCCATGATTCGTTGAATCAATCAAATTTACATCTCTACTGTCAGTACTCAATTACTTCCAATGGAAGTCCTCCTGTATTGAACAGATTGGTAGATTCTAGAGGAATGAAAGCTCGAAATCTAGGGTGTAGAATCGATTGAAAACAATTAACGCCCGGTTAACTTCCCGTTTCCTCAGTGATTTAGGACAATCGTCATAATACCCAGCGACTTTTCCCAAGTATCACCTTTATAAACAACGAAGGAGGAGGTCGTTGAAATTCCCAGGATAATTTTCTTTCTTCTTTTACATAGGACGCTCATTTGGACGTCAAAAAAACGGACAAAGTAGCTGATTTTTTTCAAGTCCCGGAAAAAATTGCGATTGGCTCGAAAATTATCATAATAATTGTTATTGATTTCATCTGAAGAAAAGCCGCCTACAACTGATATTTAAGTGGTCGAAACAATAAAAAATCAGTTCGCATTTAGTTCGGGAGTCTTCTCATTATCGCCGTTGAGACGTTAAAATCAGACAATTTGCTGATGTCCAGAACAGTTATTTTCTAACACTCGAGCTCAGCGATTTTCACCGCTTGACTTGTGAAAAATAAAATTTTGTTCTAGACGCTGCGTTCGAATTTTCAGTCTAAATAAAGGTATTTTACCGACAACTATCGGTTTCCCCGGATTTTGAGGCTTCGACATCATTTGTGTTGAAAGTTTGAGAATTGGCACTATGCGGAATACTCAAGAGGATGGTTTAATTATGATAATCTCGTGAAAATTAAAACCCTAAATAAAAAAAAAACCCTAAAATTGAAACCCTAGATACTCCTGGATCCCTTCTCGTTTTCTAAATATTTCTAACCGAACGTCGAAAATATGTATTCGCATTTGTCGAAAAGCGAATAATTCGTGAACGAACCAACATAATGGGGAATTCGCGAATGATTGGTGGATAGAAATGTGAAATGTCTGAGTGGAACTACTTTAATTATGGTGATAGTCGATGGTGACTTCGCCCGAAATTAACTGTATTTGATAACTGTAATGACGGAATTTCATTCGGGAGAATTTTTCGGCTCGCAAGGATGATTACAATGACCCCTGTCTATTTCAAAATAGCAAAAATCTCCGTTGAGAATGCAGTGCGGTGCAGTGCAGTGAAATTGATTCAAGTTCTTCACTATACAAGCATCAGTCTTCCTTTTTCCTTTGCGGGAATATAATTCTAGTTCCGATAAATCGACCGCACATTTTATCACTCGATGTGAATCCCCATACGGATCCTAAAATGATCTATATCTCATCGCTGATAGTAATCCACAAAACAAGCTGATGTTGATGCCCACCTGAGTGTCAATGTGAAGAGTGAAGGAACTATTGAACCAACGCTGGCTGCAAATAATCAGCTTCCACTGCTAATTATCTCTACGTAAATCCTATCTGTGCTCCCCTTGAGATGAGGATTGACAAGCCTAAGGGCGTATTAGTGGTAATGGATGCGGTGTATGCGATCGACGCACTCCTCGACAAGATGGACCGTCGCTAGATGCGAACCAGAAGCTTTCGTTCATCTGTTCATTCTCTGCTTCGTCCGTTATCCATTTCGTCCGCAAATATGCTCCTCACTCTGATTACTCGATGCACTTGATGCTCTGTTGTGGGAGAAACGATTCATTTGGCGTGTTCATTAGCTGGCGACACACGCACGTTTCTTCCCTTCGACACGTGGAAACAGCCGAAAAAATGAAGAAGAAAAGTGTGGTGAAATAATTTCTGTTTCCTTTTGGAAAATCCTGGCTTTACTATTCGAGAGAGGACAACGAAAGGGGATTCACTAAGGGTTCGAATATATGAGGGCTTCTGAGGTTGAACTTTCGTGTATGACTAGATTAGATGATTTTGCGAGGGTAGTACGAAAAAAATCCCTAAGTTGAAACTTCAAAAGTATGAAAATCGAAAAAGTTCCGTTCCGGAACCAGTTCCGGAACCAGTTCCGCTCCGGAACCAGTTCCGGAACCAGTTCCGTTCCGGAACCAGTTCCGGAACCAGTTCCGTTCCGGAACCAGTTCCGGAACCAGTTCCGTTCTGGAACCGGTTCCGTTCCGCAACCAGTTCCGGAACCAGTTCCGTTTCGGAACCGGTTCCGGAACCAGTTCCGGAACCAGTTCCGTTCCGGAACCAGTTCCGTTCCGGAACCAGTTCCGGAACCAGTTCCGGAACCAGTTCCGCTCCGGAACCAGTTCCGGAACCAGTTCCGCTCCGGAACCAGTTCCGAAACCAGTTCCGTTTCGGAACCAGTTCCGGAACCAGTTCTGTTCCGGAACCAGTTCCGTTCCGGAACCAGTTCCGCCTCGGACCAGTTCCGTTCCGGAACCAGTTCCGTTACGGAACCAGTTCAGGAACCAGTTCCGGAACCAGTTCCGTTCCGCAACCGGTTCCGGAACCAGTTCTGTTCCGGAACCTGTTCCGTTCCGCAACCGGTTCCGGAACCAGTTCTGTTCCGGAACCAGTTCCGGAACCAGTTCCGTTCCGGAACCAGTTCCGTTCCGCAACCAGTTCCGGAACCAGTTCCGGAACCAGTTCAGTTTCGGAACCAGTTCCGGAACCAGTTCCGCTCCGGAACCAGTTCCGTTCCGGAACCAGTTCCGGAACCAGTTCCGCTCCGGAACCAGTTCCGGAACCAGTTCCGCTCCGGAACCAGTTCCGGAACCAGTTCCGCTCCGGAACCAGTTCCGTTCCGGAACCCGTTCCCGAACCAGTTCCGCTCCGGAACCAGTTCCATTCCGGAACCAGTTCCGTTCCGGAACCAGTTCCGTTCCGGAACCAGTTCCGGACCCAGTTCCGGAACCAGTTCCGTTCCGGAACCAGTTCCGGACCCAGTTCCGGAACCAGTTCCGTTCCGCAACCAGTTCCGGAACCAGTTCCGGAACCAGTTCCGGAACCAGTTCCGCTCCGGAACCAGTTCCGTTCCGGAACCAGTTCCGAAACCAGTTCCGTTTCGGAACCAGTTCCGGAACCAGTTCCGCTCCGGAACCAGTTCCGTTCCGGAACCCGTTCCCGAACCAGTTCCGCT
This sequence comes from Tupiocoris notatus, assembly GCA_037159825.1. Taxonomy (NCBI): domain Eukaryota; kingdom Metazoa; phylum Arthropoda; class Insecta; order Hemiptera; family Miridae; genus Tupiocoris; species Tupiocoris notatus. Next base: position 106,886 of record JASJUZ010000405.1, on the reverse strand, counting down.
CCGGAACCAGTTCCATTCCGGAACCAGTTCCGTTCCGGAACCAGTTCCGTTCCGGAACCAGTTCCGGACCCAGTTCCGGAACCAGTTCCGTTCCGCAACCAGTTCCGGAACCAGTTCCGGAACCAGTTCCGGAACCAGTTCCGCTCCGGAACCAGTTCCGTTCCGGAACCAGTTCCGAAACCAGTTCCGTTTCGGAACCAGTTCCGGAACCAGTTCTGTTCCGGAACCAGTTCCGTTCCGGAACCAGTTCCGCCTCGGACCAGTTCCGTTCCGGAACCAGTTCCGTTCCGGAACCAGTTCCGTTACGGAACCAGTTCAGGAACCAGTTCCGGAACCAGTTCCGTTCCGCAACCGGTTCCGGAACCAGTTCTGTTCCGGAACCTGTTCCGTTCCGCAACTGGTTCCGGAACCAGTTCTGTTCCGGAACCAGTTCCGGAACCAGTTCCGTTCCGGAACCAGTTCCGTTCCGCAACCAGTTCCGGAACCAGTTCCGGAACCAGTTCAGTTTCGGAACCAGTTCCGGAACCAGTTCCGCTCCGGAACCAGTTCCGTTCCGGAACCAGTTCCGGAACCAGTTCCGTTCCGCAACCAGTTCCGGAACCAGTTCCGTTGCGGAACCAGTTCCGTTAGGCTTGCATACAAGTCTGCAACGCATTAGGACATTTCATATCTTTCCCATCTCTCCTTCTTCCCTTTCATTTACATAACAGTACACTAACTCCACTAACCAATGATTGCGTAGACAACAATAAACTATTGTCATATATTGATGCTTGGGAAACATTGATTACGTAGGTAACACTCAACTATTTTCAAATTTGGATGCATGAGTGCATGCAGCTTACTACGGTTGATAGGAAAGAAGTTAGCTTCAGGAGCCAATCAGCTGATCCTAACACTGTGCACCTTATTGTTCACGTCGTAAGGAGGCTATCAGCCAAATTTCAGCTTCCTACGGTTGATAGGAAAGAATTTAGCTTCAGGAGCCAATCAGCTGATCAAAACCCTGTGCACCTTATTCTTCACGTCGTAAGGAGGCTACCAGCCAAATTTCAGCTTACTACAGTTGATAAGAAAGAAGTTAGTTTCAGGAGCAGCTATAATCATAAATATATATCTATAGGTAGGTAGATACCACACTTCTAAGAATCATAATAATCATTGAGCATATTTCGTTACGTAACGTGACATAACGAAAATTTGGTTGTGTGCCATAGCAAAGACATGAAATGTCAAAAAAACGTGCAATATGATTCTTATTCTGAGCGGCGAGTTGTCTTGAAGAACTTATAGAGAACTGGTCCTGAAGAAGTTTTCGACTCGCCTTCTCGTGTGTCAACATTTCGTAGCGATTTAAACCATCTCCGTCCGTCAAGGCTCATTGAGAACCTCCATTATCCTTTCGTCAAATGTTCACGGTATCGCCGCTCCGACACGGGCTAGCTCGCCGAATGCTCCCCTACGATGAAATTTCGATTCGTCGATGTACCAACGGACGACCCTTCCTTGCTTTGTCATTTCCTGTACTTCACTATCTCTACTACCTATTGAATGCCATTCCAGGCCAAACTTCTGTCTCCATCTCTCTCTTGCAGATTCCTCTTTGAATATTTCTTCTCTCCGCATCCATTCAATTTACTCTTTGGAGGGTCGAGGAAACATGAAACGGGTGGACTGGAGAAGATCCTACTGATCTTTAATAATCAGTCGCTCTCATTCGTCTCTTGACAGGCCTCCCACCATAACCACCCGACTCAACCTTCGCAAACATTTTTTCATCTTTTTCCTTTCCCCTTTCAGCCTGAATACCCGTCGGATATTTTTCGAACATTTTTCGACGGTTATTACACCCAGCATCAATGAATATCATCGTGCCCCTTTGGCGTTATTTAAATTCGACTTGCCGCCTGTCGTGGGTGATATTTGATTATGAGAAAACTGCCACCGCCCGTCTTTCCTGAGATGAAGTAAGTTTTTGTACGTTGGAGTTAGCGAAAACTCTTCCAACGTACCTACTATGATTTATGTACGCCAGCTTCGATCGTACGATTTCGCCTGGATTTAATTTTTTGGTTGAGGGGTAAAATTGGCGACATTTTAGTTGTAGACTTCAAAGTCAAGACCACGTGCCTAACTAGCACATTCTTCCGCCTCGAGCTCGCACAAGCCCAAACCCTCAAAAATGTCCTTAAAATTGAGGTAGCGATTTGGATAAGAATTGAGCCATTGTCAGGCCAAAATTGATTTTTAGTGAAAATTTTAATAATTTAGCTTTTTTATAGTTTCGTCAGAGTGTTGACGGCGTACGGTGGACGGACAGAATTTTTTTTATTGGATATTCGGATTCTACATGCCTTGAAACGTAAAACATCAAATTTTTGGGGGGGTTAGAATTTTTTTTTTCTTGGGCGATTACAATGGTTTATTATTAAAAAATAAACCAAAAAAACTCCATGGATTTTTGAACCATAACCCTCTGAACATCACCTGTACAACATCCTCATATTTAAATTGGCACATCTATATATTATCAATTATTATTAGAATTTTGAATATACACTGAGAAAATGCCATCAATTTTCGTCCATTTGGACGTGTAATTTCCTGACGCGTTGAATATCTATCCGGTGTTTCCAATTAATCGAATTGCGAAACTGAAGCATGCCGTCGATTCGCTGTTTTCTTTTATTAATTATCTCCCAACTCTATTATAGTTCCACCGTGACAGTCGGACAGAAAGGAACATGCTTTGCTCCAAACGCTAATACTTGTTTGACATTGGAGGCAGTATATTTCAGGAAATCCGTGTAATGATAAATCGATAAATGGCGCCCAACCAGGGCCGACTGTACATCTACGACATGCAACATTCATTTGCACTAATGGACAGGGCGGAGAACAGTCGGAGAAACGAACACGAATTCAACCGAGTGGCTGTCACTAATCAAATTGCACCGTTGCGTTGTTATCGCAGTTAGCTGTCGGAAAACAACAAATTCTTCTGCCGCTTTTGAAATTTCGATTGGGAGATGAGCGTTTTCGGCGATATTTTATTCAATACCCTTCTAGTCCAATGAGGTGTTTCAGGAATGATGCGAAGTTAGTAGCGAGAGAGAAAAGAAAGTGAAAAGTTTGAGAATTAAGTTGAACGACAAATTTGGCAAATTGAAATCTGAAAAGTTGAATGAAGGGAAATGATTTTCTCTCCCAGCATACGACGGTTTCGATTGATTTTACTTTCACGTTAACGTTTTTTTATAGAAGTATGGAGATTTGGAAAAAACTACAGAAAAAAGAACTAGGTTACACAATATACCTACTCAAAAAAACACTTTCTGAACATGTGTCAAGCTGTTTTTTTCTTGTCTTTTTTAAAATTTACATTGCTCCTGAATTGAGTAGTTACTGATATAGAAATTGACGTCTTAAACTGAAAATTTTAGCGAGTCATCCAAGAACAAGCTAGTTTGATTGGTGTTTCCTGATGTACATACATTTTTTGGGTACTTCCTGAAATACGTCAATTTATCTACTGTCCTTGAAGTACATCAGTTTCCTTATTGTTCCAGGAGTTTGCTCATCTAATGAGAGTTTCTGAAGTTAATTACTTACCAATCGAATTAGGTTTTACCTGAAGTACACACGAATAGGATTAATACGTAATTAAGGATTAAGGAATTAATTAAGGATACGTTGATACGTTGATTCCGTAGATTTTGCTAGAATTCAACCGATTCGATTGATATTCAATTTCAATGCCCCTTCTGAATTTTGGATCATCTCATTTCCAGTAATATCTCATACTGTGCAGTTACAATTAGGGATGGCCATCGATAGTATTGAAACAACGATATTTTCCTACCGATAGTTGATATTTTTTCAACGATAGTTCATTGATCAATTATTGAATACTACATCAGTAACGATAGTTTTCGGCGATATTTTTTCAGTCCGATCTTTCTTCTACAATTGTTATCGATATTTGTTTCAAACCTTAAGTTCACCGAATTCCAATTTTGGTCTTATTGCAATTTTGGTACTAAAATTTCTGGACTAGAATGAGTGATTGCAATGTGACGTTAATTAAAATAACTAAGTCATCGACAACAACTTAAAGTTCATCAGTTGGCACAATTGATCCTGGAAATGAAATCCGATTCCTTTACTATCGAGTGGCACTCGATGAAAGGAATCGTCTGAGGGCTTAATGTGATAATTTGACTCAAAAATATGAAAAATAACTATCGACACTATCGTTAGGTTCTGTAGGAAGAAGAATTATTTATATTTGATTCCCGATACATATCGCGGGATATTGGCCATAATACCATCGAACATCTATGTTTCGACATCTTATCGTCGGTATCCCGTCCCTTGTCGCAAGAATGCAATTCTTCTTGATTTAATCTATCATTTTCATTTTCAGGTGAGCCGATTTCCTGAAAAAAAGGTACACGTACAAATTCGACGCCGCTTTGAGTTCGAAAAAAATTGACATCACTTTTTTCCGCATTTCACCTCTGAAATGAATTCGCGGTCAACTTTTAAATCGGAATACTTTCCACCCAGATGTATTTATTCTATGTATTTACTTTATTTATGTTCCATTCGAAAATTGGGTCGATTCTCTCGCTAATTTTAACCGGTTCTTAGAAGTGTGCCGTTACATCGAAAGATAGAAAGGCGAGAGGAGAGTATTCTCGTTTTTTCTTCTCTTCCGAGTAATTTTCTTTATCTCGACTTTCCTGCCAGGTGCACCCTTCAAAGCAGGTGTTCCTCGCCTGTCATAAGCCCCACTTTTTCTGATTCTATTTTCTGGCTAGAATCGAGTTTGATACTTTCCGCAATACCGAGAGACGTGAAATATTATAATTTGGAAAAACAGTCGCCTTCTTTTCTTCCCCTGAAGGATTCATTATGCTGAACAATCTTGTTTCGTTTGTATTGTAGATAGAAGAGGGATGTGCGCTTTTTTTGCGAAAATATTTCGATGTCAAGGGTACAGCTTAAATGTGAATTTCCCAAGCCTGTTCCTTTTTGAGACATTTTCAAAAACGCTTGTTCGGAATGGTGGGACAGTTTTGGTGTATGGGCGCCTTCATCAATCCAACCGTTTCGCTTTTAAACTACCTAAGTAACTTCCTCAGATCATCTCACAGTATTATTTTGTAACCGTTTTTAGTATCCTTACGCTCTTTTTTTGTTTCTTTTATTTTTCTCAACTATCTAATTGGAACATAATATTTTTCAATAATAATATGTTATCGAGAGTTTTCTTTTAGCAGTTTTTCCCTAGGTTCAATTCGAATCAACTATTTTTTATCGAATATTGCCTACTCCTCCTTTAACCTAATTCCCTATTTTTTTTGTTTTTTTTTTTTAATTTCAATTATTTAATATCTACCTATTTCTTTTTCAAACACGTTGAGAATAATGTAATTCGTCTTGTAGTAATACATTATTATTCTTAAAACATAAATTATTCTATTGCAATCTCTTTTGTTGCAAAAGGTTTTAATGTTAAAATAACATGCGTATCTGAAATTAAGTCTCCATGCGGACAAAGCACATGATGGAGAATGAGCGTGAACAATAATTGTTATAATTATTATAATTCAAAAAATAAAAAGTATATCAATTTATAACCAATTTCCGACATTGTTTCTTTTCATTTATTATTTTTAAGTTGGTTGAGAAGGAGAACAATTATTAAAAGTACACATTTTAGAGAGACATTTTAGAGCCCTTTTGATCCTCTAGAGGGCTGCAGTATACTATTGTTTTCTAATTCCGTCGAACCCAGCTCCCCCTTGAGGCGAAAATCCTGGGAGAAAATATAAAAGCGAAGAAGAAGAAGTCGTGTTTCGTTTCCACCCGCCTGCTAGAGCAGTTTCGTTATTTATGTGCTTCAACTTCTCTCCTTTGCATCGGCGCTGTCTGGCTCGGATGTCATCGCTACGCAATAGGACGTCATATCTACACATGAGTATCGGTTTGATATGTATCGTGTATACTGAAACTGTCTCGAAACGACAAAGGTCGATGGGGAAATTACGGCGAGGGTATGACACAGGATGACACCGCCCGGCGTTGCGGTTTTGCCGTTGATGAGAATTTGATAAGGTTCACTTTCAAAGATAATTACTCCGACCCCGGCTTATCCCTCAGGCGCATTCCAGTCGCGTTTCTCCCCATTTGAGTCCGCTCCGGGTGGCCGCAAGAGCTCGTAGGGATCACGAAATTAATTTCATAACCAAGCAAGAGAAGCGAGCGCGGATCGAAACTGCCAGTCACAAAAGATGGGAAAAGTGTGTTATGGGAATACAAAATAGATTGTCCGCCGAATGCTACGATTAGAGCGACCAGCAAAATAACTAGATTATTTCAATTTGAATTTCAATCATTCGCTCGCTTTGGTCTGTTATTTGTGCGATACTCGATTTCGCTACTCCATTGTTAAAGATCAATGATACACGGATAGGAAAAGGACTATAAACACAAGGACCCTACATCACATTTTTATCTTGACTCTCACAATAATATAAACAAGCGATGAACAATAATGTGTCAAATGCAAACTATGTCAACACAATCATTAACACAAAATAGCATTCTCCCCAAAAAATTACCTGTAAATCGCCCGCTTTGCCGTATGCCCCGTGAAGTCAACCTGCTCCTTCAAACCCATCCGGAACATGATTTCTTCTTCTCACCATTGGCCACGATTAAGAATGTTTTTATAATTAGATGTGTGGGCAAAATTGTATTTTGATTTTTGTTAAAATACCTGAGCGCTCCGCTAGCAATGTTTAATTTCTATGTTAATTGGGCTTCAGACCGTATGAATATAAATAAATAGAAAAATAAATAGCTCATTATTTAAGTGATTCATAGCGTCCTGATAACTGTATGGCGGACTTATCATAAATCTTCGAACTTTATTAAACGGATGCGGCCGTTTTCCATCTCACCCGCATCTTCCACGGGAATTTTTCGATCGAACGAAGGCGGTATAAATCATACAACAAACCAAGCGGGCCGAGGGTTACCCGGCGATATCGCTGAGTTTTCCTTCGCTTTGGCGAACGAAAATGGCGTCGCCCGAAAGGGAAATTTCACATTTTACTGAAAGCCAAGTTAGACCAGTACAAAGTGCCACCCGCTCGGCTCCCATCCAACTTTCTTGCAACTCGCTATTGGATTCAGGCGGAACGGTGACCTAGCAATTCAGTCGTGTCCTCGATTCGCACAGAGAGAAACTCCGTCGTTTCAATTCTATCCCTAGACTCAGCAAGATGTAGGTTCATTTCCTTTATTATGGAGAACTTGGGAGAAATAACCTGGGAAACACCACCAGCCCGACAGGGAAGACTTTCAAAACGCGCTCCTGTCAATTTGTTTTGAATTTATCACCGAGATTAGAAATATACCGTCGAGATTATCTTGGAATTGGTAAGCGACTTTTGAATTTAATAATGACAGAACATCGGTCTCTGTAACTCTACCTTTAGTACTCCCACATCATCCCAAAACCCCCCAAAAAACCGCTGCTAATAGTTGTACGGTGGTTTATTATTACTTCGCTTTATTAATGATCTAAGAAGTCTATCCATTTGTGATAGTAATCATTCCAAATATTTGTGAACGTTCCCTCCGACAAGCAGATTGATAACTGTAAGAGAAAACTCTATAGCAACTATTGTCAATCTAATCATTTATTTTCCTTAATTTTCAAATTGAAAAATAAATTTTTCGCCTTACTGTATAGTTGAAAAGAGTGTTCAACGAGCATTCCTACGAGTCTAACAGAACGATTTTAATAGCTCCAAGAACTCTTGAGTCAAATTTTCAACACAAAAGTCAACCCTTATGTCAAATTTCTGAGAATCTCCAAGTTCAACACAAAAGCTGCAATAACCCGAGAATTGACAAAGAACGATGGCCTCATTCAATTCAGCGTCCAAACATCCATAGAAATTGATACTCTTTTTTCTTTCCCTTCTCGTGGATTTCTTGATGTCCGGGGGTTGTGAGATGACGACCTGACTTGAGAATTCTATAACTTTTATGATTGTCCTGTACCTCCATGATAACAAACATTAAATTATTAGGTCGCCCTGAGGATGCCCGAATGGGCGAAAGTGCTCGGCCAGCTGAAAAAGTTTTATAGTTTTGTCAGAAAAGTGTTGACGGCGGACGGACAGCATTTTTTTTATTGGATATTCGGATTCTACATGCCTTGAAACGTAAAACATCAAATTTTGAGGGGTTAGAATTTTTTCCCCCTGGGCGATTACAATGGTTTATTATTGAATAACGAACGAGAGAAAAAATTCATTAGAATGTACCTTCGAGCAACTTTGTCAGAACATCTCATAGTTACACTAATCCATTCTATAAGTTTAATAACGCTGACTGATAATAACTATACATCTATAATTTTTCATCTACTAGATAGAGCTTCAAACGCTTCATCTTAGCCCACGAGCTCTCCTGAAAATCTGTATAGAAAATGGTGAGCTGCACTATCCCTGATTGAAAACGGATCGAGAAAATCGGTCGTGAACTTAGCGACGATCATGAACTGGCAAGCCTCAAGAAACCCCTCGAGCGGCACCTATGCTTTGAATGATTAGCGAAGTTTCAAGAGTTGGCTGTCTCTTGATTGGCAGGCGCTTCCTCTTTGCCGCTTCTCTTAGTAATAATTACAAGGGAGCGGAGGGAAACGACAGAATGAGAAGGGATGGTCTTATTCGCCATTCAGCCGACCTTATCCATTCTCTTCCAACAGTTCGAATCCTCTTCGAATCCTCTTCGTCAGACCTCTTCTTCCCGTTCCTTCAGCCTCTGAGTAGGCCGAGATAGATATAATTATGATACAAGATTCCTCCTCAACCCCTGCAAACGGTGATTCTCCCAATGCTAAAGCTAAATAACTAATCCTCCGAGTTGTCGAAACGGAATCGCTCCTTGTCTCTATCCGTCAGTCGTGATTTCACTTTCGTTTCAAAGCCGAAGCTCTTCGTTAGACTGTCTCCCTCGTCAAATAACATCCGAATCATTCTGGAGGCTCTTTGAATAATTAGTAGCACGAAATATCTTTCGAGCGATGCAAAATTGATCGCCTCTCCTTAGTCTGATTACGCTAAATTATAAATTAGAAGATGTCACAGCAATTTTACCGTAATTGACGGCCTATCCTTCAATTAGCGTTTGGCGAAAGTCGCCTGAAGTCATGAAAAATGCATTCCCTCGAATGTCACTAGTAGTTCAGTGACATTCGAGGGAGTGAATTTTTTATCCCGAATCGTTAGTGAAATTACTGAAATTTCACGTACATAAAAATTTACCGTTTCTCTTATATTTTGAAAAAAATTATTTGTCATTAATGTATTCGTATACTCGGTGTAATATCTTACGGCCTGAGGATAACAAGAAAATGACACACTTGAGAGCTAAAAGCATTGAAGTGTGTGTATGTTATTTGTCTAGTTCCTAATAAAATGATTTTAATATGTAGAGTAACGTAAACCTTATGTTTCTTAGTTTTCAGCCTTTATGATTGTTCGACGTAAGATCTCTCAACAAAAAGTTCATACTGAAATCTCTCAGTTTCATAAATTATACGAGCGAGGTTACCTAATTAAAAGAAGGTTCCTTGAAAGATTTCTCTCGCAGTTCCAAATGAGAACTCTTTATAATGGAGTCACTAACTCTTCGCTAGAGCGTTCTTGATGATAATTCTTTATCACAGAGCTGGTAATAAAGATTCTCTAAAGGAGAGTTCCTTGAGGAGGACTCATTATAGAAAGTTCCAGAGCAGGAATCTCTATTTGAGGGTTCCTAATATGGAGTCTTAAAATGAAAACATTCCCAATAGAAACTTCCTTTTGGAGAGTTCCATTGGAAGGCTCGCAAGATGAAGGTTCCTTGAATAGAATATTCGTTGGAAGTTCCTTCTAAAGAATTTCTAATAGATATTGCCTAATGAAAATTTCGTTGGGCACCTAATGAGGATTTCTCTTTAACGTCCCTTAAGGACTCTCTATCAAAGAGTTAAGGAGGACTATATTGAATATTCCTAAAGAGAAATCTCTATCAGATTGTTTTGAATGAAAAACTTAAGAAGGCCTCCAGTATAAACTTCTTAATAAAGATTCTCTGATAGGGAATCCCAAGGAGGTGAATTTTTATTGGCGAATCCCAAGGAAAACACTCAAGTTGAGTGTAACTTAGGATGGCTCTCTAAGTAGTACCGAGTTTTCTATGATGATTTTCTGCGAGAGGTCGAATGATGAGTCTCTGTTATAGAATTTCCAATGAGGACTTCCTTCTAGAGAGCTACCACACTCTTTTGAGAGTTCCTAAAGTGGAATATCATGTTGAGTGTTCGTTTAATAGAAGATTCTCTAATAGCAAGATCTTTATAGAGCTTGCCCAATGGAGTAATCTATTAGGGCAGCAATTTCGATTTTTCAAAACAAATAAATAAGTAAATTTTGTTTTATTTTTATTTTTTCCTTAGGTGAGAAATTTTGTCCCCTATTGTTTTACTTCACTAGTCGTTTGTACGAGGTGGAGATACATAAAGAGCTTGAAAGTGGACTGCATAAATATTAGAACTGCTGAACGTTATTATTCCAAGCACCATTTATAACAAGACGCCATTTGAAAAGGCAAGGAATGAAGTTGAGCAAATCATTCGAGATGTGAATCAGCAGTTTTACGTTGCCTAGCAACGAGGTGATCGCAATGCTACTGGAGAGGCGACCTGCTATCTGAAAAGGAAGAATGCATCTTGGAGCTTGAGCATCGGTGAATTTTCTAAAGAGACAAACTCTTGCCAACTTACCTTGGAATTGCAAGGAGAAATTTCAGAAAAGAGCGAGGTATAGTTAAAATAGTTTTCCAAGTATGAATTTTCGAAAACTTGAGTGATTCCATTTTGACTGATGGAAACTTTTTTATAGCGGAAGGCGAGACAGTACAGTGGCTGGGGATCGTCGCTCGTTAACCGCAGAAAGACTGAAGAGCTTGAAGTTTTATCGGATAACTTGGCAAAAAGATGGCGCTAAGGGAGTCAGGTTCAAAGTGTTGAAGAAAATGAGTGAACCTTTTTTGGGTCGCTTTCAGAAACGGAAAGATAAGAATACCTTGCTCGGATGGAAAATACTTTCATTCTTATTCGCAGTGGTCGACTATATAAACGGAAAAGATTCATCAACTTCTAAAGAACTGTATTCTCTATATTATAGGTATATTTTTGTCATATTTTTGTCATTTATTGTTCGAGTTATCATGGAAAACGAACAGTGAACAACATACCTAGTTGGAATAGCCGATAGTGAACCTATCGATTCAACAGAACTTGCGAGCATATCATTCTCGTGGAACTTGATGAAGATAAATTTGCTAGCATGCGAACGGCCTATCATGTTGAAATAAACGTTTGTGAGTGATGGAAATGTGCTCATCAATTTCAATCGAACATAATATCTCTCATAGTATAAATGCAGTGTAGGTGAGTTTACTGAAGGTTTAAATTAATGTTCAGACTGTTTCCCGCTAATTGGTTAGGGCTAGGCCAGAAGGTGAAACTGCTGACTGCTGAGCGTTCTGCTTCGAGGGTTGAAAGCTTATCCTCTTGAGCAAACACGCCAGCGCCGCACTAACTTAACGGTCTGAGCTTTCTCACGCTGCTTATTAAAGCGACGTGTTTTTTCCTTAATGAAAAATCAATACGGATGAAAACCTTCGTTAAATCGTTGAGTTCGTGAGAGGGCTGGAATCTTCGAGAATGACTGTGACATTTCGCTAATTACCTGTTAACCACCTGTTGTATATTTTTTCTTTCTTTAAACTTTTTTTCTTCTTTTTAAAGCTCTTTTCTCTTTTTTAAATAGATTCTTTATCGTTGTTACTAGTCTGTTACCAATCTAAGAGCTAATTTTAATTTCGGAGAACAGAGTTACATTACAATGTACTTTACAGATGTCAATATAGATATCTCTTCGTATCTGAGGGTAGTTAGGATTCCAGTCATGTCTCAAATAATTTTTATCGTCGTGATAAATGTATTACCTTTACCGTTCGTGAGAATCAGAGAGATGTCATAATATGAAATAATTATGAAAGAACAATCTTCTGTACTCCTTCAGAAATATTATCCCTTGTAAATTACTCTGAAAAAGTTCTTTGCTCATTTCTATTCGAGAAAAATCGTCACAACGATCTCCAGTCGAATCTTCTAATGAAGTATTTGGTTTTGACTCAAAGCAACCTTGTTCAGAGATACGTTTAATTAACGCTGAACCTTTGAAGATGGCGTTTCAATGGAAAAGGACATCAGACACAAAGAGAATTGATTCAAGGAAAAAATAAATCGAAATAAATCGTTTTTAATTGAAATTGAAAAATTTTCAGGTCAACTGGCAAGGAGATATTCAATCTCATGTAATAGTATAATTTATAGTATAATTAATTTATTAATAGTATAATTTATTGTTGGGATTTTTTTAAATTCTGAATATTTAAGGCAACCCTGCTTGTATTTTATTGTTAAGTTGGAGAAAATCCATCGCTTTGGAAAAGCGAATATCTTCAATTTCGTCATTGCTGTAAGTGACAAATTTTGCCGTTTAACACTGAAATTTCTCATTGTGCACAGATTTTGTCATGACCAAAAATTACCACAGTTATACTATCCCCATTATTTTTTCCAACTCACCCGTCTTACCATAGTTTTCGTAGGTTCTCTAGAATATTCAGTAAAGCTATATATAATCAAAATACATTTAAGAATTTCCAAAATATTCTCCGGTCAAGAAGTTGTTCTTTCTAACGTGCCCTCTTTAATGAGGTAATTTATTTGACTTAAATTTATAAATGAGTTGACTCGAAGTTCGCGCCAGTTGTCACCCGACCAAAATTGTTTGATCGTTCAAAAAAACGTATGGCGGCACTTCCAAATTTGTCGGAGCCGGTCCTTTTCGGATTCGGCCGGAGTGGTCGTAGTGTGAACCGTGGCAGGGGCAATAAAATGCATTGAAATCGCCTGCAGAAAGACGAAGTTGAATAAATTCAAATTGCCTTTCATTTTCGAAGAGAGCTGTAGATTATTACTGAGCATACCTGCGTTCGAAATAGGCACGCATCCCAAATGTGTGCAGACGCCAATGACGACCAGCCATTCCGGTTTGATGACGCGGTCTTCGTCTCTTTGCGGATCTCTCAATGATGACAGTGGCGTTTGTCTCTCAGTGAGAATGTCAGCTTCAGCTCTGTAATTATATTAATTGCTTGCATTTGAAGTCAGCTCGCGGAGAAGATTGGAGGAATAGTTGTCCAAGAAGATTCAGTAATGTGTCGTATTTTGTTCAAAATAATATTACATTTTACAAAGTAATATTATTTTGATCAAAATAACATTATATTTTACAAAAAAAATAAAAAATATATATATAGGTATATTGTTTTTCTCAAAATACCATTAAATTTTACAAAATAATATTATCTTTCTCAAAATAACATTATATTTTACTTCGTTTAGTTGTCGTCGCATTTGTTGTAGTAGAGGGGTTGTGAGGGAAAGAAAAACCAGGCGACTTATTCTCCAGATTTTTTAATGGCTGGCCGAGCACTTTCGCCCATTCGGGCATTTCAGGGCGACGTGGAATCATGAGGTGGCTGTGGACCTCATGGTTCTACGTCACCCTGAAGATGCCCGAATGGGCGAAAGTGCTCGGCCAGCTGATAAAGAATTGAAGAATGAGTCGCCTGGTTTTTCCCCCTCACAACCACTGGACATCAAGAAATGCGACGTGAAGGAAAAGAAAAATAATATCATTTTGCTCAAAACAGTATTATACTTTACAAAATAGTATTGACGTCCTGACCTCAACAATCTTGAGTCTAATAACAGCAAGTAAACCACTCATCAATTCACTCATTTTAAGTATATTAGCAGAGTAGAGTGAAGAGTACGGGGAATACTGTTACTCTTCATATCTCAGTCTGAAGGGTGGTCAAGTGCAGAGTGAAAAAGCGTTTGAAATGCCCAGGCCCGGATTACCCATAAGGCCAACCTAGGCCATGGCCTAGGGCGCAAGCTTGCGGTTGGCGGGGCAAGGGATGGCAAAAAAATGTATATTATTTTTATTTTCCTAGACGAGCGTCAGTAGCGAGCGTCTGGCACTGCCTGGAAAGATAAGTGAAGTGTAGGTGGGGGGTGCCTGAACGAAGTGAGCGAAATCCTATCCCTCAAGTACAGTAGGAATTATATAAGTTATTATGTTCGTGTGTGAGGGTATAAGCGTTCGTTCATTTAGTTCATTGCCTATACTGCAAATGTCCCTGGTTCGATCCCAGCCATGGTCAGTTAAATTTAACAACTAATCAACTTCTTTTTTTATAATATTTTATTATAATATATAAAATTATTACTCAGAGGCGAGAAAGAGCTATCAAAATCCTACAATTTGGTGTATTTAATTATATTTTTATGTTATGTCCCCGCGGAGCTATTAACGTTTGAAGAAAAGTCAAAACACGTTTTTTCGAACTATCATATACGCTAGCCATTTTCTTATTTTTAATCGATTCTACGTTAAATGTCCTTCATTTTCTTCCACAGCACCTATCGTTCCCATTTCGGGAACGTGACGAAAAAAAATCCCTAAGTTGAAACTTCAAAAGTATGAAAATCGAAAAAAATCAAAAATATTAATAATCGTTCGATTTTGTTTGTTTTCACTTTAAATTCGAATTCTACGTCTAATTTCCTGTAGGAATCATTAATTAATCAAATTTGAACAGTACTGTAAGTATTTGTAACGGAATTTCAAAGTTGAAAAACGTAGAAGTGGCCTAGTATTAAACTGGAAAAACTGATAGTTGTCGTGAAATTTCCGCCGTTTTGACGTCATATTCGGATTCAGCGTTAAATTTCCTATAAGAATAGCTTTCAAAATCGCTTTAAAACGAAGATTTAATTTTTCACTATCACCGATGCCAGCGGAGCGCCGGCGAAAAACTCGATTTACGGAAAATAATTTCTCTGGCTCTGTTTAAATTTTTTTCATCAAATTTTTTGCTATGTACGTGTGTAAGGCGTTCAAATGAAGACTCCTGCATAATAAAACAATTGATTCGCATTTATTTTGACCCCGAAAATCACGGTTAAAGTCCAATTTTTGAGCTTTCAAAAACCAATTTTTTTGGACCACTTGCAGATTTTTCCGAGAAATAAAAAAAAATCACAAAAATACATCTTGGTAAGACACAACTTTCCTGAAAATTTCAGATTTTTATCTGTATTGAGAGAGGAGTAAAAATTCGTTAACTGTTCGGTTGAAAAAAATCGCAGGGGTACCCCTTGGATTTTTCGCGAAAAATTTTTTGAAATAGATTTCGCTCAAATTCAGCATAATGATAGTTGATGATGTGTATATCAATAATATATGGTTCATTCTTTGTTTCTTTCGCACTAAATAGATGAAAATAACGTTTAAAGTTGGAAAAAGTGATTTTTTCGTGTATAGTCCACTATTATTGTAGAATAACGCAAAAACGGTTGAAAAATGGATAGGTACATTACATTGGGAAAATGTGGACAGTTAAATTACCTATCTTTTGGTATATTCAAACATCTGAATTGACGACTTTTTGTTTGAGTTATCCACTGTGCAAGTTACAAATCTTGGAAAACTTGAAGTTGTTACATCTAATTCTGCTACAACTTTGCTCCAGTTGAAAAACCCAATACTTTATGAGACAAAGTACATTCAAACACCACCAACTACATACCAAATTATAGCAACTACTACTAAGTACTACCTACTATAAAAATACCTATAGATTCCCACTCTCCATACACAAATAATTAACTACTACTACCTACCTATACCTTATATACTATAAATATACTATATATAATATACCATATATACAGGAGTGATAAGGACACTACCCCCGAGTGATTTAATTATTACATTTATATAATATTTATAATTATAATAGTAATAAAATCAGTCTTTGATGTGCCTTTGATGAATTCATCAAATTTGTGCCTCAGTTTTGCCAACTAAAAAATAATACTGTACTGTGCGTTTATTATGTATGACTTAGGTAGTCGGTCAGTTTGGACAGGACGAAGCCAAATAGAGTACAGTATATGAAAATATGAATACATTATTACATTTAAAGTCAAATCAGTTCCAATTCCTTGTTATATGAGGTACTAATAATGTCGTGGTTTTTATGTAGGTATTGAAATGAGCCAACCAAAAAAAACGCCCATCTGGGGCTGAATTGAAAACAGAAGAGAAGTTCTCTGGGACAGTGAAAAAATTGGGAAAGGTAGGGCGCACCATTTGATATGCCGAAATCCCCCCCCCCCCGAACGTCTGCTGGGAGGGGGCGTAATGTAGAACTCTGGCCTAGGGCGTAGATAGTTGCTAATCCGGGCCTGGAAATGCCCCCTGTTCTCCTTCGTTTTACATTGCAGTTGCCCTACTGCATTTTTGGCTATTATTTTAACACTAGGTTGAGGTTGAGATATACATTATGAACTATCCTCGTCAATACTTATTGAGTGTTTTCACCTCCTCGGTCTTCTTCGTAAAACTGCAACGCACTATAAAATGATGCGAAAGCGTTCGATATTTATTGAAAAGTATTCGTTACATAATTTGTATCTTTACCTCATAACGATTCGTATAGATATCCGTTGGTTGAAATCATAACCCATCAACGTATCTGCCTAATTTACTAGTAACTCATCAATGTATGTACTAACCTGTGTTTGATAAATAGCGGTTTCCCTCTCCATTTCAAAGTCATCATCGTTCCAATAGGTATCTTCGATAGTTTCACTTCGGCTTGCGCCATAGCGAGCACGTCCTTCGAAGGTGACATGGAAGTTAAAAACTGCGTCACTACCGTTTTCGCTCCGTATATCCCGCCGACGAGTGAAGCTTTAAAACGCAATCGAATTTTATAATTTTTCCCAACTGAGCAAAAAGAAAAGTAGTAAACGGAATATACGATTTTGGCGTGGTAGTAAATTCGTCTCACCAGCAATTGGAAAATACGTAGATAATTTTCGACTCGCCGAACTACACGAGGCGGGAGATTTTTCGCAACGGGTCGATTTTCGACGGTAATCCGTAAAATCCGGGTATTCCATATCTGTGTGCGATTTCGGACGATTGCGAGCTTGAAAATAAATTGCGCCGACTTTTATATTGTTATACGCTCACTGAAAGCCGAATGTTCGACGAGTGACTTCATCAGAGTCGTTTTCGTCCTTGTATAATCAAGAATGTAAATAAAGGGAGATAACCAGACAAATAGAGCGTCGTTTCTGCTTCATACGCTGCGAGAGCTCTCACAGAGGGCATATCTGTGCCTTTTGAGAAGAATTCTATCAAAGCCCCAATTTTTTAGCATTGTTTGTTCCCATAACTTGAGACTAGAAACTCGAGACTTTGAGACAAAGTATCGCTTTGATGGGATTTCGGAAAATCGGCTAGAATCCAGAATAAAATTTACAGCAAATTCGATCAACATAAATGTGCATCGAATCCTAATTCGAATGACCTATTATTAAATTATTGGAATAAAAGGTGACAAATGCTACAGAATTCATAATAATTTACGAAACTTTCACGCGGGCTTCTTTGAACCACTAAGGAAGTTGAAACGTCAAAGATTTTCGCATATTTCATTATCATTCTTCGGCTGTTTACCTTCTGGATTTAGACATAGGGATGCCTTTTGTCGAAGGCCTAAGAAAATATTACGATCACTTTGATCAAAAGCCTTAGAATGAATCTTTATTTGTTATTGTTTTCTAGAATTGACTAAGAATTTCCAACGTTAACACTAACTAACCCAGACAACTAACTTTTGACTGTGTTACACCTTTATTTAGCTCGATTCTGATAAAAATATATTTATAATTGTCCAGATGTTGTGAGGCGACTCATTCTCCGATTCTTTATTGGCTGGCCGAGCACTTTCGCCCGTTCTGGCATCTTCAGGGCGACCTAAGTATATATCTCACAATTGAAGATACATTCCTCCTAATATCCCCGAATCTTCAATCAACTTACTCAATCTCTCCAAAGGATTCGACTCATCTTCGGGACACGAAGACATGGCTCTGGACTCGAAAAATTGCATATTCGCTACGCATTTTGACAAGTTCCGACTGAGAACAATTCGTTGTAGACCATGACGCGAAAAAGCCATCTTGTGAACCCGCAGATTGTAATTAGAATTTTTTTCTCTTACACACTAGTTTATCTAATCAAGCTACAAGTTACCATATATACAAAACCGTGGAGACACTTCGCTGGAAACGCTTGTGTCTGGTAATTTTTGATGAGGTAACATTGTTCGTCGCGAGATTGCTCGTAGGGAACTGAAAAAACGTATTTTTTCAACCACTCGCCATAATTCCAAATGTCATCCTCCTTTGACAAATCAATTCTCTCTATTCGATGATTATGATGCATGTATTAATTGCGCTTATAGAGAATTCAGTTCGATCCATATTCTAATAAGTAACGGGAAGGGAAAAACCAATGAGTTTGGTTGTAAACAAGAATTCGGCTCTCCCTTTTGTATCATTTCTTTAATTTTCATTTTCTTATTTCTTCAAAAGCGTGAGGTTGCGTTGAAATTTTTTTTCATTATTTAAACGTTGTTTAAATGTTTCAAAAGTATTATGGATCGAGTCGGTTTTAAGCCAGGTTTTAACGACCATTTGATTTAATTGAAGGAGCTTGATTCAGTTGAATCAACTTAATATAGACTGTAGAATAAACCACGGATTTTTCTAATGTTTTTCTTTTACCTAGTATAGTTGTATGGCTTACAACAACAGTCGGATTCTAACTCTTAATAGTTGCAGTTTACTATGAGCGAATTACCGAATTCCGATTGTGATCTTGAAAATGCTCAAAAACTCCAACAGCTTAATAATAGACGTTAATCCAGCTTTTTACCTTCATCACCGTCAGAGCCAGACCAGTTGTATTATTGATGAAAAGACTGATTCCGACGTTAAGTCGGCAATGTTCGTAAATAGGGATAACAGTACGGAATAAGTATCTTGAGAGTACTTGTGGAAAAACACCTTGGAAGGTTGATCGGTTCCAGCTCTAAATCACTTCACCTGCTTCGATAATGGTTGAGTAAATATTGGTTTTTACTGAAGGGAGTGCGGGAAACGCTTCGGCGAAGAAAATCCGACGTTACGGGATTTGCCGTTCAATCCATCATCATTCCCGAATTCTCTTCACTCGATTCCTTTCGTTCAATTTTTTTCAACTAGTTGAAAATGAAAATGAGAAAAATTGTGGACTAAATGAATCAATAATTGATTATACAAAAAATCGATAGATGTGAACTTATTTCCCTCATTGTATTTTCCCTTTGAATTCTTGAAAAACGAACTATAAATTATATTCTTATTTTCTTCTTTAATTTTTCTTCTTCTTCTTCATATTTTTTCTTCATATAAACTGGATTTTAAAAACAGCGCGCAGTAAAAAATTTACACTATATCTAGCGAAAATCAGATTCACTATTTCAACATAACCGCTACCTATTTGAAATCACTATTTTACTCTAATGCTACTGATAAATCCATAACTCTTGTATTGTTATTCAATAATAAAACGTTTGTAATCGCCCAAGCAAAAAAATTGTCCAAACTCTTTCAAAATATGATGTTTTACGTTTCTAGGCATGGAGAATCCGATTATCAAAATAAATAAATAATTCAAAACAAATATTCGAGATTTCAAGAAATTTGGCAAATTAGGTGTAACTTGAGAATTTACGGAGCTGTAAAAATCGTTGATGGAATGCTCATAAACTTATTGTTAGCAAATAGTTCAAAATTTGATTAGATAATCAGGAAAAGTAAAAATAACTAAAATTTCGTTAGTTGCAAACGAGTTTCCCTCGTTACGATTTTTTCATTGTAACCAATCTGTTTTTTGGTGGAAACGTTCGCAAATGTTCTGAATAATTACCATCGAAAGTTTTTGGTCTTCTTAGATCATAATTGAAGCAAGAAATAATAAATCGCTGTACAATCATTCGCAGAGTTTTCGTAACTATAATTTATTCCAATATCTGTCAATATTTCGTAAAATTAGACATTCACTAAATCAAGCAGCATTTAGAAAATAAATGATGATTTCTTCTCGAATTGCGAATTAAAAACACTACACATGATTGTACATAATAAATTGTCTGAACATTTTAACCGTATTGACCTTACAACAGATTGTTGGTAACTATAAAGGAAAACCCCGTAGGGACTATTGTAATTTTAATCATTTTCATTTTTCTTAATTTTCAAATTAAAAACTTAATTTTCCGCCTAACTGTGCAGCTGAAGAGAATGTTTGATGGCTATTCGAACGAGTAATGAACGTTTTTTAGCTCCAAAAATTCCAGAGTTATGCCTAATTTCTGAAATTTGGAAAATTCTACAGAAAAACTGCGATAACTCGAGAACCAATAAAGCTATCGACCCCGCGATGGTCTCATTCGATTCGGCCTCTAAAACTATTTAGAAGTTGATACCTTTTTCTGATAAACCTTGGGAAATACGAATTTTCTCCGCCTCAAAACCCCCGAAAATACCTTTAAAATTATCGAGGTAGTGATCTGGTTGAAGAATTGAACCATTTTCAGACCAATATTGAGTTTTCGTGAGCATTTCAAGAATTTAGCTTTTTATAATTTTGTCAGGAAAGCGTTGACGGCGGACGGACAGAATTTTTTTCAACTGGTTATTCAGATTCTACTCGTACATGCCTCGAAACGTATATGTACCTAATATCACAAGTTTTGAGGAGGTTAGAAGTTTTTTTCCTTGGGCGATCACAATGATTTATATCGAATAGTAAACCAAAATCGTGAAAGGAAAGTATTGGAAAAAATGCTGTTGTTTTCCTTTGAAAACACAATGAACTGTGTAATCTGAAGATAAGAGTGTAACTTTGGGGGAAATTTATCAATTTTTCTAGTGTCAACGAATAGTATTCGAGCACTTTGGAGATTTTAAATAAATGGCGTTGTCCGAAATATAGAAGAATATTGTCAAATTATTTTTGTTGCTCCTCGATACAAGCAAAGGCTGAGCCCAAAGAGAAGCATATCTGCGACAAGTGGAAATTCAGCAGATTACATCAGCGCCGAAAACGATTATAGGCTCGAATCTTGATGAATAACCGGTGATACGCAGGCTTAAATGCGATAAAGCTCAGACGGGACCTCGAGACGTAAAGACGGGCATTGGTAATTTCTTCCGGAAATAAGGTTTAAAAACGGAAAGATCACCGGTAGCCGAGAGACTTGAGATCGTCGCACCGTGGAGCGATGGTTGTTTTTCTTCAACGTTGCTTGATACTGCGGAGGAAAACCTTAAAGCTCTTTAGGTCGGTAAGTCAATCCGATCAACTGAAAACGGAGGGAGTAAATGCGTAAGCTCACTTCAGCTTTCTTCAGCCTGTTCGTCGCTTTGCCAGCACCCGTTGGACGACCTTTCCGTTCTCTATATAAATCAACGATCGTTATGTTTGAAAGTTCGGTGTAAAAGTGAGTGGACGAAAATATCGACGAACATAATGGAATATAGATGCTATTTGTCTCAATGTACTGTTCTTTTTTTCAAGTCTTAATATACGACGGACCACGTTAGCTCTTCGGAAATCCATGGGTTCGTGGGGAAAATGGGTTTCGAATTAGGTTTTGATGAGTATGGGAAATCGTTCCTTGTAGTTTTGACCCTGAATCAAATGAGAGCATTACGAAGCCCTCTGCTGTTCTGCGATTTTCTCTTGTTATCGCTGCTATCGCGTGTAATCCTTGAATTCCTGTCAAATATGACATGAGCATATTATGGCACGATATTTGATATCTCGATCATCCATAAAGCTATCATAGTCGTACTTCAGTTTCTAGTCAAGCCCTATTATATCGTTATTATATAGTAGATAAATTCGACTAACACATTTTAGATCTAAGAAAACCCCTCCCAAAAGATTTCCCAATTCGCACTTTGCAACTCCTTATTTGAGAAATATGAAGAGCTGGAGTAAGTGCTCCTGAACATTCTTCTTTATACTCTGCTTTTCTACTCGAATTGAAGAGTGATTTGAAGGGTTGGTTACTCGAGAATAGGAGACGAAGAGCTATTAAGTGAACTGGGACTAAAAAAATAAGCTAAGCGTGGATTCGCAGAGTGAAGAGTGAAAGTCTTTAAATAATGATCTCCTCGTTCAAGGTACTAATGTTCGTTATGGCTAGCATGATTGTTGAAATTCATATCCCAGTGTTATGAAAAAACAAAACAAAAAATTCAGCAGAACAGTATTATAATTGTACTGTTCGGCTGAAATATTTTTTTCAACTTCATTTTTTGTCTAAATTAGTTTGACAAAAAAAATTCCCTTGAAAAACACATTTTTTTGGCGATGACGCGGCAATACTTCTCAAAATTGATTGAATTCCAAAATTCTTTTGACTTTATCGTAGGAAAGCTCAATGGTTTTGTACCAACCATTGAGTATAAGAGTAATGCAATAATAATAAAGAAGACCACACGATTTATTCTCGCAATTAAGGAAATTATCGTGAGTTGAGGTGAAAAATCTTAAAAGTGAAAAAAGTTGAGAGTTATTTGATGGGATACAGGAAAAATTCGGCCGCCTTCTTCCTGAACACCCTTAATACAAAACGAATGGAATATAACTGAAGTGATTTGTGGTGCAGGAAATTAGTCCAGGATCGTTAGATGTTGTTTTTTTTTATCAACAACAGCGTGTGTAACACGAGCCTTCAGAAGAAGCCTTCATTTTGGTTTATTATTCAATAATAAACCATTGTAATCGCCCAAGAAAAAAAATTTCATAACCCCCCTCAAAATTTGATGTTTTACGTTTCAAGGCATGTAGAATCCGAATATCCAATATAAAAAAATTCTGTCTGTCCGCCGTACGCCGTACGACACTTTTCCGGCCAAACCATAGTAGCTAAATTCTTGAAATTTTCACCAAAAATCAATCTCGGTCCTACGACGGCCCAATTTTCGAACCAACTTGCTAGCTCAATTTTAAGGTGTTTTTGGGGGGTTTTGAGGGGGAGAAAATTCATATTTTCCAAGGTTTTTCAGAAAAATGTGTACGTGTTATCAACTTAATATAGATTTTTGGACGCTGAATCGAATGAGACCATCGCGGGGTCGATAGCTTTATTGGTTCTCGAGTTATCGCAGCTTTTGTGCCGAATTTGGGAGGTTTTCAGAAACTTGACATGAGGGTATAACTCGAGAGTTCTTGGAGCTATAAAAATCGTTCTATACTCATTGGTATGGTCGTCAAACGCTCTCTCCAGCTGTACCGTTAGGCAAAAAATTTAGTTTTTAATTAGGAAATTAAGAAAAATAAGATTGAATAAAATTACAATAGTTGCTACGGAGTTTTCCCCTATAGTTACCATCTGTTTTTCGGTGGGATTGTTCCGAAAGTTCGAAATAATTACTATCACAAATGGATAGTCTTTCTAAATCAATATTGAAGCGAAGGAATAATAAACCACTGTACAATCATTTGCAGCGTTTTTGAATTCCTATTTATCCATACCTATGGAAGAAATCGTTGTTATAGTCGTCTCCCAGGGTACTTTCATCAGCTAAAAGTTTAATCGTTTTAGTTGGCGTATTTTTGGCTCGAAATTTACCATCTTCGAATCGTAGTCTGCAAAAAATAGAAAACCACTTCCAGCCTTGCATTGACAGTCACAAAGCTTTCTACTTAACTTGAGTCAGTTTTTTAACCTTTGAAGACTTCATTACCTCTCTTGGTTCGCTCACCTAAGGCTTTCTCTAGAGTTTATTCTCCACTTGGTATAATTCTCCATAAAACGTTCCCCGTAGCACCTCCTTCAATCAAAACACATCTTGACCTTACCACAGCGAAAACTATATTATGGCCGAGGTTTCACGAACGGTTTGGGTGGCCTTTGACTTCAGAGGAGTGACTGGTTAAACATTATAAATTACGAAGGCCTGCAATTGTGTGCAGCTGACGCTGGGGACTTTGCGGCCTGCGTGTACTCACCGCAGTCGACCCCGAGGGAACACCGCAGCCCTGCAATGCAGGATAAGAGAAACTACACCGCATACTACTCAGCTTGATGTTCGTATCGTACAACCAAAACTAGCCCGGAGAATTCGCAGGTTTCTAGTTTGCCGAGGAGAAAATGGTATCGCGATTTCTGGAAGTCAGTTAGTCGACTTTTCACTGAGATATAAAAGGACATAACGTTTTTTGTCCTCAGACAAGCGATCGAACGGAAACACAGACAAAAATATTCAGAGAACTTTCGACTGTAAAGCTAACTTTTTACTTCCGTGTTTTTACAGTAACTTGAAGTTTTGGTTGTCCAATAAGTCTTATTCGGAACGGGGGTTTGAAAGACTTTCTTTGGGTACGTTAATCAGAAACAATTCCTGAACAAAGGTCTGTGCGCCCTTGTATTCGTCTGTCTGTGGTGGACGAAAATTACGAAAATCGTCACATGTTCGCAAAAAATGAATGAAACTCGAAAATATTTTTTAGAAAATGTTCCCCCAGTGAATGTGCAAAATTAGCTTTTATTGAACTTTGGATAATACTCAATGCATTCGAGAGATAGTCTTTCAAAGTGTTGTCCGTTTTAATGTTTACAGGCTATAAGAGTAATTATTTGTTAACGTTTGAGGTCTTAAAATGTTTGCTATGGAGAGCAGCTGATTTCTTCGTCAATTGGCTCACACACTGTACTTTCACGTTATTAGCTTCACTATTTCACATGTAAGAAACCTTTTGCCTTTTTGCAACCACAACAAGACCTAACAGAGCGGGAACAGCTAGACCTAACAGACCTTACAGAGACGATTGAAAGCTAAAACCCAACTGAACTTTTATTGTTTTATATTAATATCTCCAACCTACGTAGAGATCTACTTTCGAGATATTTATGTAGGTTTACTACATCACATGTGCGTATTTTGTATTTTAATTCGATTGACAGGCTGCGAAAATCAGTTTATTTCCGCTCTATTACTCGTGATTCGAGCTTTTTTCTATTTTTGGATATTCTGGCTTTTTTCAATCATAATTGTAGTGTACTAAAAGGCTGCAGCCTTGTATGAATTTCTTGATTTTGTAATTGGATATACCTGTTACCGACTCAAACTGGAACTGTGTAATCTATGCCATAGAACACACAGCGTATATTTTCCAACACTGGTTTTTAACACGCTTAACTGGATTTTCTTACTCAGGTAATGCGTTCGATCAGTCGATCGGTTTGTTCAATAAACCGAATCTTTCGTTTGTACTCGTCAGCTCAACAATCCTTAAGAACCTGACAGTAATTTGTCTGTTGGAATTGCGTAGAAACATCGTAGCACTAGAGAAAGAGTTGTTCACCATTTGACAAATAACTTTTCAGAGGAAGAGCGAACTTTCTCCAATTGCCAACTCTCAAGTGCCACTCATAAAATACGAGAGGAGAAAAAAAGAGGAGGAAAAAAGCAGTTCCGCTGCACTAAATTGGACTTCTATCGAGCTACGCTCGTCCGATCCGTTGGAAAATCTACTACCGACGCTTGATAGTGGAAAAACTATTGTAACTGTGCGAGTTGGAAGAAATATGATGGCGCGAACAACGTGCCCGCCGGATACGGGACGGAAGTGAGCGAAAAATGTTAACAAAGCCGGAATATGCACTCGAGTTCGGCCGTTTTACGATTCTCTCGCTTTCAAAATAGAACCATACATCAAGAGCCGCGAAATGGCGTGATTACTATGAACTGGAGCTTTTGTTCCATCAGTCGATCGAAAAGAGAGGAGAAAAGTTATGATGAAATTTATAAAAACTTGCTGATTGGGATTTTCTAGCTAAAATTTTCTATATTTCCTATTATTGTGAACTATTTAATGTTTCACAATCGTGTGACAGTGAAAAAATATTCAAATTAGCCAGCCTCATACGCACGTACTTTATTTTGAAAATTGTTTCTATCCGTTTGATCTGACTAAGAATCAGTTGAATTTCTCTCGATCATCTTGAGAAATCGAGTGAGACCCCGAGCCACAACGTTTTCCCCATACGCTAATTTTTTTAATAATAACATGAGGTCTCATCCCTTGAAAATATCCTCCAGTTTTCCCTCTTAACTTTAATCGCTTAGTGAATCCATTTCCCCTTTACCCTCATATGACGCGCTACTATTTACAAAAAGAATTTTTTTTTTCTAATCATAATTTCCCTCTACGTTTTGTCGCTTGGCGCTTACGTCTTCTATGTTCACGATTTAATCGAAAGAAGAACGTGCTTGTACGGCCAGGTAATGATTTAATACAGGATTTGTGGTGATTTTGTGGGATTCGTGGCGATTTATGGCAACCTGATTTATCACACAGCGCTTTCTCACCACTTTAAAAGATTTGGTTTTTTCGCCATCCCTTGTAAAATACTCTTATCTCACCATATACGCAAGTTCAACCGAAATTTTCCTTTCACATATTTCATCCATAGTTTAGCCTATGGGCCCTCACGGTTTTTCCTGTACAGCACTCAACGATTTACCAGAGGAAAATAATTGTTTCCCCACACTTCTCTCCCGATTTTTCTTTGATAGTTTGCTCTCACGTTTCGACGCGCCGCAATTTTCCAAGCGACAC
Organism: Tupiocoris notatus; assembly: GCA_037159825.1. NCBI lineage: Eukaryota > Metazoa > Arthropoda > Insecta > Hemiptera > Miridae > Tupiocoris > Tupiocoris notatus. The sequence goes on along the minus strand of JASJUZ010000405.1, from coordinate 80,130 downwards.
CTGGCTGCAAACGTCTTGTATTTGCCCTCGATCATCTTGTAAGTTCTAGCTTGAAAACTTGCCAAACCAAAAATCAGATTTGTTGGACTTTTTCTCCATTCACGAACGTTTTTTACATTCAAATATTAGCACTCCGTGACATCCCTTGCAAAATTATATCTCATCTTTCCCCTCATACGACACACACAAGTTCTGCACCACAAGTTCCGAAAAAAAACGTTCACTACACTTCCCCCCCGTTTTTCCTTTGGCAGTTTCCTATCATATTTCAACGAACTAATTCCGAAGAACGCTCGAGTATTGAACTATGATCTCCTGTAACACCGAATACTTCAATACAAACCGGTCTACAAATATAAAGGTATTTAAACGCTCATGTCTTGAAACGTTTTTTATTGCGAATAAATAGTGAGTTTTAGTGAATTTTGTGTTTTTTGAAAACGTAAACGTGGGAGTATTAGTATGAAGAGAAGAACGCAAGTGTATGGTTTTACTATTTACATAGTAACTGAGTTTATCGTTTCTTCAAAAATAGCTCACGCTTTCTCTCCTCTGAAATCGGAGGCTTTTCCCGACGCTCTCCACGCCTACTATAATACGCTGAAGTATTATTTCGCTGGAGACCATACATCAAAAATCCTTTGTCAGATAATATCTACCCCCAACTTCCGACGATAAGAATGGCCTTTTCATTGTACGAGTAGCTACTTCCGTCTAGAGCGGCAGACAATAAACCTCTCTCACGTTTGGCCGACGTTGCGACCATTCGATTATTGTATTTCTCCTCCCTTTTCTCACCGTTGAACTTTCATCTCTCCAAAATCGCCGATCTCCATGTGCTACGTAATATTCATAGTTGAACTATTGGCAAGGATAGCGCAGTTTGAATGACATTTGTGTCCAGAACGTGGCAAAATTTGAATCGAGTCGAATTTTGTTTGATTGTGTTTAAATTCGATGGTCAGTTTCTTTGGAAAAAGCCAAATAGCGCAAATTTACGAAAATTAGCTTAAATTGGAATTTCGAGAAAGCTCAAAGCGCGCATTTAAATTATTTCCGCCCATTTAGTTTTCGGTTCGCTCGCTATTTGATCGGCTTATTATTTACTCATCAGTCTAACAATAACGTCATTGCTTTACTTTTCCAATGGACGCTTCCGAGGATTTGATAATTAAGCTAAGAGAATTTCAAAGCGGATCCCCTTTCGACAATATTATTTTTGGTTCATCATCTGCTTCTGAAATTAGCCTCAACTCAAACAAGAGGGAACGTCTTCTCTTGAGGGCGCGTTTTGTTTGATTTCAGAATTAGAGGGAGGTCTTATAAATTAATTCCGCCAAGGACCGAGGAGCTTTACCAACGCGGAAAGTGCTGATCGACTTTTCAAACTAATGGATTTATTTATTTTCGCGGAAAAATATAGAACGCGAATTTTCGCTTCGATGTTGAATTGTTTGGAAATTGAAGAAGTTTTCGCTTCTTGCGATTATTTCATCGGGTAGCTGAACAGTGTTTACGCTCTTGATATACCTACGAGAGATTTCTACTCGTTTACATAATTTATGAACTCTTTTCTTTTGTGTTTTCTCAAGTATGCGTTCTAATGTTGTTTCAAAGAGCAGCATTATTTAAGATCTGTTTTGTAGCTTGGATAGAACGATTCGTCTTTCACATTTCCTGTGCACAGTCGATCATGATCATTTCTACGTTCGCCTCGTTTCCTTTATAGACCAGTAGATCTGTTCGTAGGTTACAATCCTTGCTGAATCTCTGAGAATCTCGAAAATTCTATCTGAATGCTGAAATTATTTATCGACCTCGCCATCAAAAAACGTTCAAAAATCGGTTGAAATTGAAGTTAATATTGTGTTAGAGATTTGAGCCATTGTCAGACCATGGCTACTTTTTGGTGGATTTTTCAAGTATAAGTTTAAGTATAAGTATAAGTTTTTTATAGTTGTCTCAGAAATGACGGCGGATGAACTAAAACTTTGGTTTACTTTTCTGGTCTGATTATGACAATCCTTCCGCTGATGTTGAAGTCTCCCTCACTTCCTCTCTCGCTCACTCTATCTTCCTCCTTCTCTCTTAGCAAATGGTTTTCCCTAAATGTAATACGACTGCGTATCACAGATCATATATCTGATACAAAGCATTAAGTTGTGCGATAGTCTTCCCAACAATATCCAAACCGATGTGAACTTGATGATATTTAGGAAAAATTTGAAGAAAACATTGTAGGAAAGAAACTCGTTAGATTAGGTACGAAAATGTTATAATAAATTGTCTTATCATGAATGAGTTATTGATTTGTTTATTTGGCTGTTAATTTACGACCTGAAAGACGCAGAGTATCTTGTGTTTATCTATTATCTTGTTAGTTGTAAGAATGGTTATTTATGCCCAAAATTTGCAAAAATGTGTAAATAAATAAAGGAAATGGGCAATAAAGGGGCGGGGAATAAAGAAAATTGAGAACGAGTCGCCCAGTTTTTCTCCCCCGCAAACTTCAAAATCATGTAAATAAATAGTTCAAATCAAATCTTTCTCTCCCCTCCGCCTCTCTCTTACCCTCTCCCTTCACTCCTCACTGCCCCACTCTCTCTCCCTAATCGTTCGTATGTGCCCAAACTGAATGCGCTTCGGAAATCTTCTACTGAAGCATCGTCCTCTGCTTTGCGTTCCGTATGTGTATACATCGGCGGCTTGGTTGATGGGTGGATATGTTGTGAGCGTGCTCACGTCATTTACAGATGAGATAGCCCACGGGATGAATAAGCTCCACCAAGCTCGGAAGCACATCAATCAAGCCTTCACGAAACGTGAGGAGAATTTATCAGGGTTCCCGACGGTGAGGCCTCTCTGCAAAACTCAGCTGCTCTCTCGACGTCGTCGTGTGCTTTCCTTCATCTCGACTTGGCGAGCTAACGATCCGTTCGTTTCTTTTCTTTCGTTTTTCTTCAAGAATCCTCCGAACGATAAGTTTGAGACGAAAAAACGCGTGTATTTTGTCGAGCGTCCGCCAGAGAAGCAATAATAGAGAGTTCTTGTTCTTCGCGTGTTTTTTTTTTTTTTTCTGCGTATGTACGCAGAAAATAGCTTCAAGTGCACACGCCCGCTGATCATAAAAATACGCAAAGAACTTAGCGTATAAGCAAAGGATTGCCTATTACCGTGGTACGTGAAAAAAGCAAATGAAATAAGCTGAGTGCCTGATAGCCGAAAAAGTGAATTTTGGTTCTTTTCGTTCGCCTTTCTACGTGACTAAATAAAGAATAAATGTGCCAAATCTAATATCAGATATCGTAAAATATACTATATAAGAGCTTTGAGTATACGCAAGGACCTGCCCTCTACCGTGTACGAGAGAAAGTCAATCGTAATTTAGGCAAAATAGACATAGCGAGAAGGTAATGTCACCGCGAGCACGTTGAGATCAACTACTACTAACACAGCTGTCAAATGTTACTTAAACGTCAACTTTCCGGTTTCAGTATGGGGTTTTAAGTGTCGTATTATTCTGGTGCCAAATTAAGGTGTATTGATCGCTCGGGTAACCAATTTTGGTTTGTTATAATATTAAACGATTGTAATCGCCCGAGAATAAAAATTCTAACCCCTTTTCAAAATTTGAAGTTTCACGTTTCTAGGCATGCAGAATCCGAATATTCAATTTAAAAGAAAAAAGAAAGAAGATTAAGGATAGTAAAAATGGTTAAAATTACAATAGTTGCTACGGAGTTTTCCCTTATAGCCCGATCTGTTGTTTGGTGAAAACGTTTACAAATGTTTGGACAAGTTATTACCGAAAATGGATGGTCTTCCTAAATCATTATTGAAGTGAAGAAACCTCTGTCAATTATTTGCAGCGTTTTTGGTTGGGTTATTGATATTCAGCTGAACCTGAGAGGAATATTCTTTCATAGTTTCTCTCACGAAATGCTTCAAACAAGTTGAACGTATTCTTGCACTTGCCCATAACTTGAAAACCTTGAAAAGAATAATTTACTCACCCTCCTCTTTGTTCATTTTCAGGTCAGTGTGGTCTGTTTATGCTGCTGATTTGGTAAGTATCATGGATAAAACAGTTGCTCGACAGAGACCTTTGGATATTGTATCGAATTTGTGACGTACAATTGAACGGCATGAAAGGAACCAACTGTAAACATTTTCGAATAATGGACCATTTTCGGATTAAAACTTGAATATTATCGCAATTAGTGAAAAAAATTTTTTTTTTACTTTTTAGTGAAAATGGTAATAACTGCGAATTGATCGTTTTGATTGAAAATTATAGATTTTCAACAAAAAATTGACACTTTGAAACAGTTTTTATGTGGAATTTCGAGCGAACCATCTCGACCGACTAAAAGGGAGCTAAATTTTGGTAATTTCAGGTATTATCATATAAAGCAGCTCCAGCTGTATAAATAAAAATGCCTCTTAACTGAAAAACTTAACTTAAAATATAAATAATTATAATATAAATGACACGTTATTGGACCTTTATTTTCTCAGTCAATTAAACCGTAAAGTTTCGAATCGTTTTTCGAATTTTTCACTCGTCTGAAGGTCCGCTAAAACCAAATTCTTCTAATTCAAAACATACAATTTCTTGGGGTGGTTCACCCGGTTTTTTCCCCAAATCCCTCACAGTTATATAGTCGAGCTCGAGTCAAGAAACAGAATTGGCCGAGCGTTTTCGGAGATAATTTCATTATTTCGATCTCGTTTGAATTTTGAATTATTATTTTCTATCGGCTATAATGGAAGAAAATATCAAATTACAGTAATTACATAGGCTTTGCGCTTCAATTTGACCGTTATTGACGCATAACGGCTGAGAATAATGTAACAAATACTCCAGGAAATGAAAAAGCGTGTTAGGTACCTTCCTTTTAGAATTTCGATCACTGTAGTTGATGATTTCTCGTTGAAATTGTCTATCTTTAAAGTTACAAAAAATATCATATATCATGGAAATCTACGGAGACAGTTTTGTCTGAAATATAGTCAAATATGACTCTAGAAAATATCAAAGGTAGAATGCAAAAGTTTTCAATTGAAAATCACGGCTTTTTTGCTGGAAATCAGCGTTTATCCATTGAATGAAAATACGTATTTTTCAACTTATTCGAAATTTCTTGACAGAATCGAAATTTTCTTATAACAGTCGACGTCTTTTCTGAAAGGAACGTGTCTTAGAGTGATTAGTCGAAATTTTTATACTCATAATGTACGTTTGTTTCTGGCAATTTCTTACCGGTTTATTTCGGTGAATCCTGAGGTAATAACTACTCTCTCTGCTGTCTCACGTGCGTTATTTCAGTACCAACGTAATTGGCAGCCGTATTTGAAACTGCGAAGTTCTATTTCGAAACCTTAGCACGAACCATGGAGGCGGAAGATTATAATTGTCAGTTATCAGTAGTGCGAAAGTGTCGGCTCGGATATCAATTATATCCTTTCCGTGCGAGTCTATTATGATCGTGAACCTTCGACCTTATGACTTTCGATGAGCTCAACTTTCACAGTTCAGGCCGGGTCACCGATCACAAAGGGTCAGCTCGGGTCAGCCGGAAATAGATATTGCAAAATGTGTTCGCTTAACCCAGACTGAAGTGTTCGGGATAGGGCGCGTTCCGCGAAATCGTAATGGACAGTTGGAGAGTTTTGACATGCGATTAAAATGGAAGATCCGTATTAACTCGCAAGAGTTACCCTTTCCCATGTCAGAGCGCAAATAGGTACGCGCTTCTCATGAAATATGTATTCCCGACTGACGGACGAGTCGAGTTAGTGCGAATAAAATTGAGCCCCATCCCTGACATCAGGTTGCGTTTTATTTACAATCCTCTGCGTGAATCGCGGTCGAAATAACTTCAATATTACTCCGGCCGCAAAGTTGGAGTGTAAATTAAATATCGCGATGCCTGAGCAGAAGGTGGCTAAAATGTTTTCCATATTGGCGAGAGATGAATATTGATGTTGACCTGATACGGCAGATGCAGCTGAAATTCAAGCGGCGGAATAAATTGGTGAATTGGAAAGGTGATCGCGGTAGCCGTTGCAATATTCGGTAAAATTTCCATTCGGTTGCAGTGAGATTCGATTTCAGTCGTATTTAAATCTGTGTTAAAAAATGCTTCTGAGGTCGGTTCGAATGTATTGTTACATTTACGAACTCACTTGAATGTTTTTGGTGCGTATTTCAATCAGCTAACGGGTTTTTGGCAGATTTGTTTTTGGTATTTCTATAAAAATTAAATATCAGAAGTTTCCTAGATTGGTGAGAATAATTGGAATAATGGCGACTCAATATTTTCGAATTTTATTGGCCATTTTGATGATGCCTTTCGTGCGAAAGTACTGAACGAAAATTGGACCTGCGATTCGCCTTTTTCTTGCCGCTCAACCTTCCCGTGGCTTCCAATGAATTGTGGAGAGGAATGCAACGTATTTTGTCTCTTATAGAGTGATTTTCACCGGCGAACTGAAATCGGCAAGACGATATGAAATCCATCTAGGATCAATCTAACCAGTGGATCTTTATCATTTATTTCATTGGCCAAAGCTCAATTACATAAAATAACGCAAATTTCATTACATTAGGAGAGTCGGCAATGGTAAACCACAGCTGATAGGGCAGGCAATCAAAATACTGAAATAGAGATCCGATTGGAAAGGTGCCGTTTCAGCAGTTTCTCTTTGGCCTAATTTTTTCCGTATTAATCTACATTAGGAAAAAGTTGGATGTGGCTTTTTTCTTATAGAAGAATGTAGGTACGATCTTTCGAAAGATGTCCTCAGATTTGAGTTTATTGAAATAAAGAAGAAGTTACAACCATTCTGCTGAGTAAAGGTAGAAAACTACCAAAAGCAGGGTTTACTGGCGGGCTGTGAAACAATGTTCACGAGTAAAGTTGGTTGGGAATGAGGCTGTAAAATATTTTTCTGGGTTATTGACCAAAAAAGAAGTACAACATATATTATATGTGTATACAATATATTTTTTCAATAATTCGATTCTCTGATGCATGACACGGTTTTAGGACGAATTTCCGGATCGGAATTCAATGGGTGATTTTTCCCAACGAGTCTCATAGAATCAATTGCTGTGAAAGCCGCGAATAATTCGCTGATACGTCCATTAATGTGGAAAACGTTCTATGTGGAAGACGTTCGTTGATTTTGGTAGAGAACAAAATAAAACAACCGAACTGTAAAACTGTATTTCCTTGTCATGGTCGAAATTTCAAGATGATTGAGGTCAATTCGAAGAGATTCTCAGTCTGGTGAAGTGCTCTTAGTTACTATTAGAATTGATAAATGGAGCAATTGGTATACGGTACAAGAACCAGCAAAGAAGTGAATATATTTTTTTTTTTTTACAAAACAATTTTGAACATATTGTCACCAGCGAAATAAAACTTGACAGTGACAATAAGTCATGGAGAAGCGTCTCGTCTTCAACAGTTACGACTGCATATTATTTATTAAACTATCGTTCGGTATCCTTGCGTGTGATAAATCACATGGCCTATAATAACACTTCGGAAGCAGTCTTTGCGAATCATATTATCCAATTTCGTCCACTCAGGGTACGAGATGAATTACGAGAAAAAACGCATCATGTTTCAAACAGATTGAAAACGAAATATTGGTGAAAAAAAATTCAAAATCGAATTCCGTATGGAAATTTCTGTTAGCTACTATTTCCATTTCTTTTGTTTTCCAAGGGAAACATCGGTCGAAATGAAAACTCGAGCAATATTTTTATAAAAGATATCCTCGTCCTTCCGAAATATCGAATCGATTCTGAAATTCTAGGAATTCTCTGTTTTAATCCGATGATACGTAAATCCATCGCGACCTGTGATCCGTCTTAATAATTAACGGAAACATTCGCACGCTTTGTCGACATCGTACAGCTTGGAATGTCGAGGCGAATTAGTTAACAATGATCCGTCATTGTTTCTGAATCTGGGGATAAATTGAGCTGATGAATCCGTTCATCTACTTAGCCGCTCGATTCGATAGTGACATTGTTCCTACTTAATGAATCGGACAACCTGGAGCAATGCTCGCGTCGCTTGTAGTGTCCGTATTGTTGAGCAGGAATTGCGGAGTGTGAGATGATGCGACGCGGGAGCTGGCGGAGAGGTACCAGGAATTGATGAAGAGGGCGTTCGACAAAACGTCAAGCAGTTGTGACGCGACCCGGCTCGGCTCGAGTTCACGCACGTCAGGGCTTTCCCTATCGTCCAACATCCACCCTACTCCGAAAACGTCTCTGCATAAATACAAGCGATGAACCCCGAAGGAAGGGGAGCTAATGGACCGAACGGGTTTGATTATTCAGAAGCGTGGACGGGAACGGTAAATGCTCCATGGAACACGTCAACGCTGGCAATACGCGCAAGTCGGTTTAATAGACAGATCGACTGACATTTGGTTAATCGTAGGTAGCGAACACAAAAAGTCCATTCGGATATAGCGCGGACATTTTGACCTCGGACGGGTCATAAGTTCATAGTCTTCTCGGGTCACGACCTCGATGCCTGGTGTTGGTTAGCGTCGTCGATTTAAGTAATGAATTTCACAGGTACGCGGATGCTATTCTGAGACCGAACGGTGGTACAGAATGTATTGCTCTTTCTCGATATTTTGACAATTTTCCAATGGAATACAATAGAAGCATTTACTATTGCTTCTTTTGCAAAAAAGACCAGCTGCCTCGAAATGGCAATTTTCGACGAGATACTCACCTTTTGGTTTATTATCAATAATAAAACATTGAAATCGTCCAAGAAAAAAATTTCTAACCCCCCTCAAAATTTGATGTTTCACGTTTCAAAGCATGTGGAATCCGAATATCCAATAAAAAAATTTCTGTCTGTCCGCCGTAAGCCGCACGCCGTCAACACTTTTCCGGCCAAACTATATAATAGCTACATTCTTGAAATTTTCACCAAAAATTAATCTTGGTCTTACGACGGCCCAATTCTTGAAACACATTTCTAGCTCAATTTTAAGGGTATTTTTAGGGGGATTTGAGGAGGAGAGAAAATTTATATTTTCCAAGGTTTTTTTCTCTCAAAGGTACTTCCTTGGTCTTTGAATACACCTCCAATCCTAGTTCTCTAATTCGTTCTAATTAATGAAATTCCCAGTCAAATGATATGCCAAGATTCAAAATTTGATCGATTTATACGCTTTTTGATGCAAATAAGAAAACGTCTAAAGATTGTGGAAACGGTTATATTAGCAATGGTTATATTATATTGGCAATGTACTCAAAACTCCAAGATTAACGAGGATAAATCCAAGAAATTCTCAGTAGGGTATAGTGTCCTAAATTATGTCTGCATAGTTGCGGCCAAGTAGTTAGAAATATATCCAAATGTCCCCTCGCGAACCCCTTCCTTTTTCCTTGCGTGTGAAAAATCACGTGCTATAAAATCACTGGTCGGAAGAACGTGTATGGTTAGGTATTAACCAATGGTGATGGCCGCAGTGACGCCAATGTACACGTAAAAATAACCACAATTCTACAAACAATTTATGAGTTTTTGGGCCGTTGCTGGATTTTTTTGGTTGTGAATCTCTCCGAAAAGTATTCAATAATGAAATCGAAGTTTGTCGACGTTCCCGGTAATATTCCTTCTTTCAGAGCTGAAAATCATTCAATTTTTCAATACATGTTGACTTTCTCTTTCTGTATCGAATATTCATATCTTAAAATGCTAGTAGTGCTGTTTACAAACCTTTGTTGAATATTCATTGGCCAATTGTTCTGACAATTTATTTCACATAAATCCTAGACAGGTTGAGTTGATTTTAACTAGACGAGAGGACCGCTTATTAGATTAACTTGCAATCAAGCTGCTCCTGGATGCGAAGGGAGGGGACTATGTCGAGGAAAATTAAATGAGGGGATCAGCTGGGCGAAGGATCGTTCTGCCGGGCGGGAACAGTGGGAAAGGATGGATAAGTGAGATCAATACGTCCACTTATCGCAAATACGCGCTCGATTGGTTGGGAAAAAAGCGACAGTAGAAAAATACGTTCGGAAATTTGGGGAATGTTCCGCCGCAATAGATAATTCATGCTATAAAACGATGTATAGATTTATAGTACGATGTAAAGATTTACCATGATAAAATTACAAAAAAAAAGAAGAATTTCGCAAGCGATTTTTTTTAGATATTGCAAAATGTAATATGATTTAGAAAGATCAAAATTGGACTAGGAAAGTTCTTAATTTGATTAGGAAATTCCTAATTGGACATGGAAAATTTATAACTTGATTTAGAAAGAACAATACTCGGTTGGGGAAAATTACAAATTTGCCTCAGAATTTTTAATTGTACCTAGTAACAGGTGCAGTAACAGTATGCACTATTAGTCTACGATCACTTATCTAACGGTGTCAAAATCTGTTAGCACATTAGCTATTTCAGTCATTCAAATCTTCTTCGATAATTCAATACTATCAGACTTAATAGAACAATAACTATTCAATTTAATAGGTTTTTCTAATCGTGGAAAATAAACTCATTCGGTAAAAATAATTTTTTCGAATTGTTTTCTTGTATTTTCATTATTTTAAGAATCTCATGATAGAATAAATAGAATGCATTTTTTAGGTAATAGTACTCGCACAACTTTTAGAAATTTAGAAAAACATACCAATATTAGAAAATACGCTCGTTGGGCTAGAATAAAGATAGGTTGAAAATGCGAACAAATGAGCTAAAAATTAAAATTGGCTAAAGATGAGAAAAAATGAGCTAAATAAAAGTTGACTTGTATGAAAATAAGCTTAAAGGGCTTAAAATCGGGGAAAAAATAAAAATAAATAGGCTAAAAATGTGAGAAATTGGCTAGAAAATATGCTATTGGAAACATTCGTCACTAGTGTGCTTCCAATAATTTTAATTCAACCAAGTTTCTATTTTCAGCTTCTTTGGTACTTGATTCACCTTAATTTAGTTAATATCTAGTACTATCTAAATATTGTTTGGATCTCTTCAATAGGTTGGGTTGTTGGGCAAGAGCTGGCAACATCGCAATTTTTCCGACCCGCCTTATATCATGTCCGCTACCATCGTGGATATGCTTCGCTAAATGCTTGCAATTTTTGCTTTAGAACCTCTTTGTTTTTATTTTGAGCACAAAAACTATCTACGGAAAAACCCTATTACCGCTGAACTGATGTATGCCATTAACCAAGGCCACCGGATTTTTCGCTCTGCCCGCTATTTTGAAAACGGTTTGAAATTCGCCATGAAAAAAAACGACACGACATTTTTTATACGTTTTTAAACTCTTCGCCCCGATTTCGATCCGCATTTCCTTCAGGGTAACTGTTGCCCCCGCTTAAGTAGACAGCATTTCAATGCAAATGGACACATCACGTCTAGTATAAAAAGACATTTCGGCGTTTTCCCTTGGAAAATGAAAACTCTCTTCTTTGTCGACTAGAGCTGCCAAGGACGAAAAGGTTAAGGCGTTAGTGTCGTTAGCTTTCCAACCCCGGACTTTATCCCGTTTTATTCGTAACAACGTCTATTCATTTTCTAACCCGACAAACTCGCTGGGTTTTTTTTCGACGCGACAAAAAATTTCCTCTTTCGCCTTCTTTGTATAACAAGCTTATTTAGATCTCAGCGCTTTTTCGCGTAGTTCCCCAAGGTAAACCTGGCCTTGGTGCTGATGTTGCTGCGGAAAATCGCAATTGTAAAATTGGGAACTTCTGTTTTTTTGAAGAACTTGCGAAACGATAGTAAGCAAATCGGGCTGAGTCAAATCCCGTTTAACCCGTTTTGAGTGAATTGGTACATAGATTTCAAGTTCGAAGAGTCTGCTTCTTTGACAGTAATTGAAGATAATGTTTGAAAAATGTAGAAATCGTTTTCCGAGTGATAAATTATTCAATTTATAATTAAAAAATTCAGTAAATTTTATCAATGTTGTATATATTTCATCATTTATTTATTATTTGTATTTTAATCAATTTATTTATTCCTATTAATCAATAATAAACCATTTTAATCCCTAAAAAAAACGAAAAAGTCAACACATTATTGACAAAGCTATAAAACCCACACACCAACAATCAATCTTGGCCTGGCAGTGGCTTAATTCTGTAGACAAGTTGCTACCTTAATATGAAAGGGTATTTCGTTGGGTTTTGAGGGGAGAGATTCGAACATCCCAATATTTTTTCCTAACCAAGGTCTATCTGGTATCAATTCATATATAGACTTTTGAACGCTGAATCTAATGCAAGCATTGCGGAGTCGATAGCTTTAATGGTTCTGGAGCTATTGCAGCTGTCGTGTAGAATTTGCGAGATTTTCAGGAAAATTGGTATGAAGGTTATAACTCGAGAATTTTCAGAGCTATTGAAACATTCTATACTTGTTTCAATGCTCGTAAAACGATCTCTTAAGCTATATCGTTAGGGGAATAATTTAACTTTTTATTAGATAGTTAAGAAAATAAAAATTAAATCACGTGAGCTGCTATGGAGGTTCCTCTTATAGTTACCAATCTGTTGTTAGGTGGAAACGTACGCAAGTTTTCGGGAGCGTTTCTATTATGGCTACCCTCGTTAATTTCCAACTTCAGTTTATTTTCATTTTATATTTCGACTCAAAATTATTGCTTTCCAATCACTTAGTTTCAGTTTTATAATATTCATTTTTCGAACATCTGGTCTCCAAATAAAAATTTTGTTAACTACAAAAAATGCATAATAAATTCATTCGTATTCGTGCTTACAATGGAGTCAGTTAATTCAAATCTTTAACCAAGTTCCTACTCCCGAGCCTCAAAGCCAAACTATCACAAGTGAATGGCCTCATTATTGAAGTATAGGAATAATAAACCACATTACAATAATTTGTAGCTTTTGTTTCCGAATTAATTTCTTCACACTTTCATGCTCATGACCACCACCTTATTGGACTTTAATCGAATAGTTCGATGTACCTGCGAGTTAACTTGAACACATATAATGGAAAGCTTGTAAAGAGCAGTCGTTCGAATCGCGTTTGTAAGTGGCCTACTTTATATGCTGGATTCATCAGGAGTAACTTGGATCCTATTTTAGTGTAAAATCGGCCGGTAGAACACAACGGGAAACCAGTGGCGTAAAATGGGATAAAACGGCGGTTAAAACGTGGGCCGATCTCAATCTTCGGTTTAACGTTCGTTTTACACGAAAAGTTCGACGAAGGTAGGTCGATTGTAATTTTGCCTCTCGACTGCAGCAGATTAGACCCATGTTCAGAGACATTTCGGTTTGACTTGATTCCGTCGCAGTAAGTGAAACTATGAGCATCTGAACGGCCGAGTTTTACGACCGCACGTAGTGGGCTTTTTAATTGACGTGCTCGACACATTGACTTATCAATTGGCATGTGCGAAAGAACGTTCGATGTATTTAGTCTCGTAGTTAGAAAACCGGGATTTTTCCCGGTGCAAGATTTCCGTGTAAGTCGTTTAAGATTCACTCAAGTCGAAAATGCAATATTGACAAACGACACAAGTTACCTCATGTTCAGACACTCAGACGGCATTCCGGCTCTTATCCGAATTATTGACACCCATACGAGAGCGGCTAAAATAAATCCGAGCTGGCATCAATACAACGCTTTTCGTTTATTATTCAATAATAAAACACCAACCTTTCGACCAAGAAAATTTTTTTCACCATCTCAATAGTTGATGTTTTACTTTATGAGTCACGTATAATCCAAATATTCAATAATACAATTTCCGTCCGACCGCCGTCAACACTTTTCTAAAGAAACTATAATAGCCAAGTTTTAGAAATGTTCACCAAAGATTTTTGGTGATTTTTGGTGGTTGTTCAAACGATGGCTCAATTCTTTTGCCATATCCACGTATACCACAATTCTGGGGGCATTTATGGGGGATTTGAAGGGGGCATTAGTTTTTTTCAAAAGAAGAGAGTTCATATTTCCTCATCATCAAATTCATGTTTTCCTATTTGTAGGGTTCTGAGTGGGTAGAAAATTCATATTTCCCAATTTTTTGAGTTCTGGAACAGGATTATTACTTCCCTATTTTCAGGGCTTTGAGAGAGCAAAAAGTCGAATTTTCGGTATGATTTCATGAGTGTATATTCATATGAAAGAATGTTCATATCTGGCAAAATATTTATATTTCCAAGTATTTAGGGTTTTAATTGGGGGATTTCACATTTCTAAATGTTCTAAATGTTTCTAAATAAGAGGTGGACAATTCATACTTCAACATACTTGAATGTTTTAAGCGAGGGAAAATTCATATTCCCAATATGATTTGGGGAGGGTATATTCATGCGAGGGAATATTCATATGTCCCAATTTTGAGGGTTCAAATTGAGGGAGAAATTCATATTTTCAATATGGACGTTTTCAGTATCGAATTCGTTCTATAATTATCGCTGAATCGAAGGAGACCATAACGGCGCGTATAGCTCAAATATTAACCAATTCAGCTCTAACGGCAATTTATTTATTTTCTCTGCTCTAACAAAATTGATTATCCTTTAAAATACAACGATATTTTGAAATCCTCCACTGGATTTTTAACGCCACTCGGTCGTATGAGCGATAAAAAATATGAAAATCCTCAAGATGACGAGAAAAGAAATGCGACTTATTCTGGACAGTTGTGTTCTGGTTCTCTGGCTTTTGAATATTCAGCGCAAGGGCAGATAAGAGTTTTCTACGATTGAGCGTAGGATAATCCGCCAAGTTCACCTAGCGGCCGAACGCGACGATCTTGGTTATTTAATTTGGAAAATGAGCGAGAATGCGGGAGCAAGTTCTCCGGGAATAAAGCTATCAGGCCAAGACCCGTTTAATAGGATGAGCCGCTTCCGTTATTTCGATTACTTCATTAACTTCAAAGAAGTTAGCAATGGCAGAAGTTCGGCCAATTTTCACTCCGCAATTCCGCCTAGTTAAAAGGGGATTTTTTCCCGCCGAGGTGATAATCATTACACCCGTCTCGCCCGAGGAACTGGAAGTAATTTAGAACTTCGAAGCCGTAGAAAATTTCTACTCCGATTCGAAGATGAAAGATATTTGCATAATTGAAGATGGTCGGTTTTGAGGTCGATTTGTCGAAATCCTGAAGGAAAAGAATGTGTTTGGCTTATAAAATGGCGTCACCGGAACATAAGACATTAGAGTAAAATCGCAGGGGATTAAGATTACTAGTAATACGGTTGATTGCTAGATAATTAATCGCTCATTATATGCTGTAAAGATTAATTACAAGATTTGTAGAAAGATGATCATTATGAAATCGCGTTCTGAAAATTTTTCGACGATTGGAATAATGTAATTACATTTTTAATGGTTCTCTAACATCTAACAGCACCATCAGTAACTTGAGGAACGTATTTTTATGCTTTCACGGAGAAGAAAGTACTTTATTCGAGGGATCTGGTCATAGAAGGCTGAAAGTGATGGCAAAATATTTCGAAATTGGACAAAGATGATGTGAAGGTTTTATCGTGATACATTCAAGGATTTCTTACAAAATGTTCTTTCTCATGTTTCACGTCAAAGTTCTTCCTTTGTTGTCAAAATCCGAATGAAAATTTATTGTCTCGAGAGCTATCATATACGCTAGCCATTTTCGTATTTTTAATGGATTCTCCGTTAAATTTCCTTTATTTTCTTCCACAGCACCTAATCTGTCCCGTTTCGGGAACGTGATGAAAAAAAATCCCAAAGTTGAAACTTCAAAAGTATGAAAAACGAAAAAAATTCGAAAAATATTATTAATCATTCGATTTAATTTTTTTTCACTTTAAATTCGAATTCTACGTCTAATTTCCTGTAGGAACCATTAATTAATCAAATTTGAACAGTACTGTGAGTATTCGCAACGGAATTTCAAAGTTGAAAAACGTAGGAGTGGCGTAGTATTAAAGTGAAAAACTGATAGTTGTCGTCAAATTTCCGCCGTTTTGACGTCATATTCGGATTCAGCATTAAATTTCCTATAAGAATAGCTTTCAAAATCGCTTTAATACGAAAATTTAATTTTTCACTATTCCGGAGCTCGGAATTTCGGCCGGCGAAAAACTCGATTTACGGAAAATAATTTCTCTGGCTCGGTTTAAATTTTTTTCACCAAATTTTTTGCTATGTACGTATGTAAGGCGTTCAAATGAAGACTCCTGCATAATAAAACAATTGATTCGCATTTATTTTGACCCCGAAAATCACGGTTAAAGTCCAATTTTTGAGCTTTCAAAAACCGATTTTTTTGGACCACTTGCAGATTTTTCCGAGAAATAAAAAAAATCACAAAAATACATCTTGGTAAGACACAACTTTCCTAAAAATTTCAGATTTTTATCTGTATTGAGAGCGGAGTAAAAATTCGTTAACTGATCGGTTGAAAAAAATCGCAGGGGTACCCCTTGGATTTTTCGCGAAAAATTTTTTGAAATAGATTTCGCTCAATTTCAGCATAATGATAGTTGATGATGTGTATATCAATAATATATGGTTCATTCTTTGTTTCTTTCGCACTAAATAGATGAAAATACCGTTTAAAGTTGAAAAATGTCATTTTTTCGTGTATAGTCTACTAATATTGTTGAATAACGCAAAAACGGTTGAAAAATGGATAGGTACATTACATTGGGAAAATGTGGACAGTTAAATTACCTATCTTTTGGTATATTCAAACATCTGAATTGACGACTTTTTGTTTGAGTTATCCGCTGTGCAAGTTACAAATCTTGGAAAACTTACAGTTGTTACGTCTAATTCTGCTATAACTTTGCTCCAGTTGAAAAACACAATACTTTATGATACAAAGTTTATCCAAACACCTCCACCTACATACTGTAAAGGGCGCGCCTTGCAGAAGCGCGCGCCTCCAGTAGCGGCGATCAGGTGGCGTCGCGTAGCAACGGCTGCTGACGCGGCGCATAACGACAATTTAGTTTTTCGTTGGTGATCAGTGTGTTGTGAGTAGTCAGGGAAGATCGAGATTTGAGACGCGGTGAAGTTCAGTGTTAGTACGCGGTATTTCGGTACGCGGTAGTTCAGTACGCGGTATTTCGGTACGCTATTTTGTTGTTGGTACGGAACGGTGAGCCGGTACGAACGGTACGGTACTCGTCAGGGAAGAGAAGTGACAATCAGTTCAGTGTTGTGCAACGGTACGGTACGGGAAACGTTTTGGGTACGGAACGGTACGCCGGTACGAACGGTACGGTACTCGGTACGAACGGTACGGTACTCGGTACGAACGGTACGGTACTCGGTACGAACGGTACGGTACTCGGTACGAACGGTACGGTATAAGTTGGTACAAATACGGACGTTCGAGGGAGCAGCAGGTTGTAAGTCCTTGAATGTTTTCTCGACACCTTTATCATATACTATTATGGCCAGGGGCTCATAATAACGGCACTTTTATTTTGTTTCAGATTTTCTACGTTTCCAATAAATTGGTTTCTGCGTTATTTGGACTATAAAATGTTGTGTGTTCATTTCCTGCAAAGGAGTCAGCCACCCATTCTTTTACAGCTCTCAATCCCGATTGAGATAGGAACCAGGTAATGGTTGGGTACTAAAGTCAACCGTTTACATAAAAAATTGGTGGCAGCGGTGGGATGCCTGTTCAAGGAGTAGAATTTATAGTGATTAAATTGTATTCTTTGTACGGGAAGCTGTTTGGAATGATTGGCTGATTTCTTGAATTTTATTATCTTTATTTTTCAATATAGGTGCATGCAACTTTTGAGAACTTATTCATTTTACTGCTTTATCATGAGAACATAATATCTGCTGATAGAGGTTCATTCAAATTTAAATTTTTCATCTTGATTTGTGTATAACATTATTTGCCATTCTCGAAAGAAAAGTATGGATCCCTCAATAGCTTTTCAAGAGGTGATGGAGAGCTTTAAGCAACTCCTCTCACCCCTTGCACAAGCTCAACGTGAAAATCCCGAAACCCCCGAATTGATTCCCAAACGCATAATTGATTCTATAGACCCGTGGGAACCGAGTATCGCGGAACAGTTTCCTTTGTCGTATTTCTTCGACCATTTTGATGAACACACTCATACGTTGAACGAACGTCAGAAACTACGCCTACTTCGGTGCAAGATGAAGAACGAAGCACAGTCTTTTATCATCGAAAATCCTGAACTGCGCGACGGTGACCAACCCTATACTAAATTAAAGGCCGGGATGCTTTCTTGGTTTGAACAAATGGACCCGGAACAAGCAGCGCAATTGCTTTGGTCTGCAAAGAAAAGCTGCTCGGAAACATTGAGATCGTTCGCTGTAAGAGTGAAGCGTCTTGCTCAACAAGCCGTAAGGGCAGAAAACTCGTCATTGGATTCAACAGAAAGTCGAAAGGCGGTGGCTCGGAAAGCTGTTCGTTCGTTTGCGCGAGGGCTCTCAGGACCTCTACGTACTGCCCTTGTAGCCAATCTGCCGACGACTTTAGAGGCAGCCTTGGATCAAGCAGAAGCCCTACAAGATACCCTAGAAGAATCTTCAACGATGGACGAGGACCTGTGGAAGGTATCGGCGTTTAGAAGAACCAACGACGAAACGAAACGATGTTTCTCTTGTGGAGAAGCAGGTCACTTTTCAATGCGATGCCCGAGAAAACTTCAGCCGAATCCCGAAGAAGAATTGAAGCCGAACTATCACAAAAGAAAAGACGAATATCTACTACGACCCGCGCGACGGCCCCCTCATGCGTGCTACTATTGCAAAAGCTGGTCACATTTTTCGTTCTCATGTCAACTACGTCCCGTCCTCAATGACATTTGTGGATACTGCGGAGCCGAGGATCACCTAGAACAGTCATGCCAACAGATGCAAAAATATCACTCCCATATGAAAAAGGAAGGAACGTCGACCAACGAACCCGGGGGCAGCAAGCCAACTAAAGACGAACCATCGACAAGTCGAGTCAATCAAGTGCAAGGGATCGCATCGAGCGTTGAAGTCATCACCGCCCCGGACGAGAATGTTGAGAATCTAAATTTTGGACTCGAGGCGGAAACCAGCTCCCTTATTCCAGGAGTATTGAACCACGGTAGCCTTACAATATCCATGGATGTCCTGTTGAATGATACGGAATTAGAGATGATTATAGACACGGGAGCTCAAGCTTCTGTTTTAAAAAGGCCGATCCCAGGAAGCCCCATCAAATCGACTACAATGCGAGCGATTGCAGCTGACGGTCACCCGATTCAACTTAAAGGAGAACAAGAGTTGCAAGTTGAAATCAAAGGACATCGCCTGAAACATTCCTTCCTCATTTTAGCCGAGGAGAGGGGAGGACTCAATCTTCTCGGCCTTGATGTACTGAAAAAGATACCTCTTTGCCTGAGGACAGATGAAATGAGCCTTCACATTGCACCGGAATCGAACAAGGAGGTCCATGCTCTAGCAACAAAAGAAATCGCAGAGGAACTTCCCATCGACGGTTGGCTTGAGTCTGACGATCCGAGCTCATCAATATCGACTAGTTTAAAGCATCTGGGACCGCGCGAAAAGAACCAGCTAGCACCTCTTCTACAGAAATATCGCGAGCTTTTCAAACCACCAACCATAGAAGGAGCCAACTTGGGAGTATCACACGCAATACCGACACAAGGCGCACCTCCGGTACGGAAACGGCCCTATTTGGTACCTCACGCCTTACGTTCAGAAGTAGAAGAGCAACTAAAGGATCTCTTGAAACAAGGAGTAATTGTGCCATCAGCAAGTCCGTGGTCCGCGCCCATCGTGCTGGTGAAGAAGAAAGTCAAGGAGGGTCAAAAACCAAAATACCGTTTTTGCACCGATTTTCGAGGTTTGAACGAGGTAACGAAATCGGACGTGTATCCTCTGCCTAATATTAACGAAACTTTGGAAGCTCTAGGAGGAAGTCAATATTTCACAACCCTCGATTTGACAGCGGGGTATCATCAAATCCCCATTGAACCGCAATCCAGAGAGAAAACTGCCTTTTCTACTCTGGGACGACATTTTGAATATCGGAAAATGGCCTTTGGATTGAAAAACGCTCCTGCAACCTTCCAGCGGGCAATGAATATGGTGCTGGATGGACTTACTGGAGTAATTTGTTATGTTTACTTGGATGACATAATTGTTTTCAGTCAAGACTTGGAGTCTCACGCCCGTCACTTGACACAGGTGTTTGATCGCTTGCAGGAAGCAACTCTTCGAGTAAATTTGGAGAAGTGCAAGTTTGCTCAACGGGAAGTCAACTATCTCGGCCATATAGTGTCCAGGGATGGAGTAAAAATGGACCCCGAAAAGGTACAAGCGATCCATGATTTCCCTCCGCCAACTTCTGTGACTGAACTTCGATCCTTCCTAGGACTGGCCGGCTATTACCGACGATTCATCGCGAAATTTTCAACGTTAACTGCGCCATTAACGAAACTTCTTCGAAAAGGAGTACCTTATGAATGGCGAACGGAACAACAACAGGTTTTGCAAACTTTGAAAGAAGCTCTCGTTTCCGAACCAATTCTAGCATATCCAAATTTCAGAAAACCTTTTATACTAGCCACTGATGCTTCTGGGACTGCCCTGGGTGCCGTACTATCACAATCCGAAGATGGTATCGAACGACCAATAGCATATGCCAGCCGGACGTTAAACCCAGCGGAATGTAAATATTCCGTTACTGAACGCGAGTTATTAGCTGTGGTCTGGGCAGTTACTCACTTCCAGAACTATCTGTTGGGCCAGAAATTCATTCTAGAAACAGATCATGTTGCCCTAACAGCCGCCATGAAGCTAAAAGATCCAACGTCTCGAATTGGAAGATGGATTCTTCGTCTCTCCGAATATGATTATGAAGCCAGGTATCGACCCGGAAAGCAGATGAGTCATGCGGATGGGTTGAGTAGACTGCCGGTGGGTGGTGTCCAGATAACGTTACCCAGTGAATTGTTGAAAGCCGCACAAGATCTGGATCCTTGGATTCAAGGCCTAGTAGACATGAAACGGCCCGACTTAATCAAGGAAAATGGCGTCTGGCATATAAAAACACCAGATTCAATAATGCTGCCATTAATTCCCTCTACCCTGCGTCACTGGCTGGTATCTGCTTGTCATGATAACAGCTGGAACGGACACCCCGGGCGAGATGCAACGGAGAAAGCCGTACGAAGACATGGAACCTGGCCAGGATTATCACAATTCGTCCGAGACTTTGTGCGTTCGTGTTCAGTCTGCCAACGTCGGAATACTCCTAATAGTCTGGCTCCACCACTACAGAAACCAAGGTTACCAACTCGACCAATGGAGGTAGTCGGAATAGATCATGTTGGTCCCCTGTTAACGGCTAATGGGCACCCATACATCCTTACGATCGTGGATCATTTTACCAAGTATGCTGAGGCTTATCCAGTACCAAATACTTCTGCGGAAATCGTGGCTGAAACGCTATTAAAAAGATTCATTCCGGTTCATGGAGTACCTGATGCACTGATTTCAGATCGAGGAACAGCATTTACCTCAAATGTGATCCGTGAATTACGCGAACACTGGGGAGTCGGCAAGATCTACACGACCGCTTACCATCCTCAAGCTAACGGTGTTGTTGAACGATTTCACAAGACCTTAGCAGGAATCATCAGTAAAATCAGCAAAAGAAATGGACGTGATTGGGAGGCGCTACTCCCGATTGCCTTAGCTGCTTATCGAAACACAGTTCATCAGAGTACTGGGTATACTCCAAACAAACTCTTATATGGAAGAGAAATCAAACTACCGACCACTCCGAGACTGCGAACTCCAACAAGTCCCACATTCAGCGAGTTTCTACGAAAGCAAGAGGAAATCAGAACAGAAACAGAAAAGTATTTACGAAAGGCGTGGAAGGAAAGAGCTGACCAGGCGAACCGGCGTCGTAATCCTCGCTATTTCCATCCGGGAGATAACGTCTACCTGCTCATGATGCAGCCACCGCGCGAAGTTGTTCGCAAGTTTTGGTGCCCATGGGTGGGACCCTATGTAATACTGAATCGCCTCTCAGATGTGACCTACGAAATCTCAAACGCATACGGTAGCAAACAAGTTGTTCACGTGAAACGACTGAAACCCGCGTTCAATCGGCAAGGAGAAGATGAGCCGGGTTACATTACCCTTCCTCAAGAGCCTCAACTTGCACCCCGAATCGTACATTTGCCCCGTACACCTACTCCTATCGCTGAGGAGACTATAAATAAAACCACCGCTCGTACGGATGAATTGGACACATCAATGATTAATCGGGAACAGAGAGCTGAAGATCGAGACGCTCGCCCTGAGACAACTCCGGGGCTGATTGAAACAACATCAGAAACCAACATCTGTCCTCAAGAAATACGCCCTCGAACTGGACCATATAACTTGCGACCCCGAGGATATACCGATTATGCAAAATTAGCTAACCCTCGTGTACGCTCAAAAAGGAATCCATAATTACCTATCTTGTTTGAATGCAAAAAAAAAAAAAAATAAATAAAATAAAATAAAATAAATAAATAATAATAATAACAAATAAAAATAAAAAATAAAAAAAAAATTAATTAACGGAATATAATTTGCTGTATTTGTGTTACCTCATGCAAACTTATTTTTATTCATAAAAAAAAAAAAAAAAAAAAAAAAAAAAAAAAATTTTGATTGTTCTTATTTTATTTTGTGCCGATCCAAGTCACTGGCCATACTGGTTTGACTTTGGTTTGCGGAAATACGAAAGGCTAGCTTCTGTAGCAGGTTAACCCTCAGTACCAGCGGAAGCCACAGCAGGACGAAACTATGGAGGACGATACGCAAGCTAAACGGAACAGGGATCGTTCGACCGACTCATCCTCAAGCTCCAGCAGCGATAGCAGCTGCTCGCGCTGCTCGTCCAGGTCGTCTAAATCGTCGAGACCGTCGACTCCCTCAACAAAGAGGATTTGTGTGCAAAACGCACCTCCTTCAAGTGACATCTCCCATCCGCCAGAGACGACCGACCAAAACCAGCCGAGATGCCCACCGTTGCCTGTAGCGTTCGTGGATCCGCTGATTCGGAGCTCGGATAGCGCCACAAGAGGTGTAGAACAGCTACGTGAATGGAAACGAACCAACCTGAACAAGACCATCAAACAAGCGATACGTGCCACTGCGAAGCTATCTACGGCCGTCTTGCCATCCCAACGTCACAAACTGATCGCAGAAGTTCGCATCCACTTACGCGAGATTCAAATGATGGTCAGCGAGGATGCAGGAAGCACCTCATCGGAAGAAGATGAATGCCCTGACGACGACGATGCGATCGGCCTAATTGGAGAAATAGTTTGTAACGAGGTTCGAAGACAAGTCGACGCGAAAGAGAACCCAAACGAGAGCGTCACTGCGTTGTCCAAAACTATTCAAGCCATGAGTGCTGAAATTCAACGCCTTCAACAGGAGATTTGTTTCCTCCGAGACATGCTAAGTAGGCAGAGTTGCGGACTAGCTGCTCTGACCGCATGGCCTCCTGTATCTACGGCTTCATCTCAGCTGGTGTCTCCAATAGACGTCCCTTCCTCATCAGTCGACTTTCCACCAACGACTACCCGACCATCCGACCGTAGCTTTGCCCAAGAAGTCAATGACGATATCGCTCGTCAAAAATCAGTTCAACCAGCTGTTTCGAGAACATCAAAACCATCCGAAAAGAAATCAGGACAAGTCGTTGCGGTTTGCAGCGTCTGCAAGGCCAAGGGACAGGACCTCCGGGTTTGGAGGTGTGGCGCGTGTCGAGTCTTCTGGGAGCGCCTTCGCCAAGACCACAGCAAGGGGAGAAGCCTTCCCGAATGCCCGACGCCAGGAGAACATCGACCTCTGGACTGCCGTGGGTGCCGCCGCTTCCTGTACGAGGCACAGTGGGTCCAGCGCAACCCAGGAAAGCCGATCCCTATACCGACGTGTCATCTAGGGATGACAACGTCGGCTTCTGGAGAAGAGGGGAGTGTAAAGGGCGCGCCTTGCAGAAGCGCGCGCCTCCAGTAGCGGCGATCAGGTGGCGTCGCGTAGCAACGGCTGCTGACGCGGCGCATAACGACAATTTAGTTTTTCGTTGGTGATCAGTGTGTTGTGAGTAGTCAGGGAAGATCGAGATTTGAGACGCGGTGAAGTTCAGTGTTAGTACGCGGTATTTCGGTACG
Source organism: Tupiocoris notatus (assembly GCA_037159825.1). NCBI lineage: Eukaryota > Metazoa > Arthropoda > Insecta > Hemiptera > Miridae > Tupiocoris > Tupiocoris notatus. The sequence continues at coordinate 55,916 of JASJUZ010000405.1, read as the reverse complement.
CGGTAGTTCAGTACGCGGTATTTCGGTACGCTATTTTGTTGTTGGTACGGAACGGTGAGCCGGTACGAACGGTACGGTACTCGTCAGGGAAGAGAAGTGACAATCAGTTCAGTGTTGTGCAACGGTACGGTACGGGAAACGTTTTGGGTACGGAACGGTACGCCGGTACGAACGGTACGGTACTCGGTACGAACGGTACGGTACTCGGTACGAACGGTACGGTACTCGGTACGAACGGTACGGTACTCGGTACGAACGGTACGGTATAAGTTGGTACAAATACGGACGTTCGAGGGAGCAGCAGGTTGTAAGTCCTTGAATGTTTTCTCGACACCTTTATCATATACTATTATGGCCAGGGGCTCATAATAACGGCACTTTTATTTTGTTTCAGATTTTCTACGTTTCCAATAAATTGGTTTCTGCGTTATTTGGACTATAAAATGTTGTGTGTTCATTTCCTGCAAAGGAGTCAGCCACCCATTCTTTTACAGCTCTCAATCCCGATTGAGATAGGAACCAGGTAATGGTTGGGTACTAAAGTCAACCGTTTACAATACCAAATTATAGCAACTACTACTAAGTACTACCTACTATAAAAATACGTATAGATTCCCACTCTCCATACACAAATAATAAACTAGTACTACCTACCCATACCTATATCTATACCAATACTTATACTATATATACTATACTATATATACTATATATATAGTACTACTATAATATAGTAGTGACAAGGACAACACCCCACCCGAAGAATATGTAAGGCCCGTGAGGAGGGGCGCAGCCCCTCCGACGGGCCGACCGTGCGCGATAGCTGAGGGGGGCGAAGCCCCCCACTGAGGGGGTTGGGCGGCGGCAGCCGCCAGGGGCGCTCAGCCCCTAGTTTTAATATAAGTACTTATTCAGGATTGAAAATATTTTTACGGGGAGTGCAAAATTTAGGTTGGAAATCGTTATTAGAAATACAGTTTCTAGGCATTTATTACCGTGAAATTCCAATATGATTTATTTTATTATCTTCAGTTCAGAAGATAGACTCAGCACTTCTTCGGAATGAGATTATGTATCAAAATTAATTTCTCCTCGTTTACATGAAGTGTGAGTATAAATTGTAAGAAGCAAAGATCCTCTAGAAATGATCTTAGTCAACGCTGCGATGTTATCTGCAGTCAAATACGTGGAAATAAATACGACGGCTTTGTAAAAAAAAAAAAAAAAAATACGCCAAATCTAGCCGATCTGACGATTGCTGAACTTTGTTCGAATTAATTCAACCCTATGTTAGTATCAAGTGACCATCTCAAAGTTGAAATCTGTCGAAACGGAAGCTCTACTACCGTCACTTGTTAATATATGCGAACGAGGATAGATCACGCGTCAGCTGGCCACTCAATCAGCATTAACAAAGCCCGTTACCTTGAGCTTTGAATAATTTAATGTTCATTAATTACGGTGTTACGTTATCGGACCAACGCAGAAGGGTCATCGATTCGGATACAACGGAGACTGCAGAACGAGTTTATCGATAAATCTGCCGTCACTTCGAATGCCTTGCATAGCTCACATTTTTCAAGTGTTACCACTGACCTCTTGCAGACGTTGTATTTGAGGTCAAATATATTTTTTCCTTTTATGTGGTAAAATCCTGAGTCTGGTTAACAATATTGCTCTTATGCATTAGAGCTCATTAATATCCTCGGATTTAAAAACAAAAATTAAAAAAGAAGTCTTCTTTACTCATCTTTCCCAAAAGACGAATTATGCACGCCTTGACCTCGAAAGTTTAATTTATCGTCGGCCGACACGGCTTCTAGTTGGCCGCTCATGCTGTTCAAGCGCTCTTGAAAAAGGCTCTCGAAAATTCATGGGCCGCGTTTATTTCTTTTGAAAGATGAAAGAATCGAGAGATGACAACGTCAACACGAAAACCGACCAAGTTAGGCTGGTTAAACCGTTGAAAATCCTCTTTGTGACCCCGCTCAACTCATACGTATTATGAGATTAAAAGCCAGTGCAACCTTTTCGCTTTGTTCAACTCGTTCGAATCGTCATTATCGTTTTTGAATACGTCTAAAAATGAGTAGAACGGCTAGTTCTTATTCGAGAATCGAAGCGAAATAGAATCTTAGAAATTATTTCGAAAGATATGAGTCCATATATATATTTATTATTTTTTTAAATTGATAATGATTGGCTGAGCCTGTCATCTGTGGGTAAAGTCACTAATTAATTTTCAATTCAAAAACCTCTCATGAGAGGGCATAAGAGTATCGATCTTCGATCAACCTAACTTCCAAAGATAAGGACGAGCAGACATCCGTATCGAACGGCAGCCATTCAGTCAGTCTGCAACTCTGTAATCCGCCCAAGGTCGAATCGGTTCCCGCTGCGTTCATCTTGTCTTATTAGAAATTCGCGCGTATTGTTCACGGACCAACTTCGCATTCAGTAGGTAATCAAAATTCATATTTCGTTTGAGCGTAAAATTGTCATAGCTGGTAGTGGCGTGATCGCGAACGGTCATCAATCGGCGGTTCAAATTGGTGTAAGAAAATTCTCCCACGCTGTTCTGAACCTAGTGCCAAAAATCAGTTGTCTAAATTCTCCTCGAGGAACGGCCTAAGCGATTTATCCCTACTTTCACGCACACTCTCATACACAAATACAACACGCACACAAAACATTGAATACACATCCACAGGGAAAGTCGCCAAAGCAGCCACGAGGACGAGGTATCGGAGCAACTGCCGACGGTGAGTAATTTCAACTTAATAAAATTATACAGTCCACTAAATTCGCATTCGCCCGGTCATACGCATATTCAGTGTCCCCCCTTTCTTTCGCGTAAAATTCTTGTATTAATTTAGCGCAAACATAAAAAATTCCGAAATTGGGGTACAACATTTGACTAAATCAGTTCACGCGCGAAAAAACTCGGCAGAAATCAGTTTTAAAGATATTACGAAATTTCCGTTTTCTCAAAACTGAAGGCACTCGAAAGAAATTGGAACTAAAATCAAATTTCCCTTAAAGTTCCCTTGAAAATCAATAGAAAATTATTCAAAAAAGGGTTGTTTCCTAATGTATTTTGTAGTTTGAAGGTCGTTCTGTACCAGTCAAATCCGTATTTATTCGCCCCTGATAAGACTCGTTAGGTTCTAATAAGTATAATATTACGTAGTCTGCTTATTATGGTATGATCAGTGAGTGTATCATTTTACAGTTCATTCGGTCTCAATCTCCGGCAGATTCGAGAGGTGGCATTAAAACCACACAATGTTCGCTCGGGCGAGACTATTTATTTAGCCTTTTGGAACTTGTTTTGCCACTCATAGTTTACACGGTTTGACATTCGGGATCCCCTGCTCGACATCAACCAACTCATGGAGGACATTATGAAAACAGTTACTCCGTTTACTCTGTCTTCGCAGCGATACAGAAGATGGAAATTCGCGTGCGTTCGAAGCTGGTGGGCAAGTATCGCAGTGTACATCGTATTACTCGAGTGTTCGAGTGTGCGATATGGAGCGGGGGAATTCTCATCACCACCGGCAGAGTATGAATGCCTTCGCGGAGGCGAAGATTTGCAATTGAAATTAAGAGCAGCTCTCGACTCGAGGGCGAGGATGGAGGGCTGAGAGCAGACATCGGCGGGAAGCCCGCGCCAAGTGATGGCTTAGCTCTTCGTCTTTCGAATGTGCAACGACCTATAGCGTGATCCTCTCAGTCCAATTCTGTTATCTCGAACAGACCGACATGCGATCGGAATTTAGTTGAATTACAAGCGAACGAGCTCTACAGATTAACGGGATAGCGAATTTAACCGCTAATGGGATAGCGAATTTAATAGCGATTTTTTTTTTAATGGGATACCGAAATTAACTCGGTATACGACAGGACGCGGAATTATGCCTCTCCGAAAAATTGCGATGTTGCCAGCTGAGATGAGACAAGAATGGTCGAGTCAGAGGTATGAGGCAACGACGGTTGGTCATCTGATTGTGATTCGTGGGCTGAACCACATCGGCCGTCCATTTGTTGGAACTGAATTCTGAAACGCAGCACAAAGCTGACTGATTTTGTGTCCTGTAGGTGCCGCTTATCACACGAGCCCTTATTTGAACTCCGCGTGCGTCTAATTCTTTCGATAACCATGAAAATATCGTATTATTTCCTCGACAGAAAATGACACGATTGGCTCTTTAGTGTTGCACTGACATTTTCTCACTGATGATTACTACGGCCTCTGTTGGGATGACGAGCTAACGTTATTGTTTGAACGTTTCCCCAGACACGGATATTTTTTACTTTCAAACTCTTCGCCCCATCTCATGCAAAATCGTCTCATCATTCGCTAAGTTCGCCCTTCACAATTCATCCCTTAGCAAATTCCTTCCCGTTTTCGACTTACTTATGGCGTGCCACGATTTGCCACAGGAAAACCAACACTTTTTTCGCTGCCTTCCCGTTTTTTTCCCTTGGCAGTTTCCTCTCACGTTCCTCGCAGAAAAAACGTGCGTGCATTGCCAGCTATTTCATTTGTCATATTAAGCGTAACATTGTGTTCTATTTGGTAACGGCCGAGAGATATCAATAAAATAGCCGAAACGGTCGGTACTAAATATTACTATAATTTCAAAAGACAAGGACACTTCGTGAGCTCAAACTGTGAGCGGACTGCTCGCACAGCGGCAGGTTCTCCGATACCCTGGTTATCCACACTGCTCAGTGTTACCAGACAGTGTGGACACAACACATTGGTATTTATTTTATCACCAAGGGAAAAATAACTTTTTTTGGTAAAATCGCGTGAGGTCGCATCGTTTCAACAATGAGTATTCGATAGGAATCATAACTGAATAAGAGCGGACACTGAGTTGGTCGATCAATGAAGACAGAAGCGTTCCCAGTTGGGGGACGTCAATCAGAGACTGACGTTGAATAGAAATCGCCCCTCAGCCCACGCTGACTTTTCTGAAGAAAAACATCCGAGTAGTGGGGGCCTCTGTTTCACATAGCTGAACATTTGACAGGCCAACTGTAGATATCTCGAACGAGAGTTCGATTCGCCCAAACCTGACATCTGAAGTTGGTACAATCGTTCCACGTTTGAAACCAGATGTGGATCGAACGTGTCGTTGTAAACAATGCAAGAAAAAAGAGATTTCGCCTTCAAATTTTGTCTTCGTATTTAATATCGCAATTTAATGCTCCAATCTTAGCAGCTAGGAGAACTTTTACTCAACCACAGTTTCTTAAGTCAGCAGTGAAACGATTTTCATGGTGCATGGTGGATTGAACGCTGGAGAAATTTCGAAAATCAAATTCGTTCGCTTGGTACGTCAATAGTAAGATTTTTATTGCTTTTTTTTAATTGAAACGGAGAAGATTTGGTTTCTCTGTAAAATTATATTATAAAGTCACCACAATCTGCCATCTACCGTAACCATAAGAAACGTATGATTCAACGAAGTAACCAAAACTCCTGCTTCGTTTGTTTGTCACAGTTCATCTCCCTCTCACCACAGCAATCAAAACTCCTACGTTTACGTTTTTAGAAAACAAGAAATTTACTAAAACTCCCCACAACCTACGGCAAATAAATCTCTTTTGGTGCCAAACGTTCGTGCTTTCCTTTGGCAAATCGTGACGTGATGTACGGAAGGAAACTGTCCGTATTACATCTGAGCTGTTGAAGAACAGAGAAGAAATCGAGCTATCCCCTGGCGAATCATTTCTTCTATCTGTTGAAAATCATATGGCAACGAACACACAGTTTGGAAGCATTCATCCACAAATCCGAAACGATTCCACGCTTTTCATCGCGTTTGCTGACGTCCACTAGCACAAATGATTTTTGAAAGGAAATGAACCCTTGGAAAGAACGTGCGTGAATGTTAATGTGTGGATCCCAGCGGCTTGTGAATGACTCCAATATTTCAACAAGACTGCGGGTTTGTCTTTGCTCTGCTAAGAACTCAAGGATCGTATCGTGTTATTGTGACGACCGCTGTTGTACTTCTTGATGGAGAACAGGTATAGCAGGGCTAACTGAGCAAGATTCCATGTGTTGATACATCATGAATTTTTCTACCATTTTGTTTTCTGGCGATAATCCTACGGAGGATCAGGCTTTTGTGTTTCAAACTGAGGGCGAAGTATTGACCTTTATTGTTTCTCCCGTTTCTTTTCATATTATTGAGGACAGCGAGTGAAGGTATTCCTGCGCAGAAAATGGGACATTTGCAGGGAAAAGTGCCCTCTTGGGAAAAATACGAACAAGGGAAGGGGAAGTGAGGACGAGTGGGGGTGAGAAAAGCGGTCGGTTGATCTGGATATGTTGAATGGTGGGGGCTTTATACTGAGCGGCTGAGCGAGTTTTGGGGGTAGTGGGCCTGCAAAGTGTGTTTCACTCCACAGCACCTCCCCATTTTCACATCTACTCCCGTATTTCCCCTCAGCCACTGGCGAGTTGCACATTTTCCCCTCCCGGCCGCTTCGAGTTCCTGTTACAGTTCCTGCCCCTCAGGGACGTCCTGGATAACAGGACACAGGGCGCGTCCTTCCCCCATTCTCAACCTCCTGCTAATTTGTGGGAGTGACAATGCTCCCCACCCCACTTTCTCGACCTTTTCACCCTTCCTCCCCACCATTCATCGTTTTCCTGCCGACCAGCTGAACTCGACGTCAGACCGGGTTCAGATACTCGACAGAGACCGTCGACGCTGCTTCTCTGTGAGTACTATCGGCTCGACTTCTCGCACCCCTTGTAAACGTAAACATGCACCCCGAACCCGGCCATCCTTAACGACTCCTCACCTTAACTTCAACGAGCTTCATCTTACACATGAACGTCTACTCTTTATCCTGTATTAATTTCCCCTGTTTCGTGACTAGTATGAAGATTGTTTTACAATATGACCCATGGACACATCAGAGTGCATTGCATCTTATTTTAAAAATTTACCGAAGGAGTTTAGGTTACTTTGTAAAATCATATCTATAACGGTCACGACGATGATCATTGACAAAGATATGATTAACAAAGATATGTTTATGATTTAACAAAATAACCAAAACTCCCGCGTTAAAGTTGTTAAAAAATACGCAATCCACTAAAACTCTTCATTATAAGAATGAACCAATAGTCACATCATATTATGTTTCAACAAAGTATCCAATGGCCATTACATTTATAATGTTCCATTGATATTATATACTCATTCATGGAGCTACAGAAAAGGAACTGATCAGTGACGAATTACCAACGTGTTTACTTTGAGTCCTTGCGTAATTGGACGCTGCACTTGGTGAAGCTGGTTGAGGACTCGAAAGCCTCACTGGAAGATGGCACCAGTTTCACTGTGAGTCTCCAGAGTCCTTAACTATTTTCACCTTTTCCACCGTCCCCATCATATAGGGAAGGACTCAAAATAAACTGGTGGGAAATTTGCCACACTAATCAGTTCTTTTTCAGTAGCTCCAAGTGTTGGGGAGCTTAGGGTGTTAACCTAATAAGCAGCGTTTTTAGTTAAATTACATTTTCTCCCCAAGATTTAGAGGACTCACGGTTTTTTATTACATCCTAATTGAGATTCTCTTGAACTCTTATCTCTCATTAAAATATTTAGCAATTACAAAAATCAGGTGGTCATTATCTGCTTGAAATAAAGAATCCCAATCTCTCTCTTGAAATGATAAAATAGATAATGAACAAGAAAATATGCAAGTCGTCAAAAATAAATTAAAATAAAATAAATTGATAAATAAAAAATAAATAAATAAAAAAGTTTGAATACTTAAGCATACATTATGTTTCAAATTTCAAAAGGGTTGCAAACATTTTTGAAACGAAAAACTGCATTATCAATGCAATTGAAGACTTCGTTTATGAAGCAACTGAAAAGGAGGTGATCACATGGTACTGCTTAAGTCGTATAATATTTAATGTTATATTCGCCCCTTTCTAGTCACCCCTGCATTTAAATCTAGTCCCCTATTTATTTTAATTTATTAGACTCTAGGTTTAAAAAGCGGAAGTGTTCTAAAACTATTCCCAATTCATGACAATCCCAACCTTGTGGAGCTATCGCTGGGCCTTATTTTTTTTAACTTTTTTTAAAACTTTTATATAGAAGATGTTTCCGGAAGAGGCCCAGACGGCGAAAGCGCTAGAAGAGATATAAAAACAAAATATGAGATAACGTCGCATTCAATGTCTCTACCTCAACCCCATGTCGAATCTGATGGATACGCGACAAACCACAACGGAACGAGAGATTTCCAAACACTACTTTTCGATGTTACGTAGTATGTTATCGGAAATAAAATCGAAATCGACGTTTTTCGTTAAAATTCACTACTCGCTTGATTCCCAATTCAAAATTCGGAGAATGTTATTCCTAGAGTTTGAGTGGATGAGGAATGAGGCTGGGCAAGTGTCGCAGATATGTTCCAACAAATAATACAAAGAAAACGTCGTGCCAATCCTCATTAACAAGGCGTTCTTCTCTCTTGATGTGTTTTCCTTAAGGTTTTTAAGAGGATTGGCCAGACGTTCAAGGTTTTTGTTATTTCCCCCCTCAAAATGTGATAACTTTCTTTCAAAAATCATGTAGTCGTTACCTCACGCCATGATAAACAGCGAAAAAAATTCAGGAGGGGAACTTGCTGAAGACTGCTTTCGAACTGTGATTTTAGATTGATTATGTGATTTGACGCAAGCTAGGAAGGAGGAAAGGATTCGCCAGGGGATAATTTTGTTGATTTGTAACTGATTAGTTTTAACTATGCAGAAATAACTGAGAGTACTTCACTAATTACTTGGATTTCCCTCGATCATCTTGAAATTTCTAACTTGAGAGAACAAGCCAAACCAAATGGCATTTTATTGAGTATGCGGACGTATTTTATTTTCCAAAAACCACTCGCCACTCGATCCTTTGCTAAATCATCTCTTCTCACCATGTAGCCAAGTTCTCCCTTTACTTTCATCCCTTTGCAAAACATCTCCCGTCCCAAACGGCGCTCCACGATTTACAAAACAAAAACATTTTTCACCACACTTTCCATCCCCTGTTTTCGTTGCGGATTCCTCTCGCGTTTTCAACGTCTTGATTTTCTATGGGGAAGAACTTGGGCGCCTAGCTAGCTAATTGTTGCCACAGTCATCAGCGGCAACCATCGTAGAAAGCTGCATCTTCAAAACCGCTCGGCACAAAGGTTTCAAAAAAGAACCAAAACTACCCCAAGTAGTTCTCAGTTGATTGGAGAACAGTTGTTGAGAAAAAGAAAAATGGCCCCTCACGGTTTTTATAACGTGTTATTTGCCTACAGAAATCTTACCAATGACACGAGTTTTCCTTACATTAGTCGCCAAAATGTTTAGGCAAATTTTTAAGCGATTCCAATATTAAATTTTTTGCTAAAATGCGCCGAAAAAAGTTCCACCTTTTCCACATTTCCTTCTATTCGTCTATTAGATTTTCCTGTTTGCATATTCGATAATCAAACGGTTACTCCATAGTCCTAAATATCTGTTTACTTCGATTAAAAAAGTATTCCGAAGATAAAAGGAAAAATGTTAACGATTATGTGAATCTGCTTGTGAAATTGAATGGAAAACAAATCTTATTCGCGCGTGAAATCGTTGGAAAATTGGAAACCGGTTGTTTCCCCGTTAACTCGACCACGCTTTTACACTCATCGAAATGAGGTACACAGAAAAATTCACCTGGAGAACAACGCTCGCCGGCGAAAAAAGTTCGAAACCTCGATCGGTCAAATTCGACCGAAAAACGTCGACATTGGAAGTGGCTTTGAAATGGATAAATAACTGACTGAGACGTTCTTACCGCTTAATTGGTCGGCTTATCTCTAATTCCCCTCTGGCCGTTTAGATAGGTCGACTACTTTCATAAAGGAGGAATTAGCGAAGAGGATGAAGAGCGTGTTAATAACCGGCCGCCTTCAATCGTATTACGCGGAAAGGATTTATGACCATTTCGTGAATCATTTTCTAACCGACAATTTGTCCCTTTTTATTCATCCGGTGGAAATTTTTGAAAATTTATTTATGTAAATTCTACCAGCATTATTTGCGATAATTTTGATATTTGAATTTATTCAAAATAATATTTGGTGGGAATAATAAATAGTAAATCGCTCTTCGCATCGGGAAAAGAGTCAATGCTCGTGATTGGAAATTTTTGCGTAAATAATTGAATAAGAATAACAACAAGCGAATGTTTACTGTGGTATGTAAAAAGAGTTCTCAACCTTCTTTCGCTAGATCTTGCCCCATAATCACACAGGTATTTCCAAGTTGGAATGAGAGAAATGCGATTTTCAGACTTCCAAAGGCTGACAATTTTTAGAAATATTGTAAACTTTGAATTATCATAACGTAATGCTGGGAAATCATGAAACGTCTCTTTTTCATTCGATACTTTTCAGTACTCTGGCCAGAAAAAATTATCATTAGGTTTAGATCATTACCTTTAGATTTGAAGAACTCATAACATTTCTCTTCTTCTATTATTCTCTTCTATCTGCGTCTGTAGAAATATATCCTTTTTTCTGAAACATCGACAAGCGGAATTTGCAAAGTCGTAGCGTCGACCTGTTGCTCGTACCATTCGAAACGTTTATCGTCACGCCCCTCCCGTTTCCGTAACGTTGCAAGCAGCTGCTCCTTTTATCTCCCTCTACTAAAAGTGCGCTCCTCGTATCGTTCGCTATGAATGTCCCATCCTCATCATCCCCACAACGTTGATGGCGACGTTTTCTAGAACATCAGCGACACGACAATGCCGTGTTGAATGGTAGTTTGCGCATTGCAGTCCCTTCACACTTGTCACCCTTTGTAAATGACGGCTTTTTTTTGTTTTTAACTTTTTTCATGAAAAATGTAGATTCAAATCATGATCGATATTTCCTCTTCAATCTACACAAAGAAAATGAGTTTAAAAAAATACTACTTGTACGTCGTTTGTTTCTACTTGACGGCTAACTCAAAGGCAAACTATTCACCTTCGCCATTTCAGGCCCTATTAAGTCGTTGAGAATAGCCCGCTGATTTTTTTCTCCAACTTTCTCTGAAAATTATGCATTTTGGCGCATTCCGAAAATTGAATTCCAACCCGAAATGAATTCATCAGAGGATCCTGAATCATTTTTCTAAATCGAACTACTGATAACGAAATCACATAGCGTCCTTTTGCTGTTCGTGACACTGTTTCCTCCTTCTCGCCGTATCATTTTTGTACAGAGGAAATAATTGGATTGTTCTAATTTCATCCGTTCTTTCGAACCTTTTATTGATGGTAAATTGGTCGTCGGTTCAGTATTGTACTGTCCGATCGTTTTGAAGCACATTCAAGTGGACGGTATCACTTCCATTGCAAACCAGCCGAGCGAATCGTCGAAATTTATTTGATCAAATTGTACATGAGTTTATAGGAATTGAATCATTCGAGCACTTGTGGAATCGCATACTTTGAAAATAAGAGTTTAAATGAGACTGTAGAAATCAAAATACAAAATATGCTCTGGTGAAATCGTGAAAAAAGCTCATAAGGTGGAGGTACGTTGTGTGACACAATTAAAAAAAAAAATTAAGCGTCATCTGTTCGCCATAACAAACATTTTAACACCTCAAATGTAGAAGAATATTTACTCGTAGAGCCTGTTAAATATCAAAACAGAAAAAACTTTCAACCGTTATGCACAGTGTACCTTTCATCCAAAATTCTATAAAAGCTAAATTGCTTATTCACTAGGAAAACATATCCGGAAAACGTCATTGATTTTCATTCATTTTTCCGGGAGATTTATGTGACTTTTTGATTGACCACAGACACACGGTAACAAGGACTGACACTTGTTCAGAAAGTGATTCTGATTATAGTACTCTGAAAATTTCTTCCAACATGACCTCGGTTCCAAATTCGACTTTCCATTTACTATGTAGAAGTAGAACTTTATATTACAGTACTACTACACAGTACTACAGTACTATGTGGAACTAGAACTGAAATTGAAAAACAGTGGAAAATTGGCGAGTAGTAAAAAAAATTGCGCAGGACACATTTTTTGCAAATTAGTTGTAGAGAACGTGGTTGAAGTATTGCGTGTTATTTATCATGTACTCCCTGCAGAACCAATTTTTTGACAATATTTCCTCCTCCTCCTCCTTTCCTCCAATATTAACTCCTACAATCAACCATATTAGCCTCAATAATAACCGCGACCGCTGTATGACAAGCTTACTATGAATCTAGTGTAATTACTGTTTAATTAACTCGACGTGCGACTAATTATTTTGTGCTGTTCGGTCCTCAGGAGCGGTCGGAGGTGACAACGAAGATGAAGGTGACAAGGAGAAGGAAGAGGAGGCCGAGAGGGAGCGACAGGAGGCCATCAGGGAAGCCGAGGAGCGGCGGAAGGAGAAGCACAGGAAAATGGAAGAGGAGCGAGAGAAGATGAGACAAGAAATCCGAGATAAGGTTTGTACTATCAACTGTTTTGTTGAACTGAAGCACAAAAAAAAAGTTCTCTAGGTCTACCTTGAATTAATAGCACCTCATCTTCGATGATCAGTATTCCAGATTCTGGGGAGAGTAAATTAAATTTACGAATAAAGTAAAATCGTTTAATAAAATTTATCCATGTGATAACCGATTTCAAGTATTGCTGCTCGAGGTACGCCAGGTGCGAAGAAGTGCGAAGATCTGCAATGGCGAGATGATGAGAAAGACGAGCCATTTGAGAGTTGGTGGGTTTTATGTAAATTTTATGCATGGAACTCAGGTCATGTATGATGCTATATTGCTCCCTGAAGTTTAGTCTAGAAGTGGTCCCCGATTCCACGGTTTTGGGGTCATTTTTTCATTCAATGTATGGCTAATCTTTGAAACGTCAGTGCAGTTAGGAATTTGATCAACTTTGTTAGCCTCGAGTCACTGTGACTAGATCGTATTTCCAAATCCAGAAAATGGTTTACTCTATTGATGGTGGAATTTGTAAGTGTTGGGTGGAGTTGCGTTTCTCCATTGAAAATCAATAGATCAAGGGATGAACGAAGATGCATTTAAAACTGAACCGAACCTGAATAATAAAGATGGACGATCGACCCTTGTATGTATTTTTGTAGTCGTCTATCTAGGGTCGGGTATACAAACTGAGCGTGTCTCGGAAATATATACCCTGAGTAAAAATATATTATCCGAACGCTCGTCTAAGGAGACGCGTTTAATTAGTAGGCCCTACCCCTGACTAAAAAAAATCTGAATAGCTAGCACACGTTGGTAGTAGAGAAAGATTTTGAATCCCATCAGTTATGAGGGATCATCTTCAAATCTCCGAAACTACCGAAGGAATCTTGTTTCTGAATTCTTGTTTCTGGAATCTGTTCCTTGTTTCTGCATACTGCCAATATCATTTCAGTCTTCTTGCAAATTTTTCACCCACATCACCACTGTATTCCATTGACCGCATCGCAACGGTGATATGGCCTCTTCAGCTTATTTCCCATTCTCCTCTCAACCCATCATCCTTGAAGGATACGAGCTTGGACGAAAGTGGGCCTACTGTAGCGGCAAAACGTCCAATTGAAAAAGATGATTCTCCTTTCCTTATGACATCTGAAAAGAAGAGGGAAATCATAGATATGACAGTAAAACGATGTTTTGGAGCTGAGGAACAAAATATTTGTTCATTTGAAGGGAACTGACAGAACAATATGAAACAAGGATCAATGTACTATTGCTTTCGAAGTGTACAATCTCAAGCAATTATTTACGGATCATAGTTCGTCAGTAGCTTTTTAGCCAAGGTTACAAACTGCATAACAGGTGTCCCCGAGAACTCGCAAACTAATCGCACTTGTTCATAAACTGATTCTGAGTATAGTAATATAAAAATTCCTTCCTAATTCACCTCCGTTCCTACTACTTTCTTGGAATTTTAATCAAAAATCAATCTCGGTCTCACAACGGCCCAATTCTTGAACCAAATTGCTAGCTCAATTTTATGGGTATTTTTGAGGGGGAGAAAATTCATATTTTCCAAGGGTTTTTTTCAGAAAAAGGTGTATTTGGAATCAATTTCGATAGATTTTTGGACGCTGAATCGAATGAGACCATCGCGGGGTCGATAGCTTTATTGGTTCTCGAGTTATCGCAGCTTTTGTGTCGAATTTGGGAGATTTTCAGAAATTTGACATGAAGGTATAACTCGAAAGTTCTTTGAGCTATAAAAATCGTTCATTGGAATGGTCGTCAAACACTCTCTCCAACTGTACGGTAGGGCAAAAAATTTAGCTTTTAATTAGGAAATTAAGAAAAATAAAAATGATTAAAATTACAACAGTTGCTACGGAATTTTCCCCGATAGTTACCAATCTTTTTTTCGGTGGGAACGTTCTTACATGGTCGGAATAATCACTATCTCAAATGGATAGTCTTCTTAAATCATTATTGAAGCGAAGGAATAATAAACCAGTGTACAATCAATAGCAGCGTTTTTACTCGGTATTTTCTCAAAATTTCGTCCGCATCACACGTCGAATACAACCCTGGGAAAATATTTCTCTCGAAAGCGTTGAACTTTCGTCGCATGTTGTCGAGGTCACATTCTCACCCGAATGTATGCGGTGCAATTTAGGTCGTTTCCAAGGGTAGCTTAACGTTCCCGCACTAACCCGTACTTCCCTTCGTAAAGGTTGTTTCGAGATCCTTTGCTTTTCAAACGAAGAGTCGAGATGATGAATGAACCACAAAGCTGAGGATATTATTCTCTTCAGCCGCTCCTACCCAACCGCACTAATGCAAGAGCTAACCGCAGTTTCCTACAACACCGAACTCTCATATCGCCCCTCAACATTTTCTGTCAACGGATCCGACGCGTGTTAGGACTCCATTACATGTTTCTCAACTTAGTTTCCGAGCCGCTTCTGCCGGACAACTTTGAGTTGAAATCTTGTCGTGAACATTGATCGGCACATTGTGCAGTAGGAGAGAAAAGCAGCTTCCTATTAGAAGTTCTAATTTGTAAAAAGTGAGACCGGGATCGATTTTTGGATTTTTCTTTGAATTCATTGAAAAACTTGGACACGAGAGATGGTTCGATTTGTACGAAAGGCCGACCCATTTTGAATACTGGGCATAATGACATAAAAAGTTGTGATATTCTGTAGAGGAAATGATCAGCGACGACCTTACCAACTGATTTACTTGATTCCTCTACTCTGAGTTATCAATTGCTTCGAAGCACTCATTGCTACTGAGTGTCGACTCTTGAGAGACACCGTGGGAAACGAATTCTCAACCAGAAACACCGTTAGCGCCTTCCAATCCGATTACACAGAAACCGTCTCAAGGCAAATTAGTTAAATTTTCCATCTCCAAACGGTTCATTTTTGGAAGCATCGTCTGTAAACAGTCTCAATTTAACACATTGTCATTTTACGTTTTCAGACGACTGTATCAGCTGATGTGCTAATACCAAAATCCCATTTGGAAATATTGTGACCTTATTGAAAGCCTGTTACGATAGACAAGTTCGGCTGATAGCGTGGAAATTACTTCCTAATTGGTCTGACTAGAGCGCCATTCAGTTGGCGCAAAATGAACGGGGGTCTTTCCAGATCAAGTTATGTCTCGTATCGAGCCATAACTTGGCTAATCATCGAAACTCAAGATTCACGAGCCAATCGCAAAACTGACTCCTTGATTGGCTTATCGAACTTTACTCCAATCGAGCTCAGGCGTCTTGTGTGGTCGGAGGCGAAGTAGATGGCAATGTTGACTGAAGTTTTCCTCTCGGTGATTAACGCGATTTGAACTGTATCATAAACCCACTTCATCACGGTTTGCACAGTTTAAATCACGATTCATTTCAATTTAGCCAAAGAAATCGCCCGCTCTTCTTTTCGAAATATAGTGAAACATAGTTTTTATGAAGGTAATATTTTCATCTACATAGTGAGGCCTCCCACATTTCAAAAATTAAATTAAAAAAACTAATCGAGATATTGAGAAAAGAATTTATTTATCAAACAGATGACGTTATATAGCTTTTTTTCAAACTGTTTTAAAAATAATATCATCAAAATGATTGCCTTGCCGGGCAGTACAGATATTGAGCCTTTCGTGGAAGTTTCGCATGACTTTCTCAAGTGTGGCGAAGGTTTCTGGGCGATTTTTTCCTCGATTGCGGTTTTGATGTCTTCCAGGGTCCTTGGACCGTGTTTGAAAACCTCGGCCTTGAGGTAACCCCATAGATAAAAATCACAATGGCTTAAATCGGGGGAACGCGTGGGGCCACTGAATGGGCTCATGCAAGGAGACCACCTGCCCGTGGAACATCTTTTTTTCTCCCCCTCAATCTCAACAGCGTAGATGTTATACGGGAATGATTGTGCAGTGGTTTATTATTCCTTCGCTTCAATTATATTTTGAAAAGACTATCCATTTGTGATAGTAGTTCATTATTGTAATAACCAAAAAACGTGGAGGGAAAGTATGGGAAAAAAGTTTTTGTTTCCCTTTGGTAAAGCGTAGCGTTGTTCGTGGAGTGAAAAGCGCGGTATTCGTCAAGAGATAAAATGTGTAAGGATAACTTTGAGCGATCTTGCAATCACCTATTAAGTTGACCTACTTGAACGAAAACTCCATTGTTGAATACGGAGATGGCTCTGGGAGATCATCTTTCAAAACGAATACAATAACAAAATTACTAACTAATAGGTACAAAACAAAAAACAGCTTTCATACTGATTATCTTACAGCGAAAATACACTTCTTGCGGAATCCCCCATGAAATGCTGCGTACTTAGTCGCTCTCTCAGGAAATCATTTTCAGATTTTTTCGCATTGAACTTCGTTTCTACATATAAGGATTTTAAAGAAACTGACCCGGCGTCGATAGAAAAACGTTTAATGATGCGTTAAAAAGAGATGACGCTCAACGGGTTTTTCAATGAACTCCGTCGATATGTTGATGAGAGGAGAGTCGACAACTTGAAATGGTGGCGAAAGTGTCGACAGCGGTGGGTTAGGGAAGTAAGATAGGACAAGCTGACGACGTTAGGGTCGCACGATGGTCGGTAGGCTGATGGTGATAGATGGGATATGCCATCCATCAGACCTGTCGATGTTCCTCTTTCGACGAGGCGGGCGCTCTCTCGACGGTGACAACCGAGATAAACCTGGCGGAGGAGATCTTCGAAAGCGCTAATCCTCAATTCTCCTAGCTATTACTTCCTTCGCCATTATAATATTCAGAATTTTTCTTTCCGAAACATCTTCCGCCGGAGTTAATGGTCGTTGAAAATATTTAAAAAAAAAAAGATCTGGACACTTTTGGCGCACTCGTTTTTGGTTTTTCATACCGTGCGGGCTCGAATAGTGGGGTGTTTTTTATTTCTCCAGTGTTTTGTCCGCGACGGTCGTGGGTAGTGTTGGTTACCTCGTAAAATCATTCGCATCATGCCGTCCTATGGATTGCGGTCACTATTAGAGAAATAATAATTTTACAACGTAACCAATACTCCCCGCGGCCACCGATGAGAAACACTGGTGAAAGCACATACATGAAGCAAAAATAAATAATTAATAAAATAAAAGCAAAAATAAATAGGCCATAGGTACTCATGGTCCTATAATGCCCTGAAGAAGCCCGAACGGGCGAAAGTACTCGGCTGAATAAAAAAAAAATAATAAAAAAATGGAGAAGAGGTCGCCTCGTTTTTCTCCCCCTCAACCTACAAAAAGAAGTAATGCGACCACCTGGAGAAGAAAAAAATAAATAGTGGTAGCAAAGTAAATAGTGGGAAAGCAACAAATAGTGGCCATTAACATGCTGGGCCGTTTACCTATAATTGTAAAAAAAAAAATAAGATTTTTTACCTCATTGTTCTTTCAGCTCCATTTGATTACACAGGGAGACATTCGTAGTTAACCCGTTTATGATTCGCGTCTCTGATCACTTCCTTTTCTGTAGCTCCTCTTGATGACAAGCTTCTCTAGTTGTCGAAGCATTGAACTCGTAACCGGAGGTTCCAAAGAGATTCTACTACATTGACTCAAGTCGTGCTTGAGTCGTGATTGACTCTCAGAATGAAGGCCTTTGCGGTTTTAGTATCGTCAGCAAAAATCCTCTGCGTGCTACGCAGTTCCGTTAAACTTTATTGACGCATTTGAGTCACGTTTCGTTTAACTTGAGTGACTTTCCATTCGGCGATCGCTTAACAAATCTGAGCATCGGAGAAAATTTCCTTTCAGCAGATTGAGAGAGTCTTGAAATCGCCTTTTTTGCGAGGAGGCCGTTTTTCGAATTTGTTGCTAAATGGAAGACACTCATTTAGGGAGCACTTAATTTAATTGGGCGATTCATTGTGAACAATCGGATTAACTGTTATTCGCAGCCTCGCCTCAGGTGGTTGAGGTTCGTTAGTTCTTCAAGTAAAATCCGTTTCCACCCCTCGGCGGAATAAGTATTTAGAGCCGTCTGAAAATCGATCCCAGGAACGTTGCGCATAATCGTTTTAATTTATTTCTGATCTCATTCTCCTAATTATGAAAATATTTATGTAACTTTGACCTTGACGTTTTAATAGCCGAGAAATCTTGAGAGAGAAATTGAAGGCAAAAATTAAATAATTATTGTGTTCTGGGCTCTCAAAAAAATTTTTAGGATCCCTTTAAGGATGACAATCTTACATGTGACACCCTGTATATAGCAAACTTTACAAATATATTTCCCCTCGAGAGGACGTGTCTTGCGTATTTGCCGAGAAACGTTTAGCAATTGTGAAATTACATTCGCGCTCCTCTATTTTGAAACCCATGAAATACGTAGTATCTTCCCTGGAGTAATGCACGAGAAGTAGACGATTTACATGTGAATAGAAATTGTAACGCGCAGTCCGTTTCCGGGAGGCCGCTCCGCATTGCGAAGCGTACATAAAGTAATGCAAGAAAGACGTAAATCCAACTGTTGGAAAGGTCGAATGGAGGCTTTCAAGAGCTCACGCCCTCAGACGTTTCTTTTCCGTCATTTTACGATGAAAACAAGACTTCCCTCGTTCTTGAGTTGAAAAGGGTTGGGACAACGGCGAAATACAAGACACTATAATATGGATTTCTTAGCTCATCCGGTGTTTTAGCAAGGTGACAGTTTATCACAAGAGACATTGGTTGCGGAAAATTTTACAATAATTCGAAATGGGTAACAATGAAAGGAAAAATTGAGGATCATCAAAGCTTCAAAAATATGCAAAATACTGAACAACTGATCTATGAAAGAAAAGAAATTATAACGAAAAAACTAAATGTAGAAATATTACAATTACATATTATGATAGGTTTCTTCTGCCTCTAGCCACCAAATAATTAATAAAAACCGACAATTACAAATTTCTAAAAGCCTTAAAAATATTCAACAGGATCCACGTTGTCCAATAAATTAAATTCGACCGAAACGCTCGGTCAGCGGAGGGAAATAAATCGTTACTTGCGCCTTCATATGAAATACAGCAGTACCCGCAATACATAGCTGCAGTTGCAGGCGTTGCCTATGCCGATGACTAAGGCGTCGAGCGGACGCCGGATAGGATTTTCCGATTGTACGGTATCGCGATCGATACTTCCTCAGGCTCAAATATAAATAGAGCATTTTTACTCGGTATTTTCAAGGAATATTGCGGAATTATTCTTCTCAAGAGTTTCGATATTATTATGGTGAAGTTTGAACAGAGTAGATAAATTGCTATTATGATAGGTTTTTGGTTTATTATTCAATAATAAACGATTGTAATCGCCCAAGAAAAAAAATTTTCTAACCCCCCTCATAATTTGATGTTTTACGTTTCAAGGCATGTAGAATCCGAATATCCTATAAAAAAAAAACGCTGCAAATGATTGTACAGTGGTTTATTATTATTTCGCTTCAATATTGATTTAAGAAGACTATCCATTTTTGTCATTTTAAATATTCCGAACATTTGTGAACGTTCCCACCGAAAAATTTCGAATTTTTAACCGACTTCAAACAAGGAGGAGGTTTTTATAGTTGACTTGCGGGTTTTTTTCTCGGTATGTGTTGTCCGCTGGCGTTCAGCTCCTGTACGACCGATCGGGTTACTTTTTTTTTTTTTTTTTTTGAAAGGGTTACTATCCAGGTAGGTCCCAGAATTTTTTCAATTGAGTCCGTCCAGTAGTTACGTCCCCAGACGCGGAGAAACGCCGGAAAACGTGATTTTCGCGAAGAAAGGAAGTTTTGACTTTGCAAGCTTATAACTTCTAGAATACTAGCTCGATTGTTTTGTTTCTGGTATCATTTTGTTCATAATTTATCTGCCTACAAGGGCCTTGCTTCAATTTTTCGTTCGGCATTCTAATATAGCGTGTGGAGAAGAAAGTGTAACAAAAAACGCGATGCTGATTTTCACTTTTTTGAGGTTTTTCAAGCACCGTTCCCAACTACGTCGAGAAAAAAATATGAACACTATCGCACTTCAAAGCACTTAGCTAGAGCTTTCTAACGAAGGTAGAAAATCAAGTTTAGGTGGCATAATAAGGGAGCAATCGATGTTTTAATGGACCTGTGTTTGAGACCTCATAACTTCCAAACGAAAACTGTTTTTCCGTAGTTTTTAAACTTAAATTGTTCAAATTTGAGTCTAGTTTACGTGATCCAAATTTGATATTGATTGGACTAAAATTAGATACTTTTTAGGCCGTAGTTCTAAAACAATTGTTTCAAAATCACGTTTTTTGGACTATTTATGCTTGTAGAAAAAAACGAGTAGTAAAGTAGTCCTTAAAATGTGTGGTCGGCGAATGAGTGGCTGCGAAGTTGGGTCATTTTTGTTATTTTTTCCTTTTCAGAGTGTATTTTATAGACAAACTTTTTGAAGTCGGTTTTATTTTTTTTTTTTTTTTAAGTT
Source organism: Tupiocoris notatus (assembly GCA_037159825.1). Classification (NCBI taxonomy): domain Eukaryota; kingdom Metazoa; phylum Arthropoda; class Insecta; order Hemiptera; family Miridae; genus Tupiocoris; species Tupiocoris notatus. Next base: position 34,957 of record JASJUZ010000405.1, on the reverse strand, counting down.
TTTGGCTTATACAGTTTGGCCGGAAAACTGCTAACGCGGACGGCGGACGGACAGAATTTTGATTTATTATTCAATAATAAACATCTGATCATTCACTGACGACGACATCAACCGAATTTCGACTTCTTTAGGAGCCGTTTTCCGGAACAAAAGCGTTGTTTACATAATTTCGTATCCGACCAGACTCTTTCCTCGTCGGTTTTCTGCTCCTTTAAGAGACTGGAGATGAACAGTTTTAAAACAATTTTCTACGCCGAGCGTCTCGAAGTGGATGATATCTTTTATCTACAAACGTCCACCGGTGGGAAAGAGCTACGCGGGCTTGAGTGGGAAAGGCGAAAATTCCTCGGAGATGTTTGAATAAAAGTTGGATCGCATTGTTTCTCGCTCTTGACGCCCATCGACCCTCGCCCTTTCTGAATCAGGCCCCACTTCTGTTAAAAGGGTCTCTACACAGACACTATTGATTGTTGTTACCTTATCTAACTTCACCTCGGCGACGACTCGTTTATCTGTGTCCTAGCCAGTGTTCAACCTACTTTTTTCCATCCGAGTCGAAAACCGACGGTTTCTTTCAGGTCATTCTTTCGCCGCTTCTTTTTATGCTAACATCAGCTTGTCTGATTGAGAACCACTGGTGCACGAAGGAGGGTGAAAACCTTCAGTTTTCAATAGAACAAAGCGATGGTCTTTTGTTTTTCCATTTTCGAGAAAAAAAAATTGAACTTCCTCAGGGATTTGCATTGATTTAACAATATTAGTTGACCCGGATTGAGCAAATAATATGAGTTGTTCATCATCTAACAATCGTTTTTTCATCGTCTTTCATTCTGCAGCGTTTTGTCATCCTCAACCATTCCGTTCTTTTTACTGCTGCAACTTTTAATCACCAACAACTTCCAACATTCATGTTCATCCTCAACCTCCTTAACCATCTTCTTATTACTTGTCTTCTCTAGCTTCATCAGTCAAATCGCAACAAAAAAACCTGATTTAAAAAAATCCTTTTTACTCTTTAAATATTTCTATACTTTTTTTAAAAATCTTGGTTTATGATCAATAATAAACCACTTTAGTCGCCAAGAAAAAAAGTTTTAACTGTAACATGCAAAATCCGATTATCCAATGAAAAAAGTCTGTCCGTACGCAACGCTTTTTAGTGGAAACTAAAAGACCTACATACTTAAAATTTTCACGAAAAATCAATCTTGATCTGACAATAGCTCAATTCTAATACCAAATCGCTACCTCAATTTCGAGGGTTTTTAGGGGGTTTTGAAAGAGGGGAAAATTCGTATTTTCTACGCCTCTCAGACGATTAAGTGTTTATTATCGATTTCTATAGATTTCTGGACGCTGAATCTACTGAAAACATAGCGGGGTTGATAAAAGTTCTCGAGTCATCGCAGCTTTTGTGTAGAATTTTCGAGATTTTCAGAAATTCGGTATGAAGGTGTAACTCAAGAATATTCGGAGCTATAAAAGTTGTTCTATAATCGTTATAATAAATGATCGATTAATTTTAATCATATAATTACTAAAATAATATAAAATTATAGTTGCCAGTTGTTAGGTGGAGACGTTCATTAATGTTCGGAATGGTTATTATCACAAATGAATGAATGAAGCAAGGAAAAATAAAACACTGTACAACTCTTTCATTTCTCGAGCATAGTTTTCAAAGGTTGCACCAACGATGCGTTTGTCATCTGCTTTGTTTGCCTTTTGAGAAATGTTAGTCGCAACAGTAACAGAGTGCTGACAGTAATTAAAACTGAGCATCATCACTCGAAAAGAAAAATAGTTGTATGCCTCGGGACGTAGAAAAAATCCTTATCCGCTATAATTATACGGTAAAGCGGGTTCACTACGGGCATTTGTATAATTAATTTTGCCATCAAACAGGACTGTTGCGATGCGTAATTAAATTATCCCACCCGTTCTTCCTTATTGTCCGCCTCGTTTTATAATGATACGCCGTACATTTTACCGAGTAACAACTGTTTCATTCGTAGGGGTGGTGTATTACTGTTAATTTAGTCTCTATACTGCGCGTTCGTTTTTCCCGATAAAAAGCCCTTCGTTTATGTGGAAACCCATTGGAACATTTTTACGTGATGCTAATTCCTGCCTAGCGATGACCGGTCGGCTTCAATTGTACGAAGTGAATTCCTGTACAACAGCGAGCTGAACAAATTCTTTAGATAGATACTCTCGTGATATTCGATGTGTGGTGTGTATTCGTGTGTTTTGTTCCTCAGAATGTGACTCGTTTCTAAATCATTTTCTATGATGAGGGTGAGACAATTTATTCGGACTTCGAATTTCGTGAATCAGACAACTCTCTCTCTATTCGGCGTATCTCTCTCATTCACTCGCACTTTATTAAAGAGCCCAAGTCAATGATTTTAATTAAAAAAATGTTTTTAACCCTTAAAGAAATTTGACGATGTTATTTTTCGAGATGATAGCATCAATTATTACGGAAAAAGTCAATATTAGGAGATCCATTGAAATCTTTGCTTACGAAGTATCCATCATTAGCATAACAGTCTCTAAAAGCTGGTGATACACGCACGTTCTTTCTCTTCGAAAAATAGCATACGCGGTCGTTAGCCACGCCATGCAAATCGGCGAATGATTCGGTACCTACAGAGTTAGCGGAAGATTGCCTCCAAAATGTGATTTAGACCAACAAGTGATTTATTTCACGCGAAAAACGAGAAAGTGGTTTCCCAGGAGATATTTTAATTTATTCATAACTACGTGCACTAAATTAGCCGCAATAAGTCGACGTATCTGAGGACACCACACCTGAGTGAGAATCTCCTGAATTTTCCCACGACCATCTTGAAATTTCGAGATGATAACGCACCTCACCAAATGTCATTTTTATCGAATGTATATACACTTATTTATTTTTCATTATCAGTGACGACGTGCAATATCTTTCAAAATCATTTCATTTGTCCGTAAACACAGTTTCAACCAAAAATAACGAAAATTTCCCTTTCATATTTCATCCCAAGCGAATCCCCTTGATGAAAACAAGCGTCATTTACTTGCTGTTAAAAAAAATTTCAAAACCGTAAGCGTTCAGTCGTATTCATTTTTCGCGGCCTGTAAAAACCAAAATAAAATACAAATTACGCAGTAGTGAAATACGAAAACGCTCATATCGCGAGAATACGATGTGCGATTAAGACCTAACCGTTTAAAAATATTGAATCTTTTGGCCCGTAAAAATCCAACTAAAAGAAATTTCGAACACGGAAGTACTGTGTGTTATCCTATATCTGAAAAGGCCAATGTTGCACATTCGCTTGGAAAACATTTTCTGAAAAATGCATCGAATTTAATTTCTTTTTCACAGAAATATGGCAATTTTTGACCACAGACAGACTAGTGAATCTGAGTAAAGTTTCTTCCAATTCACCGCCGTTTCGAATTCGCCTTTTCCTCCGATCCTTTTCCATCCAAAAAAAAATCAAATTGATACCTCTCCAACCGTCCTCAAGAATCAGAATTCGCATGTATCCAAACTACATATCAATAGCATAAGACTGCCAAAGGAAGAACGAAATTACCGAATCCAATAAGTGTTAAAATAGTCGTGTTATCCAACTAGTGCTATCAACTACCTACATGATGGTCATGACCTCGATTCTCATGACCTCACGTAGGACAGTTATACGCCACTGGACCGCGGATATTTTGAAGTCCTTAGTATTTGGACATGATATTGCTCAAAATCGGATTGGAAAACATTGAGCGTTCGGATGAAAGAGCTCAATCTTCGTCAACTAAATATATCTGCCAACCTTCCACAATTCGTAGAGCAAATATTACAATTAACTACGAGCGAATCCAGTTGATTAAAATACCATCAGCGACTGGAATTCCAATTTTCCGATCACGGGAAATATAAATGACAAAAGAAATTAAACATCCGTATATTTCTCTCTGCAGGTTGAGGGGGAGAGTAACGAGACGACCTCTTCTCCATTTTTTTTCCTTTTTATTACGCCGAGTACTTTCGCCCGTTCGGGCTTCTTCAGGGCATTCTGTTACAAATTTGTAAGCAACTGTTAGGGAGGTACAGGTTCTGTTAGGGAGGTACAGGTCCGTATATTATACTTTTAAAGTTCTCCAGCTATTAAAATCAGCAGCCCGTCCATGCCTAGAATTGAAATACGGGGAAAAAATCATTCTGTACGTTGTACCGAGTTTTTCTCCCGCTCGCATGATTAACGAGGGGAATGTATAGAGAACGATAAAGCGCTGATACGCTGAACGAATTCAAGCGATGCTGCAACGAATATGACGAGCACATCGATCCGGTTGCACGTTCTACATAGGTTTCAGCCCTCGGGAACCGAATGCGAGCGAGACGAGGGCTCTTTCTAATTAATACATCCGACCAACGGATGTAGTAGCGGTCGGTTTCACCCTCGAAAGCCTTTACACTGCAGGGCAGGACGAAAACGCAGAAAAATGCGAATAATGATGCCCCGCTAATGCGGTCGCATAGTGTTGTACGCTCGGCCGCAATGCTCGATTCGTGACCCAGCTAGAGCTACTGATAGGAAATGCGTTGATAAATTCACATTCGAATTAGCATCGGGAAAGCAGTATACGTTTTTGTTATCGATTACATTTGTTCAACTAGTCGGCGATTGGATTTTCTAAAGATTCTTGTTCTATTCTTAATATCATTAATATATTAGTATCATCAACGATTATTTTTATTAGTATGATGATTATTATTTATTCATTTTAAATGAGCATCGGGAAAGAAGTTAACGTTTTTGTAATCGATTCCGTTTGCCTAACAGTTCATTGATGGGATTTTCAAAATATTTCTTTGAAGGATGTGTAAATAATTATGCCCACCAATGATTCGAGAGAGTTATCCTTAATCCTATTACTATCCAATGATTATTACCTGAGTAATCGCAACGTGAGATTGAGCCACTGAGAGTACCACTACTCGATTCTTCGAGAAAAATTGCCAAGATGAGTCAGAATCCGTAACTTAACCAAAAAACGCGGTTTTTTGTCTTTTTTTTAAATTAAATGAAAGAGCGAAAATAAATTTGATAAGTGCTTTAGAAATGATACTTTGTCGCATCTTTTAGCTCACCTTCACATTTCTACTACAAATATTAACATTGAACATTTCTACACAAATTAAGTGATGATCACATCACTTCAATTTCCTGCTGGAGATAATAAATATCCTGAATTTTTGGTCATGCGAATGTTTATAACAGGTCAATGAAATTCGTACTGCACACATGTATGAGTCGCTGGTTTTTCTCGATGAAAAGAAAACTCATACTTACATAATTGGGAGACGATGCTTTTTCCTAATTTCGTCTGCAGGTAGTGATTGTTTTCGGTGCTTCAGAGGACGCCATAAAAATTATTGCCAACACATAACTTACTCTATTTACCTTGAACACTCCAAGAACGGAATCTCCTCAAGTGAATTGATTACAGAGAGGGTCGTAATTCGATGAACCGTTCGAGAGGAACCCGACGGCGGGAATTCAGGTTGAGACCTATTTTAAATGTCTTTCCAATCAAGTTACGCGAACAAGAGGGGGAATGCGAAGGATTCTACCACATCGGCTATCCAGGATCGATTTCATTTCATTAAGCAACCACCTGCGGCCATCAATCCCGTCGGTTTGAGACAATCCGCAGGAAAGGCTAAGAGCTCAAGAGCGTTAAAAAGCGACGTGCGCGAGGAAACCCTGGCCAAGGATAATTGATTGAAAGTGTATAAGACAAATTCAATATAAAAGTGTTTCGGTGAAATAACGAAAGAAAACTGATTTGTAAAAAATTGGCGCTTTATCTTGTCACTAGGGGCTGAGCGCCCCTGGCGTCTTCGCCGTCCAACTCCCTATAGGGGGGCTTCGCCCCCACGCCTTCTGTCGAGGCCCGTTGGAGGGGTTGCACCCCTCCTGCCATGCCTTACATATCGGTGGGGTGTTGTCCTTGTCACTACTATAATAAGTAGTAATTTCTGTATGGACAGGTGTTATGTATAGTTTTTTTTTTTTTTTTTTTTTTTTTTTGTAGTTACTACAATTTGCATTGTACTTAGTATCATAAAGTATTGGGTTTTTCAACTTTGTGCAAAGTTTCAGCAAACGTAGACATAATAGGTCTAGTTGTTATATTATAACAACTTGAAGTTCTTCAAGATTTGTAACCTGCACAGTGAATAACTGTAACAAAAATTCGTCAATTCAGATGTTTGAATATACCAAAAGATAGGTAATTTAACAGTCGACATTTTCCCCATGTCATGTACCTATCCATTTTTCAACCGTTAAGGCGTTATTCCACAATATTGCTGGCATATACATGAAAACATCACATTTTCCAACTTTAAACGTTATTTTCATCAATTTAATGCAAAAGAAACCAAGACTGAAGGATATATTATTGATATACACATCATCAACTATCATTATGCTGAATTTGAGCAAAATCGAAATCAGAAAAATTTTCACAAAAAATCCAAGGGGGTCCCCCGCGATTTATTTGAACCGACCAGATAATGATTTTTTACTCCTCTCTCAATGGAGATAAAAATCTGAAATTTTGAGGAATGTTGTCTCTTACCAGGATGTATTTTTGTGATTTTTTTCAATTTTCGGAAAAATCTGCAAGTGGTCCAAAAAAATTAGTTTTTGAAAGCTCGAAAATTGGACTTAAACCGCGATTTTCGGGGTCAAAATTAATTTGAATCAATGGTTTTATTATGCAGGAGTCTTCATTTGAACGGCTTACACACGTACATAGCAAAAAATTTGGTGAAAAACATTTAAACAGCGCCACAGAAATTATTTTCCGTAAATCGTGTTTTTCACCGGCCGATATTTCGAGCTAAGCTTGCATCGGTAAGAGTGATAATTTAAATTTTGTTTTTAGCGATTTCGAAATCTTTTCTTATAGGAAAATGAACGCTAAATCCGAATTTGAAGTCAAATCGACGGAAATTGGACGACAACTTTAAGTTTTTCCCTGTTTTAGTACAACACCGTTGTTATGTTTTTCAACTTAGAAAATTCGTTGCAAATACTTACAGCACTGTTAGATTTTAATTAATTAATGATTCCTTCATGAAATTAGATTTAGAATTCGAATTTGAAGTCAAAAGAATCAAATTCGGACAATTAATACCTTTTTTTTTAACTTTATTCAATTTTCATAGTTTTGGCGTTTTATTTTTAAAAAAATTCGCAAATTTTAAAAAGCTGGCTCTGTGTACGCAAATTTTTAAAATTTAATTTAGAATCAATTAAAAAAAAAACAGTGCTTATTTTTTGTTTTCGAGATATATTCCGCTTTAAGTAAAAAACGTGTTTTCGGTTTTCTTCGAGCGCGAATTGCTCCGCGGGGACATAACATAACAATATAATCAAGTATATCAGGGGGGGGGTTTGGGGGTATTTGGTTAGCATTGTAGGATTTTGATAGCTCTTTCTCGCCTCTGAGTAATATACCAATGTAAAAGTGGTCGGTTCAAAAGTTATCGGGAAAAATAGGCAAAAAAACGCGAGAAACAGGGTCTTGAAATTTTAAAGTGCAATTAAACTTTAATCCTTTCGGAAAGTATGTCATATTTAATGGAAAGACAGCCAAAGATAGTTGTGCTTTATTATAGTAAAATAGTCGCAATATATATGTTACATGTTATGTTATATAATATGTTCTTGGTATTGCTGTTAATATACTCTTAATCATAAATTCCGCTAGTTTTTGTCCGAAATCTTCTCTTAAATTATTGCGGCTTTACTTTTTGATAACCTCAACACGGAGTCATCAACCCGATTAATTAAACATACCAAAAAGTAGGTGATTTAATCAGCTTCTTTTTCCCTAAGTAATCTATGTATATTCTATATATTCATACCTACCATTTTATACGCCTATATTCTTCGCAACCGTTTGCTTAGTATCTAAAAAATATCCGCCATATGAAAAAGAAAATTACTGTTAAATTATTTTATGCTTTAATGGCAATTAATTGTATCCTCTTCATTCCTCCAAGATTTTTGGAAAATATATCCCCTGTTATTTGCGTCTCTTTTGCTGTCAATGTAATCAATTTCAGTCTGCTTACAACCCTTCGTCTACATTCCTGGATTTCGATGGAAAGAAGAAACTTTCGCTCAACCTGGGGCTCAAATTGACTCTAGTAGGGAGTCTCAACTTTTGTTGACTCCCTAATGGAGTCAGATTGAGCCACTTTGAGCACATCACTGCTGGACCCGTCGAATGCAGCTCTACTGCATGAATTTTCTGGACTTTCTAATTATGAACGTGTTGTTCACTGTTTGTGAGTTCTTTTGTGTAAACTTTTATAGAACCTGTTGCTTGTCAATTTCATTATTGAACTGACTTGTATTTAAACAACACTCATGTTTCTCATTTATTTCTAGAATAATGTTAATTTAACCTAGTGAGTTCAAGGATTGAATTCAGTCTACACTTACTACGCTAGAATTAACTAATGTTTCTACTCGATAAGTCATAAATGTAATTTCTTTCATTTTCATATCAGTCATTTAAGTTTAATACTAGTCATTTTTATTAAAGCCATATAGACAACATATTAGTCTAAATTAATTTTTTTTCGAATTTTGTAAAAGGAATTTCAAGTTTTTTTTAGTTTTATTTTTAATTTTTTTTTTAAATTTTTTATTTTAAATTTTTTTTTTTTATTGGCTTTGCCACTCAGGAGTTGCTTTCTCATTGGAAAAAAAGTCTGTTAATTTGTTTTATCATTATTGCACTATACACTTAAACGACTATACGTTGAAGTTTTCGTGAAAGAATTGGTCAACCAAGTTCACGCTGCGAATTTGTCATTTTTCACGTAACTACCTAGGTACCAAAAAACTAAAGCTCCCTCATGTTTCTCGGCCGAAACTTTCCGCAGAGCCCATCAACTGCGGTAATACGTCGTAGGTGGGCCGAGTAAATCTCAATTGAGCTTTTTAGCAGCTGCTTGAACTTCCCAAGAAACCGGCTTCTTCACTTCTCGAGCTTAGTTTAACGCCGCTACGGGACCTTAAGTTGACAAACTACTCGCTCGAGTTGGAAGACTTGCTCGAAGTGTTACTTAGCAGGAACGAGGCATTTCGAGCAGTGAAGAAGATGGAATTTAATCATTATGACGGAAAAGACTAATACTCGACCTCGAGTTAGTAGGGAAATTCTGTTGTACTTTAATAGCGAGATTTGTCTTGCGAAATGAAACGCGCATGTTGATAAGGTGTACTGAAGAAGCGACTGGAAAATAATTGATCAGCGATGCGATACTGGTTTAATTCGAGACTTCCTTGCACGGCTGAGGGGCTAGTAGATGAATCGGTAGACTCCAGGAGAAGAATTCTATACCAGCAGTCCTGAGGAAGTTTTCAAGTAGTTTAATTATCGCGGTGGTATTAAGGCTCAAAACGTAACTTGTATGGTGGCCAACCACGTTCCCACGTGTTCTATAACTAATATAAAGACCAAAAGTGTCTTATAACATTTTTTGGTTTGAAATGATTTACCAAGAATATATGGCTTTAATGAACAAAATTGATAATCCCTTAAATTGAATAAATTAGAATCCGATATTAATTTGGTTTCCACAAACATCTCTCATTTCTATAGGAGATTTAGTTTCCGAGATTCATTACATGGTTACTTTTCCACTTCACTATTTTCCGATTTTCCGATCTTCACTAAATTTCAATTTGCGCGAAAACTTAAATCCGAGCGGCCCGTTGGAAATATTGTTAAATTTCCTGCTTATCCAATGCCAAACAAAAGTTTTATAAGCGGAATTGAGACGTGAAAATAGAGTCTGAAACGTGAGGGTTGTCAGAATTCACAAGTGTTTATTCAAGAATATTGGTAGACCTATTAATTTCGGATGTAAAAATGTGAAGGTTAGCTAAGAAATGCGTCAAAATATCAGTTTACTAAACCGTTTTTCAAATTTGACCAAATTGACGAAAGCGAATCCACGTTGGAGGTTTTTGCATCTTCTAAGAAATGTTCTGTCTGTTTCCACAACGGGTGGTGTATGTGTTAAGGCGATCATAATTTATTGATGAAAACGTCATAAGGAATGATAAATAACTTTACTACAACAACTTGATCGAAGTCAATTTTCAATTATTGGTGATGATAGCTGATGGTCCCAATATCGAGTCGATCGTCGACCTTGTAGTTGCTCTTGACTCAGCTAAATTTTACCATTTTACCTTTTAACTGCAAAGTCGGAAGCAGAGCTATTTTTTAAAGTTCCTCCAAAACTTGAAGAAAAACAAAAAACATCATTTTCTGCGAAAATTCGCTAAAACATGCCAACTTTTCACTTTACCGCTACAAAAATGTGTTTAGTGAAAAGCTGGTGTCAAAACATTTTTCAAAATACCAGTGAGACCGCTTCAGCATTTTTCAGTTCCCAACACTGCCACTTTTTACTCTTCACGTTTCCATAGTTCGGCTTCAAAAATAAACAATCGAGCTGGAAAATTGAAGAGCAAAAATTTGAAAAAAACTGAAAAAAATCTCGATTGATTGAATTTTCCGTTTATGAATAAGAGTCAGGAAATAAGAAGAGAAGAAGCTTCAGGTCTGGTAAGGCTTTCTTTGATGAGTCAGAAGTTTTTAGATTGGTATAGAGTTTTTAGAAAGGGCATCTGAATTATCCAATGCAACTTAGTACTACCAGCATTATTACAATTACTACTACATACTGCTCCAATATTTTCATTATATCGCTATCACTTTTCCTCTTTTACAAACAACCGACCTCTAACGGAATATTTTTCTTTCCGCAGTATAACATTAAAAAAAAGGAAGAACTTCCCGAACCTCAGCAAGAGGAACCCGCCAATCCGCTGATGAGAAAGAAAAAAACGCCCGAAGAATTGGCGCGAGAAGCTGAAGAAGCGGAACAAGATGATTTCACTAGTGAGTGTCACTTAAAGGTTGACTATACATGAGAGACTTTTTTTCTTGTTTGTTCTACTGTTGTGATAATAGGGTGCGAAAACGTTATGCCAAATTGGCAAACTATAGTAAAACAGGAGCGAGTTTTGAACGTGTTTATTATAGACGTGAAGACTTTACACAAAATGAAACGTAACGCAGCAAATTAAAACCACCGTAAAAAAATATTTTTTTTTTCTGAAAAAAAAACTTTTGGTGAAAGATTTTCTCTAGAAATTATTTTTTATCTACGGTAGCTCAGCTTTTTATCCAAATCGCTTCCTCTTTTTTTTAACCAGATCAATGCCGCTAATCTGGTGGAATCTGTAGTTGTTTCCGGAGGGGGGGCAATATTCTCGAAACATGGGCATGTTTGATATTGATTTCATATGATTTTTCCGCCGAATCGAATGAGATTGGAACGGTGCTTTCATGGTTATTGAGATCTGTTCGTATCAGTGGAAAAACTACGGCATGATATAACTCGAGAAGCTGTTGAAACCGTTCTCACAAAGCTCTTCAGACCTCTCTTCTGCCTAATGGAATTCGAAAGAAAAACGAGACAATGAACTCCTGAAAATGTATGTAACCCTTCAAAGTTTTACAAAGATCATTTGCATTTATAAAGAATGAGTGGCAATTGTAACATCGCTATTTGAAATTATTGAAAGGCCAGCAATCGGTCAGTGCTAGAGCTGCCTCTGGCAGCAAAGATTTTTTTGTACTATTGCATTATCATGCATCCGAGTCGAGATGAATATCTGCACTCAATTACATAGGTACTATTTCTGCTGACCAATCCATTTTGCTAATATGTGCATTGCTAATCCCGGGAGGCACCAGGAAAAATAACTATGTCCGTTATTCGATTGAAATTGACAGGCGAGGCAATCTGGCGAAGTTCTTCAACCTTGCTACCTTCAGGAGCGCTCAGCCCTGCAAATTTGATAGTCGAAGGCAGACAAGGGCGACCTCCCCTTATCAAAAGCTTCGCCCCTCAGCTCACCTGTACAATCCATCCTCCCCTCGGCAGATTTCCTTTTCTGACGGCTCGTCCGTTACGTTTTCCTCTGGTTGGCAACATTTCGTGCCGTTTTCTCGACGTTTCTCCCCGGCAACGTTACGCTTTTCCCGTCTCGCTGCTACACAGCCATCTGAATATTTGACTGTTTTATAAACGCGGTCCGGCTTGAATATTTCAGCCTCAGCTTTTGCCCGCCCAGACAGTTTCTCCTCGCTGGAGTTTCGCTTTCTATTCCCATCGGAATATGACAGCCGGCGTAGTTAAGCTTTCCCGTTATCTTGGAAATATAAGGGAGGGAATAAATTCGTAGCGAAGGGCAGCGAGTTGAGCGATTCAATAATCGAAATGGCCGCCACCTACTCGGAATCAGGAAAAAAGTTAGACCATGAGAAATCACTCCGAATTCAGACCTCACCTTTCGTTTCTGGAAAATGAGGTCAGTTTTCTTCATAATTGAATATTACACTACTCTATCTAGAATATTGTCTAGTGCTCCAAGGGATAAGGTATATCAATATTATCTGATCAATATCCAATATTGGTATCAAAATCCGAAAAGCTGTCAAAACCTACCTGATATAGGTCACCTACTGATATTCTCATCAACAGATGATTTCACTATCAACAACTGGTTATGGTATCAACACTGATATCAATATCAACATCAGATAATGATCAAATACGGATATATTGCCCTAGCAATCTTCTCCAATGCTAGAAATGGACTGGTTTTTTTCTATAGTAAAAGTAGCTGCAGTGTATGTGAACGTCAGCGCGGATTTAAAAGACAAAGGAGGAGAAAATGGCTGGCGAACTTTGCCAGTCATTCCTCAACTCATTGTTTCCCAGTACGTTACAAATTTGTGGCCCTGCACAAGGGTCATTGCTGACTTTAGCTGAGATGTCACCGCAAGCCAATCCAGCTTCTCGTCGAATTGAGGGTACCTTGACCCTGCTTTCATAATAAGTGTGAAAAGAACTTGTGGCCCTGGAAAGGTCCATGGGGTAATGAACTTCTCATTGAAGGCAATGCTGCTGGATCCTGATGAGGCTTGCAATAGACAGGACAACAGTTTTGCTTGTTGGATCCAACAGCTGCAAGTCGATAGCTTTGTGACTTCAGAAGGTTGCTTATCTTGAGTCGTAGTTCACTGAGAAGCGAAAGGTAAAAGAATGACGAGCTTCTCCTTGGAGGCCTCGTCTGTGTTGGAAGATACGAAAGGTGAATGAGTTAGGTGAGCAATGTTCAAGCCCATGCGACGCCTGTCGGATCTCTGCAACTCTAGGTGAGATCTCTCCAACAGAATAGTCCATTGTTTTCACTCGAATAAAAAGGGAATATTTTCACTGATCTTGAGCAGTTTCATTGTTCGCTTATTCTCTTATTTTTTTTATAAATCAATCCTGGTTATTTGTCCCTCTAGGAAACAAAACACAGAAACGGTTATTACTAGGTATAATACTTACAATGATTCTTTCCTCGAATCTTCCTCCATTTCATATTCAAGTCTCAGGAGGGGATACAATACTTCCAAAAACTGATCATAGCGATTCAGAATTACAAGCGCCGGTTTTCCAAAAATACCAAACCAAATAAAATCTTAGATGAACGATTTTCGCGTTTATGGAAATCATTTTTTAGGTGAAAAATTGCTTATTGTTCTGCGGCAAAATTTATTAGGGGAAAAGGTTGGCATACGTGTGATAATGAATTTGGATTTTTTATTAAATAATGTCTCCAGTGGTCCTTTCATTATGGCTTAATTAGGAGAGTAGGTATCATTAGAGACAGCCTCACTTATTTTAACCTAACTGTTTTGTGTGTTTTTTAACGAATTATTTTTTACTAGTTAACCATTATGAGTGCATTGCATTCAGGTTCCGATCAATTGCTAATTTAACACACTTTATATTAAAACAGATCACAACATGGTTTCGTATAATTCTTATGTATTTCAGTTATTTTTCTTCCGATCACTACCCGATTCCCAAAACCTGATGCCTTGCTCAACACCTGCTCCCACAATGTCTTGAATTATGCTGCTGAACTGCTTCTATAGAAACTCGCCCTAGCCAACGCGCTTTGGCATTGAAATATGCGACCAGACATTTTTTTTTCTTTTCTAAATTATTAATTTATACAAAATAATTGAAATAATTGCGATGAAATCGTACTTAGAAGTTTATCTTGCATCCTCTTCCGCATCGATTTTATAAAACCTTGCGTTCCTGTCACACCTCAAATAGCTTTTCCGTTTTATCGATTTAATTTCGTTAGAATTTTTTTTTTACGTTCCTTTCTTGCGAAGCTGCACACAGTATATCAACGTTACCTTTTTTGCTTGCCACAGTGATACAAGGTAAAGGAAAGTGAGCACACTGAAACCCCAATAAGGTTATGCATCATGCGTTATAGAATATGTTTCGATGTTGTACTAATACTTATCGCTATTCCGTCTACGCGGCGATTGCGACTCGCCTTTGTATCTTGTTGTATGTGGTCGATGTTGTATTACGCCATTATTGTATGCCAAGAGTAAAATTGTTGATCTCTTCCGATTCAAAATTTTCTGATTTTTCATTTTCAGGTGGCTTCCACTGTGATTTTGCCGCCGCGCCCGATCAATAAAACGATAGTTGTAATTATTATCGGCTGTTTCGATAGTTGTTGCCTTTTATCAATCGTGATCGAATTAAAGTCGTACCAATTTGGAAAGTATTTCGTAGGCTGATTATGGAGTAAAAGATCAACTTCACCGCGAAAATCGGTTGAATTAATTTCGCTCCGATTTCCGAGCACTTGCCTCAAGAATATTCAAATTCGTAAAATTGTTCTCCATCCTAGACATTCCAGTCAATATAGGAAAGCGTGTAACTTCAATAGCGAATGCGGTTTTTCGATGAATGTGCAAGAAAAAAAATCTTCATGTTGACCGTTTTTGGCCATGGTCAACTTTTTCAACATTAATTTTTCGATAGTACCTAATTCCTTTGCAGAATTTAGTAATCTGAAAAGTTATTGGACTAATCGGCAATCAGTCGATTTCAGCCTTTTCAACATAAAATTCGGATTATAACTATGAATTCTATTTGAAATAAGGTTACAAAAAATATAGCGAAACGAAAAATTGCGGAAATGGTCCTCGACTATATTTTTCTTCTTCAACCCATTAAAAAGATGCGGCTTGAAATTTTCAAGGTGAAATAAGATAGCCTTTTTAGAAATCAGTTAAAAACAGCAATCCATTTTTACGTTCACTATCTGGAGAAATAAACCAGCAATTTTTACTTCCTTGTTTACGTAGTATTTGAAAATGTGTTACTACTATTGTTAGGATTTCTTTATTTACTTTTATTCCTGGTTTTTTGGCGATTCGAAATTCTTATTACGATTCGAAAATATTTATTTGATCATGTCTTGGTGTGTTACTATTGCTCTAGAAATGTCAAATTTTCATCTTCTTCTTCGGCTCAACGTTAAATTAATGGAATACAGACCGAAAATCAATTTTTCTATCAACATAGCAATTGAATTATTTAGACTTTTTAAAGATTTCTCGGCGAATATTTTTTTTTACATTAGGTACATAATATTGAAAAAATTTCCGGTGTCGATGGTCGGCAAAAACGCAGTGTGGATGGCCCTTGTTCCTTTTCGTTTTCTTTTTGTTTTGTTATTATTTTTCTTGTTTTTCTTCCATTTTTAGACCGATGGTGTCCTTGTTTATTAAGATGCGGGTTTTAGAACAATTACCAACCCTTCAAAAATCTCTGCACCCATTTCAAACACACAAACACACCGCCAAGGTAATATAATTTATATTTTAAGCCTTCCTCTATCACTGTCTACTTCTCTAGCATCTGTCTATTTACGATTCTACTTGTTCGTCTGCTACTTCTTCTGCTACCTCTTCTCTTCTCGTTTCATCAGCATGGAGTCTTCACTAACCGTTCTTCGATTAACGCTGTGGTGTCGCTTTTGGTTCGATATTGACCGAGAGAACATTTTTCGAAAATGTATCGTACGATTACAAGAGTGCTCTTATGTACAAACATTGCTCTACAATCACACGAATAGTTTTTTTCCATTTCGAAATTCCAGTGTGTAACGTCGGTTGTGACACTTTCATCCAATTGCTCACTTTCTACGATCAAATTTAGCCGTGCTGTTGTAGATTTGAGTGTTTGAGCGTCATGTGTCGTTCAATTGAGACTTTTTGTTCAGAACATTTCGATTTGAATGGTACGTGTGACCTTTGAATTAGGTGAATACAGGATCCTGTAATTACAATGCAATCTCGGGAACCAATAGCCGCGTATAATCCAAAATTCTATGGTCACGCTAGTCATGTTAGTCATCTTGTCGAACAAAAGCTCTATAAAGTCGAGATTTCTTGTCTTACCACCGTGAAGTTAGTACCGGGGCTCACACAATTAGATTTTAATTTACCTTAATCCACGTTCACGTTTTTTTTTTCTACTTATTACTAACTTTAACTTTGGCCTTTTATTGAAATTCTGCCAATTATGTGATCGTTGAATTGATTACACGAAAATTACTCTGAGACAGAGACCTATGTGAAAATCGGTTTGCTGAGCAAAGAAAAAAATGGCCAATTTTTGGAGCAGATGAGTACAAGATTTCATACGAAACACTGCGTTTCTCGCGTTTTCATCGCACACGATCATCACAATGGAATTCCCCGAAGTTTTCCGCCACATTCGACGTATTTCATTTACATCGCACTATCGTACAAAAAAAAATCAACAGATGCTCACGTACACGTGAAATATCACTCGCCTGAGCTGAACATCGGAGACCATCACGAAGAAATATATAGAAGAAATACATTCATGTTATAAAAACAAGCAACAATATTCCAACACCTCGAATTTTCTAAGTGGACGCAGGTCAAAAATTCTCCTCTCAAAAATGATACCTTGGCAACTATCCTTATCATTTCATTTTTTTTTTTTTCTGTCTCGACAGTTGGGCAGAAAACAATGAACTGAGCATTTCAGAAATTTCGTGAAAAATTTTAGCATTTTAATTTTGTTCAGTATTAGTATACTGACAGCTACTGATGTGTACATCAAGAATGTACGTCTCATTCTTCTTTCCCGTTGTCCCAAACAGATGGAGAAATGTTTAAAGTTGTTCATGAATTTTAGTTCCCATTGGCTAGGTTTGAACGATAGCCTGCCATTTACAATTATAGTACAATTTACTTCCGTCCTAGGCTCAAAGTTACAGACCATCCCAGTACACAGCAATCCTCTACGTAATCATTGAAGCAAAAATAGATATTTTTTTCGCCGTGTGCAAAATAACGATGGGTCATTTTCATCAAATTATTTCATCAAAATAGCAATTTCCCGTTTGCTTCGATCGCATACAATTTTTAAACCCGTAACACAAAGGAGAGTTTTCGGCCGTAACGTTCCAATGATCTTCTACATTTATACACTGATTGTAACGCCTACGATTTTTCACTGTACAATCCGAATTCGGGTATTATCTTCAAAAATTCCACCAATCCCATATTATTTTTTTACTTTCTGTGAGTAAATTATTTTCATTTCGTTCGGTTCCGTTTTATAATTGTGTAAACTTCGTAGCTAATGTGTATATAAAGCCTTGTTTACATTCGAATAGGTACTCAGACATACTTCGTTAATTTGTTCGTATTTTGAAAGGCTCTGAGGTAAGGAGTCTTGTAACATGATTGTGCATAGGTAGGTACATGTACATTATACTAACCGTTTCTAAAATAGATGTTTGGCCTGTTGCATGGTCCAATGTCGATCTGATCGGCTAATTTGAAATCAATATTTGGAACGCTCAACTGCATTCTCCTTCCCTTCTTCTCATTTGTTCAATTCCCCCCTCCTTTTCACAGAAAATATTAACCTCGATGTTCTTCCCTACTCCTTAACATTCATAGACTTTTTAATATTTCTTTTCGAATCCTGAGTAATAACAGACTAACTCGGGGTTTCTTGTTAGAATGGTTGTTTTTCGTTTGGTTTCCATTTCATCAGATGTTCGTTATTGTGATCGATTTATTGTTGGTGCCCATTAATTGATATAATTTGTGAAAAGTTGTTAATATTGGTAATGGCCTATTTTCGGCAATAGTGTTCATTCCACTGTTGAGTAGGTGGACCGTATGATATTGGTAATATTGAAATTGGTATTATCATTGTATGGTAACAAGTCGTCGTCGCTGCATCTTTATCCATCGTATTAATAGTATCCACATGCGTAGATATATCTGAGCGTTCTAATGTGTTTTTATTATTTGATATGTTATTTCTGGAAATCATTGAAATCTACTATTGTTACGTAAACTGATATTGGGCGACTTTGGATATTTTGGTCGACGGTAATTCGTAAATACGACCTATTTGGAATCCAAGGACACGTGTACCACAATATGCACATTTCACCCATCTGAATCTACCAGCGGGTGCAAAAATGTTCTGTTGTGAAAGTAGAATTTATTTTTCTAGGGTGATGATATAGGATGAAAAATAGCACTTACCTTGGTTTCAAAAAATGGGTTATTTGAGGTAATTTTCGGTTTATTATTTAATAATGAACCGTTGTAATCGCCAAAACAAAAGGCTAACCCCCCCCTCAAAATTTGATGTTTTACGTTTCAAGGCATGTAGAATTCGAATATTCAAGAAATAAATTCTGTCCGTCCGCCGTTCGCCGTCAACACTTATCTGACGAAATTATGATAGCTAAATTCATGAAATTTTCACTAAAAATTAATCTCGGCCAGATATTGGCTCAATTCTTTAACCAAATCACTACCTCAATTCTAAGGGTATTTTTTGGGGATTTGGTGGGGAGAAATTAATATTTTCCAACGTTTTCAGAAAAAGTTGTATTTGGTATCAATTGCAGAATCGAATGCTTTATTGGTTTTCGAGTTATTGCAGCTTTTCTGTTAAATTTAGGATATTTTCACAAAATGTTACCTAAGGCATGAGTGTATAACTCGAGAGTTCTAGAAGCTATTAAAATCGTTCTATACTTGTTGGAATACTTTTCGAACACTCTCTTCAACTATGCCGTAAGGCGAAATTTAACTTTTAATGTGAAAATTAAGAAAAATAAAAATGATTAAAATGAAAATAGTTGCTACGGGAACGTTCACAAATGTTCGGAATAATCACTATCACAAATGGAAAGTCTTCTTGAATCATTATTGAAGCGAAGGAATAATAAACCACTGTAAAATCATTTGCAGCGTTTTAAAATCATTTCCCGAAACGCAATAGTTTGGTGATGCTGGATAAAAATTATCTCATATTTTCAAATACCATTAGCAATTCTTAAAAGTATAATTGATGGGAACTGTCATAGACATTTAAGTTATGACTAATCATCAGCTAAGGAATGTATTAATAGATTTGTTCTTCTTTTTCCCCTTTGAGGTTTGATTGCACAACAAGTGAATTTGACCACCCTAACGTTACTTCTCTAAATATATATTTTTATAATCCTTGGAATTCTCTTAAACGATCTCAGAAGACTCATAACTTATTTTAGTTTTTTTTTTCTAGTTTGAAAACATAGGACGCTCACGATATATAACCTGATTACACATGTGAGGAAATTCCATGTAAATAGATTCATAATGCGATTCCTCGTTTGATTTTCCAGGTAAACCTAGCACATTGTTGGATTTTGGCTCATCGTAAACCAATCTTTATAGCAATGGAATTCCACCAAGGTTTTATTAAATTTTATTTGTCATGCAAATAGAATAAATTCGCTTCCGTTTTCTGGCTTCGGTTTTCTTTTCTGAAAAGGTTTTTCTGAAGCTCTAACTTGGCTTTAAATTGGCGACATTTGCTGTGGAATAATGGTATTTATATTTTATAGTAACCTAAAATCGGATGACTACATTAGCTTAAATATTAATTATTATATTGACTTTAGATGGCGATTGAGTCGTCAATCGTGTTCTCTTCAAGTGCAAAATAGGTTCAACGAGCGCCGAGATCTTAAAATGTACCTTTATAAACCAAAATGCCCGAACGACCGAAATTCAATAAGACCTCAAAACATCAACCATTTGTCTTCCGCGCTGATAAGACGATCTCTGTAAATCAAACAGCCGCATTCAGGACCGTTGCTGATTTATTAGCTTGGTTGAATTACGGAGACGAAGATCAGTATCGGTCCGAGTCGAGCCGAACCTCGGCGATTCACTATTAACTACTGAGTTCAGGGAGAGGGAATTTAAAAATAGTAGGACACTTTTCTGCCGCAGTAAAAAATATTTTTTTGTAGTTAGCAAGCCTATTTGTAAAAAAAAAAATAATTTATTTTACGATTTTTTCAGTCCGAAAAATGAGCGGAATTTATTTTGTATCAAATTGATTCTGATGCGCCAGAATCCAACGATTTTCTCTTCGCCAATGCAACACGCGCATTTCTTCTTTCATCTAATCCGTTCTGTTTTTGTCTGTTGGTACAGAGTTGAAAAACACGATAGAAACTCAGGTGAACGAGATCAAGACGCAAATCGAGAGCAAATGCAGTCTGCAGTGAATCTGTAACAACATTGTGCAACATTGACATGAAGAGACTTAAAATATTTTAAAAAATCAAATAGAAATTGTTAATCAATAGGAACGCTCCACGCCGTACGCCGAATACGACAGAACGCCGTTGCAAAAGCTAGACGTTTGTAGGAAAGTTTGTACAAAACTTGAATATTATGCTTTATGAGGGAAATTTTTCTTAAAAAAATGTTAACCTTACCTCAGCCGTTGTTGTTATGTAGAAATCGGAGAGTTTATGTTTAACATGTAGTTTGACGTGTTTTCTTTTTGGCTACTTTTTACAATCACGTCTCAAGTAATCCATGGACACGCGTCTTCTAAAAAGTATCCAAAAGTCTTGTTATATTATCTGTTAAACGGAAAATCTCTATGTGTTACAAATGGGTGAATTTCATGTTTATTTCCAGTTTCTAACTGACAGAATCTCGTGATTTTTTTTATAAATAAGTTTAATTAGAAATAACGTTGGTCGCACTTGTTCGACCAGTTTAGGTTTCGGCTAATCACGTGCACCTTAAAGTGAATAGTGAAAGTACTCATAAGGTGAAACAAGCACAGGCTTGAATTGGTTAGAATTAACTCAGGAGAAGTCGTTTTGTTATCGAAAGATGACGTTTCTGAATAATGTACGTTACTCTGGAAGAAAAATGCTGAAATGGAAGTCGACTGTCGGACGAATATTGTCAGAATTGATGGAAGCGACTTTGAACGGGATAGATCAACATTTATCCCATATTGAAAATTCTGGTTGACGAAGTTTCCAACGGAATAAAAAGTAAATACGATCACTTTTAATAGCAAAACCAAAGTGAACCACGTTACATTGTCAATAAGCTAGTTTCCTGAGCTCAGGAATTCGAAAAGTGGTATTAACGATGAGAATTAAATTGAAAATGACGCCTGCGAGTGAAGGTACTACGGATTTTCATTATTGACGCAACAAGTGAACTATTTAGTTACTTTGATTCATTTTTTGACTCTCAGTTCTCTCAATACTTTTGTAGCTTCCACATTCGAACTCTTCATGTTTCAAATGTTCATACTACTCATCAAAGCTATGACATGCTAAACGCTTAGCTTTCGTTTTGCCCTTACTATTTTGAGAAAACACGATATCTGAATCGGCGAACCTATAGCGTTACGAAACAAATGCGGAGGAGAAGAAAATATTGAATCTATAGCGATTAGTCTTGAGAGTGTAGATAGTCGGAAAAATCGAGTTTTCGAAAAATTTTATTGATACAAGAATTGATTTTCGGGTGTTGAATAAAGTCCTAAATCAATATTTGACTTCCAGCTCTTTTTTGAAATGTCCTATACCGGTTCTGAAGATTATTTTCAAAGCTAAATGGGAAAAAAACTACAGTGACGTTCTATAGTACCATTCACGTTGCGAATCTTCAGTGAAGAACTCCGAAAACGTTTGACATAAATCGAACGCTCGTTATTCCGAATTAATTCATTTTTCGATTTTCCCTCCTTAGTGCCTATACGATCGTATTTATTTTTGTGTTCTGTTTTCTTGTAAGAATAGTGGTGTGTATTGAGTACATTTCGTGCTTATAAATTGCGCTCTCGTGAAATTGAAGATGTTGGTATGGAAATTACTCGTGGAACTGTAATCCGATTAGGAAAACTAGTCTGGAATACGTTTTTTGTTCAGGGACAATATAATTGGAGAAGTATTGGGCTTTTAGTGGGCGGGAAGGTGCATGCCTAAGATGTCTAAGCGCCACTTAGTTGACTACGATGGTGATTTTATCAACTACGGTTCTCAAAACTCAGTAAGCTTCTAGTGAGTTTTAAAATTCGCTCAAACTGCTTTATGTCTTGACTGAATGCTGAGAAACTTTCTTGAAGACCTTCAGTCCGGTCCTATAAGGCAACAGTATTTAAAACATAAGCCAGCCAGTCATTAGCAGATAATAAAAATGAGATCCTTATGAGAAATCGAGATTGCAATGGATTCATGACAGTCTCTTCTAAACCGTAAGTTTCCAACTAGCGTAGCTGTTAGGCATTTTTGGCACGCTTGGGAGTTACAAATGAAACTGGAAATTCACTATAATGTACCCCGAAACGGTTTCTGTGAACTTATGGAAGTTTTTGTTTAACAAAACAGATGACACGAGTGACCATTCTATATTTATCAGAACCCACAATCAACATATAATTAAAACTATTATCAAACATATTCCCAACTATCCAAAGGTCACAAACGTGTGCTGCTAAATAAAAACTGCTATATGTAATTTTATCCAGATCGAAAATAGGATTGTAGGAGTTGTATTGGTAAAATAGTTGCTCATGCTTGAGAACGTGTTTAGACTGAATAATGAACGGAGAGTTATGTGAAATCGCCGAATAAGCGATAAGCTACGGAATGGGGTATTAAGTAGAATGTTTATTTATTCTGTGAACTCTATGTTTCGACAAGACGGCAAATAAAGCATTTTTCGCATTTTCACGCTCATTTCAAATGTTCGACTCCCAACGACATTTCTCCCTTTCTTTCGACCCGTAGAAATACATATAATGAGTACAGTGCGAGGAGAGGCAGTCTATTGTCGCATCTCTTCTAATGAACGCTGTCATCACACCTAATACCCCATTCGCCTGTTTTCTCCTGAGTTTCCACTAGAGTAGCTCGATTTTCTAGCGTTTTCCCCTTCAAATATCTGCGGCAGTTCCCTAACGTGTAACTGCTCAAGAACACTCTAAATATAAAGCGTTTTTTGTGCCTTAAAGCAGTAAAAAAAAATTATATTTAGAAAATCTTTCCTGCAGGAGATGGAATTTGCGAAAATGACTATTATCTGTGCTCAACATTTAACAATGGTTCGGGGCGTGGAGCGTTAGTTGGAAATATCTAGATCTTAGTCCATTGAATGCTTTTGCCAGAGTAGATTATCAGAAACCAAAAGAAAATTTAGAATGATGTGTAGATCGTGTGAGCGTGAAGAGTGCCTGCAACTTAGCTATGTAACAGAATTTTGTGATACAATTTTAAATTTATGAAAAACAAAAAAAAATAAACCTGTTGATTTTCGAAAGTCGGGAATAGCTACGTAGTTCGATAACAATTGGAATTCCCTGTATACTTTTTCAATGGTGAAAATTACAATATGTCTTACGATTTGGTTTCGTTAAAAACTGAACAGGGAGATGTGATTACTTAATGTACAACGATGTATGTGTTAGTCTATTTAGATGTTTTCGGAGAAGAAAAAAAACGGTATTGTACCTCACCGATTTCGTTCTGTAGGAATCCTTATCCTAAGTCATCATATTTGTTCACAATTCAAGGCTCAATATTGTTATCTTTCAATCATTTTTGAAGAAAAAAAAAGACGCTTAGAATCTAAAACTCCGATAGATCGCAGGCATACCTATTGCCCAGGGAAAATCTAATACATTCGTACGTGCGTTGGAATTGCCTTATGAGGTTTACAGTTTTCAACTCTGTTCATTTCTATTGTCTACGTGACAGTAAAATTGTAGCAGTAAAAGAAGAAACCGGGATGTTTGATTTCTTTCTCTGATTAGCCATCTTTTGGAAGCATATTTGGAATACTGAAGTGGAATTATTTTTGAGAAGAGATTTGTTCATTAATTTTTGAGTACAAAATGGCTAGGAAGTTCTTCATTGGGACAGAGCTCTATAGAGTCAAGTATAGAGCCTACTTAGCTGGCTGATAATTACAAGCCTTGTGAGAACTTGATGTCTTCCTTCTCTTCATCTGATGTACCTCCTCTAATTTGGTCAAGGAAGAATAGAGACGCATTAAATTTGTAACATTTGGAAATCTGGGCAGCGTTGCACAGCTTTAGACAGCACGTTACCATAAATGTTAGGGGAAGAGATAAATATAATACTGGACGTACATTACTCAATTTTCTCACGATTTATTATGAATTCACAAGCAAATATTTAACATCAGTCATTCGCAAATATTAAATGTCATATTTGCTGCAACTCGTCTTCAGTATTCCGAATAGCATCACACTCCGGCAATATCAAATTATTCAATCGCATTACCCGATATTTTCTATTCATAATTCACTAACTTATTTCTCATTCAGGGAGAAAACGTTACCGAAAATGAATAACTTCAACTTGAAAAAAGCCTTCGAAATATATTTTCCTCGTTGAAAATAAGTAAATTTAAAAAACAATCTAATAAAAGCTTTTGTATGTTGTTGTCCCTATACAAAAGGGCTGGATGAAAACGCCCGTAAGTCAAAAATATTGTGATACCAGTTTTTAAAACATGCGAAAAAAATTTGGTCGACATTTCTTGAATCTCATTATCTTCTAATATAAATGTGTAGATCTTCTCTCTCTTTTCGTCTCGCTTCTCTATCTCTCTCTATATCTCATATTCAATTTTTTCCATTAGACACGACCTTCACTATTCAACATTTCTAACTTTCATCCCCTCTCCATCCTAATCCATTCAGAACCCCTCCTCAATCTCCATTAGATGGGCTTCGCTTTAAATGTTGTAAATACACTGAATTAGAAAAACAAAAGTAATAATCGAATTCTTTGATTTTGTTTTATACAGCACTTTTTCAAACGTAGATGGAATAGGAAAAATGAAATCTTCTGGAAAGAAAAAAAAAACATTTAAAAAATAACTATGTCTCTTGATGTTTCAATGTTGAATCGATGTGTGTGAAATTCCCTCTGTTGTAGTGGTCACTGCCATGACTCGTTTTTCTAACCTTTCCTTTCATTGTTCCCTTCTTTTACGAATCATTCGTCTTACACTTAACCTCGTAAACCAGGCAGTGTATTATTTTTATGAATTATTCAAATTCGGCTTCGAAGCCAACTTTGGCTTTCATGTCAACATCGGCTGTTTCCCCTAATTTGTATTGTTCGAATCGTTTCAAAGCGTTTAACTTATTTCTCTTGTACTTTATTGTTTTAAAGATGCTCTTTGATTTTCTGGACACCAGTGCCAGAGAGCTACGGGAATAAAAGGTTGATTAATAATATTGTTCGTTTCACAATACGACGTTGGCTAGCCGATTTGTGTCCGTCAAATGAAGCGATTTGAAAGAAAGTCAAAAAGCATTTCGATGAAAATTATCACTAGGCTAACTTTAATGACATCCAGTCAATTAATTTCAATTAAAGGATACATAATTATATTTATCATCTATTTATATACTACATAAAGACCAAATTCACAAGAGGAAATTGTGAATTTAGTGTTTATATTGTAGAAGTTTACATTATTATTACCGTTATAATTATATACATTTTAAATATTACGAGAAACCCTTAGTTATTCATGCCTGGCCCCTCGAATATTTGTTGATGTTGCTATAGCTAAA
This sequence comes from Tupiocoris notatus, assembly GCA_037159825.1. NCBI lineage: Eukaryota > Metazoa > Arthropoda > Insecta > Hemiptera > Miridae > Tupiocoris > Tupiocoris notatus. Next base: position 8,988 of record JASJUZ010000405.1, on the reverse strand, counting down.
TCTATGCATTGTATTTCTTTTTTAGACCTATTAATGTTCTTCATGTGCTCGATTAGTCGAACGATTAGATGCTTTAAAAGCTTATTATCGTGTTAAGACGTTGTCCGTGTAGAAAGAAAATCCTTGGTCTCCTTGGCACAGCTTCGATTAGCCATGGCGGTAACGTAAGTGTATCTAAGTCGCTTTGGACAAATATCGAATTGCCAGTGCGAATAATATTAAAATGAAATGAAATGAAATATCGTTTATTGTATTACAAAGGCGAATAGTATTTGACTGAATGGTTAAATTTGTGGGGTAGAATCAACGCTAGTTGAGGAAGTTAGCTACAGGTTTGAAGCAGTCCATTGAAGGCGGAGAAAGCAATTTATTCGCCTGCGAAAGGCCGATTTCTAGAATTATCCCTTTAGCTGGAGTTACACGTACGTCTTTTCCTTTGGGAACTCGCGACACGTGAGAGGAAACCGCGAAGGTATAAAACTGGGAAGGAAAGTGTGATGGGAAACAACGCCTTTTTCCTTAAGTAAATTGTAGAAGGACGTTCGGGTGAGGATTTGTGAAGAGAAAACTAAGCCAAATTTGCGTGTACGGCCAGATGCAAGAATTTTGCCAGGTATGGCGTGGAGCGATATCATTTGAAAGTAAAACACGTCTGCGCCATTCGGCATGGCGCGTTGTCGCGCTCGACGTTTCAAAGTGATCATGGGAAAATCCAGGAGGTTCTCAGGCAAGTGAAGCGTCTTTAGTTGTGCCCTAGTATTGCAGTTTCAACGTGTCATCAGTACTTGTTTGGTTAGTCTATCAAAGTGATCGTGAACAATTATGCTCTTGTAGGCTCTATTTTTCTGATAAATGCCAGGTTCCAAGAACTCACAATAATCTTATCCATTGGGGAAAGAAAAATATCTGAGGATGTAGTGAAACTCAAAGTATGCTAGCAAGTATTCTATAAGATACTTTGAGAGGTTAAAATGAGCTGTTGTTCTTGCAAGGAGTCTTCATCAGGCCACAAGTACAATGAATATATCATACACGGAACCTGCATCAAGTCATCGTTTGAAAAACACTTCTGAATGCATCAGCAGTGTTCACGGAAGTGATTCTTCTTCTTCGATTGGAAAAAGACAGCTGAAACATGAGGACTCACTCGAAAGAATCTTGCTGCTAGCCATCTTGCTCCGTGTTAATATTCCCTGAAGAGGCCAGTAACGGCAAAAGCGCTTTGACATCAAAATACACATGTGTTAGACTCAAGTCAAGATCAAGAAGCAGTGAGAGTAAACTTGAAGAACAGTGGCCTGATGGAGGTGCTGAGAATATCAGAGATCAACACCAGAGACTCATTTCATTGAAGCAGCTCCGCACCCATCAAAGGGGGGAACATGTTTCGAATGTAGCTTATTCGACCACAGAAAGATGGTGCTCAGAATTGTCCAGTCTTAATAACACGATAAGGACTGAAGATACTTCCACGTTCAGAGTGTTCCTAAGAAACTGAAGACGATGCTTGACTATGAGATGTATCTAGTCAGGTTAGGGATGTCATTGTTGATCACATAGCAAAACAGCACAGCATTGATCAACTGGATGGCTGCTGGGGCATGATTAATCAAATTAACAATGGCAACAGCCATCAAGGCTCAATCTTAACTGATTTTGCACCCTCAAACAAAGCAGCATGATGTTTGTTCCAACCAAGCTGAACTGAAGTAGGACTGCACTTGAGTGAAAGAAACTGGATTTTAAGAGCCGAGGGACTCCTTTCTTTAGAAGGTGTGGAAATTTCATGAATTCGGAAATTACTGCTTACTTACATGGTAAGAACTGTGTACTGTGTAGCTTGAAGTCAAATTCGAATTGCCTCTGAGGTGAACTGGTTTATTGGCTCAGCTCAGAAAGAATCTATCAGTAGGATCTCTGACATAAAATTTCTTACTGGCATACACTATGGCACAACTGGACGATTCTGTAACAATGTTTTGATTAGTGGATCACTGAAAATTTGATGTTAAATGAGGTGCCGATCAGAAATAAACTATTGGAAAGGTTCAACATGACATGAAGAGGGATTTTGTAGAGGGGTACAATAGTATGTGTATTTTCTAGATGAATGAAGTGAGGTGGAAGAAAACCGGATGAAAGTCTCCTTGAGTTTTACTCCCACATGTAAAATAAATTCGAGCGCTTTAGCCTCAATGGGCTCAATCAGGAGACAACTACAATAAGTGACATTCAGATAATATTCAGTGTTGATGGAGTACCTATCCCTCTAGCTTTTCACCTAGGCTGTAACTACGATTACGTTTCATTGAAAGAGGCCACGCAGTATATTATGGGCGTTTAAGAAACAATAAGAACTCTATTGCACACTCAAAATGGATGACTTGTTGAACGGCGTAACCGAATTTTAAACATCTGGCCCAGTTCAGTCAGTCTCTAGGACGGTGAAATTTGTTTCTGAAGACATTCCAGAACTTGCTTGTTTCTCACAGAGGTGATTATGGAAGAGTCACCCGAGAGCTAGTGCTACCTGTTGAAACGAAGAGGCGAAATAGATAGGGAGTGAGCGAACAACTGGAGCGCGTAAGGGTGCTGAATCAGAATGAGATCCTTTGTGCCGGGCTTAGGGGAGGGAGTACAATTACAGGAGAGAACTACAAATTAAAATGGTAACTTTCCACCACCGGAGTACCCCAGTTGAAATATTATTCGCACTGCCAATGAAAAATCTTCTGAAGAAAAAAAAACATGACTCGCCCTCATCTCAAAAAACACTGCACTGCCATTGCCGAATTGTTTCTAAGTTCTCATTTAACTCCCATCGATGCATGAAATTTGCCTCGCGGACTTGATAAATTCGCGTTACCGCCGTAGTTCCCTTTTCACAATGAGCTGTAACCTTCGCTTTCTCAAGCCTCTTGCTCGAATTTCATATTTACCTCACTGTGGAAATCTTATGGCCGTTGCGGCCGCGCAACTCTCGTTCTTTGCGGAAAACACACCTACGAAAATACGCTTTTTCATTGAAGAGAAAAGAAAACATTCACCGCATCTTAATAAATTTGAGGCAAAAAGGAACGTATAACAGATTATTTGTATAGTGTACATAAGTTGAAAAAATAAAGGTGTAGGTATATTTGAAGAAAACGTAGGTTAATAGAATTTAGTCCGTAAGCTGAATATGTTAGTCAAGCGGTTGGATTTGGAGGACATAGGTACCTACTTACTCAGCGAAAAAGATAAATGTAAAACCTTTAGTTGAAACTCAATGGTGCACTCGTGTATTGTATAGCTGCGAATTGCAGGAAAAAAGCTCTACGCTAAAAATAACCCTGGAATAAATGAACGCCCGTCACCATAGTGAGATTTTAGGTGGATAAAGTGATGTTTCCGTAGATGCTTAATTCGAATGAGACCCTGCTAACCATGACAAACGATGAACGTTGAAGAATTTATGATTCACGACTCAGTAACCGTGGGTAGAATAAGTGCGATCTAGCCATTTGCTATAGTCTGTAAGCGTTTGAAATAATGTACGTTGCGATCCTGTTATTGAAAACCGACAGGATTCTCTGAGGCCAAACGTTCATCCGATGAATAGCCTCAGTTTTGAATTTTTTTTCCTTTCGTGTCTGCTGGTATTTTTTACCATATTGTCATTTTAGAATTTGGTACACTCCCATAGCTCTGCCTTATGAATGTTTATGAGAAAACTTCTGTGAATCGTACCGACAGAACAAAACTTATTCTCCCTAATAATGCGTAAAGATTATTAAAAAAATGGAATGATTAGCAGATAAATTTATGTGTCTACTTTAATAGAATGTAACAATTATAAGTACCTTCTCACTTATTCAACGGTATTGAATTGCATTACAGATCAATGTATAACGGACTTCGAGTGAAATTTTCGGTATTTTACTGTCGATATGATTGAAGAATAGACACGAAATTGTTTTGAGATCCATTCATTTTTTGCTAGTCTTCTAGAATAAAAATAATGAATTCATTATGATATAATGAATCCATCTATAGGGGCTGTTGAAAAATAAAGTTGTTGTTAATGGAAACTCGCCGTTGTTTTTCCTTACTGGCTCGAATATTCTACTGTAAACATTCTTCGATTCTGTACAATAACACAGGACTCCCAATTTCTCGACATTGCTTTCGGTTTCTCGTACATTCAACCAAGTCGATAAAACAGCTTGAATGTCGAATTTTAACCTAAAACCATTTATTTACCTTGATTACTTGTGATTTACCTTGACTACCTTTGTTTTACCTGAAACTGCTGGACTAGTGGAATAAATACTTGTTTTTTAGAGTACGGTTAACAATAATAAGGCAAAGTTCGCTAGTAGAGTTGGGCAAATTAAAAAAAGCCTGCTGTTGGATTTTCATATTTCCTCACTGTGGAAATCTTATGGTCGTTGCGACCGCGCAACTCTCGCGGAAAAACACACCTACGAAAATACGCTTTTTCATTGGAGAGAAAAGAAAACATTCACCGCATCCTAATAAATTTGAGGCACAAATGAACGTACAACAGATTATTTATATAGTGTACATAAGTTGAAAAAAATAAGGTGTAGGTATATTTGAAGAAAACGTAGGTTATTAGAATTTAGTCCGTAAGCTGAATATTACGCGGTTGGATTTAGAGGACATAGGTGTACCTACTTGTTCAATCATTATTCAATCGTCTATCTTCCTGAATTTTGCTAATGAATCCATTTCTGACATCTTTTTTATAAATTATTATATTGAATGGAGAAATCCGTTACTATCAATTAGTCAAGGTAGATAGATCTATCTACCTTGTCAATTAGTCACCCTAGATCGAGCAATTCACCAGTAATTGACAGTGCTGTCAGTTTCTGGCGCTGCCTGGAAAGATAAGTGAAGTGTAGGTGGGGGGTGCCCGAACGAAGTGAGCGAAATCCTATCCCTCAAGTACAGTAGGGATAAAATAATAGTTATCATGTTCGTGGGTGAGAGTGTAAGCGTTCGTTCATTTTGTTCATTGCTAAGCGTCTTCGCCTGTAGTGCAAAAGTTCCTGGAGTGATCCCAGCCATGGATCTGTTAATTTTAACAACTCATTGTTTTTGTTTTAATAATATTTTATTATAATTTATAAAATTATTACTCAGAGGCGAGAAAGAGCTATCAAAATCCTACAATTTAGTGCATTTAATTATATTTTTATGTTATATGTCCCCGCGGAGCTATTCGCGATCAAAGAAAAAGTCAAAACACGTTTTTTGACATAAAGTGGAATATATCTCGAGAGCTATCATATATGCTAGCCATTTTCTTATTTTTAATCGATTCTACGTTAAATTTCCTTCACTTTCTTTCACAGCACCTAATCGTTCCCATTTCGGGAACGTGACGAAAAAAAAAACTTCAAAAGTATGAACATTGAAAACATTTCGATAAATATTAATAATCGTTCGATTTCGTTTGTTTTCACTTTGAATTCGAATTCTGCGTCTAATTTCCTGTAGGAACCATTAATTAATCAAATTTGAACAGCACTGTAAGTATTTGCAACGGAATTTCAAAGTTGAAAAACGTAGGAGTGGCGTAGTATTAAACTGGAAAAACTGATAGTTGTCGTCAAATTTCCGCCGTTTTGACGTCATATTCGGATTCAGCGTTAAATTTCATAAAAGAATAGCTTTCAAATTTAATTTTTCACTATTCCGGAGCTCGGAATTTCGGCCGGCGAAAACCTCGATTTACGGAAAATAATTTCTCTGGCGCTGTTTAAATTTTTTTCACCAAATTTTTTGCTATGTACGTATGTAAGGCGTTCAAATGAAGACTCCTGCATAATAAAACAATTGATTCGCATTCATTTTGACCCCGAAAATCACGGTTAAAGTCCAATTTTTGAGCTTTCAGAAACCGATTTTTTTGGACCACTTGCAGATTTTTCCGAGAAATAAAAAAAATCACAAAAATACATCATGGTAAGACACAACTTTCCTGAAAATTTCAGATTTTTATCTGCATTGAGAGAGGAGTAAAAATTCGTTAACTGTTCGGTTGAAAAAAATCGCAGGGGTACCCCTTGGATTTTTCGCGAAAAATTTTTTGAAATAGATTTTGCTCAAATTCAGCATAATGATAGTTGACGATGTGTACATCAACAATATATGGTTCATTCTTTGTTTCTTTCGCACTAAATAGATGAAAATAACGTTTAAAGTAGAAAAAAGTGATTTTTTCGTGTATAGTCCACCATTATTGTAGAATAGCGCAAAAACGGTTGGAAAATGGATAGGTACATTACATTGGGAAAATGTTGACAATTAAATTACCTATCTTTCGGTATATTCAAACATCTGAATAGATGACTTTTTGTTTGACTTGGATTTTTCACGAAAAATTTTTGAAATAGATTTTGCTCAAATTCAGCATAATGAAAGTTGACGATGTGTACATCAACAATATATGGTTCATTCTTTGTTCCTTTCGCACTAAATAGATGAAAATAACGTTCAAAGTAGAAAAAAGTGATTTTTTCGTGTATAGTCCACCATTATTGTAGAATAGCGCAAAAACGGTTGGAAAATGGATAGGTACATTACATTGGGAAAATGTTGACAATTAAATTACCTATCTTTCGTATATTCAAACATCTGAATAGATGACTTTTTGTTTGATCTACTCTGTTCAAACTTCACCATAATAATATCGAAACTCTTGAGAAGAATAATTCCTCAATATTTCTTGAAAATACCGAGTAAATGCTCGATTTATATTTGAGACTGAGGAAGTATTGATAGCGATACCGTACAGACGGAAAATCCTCACCAGCGTCCGATCGACGCCTTAGACATCGGCATAGGCAACGCCTGCAGCTGCAGCTATGTATTGCGGGCACTGCTGTATTTCGTATGAAGGCGCACGTAACGATTTATTTCCCTCCGGTGACCCAGCGTTTCGGTCGAATTTAATTTATTGGACAACGTGGATCCTCTTGAATATTTTTAAGGCTTTTAGAAATTTCTAATTGTCGGTTTTTATTAATTATTTGGTGGCTAGAGGCAGAAAAAACCTACTTATCATATGTAATTGTAATTTTTCTACATTTAGCTTCTTCGTTAAAATTTCTTCTTTTTTTTTATAGATCAGTTGTTCGGTATTTAGCATATTTTTTGAAGCTTTGATGAAGCTTTCGAATTAGTGTAAAATTTCCGCAACCAATGTCTCATGCGATTTTTGCCGACTCGGTCAATTTGCATTGGAAAACGAACCAAAAAATTATAGAACATGATTGTGATGATTATATCGAATTCATAACAACCCTTACTAAGCTTTGAGGTCGCCCGTTGGCCAAATTGCAAGGCTGTCGCTAAACTTTGTGCAAACTTTACCATAATAATATCGAAACTCTGGTTTCCCCATTTCTTATTAAAAATTATTTAAAAAAAACCTCGATGAAACTCTCTATTAAAACTAATATTAAACTGTAATAAAAAAAACTTGGCGTACACAAAACATTCTCATTGAAAGGAAAGCGGAGACGTAACGTTGTTGCAATGAAATTCGTATGCGGCTATGAGGAAAGTTTATACCAGTGACGTCAGAGAAAGCTGCCCCTTAATGATCGAGCCCACCTTGTCATTTATACACCTTGAAACTTACCCACTACAAACTTGGCCTTTCAAGAACTTACTTAACGAATTTACACATTGTGGCTAGCATTGCAAATTTATAGGGCAAATAGACTACTGATCTTATCTCTTTTGTTTATCGTTTTGCCCTCGGCTTGTCGCCTGATTGATTAGAGTTTGATGTTTTGCAACTTGTCCAGTATCTATACAATCGCTGCATGTAACGTTTTTCAATGGAGTGGTTTTCGCTATTCGCGCTCAGTTAATCAATTTTATTTTAAGTACGCCGCTACCCCAGTTGAATAGTATTTATTCGATAATCCCTGTCAACTGTTAGTTTTTTACTTACTATTTAAACAAAGTTTCAACCAAAGTTTCTTTATCTGCTTTTATACATAGCCTTCCCTTGATACATTTTTCACCGTCTTCATTCCCAGAAGGTAACTCTACTGTCAATTTCTGTTTGTTGTTTGATACTTCTGTTTGGAGCTAAACAAATGTTACTAGCTAGGTATCGTTATGAAGAATTTATTGGCACCGATCGTACCTGAATTGATCGAAAATTATTTGTCTCATAATCCTCACCTAATTCGTAGGAATTTTTAACACATAAGTGAAAAATCATGCTCTGAAAAAGGCCTCCATATAAAAGAAATTTTGTTTTCACGTGTTGTACGCGTTAAGAATTTCCTGCGATAAGTTATCGTCTTCTGTGTGGCCTACAAATGTTTATCAGCTAATTCCTCTAGTGCGAAATAAATTCTGAACATTCGAGGACGTTCAAACTTGCTAAATTCTTTTGCGTTCAGACGTTTGATCCATTTATACCGATTATTCGCTTGCAAAACCAATCGGGTGCATAGTGCTTCCATGTTTGAATCGGCGAAAGGTATAACCAATTATAAATTTCTTCTTTTCCTTGTTGTCGCATTTTTTTTTATGCCCAGGAGTTGTGAGGAGGAGAAAAACCAGGTGACTCATTTTCTGTTTCTTTATTGGCTGGGCTGAAGATGCCCGAACGGGCGAAAGTGCTCGGCCAGCCAATAAAGAATCGGCGAATGAGTCGCCTGGTTTTCCCCCAGTGTTCCAGAACATGGAAGCAAAACTCATTCAACAATATAGTTATAAAAATGAGTTGAGTAAATAATATTCACATCGACTATGATGCAAAAATGGAAATTCCTTAATTTAAAACAAGCAACCTAACATTAATAGTCTTCTTTTCCTTCTAGTCACATTTCTTGACGTCCGGGGGTGGTGAGGTGGAGAAAAACCAGGAGACTCATTCTCCAATTCTTTATTAGCTGGCCGAGCACTTTCGCCCATTCGGGCATACTCAGGGCGACGTGGAGCCAAGGGTCA